>JAINUG010000104.1:145000-745000 GCA_029706075.1 Aldrovandia affinis
TGTGAGTTTGCTGCGTATAGGAGTGGCCCTGTGCGCGCATACCGGAGTTACAGTGACGGCTTGGCAGATTCCGGCTTGAATTAGGACTACGGCAGCGAACTCGTAAGATACATGATATAATTGATGTGAAAAATGAGGGTATAATTGGATACTAAAACAAAGAAAAAACTGCAGAAAGAGAAAGTAGAAAAATATATATGGTCACTTTTCTTATATAGTGTAAAGACATTGCTATGCAATCTAAGCTTTATAACAAAGCCGTTATAAAACGTTTCTTTTCTGGTTTTAAAGGAGAGTCTGATCATTTGTGGTCGTCTGCCTCCTCCCTGTCACAGAACACTGCGCTCCGGCACACATTTAAAGCAGGTGAACAGAGTGCCTGTATTCCTCGCAAAACTTGCACGGATTGGGATTGAGGGTAATCCACTCAGATTAGCACGGCTCTGTCTTAAAATGGTCAACGCTCACGCGGAAATAGGTCACACGCGGTGTGCAGACTGCCTATGGGGTCCCCCGGAGGGGCCGTGTGCACAGGACATGCGATTCCTAATTGTATCACAGCTACTCCACCGGTGCACAACAGCCTCCTTGATTTCCTGAGATTGCACACTGACACAATAATTCCATGTAAATCGCGCACATTACATCTGAAATTCCATTTGATACAGGCTCATCTCCCAATCCTAGCCTCACGATATGTACGGGGCAATTTGCACACACAATCAGATTGTCTAATTCCCTGACACATCACTGTGCCAGATCATTTACATATTTTTGCTCCTAAAAAGAATAATTACAGTCAATGCCAAGGGACAATTAAGGAGCCACCCTAAGCCCCTTCGTACACAGACACGTACGCAGACACAGGCACCCTGTGATCAGCAGCCAGAAAGATAGCGTGTTGTTTCTTTTGTTTAAAACATCTCTCTGTAGCAGTGCACATCCCAGAGCCACTTTATATGGGGGACCAGTCTCCGGGGAAGATGTAAAAATAGTCCCAATTCACCAGTGCGTGCACAAGGGCAGATGCTAAGGGGCAAACTACACCAGGCATGACGGACGGACAGGAAGCCAGGGAACGCGTACACATTTTTGCTAGGACCCCTGGCCCAGCCCACCCTTTATCCTCATTGGTCACACATATTTCACTTCCTACTTGTCTGAAAAACAGTACTGCGTGGGTCAACAGAACAGCTAGGTAAGAACACAGAGTGTAGAAGCACCCTCAGATTTATGAAATGACTTGTCATTAAAAAAACACCACAAAGCACACAATCAAGAGGCCGTCTGTAGACACAGCAAACATAAAAACCTGCGGGGCCACCGTTCAAAAGTGTATCTGCTGTCACCCAAATTCTACGGATGCATGGAGGAGACGGAGAGATGGGCGTCCCAGTGTAGGAAGGACATGAGAAGGAAATACAGTCTGTACGCTGCTCTGGTGCCAAATTGTATCTTTTGTTCATATGCATGTTTTTTTGTCCTGTACCTACTGCATAATTGGGATGTGCAAGTGATTAAGTTCTTATCTGTGTAGATGCAGGACATGACAATAGGTGTGGCTATATAAAATCTGCAATAAATAAACTTAAACCATTTAAAATCTATAAGTCGTAAAATGATTAAATGAGTAAAGATGGCAGCTATGACGGCGGACGTGTCTTGATTTCCTTCCAGTTCCTTCTCCACGCTCGTATAAATGAACTCTGGCACACCTGCTCCGCATGTTAAAACCGCCACCCTTCCGCCTCCTCAAAAACCCTTTTCTGCCACTGCCATTTGCCAGTGGCTTTCTCTGATCGCTGGGAGCCAGTCTTTTGTGATGGAAAATTGTACTGATGGTGTGACTTCTCTCCTGGGGGAGGGTCAGCTTCAGAAGACTGTCACCAGAGGAAGTGAAAGAGAGAGAGGGAGAGGGAGGGAGAGTGAGAGAGAGAGTGAGAGAGGAGAGAGAGCAAGGGGAGGGAGGAAGACAGAGAAGCTGCACTCTGAGAGAGAGCTGCTGGCCCTTGGGCATGCTTCATCTGCACGCAGAGCTAAAAGGACCAGAATGCCTCTCCTTGGGTCCGAAGGCCCATGCGGGGGGTGCGAGTGGCACGGCGAAAGTCACCTACTTACCCATGATGCCGGAGTTCATAAAAGGTGTTGAGGACAGTCCTTCGTGGGACACTAATCGACTGTCACTCAGCTGATCACCATAATGAGGGCTGTCTGCGAAACCCTAGGGGGGGAAGAGCAGAGATCACAGAGCATTAAACACATTGTTACGCAGAGCCACTAATTGAGTGCTATGACACTCCTCTAATTACCGAGAAAGGGAGCACAATTGGTCAACTGTCCCCTGAAACGATACGTTTCCCCCCCCCCCCCCCTCCTGTATCTGCATCATAAACAAAACAAGTAATCTTGTCTTGTTTACGACCAAGTGGGAAACGGTGCCCTGAAGTGCTGACTTTGTAGAGGCCTTGGACGCAGCTGTTTTGGGATGAGCCCCACAACTCGCCCCGCAGTCACCACAGGGCTAATATTCAGAACACGCCAACGCCCCCCGCATCCAAACCCTGGCCACTTGGAGCAAGCGGCGACACTTTTACGGAATTGCTAGGCTCGCGTGCGCGCAGTACAGGTTAATGCATGCTCACGCGCACACAGTACAGGTTAATGCATGCTAGCGCGCACAGTGCAGGTTAATTCATGCTCGCGGGCGCGCACACAGTACAGTTTAATGCATGCTTGTGGCCGCACAGTGCAGGTTAATGCATGCTCGTGGGTGCGCGCACAGTGCAGGTTAATGCATGCTCGTGGGTGCGCGCACAGTGCAGGTTAATGCATGCTTGTGGCCGCACAGTGCAGGTTAATGCATGCTTGTGGTGCGCACAGTGCAGGTTAATGCATGCTCGTGGGTGCGCGCACAGTGCAGGTTAATGCATGCTAGCGCGCGCTCGCTAACAGGCTCGCGATGTCTTCATTACTCTCACCGCCCAGACAAAGTGACAAATTCTTGGCGACCGACAGATGCGGCCCCCGCTCTGACAAACGAACCCCAGATCATTAATCATCTCCACGTCACCGCGGAAACAAGGCGATGGAGACGGTTACCCTCGGCGATCGCACACTCTGACTCATGCGCGCTTCTGTCAGCCTCTGCGAGCCCATGTGCGCCCCTTCTGACTCACGCTAAGCTACACACGCACAATTAAAGATACGGGCTATGTGCTGTCATGAAACACAACCAAATATGCCAATTTCAGCAGCGAACGCATTAAACACGCACGGTTATTGCATGTAAATGGACACAAGCTAAAACCCTCATACTTCCGAGGTGACTGCGGCTTAAAAAACATTCCCCCCACACCCTCACATCCCCCCTCCTCTCTTCCCCACTGCGGCTGAGCAGTGCCCTTTCATGACAGCTATCAGCTCTGTGGCTGGATATCGGTCACAGTATGGTCTTTTAAAACTCGGGAGTCTACCGCCATAAAAGATACTCCGCGGCGGTGCTAATCCCTAGCCCTGTGAAAATCCGCTAGCGCTCCAGTCGAATGCATGAGGCCAAGCGCTCGGCAATCTGTTTCCCAACACTACATTAATTCCCACGGGAAGGACTGCACGGCGCGCCTGGATTTTCTATAGCCTTCCCCCCAGCCCCCCACAAACTCATATCCTTCCAATTCAACATCCACTAAAAAAATCTTATTATCTTTTTTTTTTTTTTTTTTTTTTTTTTTTGGTAAACGGACGGTGATGGAGTAATTTCAAAGTAGGGCCGCGAGTCGCGCGCGGGGGCCCGCCGAGATTCCCCCCTTTTGTGTTTCCGCCCGCCGGCCGCCCGCTCTCCACTAACAACGGCAAAGGCCCGATTCACCAACACCGCCCCCGTGAGATGAGCCGGCAGACGCACTACGGCGACATTGCCGACGCAGGCGCTCGCTATCTGCTCGCGTCAACAGGCAAACTAATCAAAATGCTCAAATCCGTGACACTCGGCTGGGTGTGACATTTAATCGAATCGCGCAAGTGGATTTTCGGGAAGTTTGCAACAACACATTTTTATCTTAGATAATTAAACTACGCCATGAATTCCATTGTCATAAAAAAATAACATAGAATGATTTGTTAGCAATGGAAAAGGTTTAGCAAAAGAAGCAACCGCTATATCGTTGGACAAGAATACATTCCTCAGTGTCCAAGAAGGAAGAAAAAACCCCCCAAAAAATATATAAATTTCTTCATCCCATTCTGTCTTTATTTTTTGGCTGCCACAGCGCCGGGAGTGGATGACAGCGTAGAAGGGTAGAGGAGACGAGAGAGGAAAGGCCCTGGAATAATGGCCAGGGCTCAGAGAGACAGTACAACTGTGCAGTCCGTCCCCGGGGACTATTAGATCATCAATCACGGAACATTCATCATTTCCAAACACTCACAGCCGAGCGTTCAGGAAGACAGTAATGGGGCCGGAGCGAGGCCCCCGCTATCTCGGCCGCGCGCTGTCACTTAGAACCAAAAGGCCAGTTACTGTCAGCTGAGCGACTGTCAAACGGCTGCTTAAGGATGCGAAGCACGGCCCTTTCCCCCCTCGCCGCAGTCGCCGAGAAGCGGCCGCTTTCCGACGGAGTGCCGCGTCCCAGGTGAACCTCCGCTGCCGGTTTTAACTGCTCGGGAATCGATGATTAAGGCTGGTGATGGACGTCTGCGAGCGCGGTCTGGGCGACCCCTCGCTCCGCGGTCCGGGGGACGTCCTGCGGTGATGGAGGGCGTGGCCCCGGCTGTCAGGCGGCCCAGCCCGCGGCCACAGCTGCCCAGGATACGGCGCTCTGGCCCGCGGCCAAGGTCAGAGCAGTGGCCCGGGAGTTGGTGTTCACGGTCAACTCAATCACGCACACACACACGGGTCTCATGACCAGAGAGGACGGACACTTTTTAACTGGACTGAAAAAGACAGGAGTTTCTCCAGGGAAATATTCCCATTTGCGCCTCTATTTCTCTCTCTCTCTCTCTCTCTCTCTCTCTCTCTCTCTCTCTCTCTCTCTCTGCCACAGTGTACCAGCTAATTGCTAATCAGAAAGTACAGTGTAGAATAACAGACAATATAAACACATGACAATAACCAATTTAATGTAAGAATTATGTCATTAAATTAATCATTAACTATTTAATAAGTCAAGTGTATTTTTTCCAAATGTGAATGCATTGATATCTGTAACGTATGTGTTTGTATCACAGTAAACATTTACTGTTTGTCCTGTAATATAAATTGTACAGTAGGGTCACCAAGAAATGTTTGCATGTGAATGCTGCAAATTCAGTGTGGATAATACGCCTAGGCGAACCAAACACGCGTTAAGGAAGACCTCCGTGAATTCCCTAGCTACAGAGTGAGTTTGACCACATGGCTGTTGGATGTTTGAGTCGTTTCCAAACAAGCGTCTGCCAGGAGACGGAAATGTTGCCGCAGTCACGGCCCATTGTCTTTCTGGGCCATGCTTGGGACACACTCTATATCTTCTCTTGGCTTCACTTCAAAAAAATCTTCATCTCTGATGACAAGTACAGCTTTCACAAAAGCAGAGGGCATTTACGCACAACTGATCCTGGTGAGGGCGAATCAGCGAACTTGTTTCACTGACCCAAAAAATGTCATATAAAAAAACGAACAAACAAAAAATGGAATCTGATCAATGATCACTCAAATCTCCCTGTCATATTAACGTAAAATATCCCCCCCCTGTTGCCCCGCCCCCTCGAGGTAGTCTAATCCATTGTCAACTGCCTTTGTATTTATGTCCTCAGCCTGTAACCTGAATTTCAGCTGTAATGCCAGGAACAGAGACGGGGAGCAGGGACACTTGATGAATACGCGCACGGCGCTCGTGTGAAATACGAGGGGGGCTCGGCTGACAGGCTACACGCTGCGCATGCTGAAATTACGAGGGGAGGAACGGAGCGAGGGATTAGAACAGTGCGGAAGATCGGCGCTGCTCTGTGACACAATGCAAATCCGATCCCTCCCGTACGTGCACCTCTTTCCCCGACACTTCAAAGAGTCCTAATCCACGGGCGGGACCCACGCCGGGCAGAGTGCAGAACCAGACGGGGTTTCCCTGAGAGCGGGGAGGAGGGAGGGAGGGAGTGTTCTGAGCTGAGAAAAAAAAGCGCCATGCAGCTGGAAAACGCTGCCCTGGGTTCGTTCCCTCGCGTTCAGCGTTCTGGGTTAAGAATGGGCCTACGATTCCAGCTCTCGCTTTTGAACTGCCACAAAGGAGGGTTGGGGAGGTTTTATTCTTTAGGTAACCATCCATTTGGAAAGTCAAGCCTTGCATGATAAATTATGTTCCGGAGGGGGGTGAGGAAAAGTTTTCAATGAAAAAATCACGCACAGCAAGAGAGATGCATATGCAGGCCAGCGGATAAAGGAGGGACAGATTGATACAATTTTTAATATTTAAAAATGGCCTAGCTTTTTTTCTTAAAGAAAGACAGCAGGAAGCACTTGACAAACAGATTAGAAGCATCCTGTTGTTGGCCAGTGATTTCTGGTGCATGAAAAGAGAATTATTTAAAAAATCCCCAAATATATCCTTTGCCACCTGTAATGTCTGTGTTCTTGCACATAGATCTGCCAATCGAATTATTTTCAGCGCATAGATGAGACCTTTGCAAAACTAGCAAGGAATCATCTACGCTTAACTAGATAATCAAGGGATAATCAATGCTAAACTTATTTTGCCTCATCATTTTCATTACATAAAACTGTCAAATTAGCTGGACGTACCTCTCCAATACCAATACTTTGTCTTTATCTTGCATGCCGGAAGCGTGTTGAGCATACATGAATGTATTACTGAATTAATTGTTATCTAAATTGTAAATTTGTATAAATAATTCATGTTTCCTGATAACAGTGTACAACATTGATACCTATTCAAATTTCATAATGAGTCTGTGGAAAAAAAAACAAACCCCAAAAAACATGTTTGGCTTAATGTTGACAAAAACATTGTTTGTGTGGTGTGAAGATTAAAGGCATATATCCATCTGACCTATTTCATCTGAGTTACGCTCAGGCCAACATGAATAAACATGACACCAAGGGCCCATTTCCCCGACGCCGGCCCACGCGCGCCGAAAAGTGCAGAGGCGCGAACATCTGTCTGCTTCTGGACGCCCCCTCCCGCGCAATGTCAAAAAACGCTGATTTATATGCACCTGGAGCGGGAGATATCAGGCATCTCCATCTTGTGATTCAAATCAAGTGCGCTGACGGAGCCGTAGCCCGTAGACGTTCGTTGGGGAAGGGCATCGCGGAATAAACAAGGTAGCGCGGGTGGTGCCGGCCTGACATTTCGCTGATTTCTGATGGGAAGTGACAGGAGATTGACGTTAAACGAAATTCACACTGGGCAGCAAGAGCGGCCAGCGCGTGGAAACAAACAAACAAACATACGAATGCGGTGGAGAAGTTCGCGCTGGGCGAGGAGGGGAGTGGGCGGAGACTTCTCCGAGGACTTTGTGTCTTAAATAGAGGTTACGCAGATGCTGGTGACGTACAGATGGAAATCGTAATGAAACAAAGACAAAAAATGTATCGTTTTCCCTTCTGCTTCGAAAACAAGACTGCCGTCGATGCCAGTTCCCCTTTTGTCCAAATTTTTGTTTAAAAAATTATTACTGAGGCAACTTTTCAGAGTGTGCAACTTAGCTTTGGTTATATGTGGGCTACATGCAACCAAACCTACCTTTTCCTTCAATAGATTCCCCCTTTAAAAAGTACCTACTCCAGAGGAGCACACAGAATATTCATCTCTAGGGCACATCCGATTGGCTTGGATGCTCAAATCAAAATGATTATGCTTACACAATTTTTCCCAATGATGTGCAACAACATTTAAAAAGATGAATACTCTGGCTATATAAATGAAGTGTTACGTATATATCATAAATCATTATTTGGGAATAATTAGTAACAGTCATCACTCTCTGAGTCTAACCTTTACCTCCACCAACGGTAGATGGAGCAGATATTATAAGAACATGAGAACATAAGAATACATAATGATGAGAACGGGCCGTTCGGCCCATCTAGGCTCGTCATGTCCTAAGAGTATCTAGTACAGCATCTAGCCTGGACTTGACTTATGTGCGTATGTCTGTCGGTCTGTTTGTTTGTTTGTTTGCGTGCGTGGGCATGTGTGTGTGTGTTTATTCATCTCTACATCTACCTGTATTCTTTTAAAAAGTAATGGATTAATTTGGATAAAACCTGGTGAAGAATAAATTATTACATTTACATTAAATACAATAATATGAATGAATAATATTGCATATTCATGCAAATTCTTGATCTGTAAATGCTTTCAAATTATGTTGACATATGTGACATGCTCACTGATAATTGATAAAATTAGCAGTTTGTTTTTTAGTTCAGCAATCTGTAATTTATTCATTTAACTTTCAAAAGAACTCAAAAAGCAAAGTCATTTCTTGACATGATTTCTGTGAAAATATGTGAAAACATATTTGATTTTCAATTTTGGTAGGCTAGGTGGAGAGGTGGAAAATAACACATGAGGTTTTTAGGGGGAAAGCTGAGCCCCCACTCCTGCAGTTAAAATAACCCATAGTTTTAATATGTGGGTTATAGATTTAATATCACTTCCTCTTTCCCTCTGTTTTCTTCAGAGAGTAACTGTACCACAAAATTCTGGTAGGTATTCAGCTGCACGCACTACAAACTGAAAAACAGCCCAAAATATAATAACATGGAAACAATGACTTCAAGCCAAAGTAATACTAATAATAATCAAGACTGAAACTGGAGGGCGTGATATATCATGTGAGAGCTTGCTCACGTTAGATATAAATGTGGAATTAAAAACAGCATTAAATGTATTATAAATATATACATGTGAAAATAATTTGCATATATAATATACCTTGCATTTCTCCGGTAATGTGTTAATGCCACTCTTTCTATACAATACTAAAACATACAATATTTCATTAATACATGATTTTAAGTATTTAAGACTTAATATAAATTAAAAAATTATGATAAAATGGTTCTCAATTGACAAACAGAATAGAAATGAAAATGTACGGCGATGGCCCATCCACTGAGGAGTGAGTGGCGTAAACACAGAAGGAGCGTGAGGTGAGGCTTCCGCCTTCCTGACTGGACGTTCTCTTACCCTGGAGGACTCGTAGGAGGGACTGGACTGGCCACCTGTGACCCAGGATGCCTGGCTCGTCCTCTCGTCCATACCTGCCAAGAGAGAAGACGCAAATCCCCGTCAGCCCCGTGGACAAACAGGAAGGGACGCCCCGCTCGCTTTCGCGCTCCGCCCACGCGTGCCTGTCCCGGGGGCGAAGGCTCGGGCAGGGCACACGGGAGAGATGGATTGACAGGGTGCCATACTTAAACAGGAAGGCGGAAAGGTGAATAACGAACTAATAATGAAGGGGGGGTCAGAGAGAGCTGGTTTATGGACTCATGAATGTATTGTTGTCACAAACAATAGAGTAATGTGATTAAAATAATTCATTCAAAATTCTATATTATATATATTTTTATTTTATTTAAGAGGGTGTTCTGAAGGTCTACATGAAATGTTGAGAACGGACCTATCCAGGTAATTTGATGTTCCCCTGCATTTTTCAATGCAACGTTAGAGTTAGCTAGCTAGCTAGCTGTGGAGAATATATTTCCAAACATAATTTACCTATTGTACACCAATTCCTTTGGAAAGTAGCCATGGTATAAGCAGGATTATGTATAATAATGTACAATAATTTCAAAATAACAGCACCCTTACATATATATACATATATATATACACACACATGTTTTTGAGATAAAAATTTTTTTAAATAACTTTAAAAGGTTAGACTTTTCTCATATTTTGAGTGTAAGATTGAGCTGATGAACAACAAAGATATTTTTTCATAGCCTTTTTTGTTCATCTTCACCAAGGGTGGCAATAATTCTGGAGGGCACTGTGTATATATTTGAGAATTATCTAGCCCTCAACCTTCTGAAAAAATTGAATCAATCCAGAGTGTGCTGATCAATAAGAGTGTATGAGTAAAATAGGCTATTTAAGACAACTTCAAATGATTCACAGAAGAGACCACCTGTCTCACAACAACACAAAAGTTTCCATACCAATTCTACTTTTGATGCTGAAAGAGGACAACAGGAAACCTTAGGCCTTCTCATCTCAGTCATTGGGCAAGTACCCTGCCATTCTTTGCTTTGGCAGGCGAAAGAGAAATCATTACTGGAAGCTGGTGACTAATCCATTACTTATCTTTTCAAAGGCCCTGCTTTATGAGCATGAAGCCAATTCGCCGTGCGTCATTTATTTGGGTTTACATAAATCAAACAATAACTTGAAAGCTCGCTCTAACATACGTGTGCCCTGAAATTCACTAAAAACCCAACTGGAAAACTATAATTTGGCTGTGATTTATGGCCCAGCCCTAGCAAAACAGCTGAGCGTTGAAACGCAATGAAGCTCATATTTTAAAACGTCCACGTTGCCACGGAAAGAGACAGATAAATAAATAAAAAATGTTGACTTTATTGTGCCGATCCAACATCTGGTATGTGATGAACAAATAATAATATCTGACCTCTCAAAATTGCATTTATGGAGAGAGTTCTGCAAAGAAATATGAGCTCTCAGACTCTTCATGCTGTTTTAGCCAATATTGTTTTGTAGGTAACAACATTCTGTTCACAATTCCCCATGTGGACTACATAATTGCCAAAGGGGAATACCATAAACAGATCGAAAGTTATTGATCGTCCTTTTCATAATTCTATCCCCATTTCACCAAACTGCATTACTGTTCATTTGACTCTGGCCCTCCTGCGAAACATACACAATTTAGAACATCGTATACACGAGGAGCCGCTCAAAGCCATATTAAAGAGTAAACAAGTCTTTACAGGAAGAAAACTAACACTCAGGAGAACTGTGATCAACTTACGACTGAAAGTGTCTTTGAGGACAAGAAAGAATCTCCAGTTTCTGAGAAATAATCTAAAGCGTTCCACATGATCGCATGACTGAGTGCGTACGACGCTGCAGTTATCAGCTTACGCTGCTACTCGGAAAAGCAAAGACACACTTTCTCGTTGTGAATCGTGAGTTAAGGGGCCTACATCGCACGTACCGGAGCGCGTGGACAAAGCTCTGTTCTGACTCCAGACAATCCCCAAGGTCTCCTGTGTTTCCCTCTTTGGCAGCCAGGTCCACAAGAGCGATGCCCGTAACAGTAGAGCGCCTGTCTTGTCTCCGCGACAAACTCGTGATCAGACGGTACAAAAAAACGTAGCCCAGCTGAGTGTAAAACTGTGGAAACATCACGCTAACGGCCAAAGGCAGGAGTAAAACTCCATTCATACGGCTAACCCGTTCTCAAATGCTGACAGCAGCAGACCATGCAAAGGGACTGAACGGCTGAAGTAGAATGATGCTGGCGGAAAATTAACCAATTTCTTTCACAATTCATCTGTCCTAAGACTACTAATAATACAACTACTACTGCTACTGCTACAGCATCTGCTGCAAATATTACACAAATAGGCCTTCACAAAAAGAAAAAAATGACAATTATTTATCAATTGAATGTCTCTATGTGGTGGAAGTCATTTCATTTTTCTGTATGACGGGTAGAAGAATACCTGCGTGCTGTAACATTAACATTTCGACCACCTACGGTACTCTGAAAATCTCCAATATCACATGCAGAGCAAAGGTATATAGAGAGGACCCAAGTGTGTGTGTGACATCACATTGAGCAATTAATCAACTGAGCGCATGTCTACGATCAAACGCTAGTCAGCCATGTGGCAGTGCGTGTGAATGTTGTCAATGGAATCTTTAGAAATACATCTTGTTCCACAGAATAAAAATAAAACACTTTTGAGCACAACCAAAGTTACAGTAGTTGTGAAGAATGAATGAATGAATGATAATTGGATTTATATAGCACTTTTCTTCCAGGGAACTTGCAAAGCACTTACAATGATAGGGACAACTCAACCACCTCACCATGTGCAGCACCCATCTGGGTGGCAGCCATAGTGCGCCAGTACAAACTCACTGCACATCAGATGCACAGTAGAAGGCAGTTATGGAGTTTCTGAGAGCATACCTCGCTGCTCAATGCCATTGAATTATGTGTGCTCTTTATTTACCGTAAAGGAAATGACCTCAGAGGGAATTCATCTAAGCACCTCCCCTGGGGGCAGTGGAGACTTGTGCTTTGAGTAATGCATTCTTGTGTCGTGAAGTCAATTATTTATATTACATGCTAAATGTTCACTTTAAAAAAAAAGTGTGGTGTAGATTTAAAGAAAACAAACAGAGCATTTTAAAGCGCAAGAGCAATGGTACAGAAGCAGGTCTACAGCTCAAAACTTAGAAGAGGGAGTCTTTTACATTTAAGTTTTTTTAATTTTCCTGTTACAGTATGAGTCAGCGGCTCAATTTTACCCTCTACTGATTCACAGAAGAGAGGTGTCATGAGACCGTGCACATCAAGGTCAGGTCAGAGGTCAGAGGTCAGAGCTGGACAAACCAGAGGGTTACTGTCATCCGCGCCAGAACACACAGGCTTTACTTTACAGAGCCTTAAATCCACGACTATACTGCAGTAGAACAATAACATCATATTCCAACACTGAGGTTAGGCCCAGCCTGTGAGATGGTCTATTCCACTGAGGATTTTTATTTATAAAAATTTTTATTTATTTAAAAAAAATATATATTTCAAATTTTTCCCCCAATTTGGTTGCCAATTATGCCATCTATTTATCTCAATTCCCCCTCCCCCACGAGTCCGCCACCCGTCCTCCGGGGCGAGACATTATTTCCGGGCCGAATTTATCCGCCTCTTCCGAGACGGAATTCTACCACGGATGCCTTTTTCCTGCTCCTCGACGGACTCGTGCCGGCTCACCCTCCCTCCCCCGGAGGTGGACAGCCAAATGCCGCCTCCGATCGGGCTGATGACCAGGGCCGGTCTGGTAGAGACGCGGGTTTCGAACCGCGTCCCTGACAGGTAGTGCACACCACACCGGACCAGCCAAAGTGTGGTGCGTTAGACCACTACGCTATCCGCCAGCCCCTCAGTCTGTCTTTTTACTGTGCGTGATTCCTGTGCCTCCTGTTAATCCAATCAGGACTGCAGCCACCCTGTAGAGCAGCTCCAGGTACAGTGTGACTCTGCGAGACGCTGCAGGTTCCCAACTGTCCTTGTCTGCATTTGGCACAACTGCACACTGATCCCAGAACGGGCAGGACAGCCTAGTCTGATCTTGGCTGTCTCAGTGTCTGTATGTGTGGCTGTGTCTGTGGCTGTGTCTGTGTGTATGCGTTTCAAGATATTAACCCATTAAGCTGTGTCTGTAATGAAATGTGTGTCTGTGTGTATCGGCTTTTTTTTTTGAATTTTTTTCCAGAAAACCCTCAGGTTTTAAGAGGTTGTGTAGAATAATAAAACAAAACATCAAACAAAACATCACCTCTCCAACATCACATAACCAAAATAATTACAACTTTTATTTTAGACTTATTCCATTTAAAAATATATATTTAAAAGTATCTAAACAGACATGACTGCTACAATCAGATAGGAGAGGTATTGTATTTTTTGTGTCCTTCACAAAGGATTTAGGTATTCTGTGCCTTCTTATCAACCAGTGCCAAAGACAGTTCATTTATATGCAGTGTCTATTGAGTGGAGGATTTAAATATGGATTTTGCTTGGCACAAAGTCCTGCTCTATACATTCCCCTTTGTCTCTATAGTTTCAGCGTCTGACAGCCAAGAGAGATCTTTATTTCACTCGTCACTTTTTTTCCTCCAACTTGAGCATTATTAATGTTCACCTTTAAGCCAATCAATCGGGACCTCTGAAATAAATCAATCATATTAGATGCTGCTACGACAACAAAGTAAATGCATAAAAAATCTGAAGTGAAACAAAAACAAAACAGTTGTAAAAACTAGTCAGGAGGATTCTAATTTGCTCATTTTGGGAGGATATTCGTTTGAAAATGAAACCTTGTTTGTCTCAAAACGCGTTGAGGATTTTGGCCTGAACACACAAACACAGAGAGAAGATGTGCTTTATATTATCTTCAAACACTAAAGGACTTACTGGCCAGCAGACGGAATCAGAGCACTGACTATTACATTCATTGCAACTTTCACCACAGTGACAGGGATGTAATATACAAAAGACATTTAAAAATGAATGAATAAATACATAATATTTTAAGAAATTAACTTAATTTGACTAAAGTAAAACGTGCTCAAATTGCAATCACCAATTTTGAAAGATCGATGCCTGTTGTATTTAAGGATTAAACATACTGCTAAAAATAACAATCCTTTTTCATAACTTTCTGCTCAATACTCAATGGTTGCGAGGTATGGTGCTAACAATTCTTGTGAACGTTTTTCACAATTCGCATTTCTGTTATTATTTAGGCTTCCACAAACATAAATACTGACAAAAAGACATTTCTAAAAATCATTGGAGACTTATTAGTATTGCACATTTCTTTCCCCAAAGCATGTAGACTAAATACACATGCACGGGGAAAAGGACAACGTTTGCTCTGCTTGGTAATGCTCTACACTTGCTCAAGATGATAGAGCACTATCACAAATTACAGAACAATGAGAAGGCTTCGCTCTCTGTTTAGCTAGGACATTCAAACTCCACAATAACGGAATGACGTTCTGAAGGAGGCAATACACACTCATAACATTAGGATAAAAAAATAAAAAACATCATGGGAGGTGATAAAATCCTTCATACTGCAGGTTCAAAGAGAGGACCGGAGGATGCAAGCAGCCACATGGCTCCAGGCACAAGGCTAGTTACTTTGAGCTGGATGTTGAGCTAAGGAGCACAGGATTGCATCTGGAGACAACATTTGAGACATTTGAACTCATAAAATGTAGGCAAAAATCATTTTTCGTAACATAATTTTTTCTTAATTCAATAATTAGGGCCATTAATTTCACTACTTCAATCATTTGAAAATCATTTAAAATAGCACGTTTGGGAGAGCATAGACTAGCACTCTTCTAGAGAAGCCAGTGGGTGTGTAGCCAGCCGCTACTTCTACTTTTCCCTCTGCAGTCCACCAGCTGAGCTGTGCAGTGTTCACACCGGAGGACTGCCTGGTCTACTTACTGTGTGTGTCCGGTACAGGCAGGCTGCAGGTGCCCAACTGACTAGAGGAGTCAGTGATGCACAATGAGGCAGGGAGTATACTGCCGACCGAACACCTCCTTCCTGTGGCTAATTCTGCGGTGCGAGCCACAGTTGGTACAGGCATGGTCAGGATTCAACTCCAGACCACGGGATGCATCACTGCATGAGATTTAACATGCTTTAGCTTGACACACCACCCTATCACTCGCGCAAATGTCTTTAACCATAACCTGCTATATATTTAGAGACAAAAACAGAATGTACCACATTGAACTCGATTGGCACAGCCGTCTACACACTCCACGGGCCTGAGCAGATTAACACCACACCATTTCCGGCACTAGCACAAATTATAAACTCGTTTGGCGGCCGTATTGGGCGCCATCTAGTACGGCCACAAAAGGTATTCTACCCACACCCATACACCATGGTCTAATTACTCAATGTGTGAGACTGAATGCTAAAAAATATGATGTTTAATGTATACTGAGGAAAAGCCCCCCAAAACAAAAATGTTAAGAAGGGATAACAAAAAAATTGCTTTTGCAAATGCCTATCATTAGTTGGTCGCACTTAGCTTGTATCACACTTGGCGGAAATGTTTTCATATCAGCCTAATGCTTTTTTTAAAAACAAACAGACATTACGTAATGGAACATTAAACAGTGCGTACCTAAAAGGGCTGGACCCAACATTGACAATTACACTCTTACTCAGCCGTTAAATGCAGGCGAGCACAAACTACGCAGTCAAACCCCATCTCCGAGTGCAGCCTGTGTATTTCACGCAAACAAATACAGACAGAGGAATCACGGCAATGTGTGCTTATGCTGTGCTATACAGTATCCACTGTTACATGATGCCAGCCTTGTAAATTGAAAGTCCCTGTTTTATTCCTTCGATCTCAGGAGTGCGACGTGCTAAACTCGTTGAACCGCCGCGGGATCGCTGCCAACAGACCGTCAGGAACAAACAGGTAATATCCTCAACATCTCAAATCAAACACGAACATCACCTTGAATGGAGGGCAAATATTTCTCTTGGCAGCATCCGAGCCCACTCCAGAGTTTAAGTGCAGGTGTTGATCTCCCCCTCTTATGTACAGTATGAAATATAATGTATAAATACACCGCGCTAGTGGTCTACGACGGGAAACATCCGTTGGACATTTCGGCCGACCGCCGGGGGAAAAAAAACACATTAATTACTTCAAATGGCTGTGGCAGTTCAGCGCTGAGAAAACAGCCCACCAGACGTGACATCATGTACTCCCCTCCAGGCCATTCGGAGGGGTGTTTTTTGTCAAATTGCTCAGAGAACGAGCGGTCTGTTTAAAGTCAGAGTGGGCAACACTTGTGGAATTGCAGCGGGCCAAAACTGACACCGTGCCACGGAGTGGCAGCCCCGTAAATCGCGGTTAACAATCCTGGCTGGCCTGAGCAGCGCCGCAGGTTTGGGTGGTGAAACGTTAATACAACGGGTCTACTGTGTGTGCAAACGTGCAAGCTGCGTATAGCACTTTCACTTGTCAGAGTGATGGATTGCTAAACAGGTTGAAAAGGTAACAAAAAAAAGTGAATCCCTCATTCATTTCAAGAATTCATCTTTTATATATTTGTATCTAATTCTAATAGATTATTAGAAGAAGAAAATTATCAGCTACCCCCCTTATTAGAATACCATATCACATTTGTCCCATCACTGCAACGTAAATTCGGGAGAGCGCAGACTCACACACACATCCTCCAATGTGCATGCTGCCAGTGCAGCCCACCTGCAGTCCACCTGCTGAGCTGCACAGTCATTGCATCAGAGGGCCACAATTGACGAGCAACTGGTGGACTTCAGACGCTTGATCCACCAGAGCTGTCCAACTTGTCCAATGAGCCCAGGGAAACCCTAGCGACTGTAACCGTGGGTGATCCAAAGGCCAAGTGCGCATCGCCCAGTTCACCCAGTGATGGGTGAATGAGGTATCATGACACTAAAAATGGGTGGAGCTACGATAGCTACCAGTAACTCACTGACTTGAACCAATAATTGTGTTTTCTTGTGAAGAGCAAAACCTTTTGACTGGTTAAAACTAGTAAGTCATTGACAGCTAATTGCAGCTCCACACATTCTTGGGTGTCATGATACCTCCTTCACCCATCACTACCTGTTGGACTCCTGGCCCTAACTGCAACTGGCACTGTTAGAACTTGATTGCAGATCTTGGTGAGCACATTTTGCCAAGGAATAGTGCTTTAGCTGGATGTGCCACCTGGGAACCCCCAACTTTTTTATTGTGTACCCCAATTAAATTCTATGATCTGTGAACCCTTAATAGTACACATCACCAAAAGAAAAACAAACGATATCTAATTAACCTGAAAGAGGTTAAAAGTTTTAAGCTGCGCTGTGTGACACCATGGTGATTGCATGCAAATAACAGTAACCATTTGCATGCAATTTTAATGCTACTCATGGAAGTTAAGTGTTGTTCTGAAACGTTGAGCATTTTATGGAAAAAAAAACCTTTTTTCAGATACAAAAGAGAATAAAATCCCCCACTCCCAAGCACCCATTGAGTTGAGGTGCGCCAGGTGTGGAACCATCAATTAGCCAACAGAAAACAGCCATTATCTATGAATTACTTTCAGAGTGAAAGTGAAAAAAATCTCTGAAACTATGAAAAAACTGTAAAAGTTTTTTTTTTTTTTTTTTGATGTATAAATTAAGAAACATGAATCGGGGCCTCAGTGAAGAGTGGTGAGGCTCGGATCCCTTCCCAGATCCTGAAGCTCAAAACCCATTTCCCCAGATGATTACCATCTGATGAGTTGCCAATATAAAACCAGCGGATTCACTACGGCCTGTTTCTCCCGGCGGATGAAGGAGATGAAAAAGGGGAATTATGGGAAGTGGGAGGAAGGAGGCCTCACAGGGTGGTGTGTGTGGGGGGGAGGGCAGCTAAGTCGGGAGGTTCCCTGCACCCCGGCTCCAGCACACCTGTGCTGTTGAAAGGGGAGCCTGTCAGGGCTATCACGGCGTTTTCATTAGACAGCCACTGCGCTCCAAAAACCCACTCATCCACCAAGCGATATCTGGAGGAAAGGCGACCGCGAGAATCGAACACCGAGCACGCGCCGGGCAGTCGCCCCCTTTGCGATTCCATCCACGCTAGCTTTCCGAATGATTAACGGGACGCGTTGAATATAAATATAAATATATACGTTACGCATTTGAACAAGCTCCCGCGGCTTTACAAAGTGCTTTGGGAAAAACAGGCTCGTCGACTGAGCCTGCAATGCAGCACAGTGTGAGGCCGGCCCGCTGCATGCCACAAAACGGAGATATTTTTAAGGGCTTCTGTGACACTGGGAGAGGTGGAGGGAGGAATAGAGAGGGCTGCGCCTCCCTTTTGACTGCTGTAAGGTGTTCCTGTTCCCTCCCACAGCCTGCAGGGGACTACAGGGCCTTGGACAGCAGCGGCCTCACTTACAGGCAGGCTCACCTGAGGTTAATGAGCAATCAACTCAGCTGTGAGCCATTGCCTTCCTTAGGCTATTATAAAAGCACAGCCTGCCATGGCTGAAGGAAGAGAGTTTTGGGGCATGGAGGCAGAAGTGCTGTTTTATTTGTTGCTGTTTCCCCTCTATTGGATAGTTTTTAAGTTCAATGCTTTATCTTCATGTTTTGTATAATTACTTGGAAAATGGTAATAAATTGGCTGTTGGCCTATTGCAGGGGTCGGCAACCTGCGGCTCCGGAGCCGCATGCGGCTCTTTCAGCCTTATGTTGCGGCTCCGCGTGACTTGGGAAAATAAATAATAAGTATCCAATTGAATCGGGCGCAAAATTGGGCGCCCCCCCTGTCGACAGAAAATGGTGCGGCTCCCAGTGTTTTCTTTTCCGTGGAAACCGGGTCCAAATGGCTCTTTGAGTGTTATGGGTTGCCGACCCCTGGCCTATTGGAACAAAGTTTTTGTTTGGTCTTCCATCCACTCACCACCTGGCATGGTGGCCACCCCTGCCACCCTGCTACAGCTTCTCTTTCTGCCGACTCGGGCACTCGTGTAACATGACGATGCCTTGCCATAGGGGACAACCCCAAACTGAGTGTGCGTGTCGTGAGGAAAATAAAGCAGGCTGTTAACAGTTCCAATAAAAGCAAGCTGCGAAACACTACTACACACGCAAACGCCTCCAACAAGAATATAGCACAGTCTATTGTATTCAAAGTCTAACTCCTCTTCTTGATTTCTAACTGGATCGTGACAGTTCAATTCAAGAAGACAATGCGGACTGCACGCCATGTCGACAACAGTGTCCAACGCTGCTGGAAACTGCAGTTGTTGAATAATAGCATTGCTAATACTTTTGTTGTTCATATCATCAAAGTTTAGTGAACAAGCTCAAATGAAAAAGGCTGAGGGCCACCCTGGGGTTCTATGGGAGGCACGGATGCCATTTTTCGCCATTCATGACCGTATTATCTTCCTTACAATGTACTGTGAATACGGCGGCACAGAAAAATCAATGTCAATTCTAGCCATTCCAAAACGATGCACGATCTTGTCTAACACAGTCAGAACCTTTTGATCATCGATTTTCAGTCAGCGTTCGACTTTATTTGTTTGTGCTGCCTAGCCCTGTGGTTGGCCTCCCTGGTGCGTACTCTTTGAAAATCATCTGCTGGATGTGCTCATAAAAGTGCAAAAGTACTTATGTACAGACAGTAACATAAATACAAATCTGTCAGGCCCTCTTGTTCTCAAAGAGCAGTCCTGAAATGGAGGAAACCGCTAGGGTTGTGAGGTGGGTGGTGAGTCAGCTCCCAGAAGGAGACTTCATATTGACTCCGTACGCAAACACCAGGACGACATCCCCCTACAACTAGCAGGGGTGTGGTTCCAGCAACAGAAAGGCTTTTATTAAGAGATAAATAAATATGCCATAAATTGCCTATTCAAACCACGTTTAAGCTTGCTAGGGAGCATTATAATTAATAACAGGGCAGGACTCCAGTCTAGCTTTAGTTGTCCAAATATCTTGGCTAGCTAACTATTCACTGGACCATTCCAGCTAAACAGCAATAGTAAGCTAGCTATCAATGATCACTTCAACATGAATTAGTATGATTTTCAGTCTACTTTTTTTTGTTCTTTTATGAAAGGTCTGGTGTTCTATCCCTGATTGGCGCAGCACAGGAAGGCATTTTAAAAAGTTGACTATTGTTAGCTCCCTCCCTTCTCTGTCAAACACACAAATTCAATGGTATATGGCCCAGGGACAGCTGATTAACTCATCAGTTGTACTCAATTCAGATGATTAGTTTGGGCTAATGGGATCTTTGCTATGAATCAAGTATCCCAATCTAGTTGGAATTACATTTCTATGTATTTGCACTCAATGCACTTTTTATTGGGAAAAATAAATACAATTATTTACCTTAAAATTGGCCCAAAAAATGAAACATATTTTCACAATCTGCTCATGTGAAACCTAAGCATAGTAAATCAAGTTTGAAAGCACGATCAGGTAAGCCTTCAAAGTCACATGATTTAGCTAGTGTGATGGTGGGGGCGTACAGCTGAGTGAACACTCAAGTGAGACGTTGCCCCTAAGTATTGGACACAGGACCAGCTAACTCTACTCAAATCCTAACCTTATCCATTACAAAGAAAAACGCATAACTGACTTCAGACCTGTGCTCCACGGGCCACCTGCTTGTAAATGTTGCGCCTCATCTGGTGTGGTGTTGGGACTTCTCGAAAATAATTGGATTAATCCGTGAAATGCGAGCTGGAGGGGGGGGGGGTGGTGTTCATGTTTACAATAAACCTTAAAAACTTGCAAAATATTCTCGTGGTCAATTCTTACATGGACCCCACACTCTCTCCACAAAATCTAAATCGCATTTGATTTCGACACATCGGCGGGAGCTCTGGTCTCATTGAAGGGCACCGAGCTCCCCCTAGCTCCCGAGTAACTCGAACCCTGTCAGAGAGCCCAGCTAACCGCACTCCTGACACTTCTACAAAGGCGAAAACGCAGAGAATAACCCTGGCAGGGGAACAGCAGTGGTGGTGCTGGTGAGGTGGGGGGTGGGAGGTTGGGATCTCTCTATGAAACGGCACACGTTTAAAGTGCATTTTCCCATTTATTCCCTCTTTTCTCTCCATGCTTTTAAGGGGAGGGGGGGGGGGGGCCTTGGATGGTCTCGGCAGGGCAGTTGCGCTTGCCTCTGTCTGGGTATCTCCAGTGCAGACGCGTTAATCCCAAACTCTCATTCCCGGTGATTTCCACACTTCCTTCCCGCTCCTCGCGTTCTCGCCCTGTGTTCACAAACGCTTATTAAGTAAAGGTGTTCCCTTTTCTTTTTTTTCTTCTTTTTAAAAATAGATAAACTGAAGGCCATGCCTTCCTCCTCCCCCTCACATCCAACAGTGGAGCTGAAACATAAGCTATGAAAAGTATGCATATCACAAGTATGCATCGGTGCAAATCAGAATGCTTTCTCCCTCTGCCTTAATTCAGTTTATGCAGTTGCAATATTTGCTGTTATGCTAAGGTGAAGTACTCATCCACACTCCCTCCTGCTGGGAAAGGGTTAAGAGCCCAGTCTAAACGGGTTCAAACGCAACCTATGGGGGACGTGACATGCACATGCAAACACTGACAAGCCATAATAGGAAGCAACAATAAACATCTTTTTTATGCATTCTTAAAGAGATCTTTTGTGCTGAGCGAAACGCACGAATCGCAAAAAGGATTAGCCCGCAAATTACACCGCGAGCATTTCCAATCAACGGCACGCTTATTATTTCAAAGGGATTTATTTTGTATTGAGCTGCTCATTAGCAGAGTTAATCAGAGCTGCGCCTTGCGACGGCACTAACGATGATATCACGGCACTCAGCGGAGGACAGGGGCATTAGCACAGGAGACGCTCTCGCTCTGGAGCAGGCAAGCTCCGCTTCAGTCTCCCGTGACACTGCGAGCGCGATTCGGTGATGAACTGAAGATCTGAGGACTGAGATCGTGTCATGCCTGTCCGTAGCATTTGGCTTTTTTCAGCTGATTCTTTATCAAATTCTAAGGATGGCGTGTATACACACACTTACACGCATACTCGAGCACGCCCACACGTGCAAGCATGAGCGCATGCACAAACACACAGACGCACATACACACTCACACACACACAAACACACGCACTCACACACACACACTAAACACACAGACACATATACACACTCACACACACACAAACACGCACACTCAAACAACACACTCACACACACACACACACACACACACACACACACACAAACACACAAAACACACAGACACACACACACACACACACACACACACAAGACACACACACACAAACAAACACAGACACACACTCACACAGACACACACATACACACAAAATATACATACACAAACAGACACAGACACACACACACTAAACACACGCACACACAAACACACACAGACACACACACACGCTGCGTCCCCCACTGCTCTGCGATGTGTTTAATGAAGGCTGCCCTGGCAGGGGCTGTCAGGACAGCGGACTGCGCTGGAGCCAAGCATTTCCTCATTTCTCTCTGCTCCCCCGCCCAATCACCGAGCTGTCATCACAGGGTCGGCACAGCAACAATTACGGCCCGCTTAAAGAGGAAAGGGAGCTCCAGAGCACCTCTTTGGGTTTGGGTTCCTCTTGTCCGCGCGGTCCCAAATGACAGCGAGCGTGCAGAAAGAGAAGCTCAGACCTTTAACCGTCTTTGGCAAAAACAAAAAAAAGGAATAACAACGTTATTAATTTTAGCAACAAAAAAATGACTGACAGCCCTTTCTCGCTTATTACGGCCACCCTCCGCTCGCCCATCTGTTCCAGTACGTGGAGAGACAGGGAGAAGGTGCCAACATGAAGGAGGGGAGAGGAATAGCCGCCATTCTGCTGGTTCCTGAAACTCATTATCGCCGTTTCTGATTACAGAGAAGCACCCCCTCTGATCACCTGCCTAAACACAGCTAACTGCTCATCACCACATACTGACGTTCCTCACAGCAGGACGCTGACTGGCCAAAGTGTCACACACACAAGGGTTTTGACATAAACGTAAACTATAATAGTAATAATAATAATAATAATAATAATAATAATAAAAGTAACATAAAAATACAATTTTAAAGAATCTGCATGAATACAGAAAAGGATATGTTCTGTTCTCCGGTACTGTGTAAAACCGAGAGAGACAACCCTCCCCATTATTACAATTATAACCATGGCAACAAACAAAAACTGGGTTACATAAATGCAAAGTTGGAGGTTTTACAAAAGTCCAAGACTTAGTGAGAGTCCATCATCTGTAATTTATTATCCTAAATCCTTCAAAAGATAAATTAAAACCAGGAGTAAATCAGAGGCTCACACTAATCCTCCAACCTTTTTTCTTTTTTCTTCTTCTTTTTTTTAAAGAGAAGAGATTGAAGCTCAATTCGATCAGTACACAGCAGAGAGAGAGAAACAGTTTCAGACTCTAGACTTTAAAAATAACAAACCGCATTAAGGGCAAATGCAATGGCAGATATAGAGGCGGCTCACCCGGACGCTGTTGGGAGGAGGGGGGGATTAGACAAACACAACAATGACTTCTGCTCATCAGCATTTTCTATATCTGAAATGTAAATCCTGATAGAAGTGCCAAGCCGTGGGTCACCCTCTCCTCCAACACAAGCGCCGCGCTTTGAAAAACCGCTCGGCGACACTTAAGAAGCTGCCATTCCCACTCGTGCAGGGGACGTGTGCACGGCCAACCCAGATACGTCCTTAAAGCCACTGGACCACTGGATTAGAGAAACGTGATCTTGAGTTCAGCTTTCGGTTACCTGACCTCTGTATCTGATCTGAGCTGTATAACCGATTTTCAAGCCATTGCCATTCGAGAATGAAGCCCAAAGCAGGTGTTTATTAGGTGGATCTCTACCTGTCTATTAAAAAGTGAGAGGGCTTTGTATGCATGGGATGTGTTTCCTGTTTTTCACTCGGATTGTGAAAGTGGCAGAACCGAAGCGCTGGGCCGTTTGTGTTTTATGGTTCCACTGATGAAAATGTTTTTTTAAAACTGCCTTTTGTGTCTAATTTTGGAGTTCGTCCAAATTTTTTGCTACATCCATCAAAGTCCTTATGGCGGGCTGTAATTCCTCATACAATAAACCTACATCGCTTAAAAATACACATAAAATATGAATTTATATGTGCAAAGGCAGCACAAGTGAACTGTACACCGTATAATGTCGAACCAAACTTTCTTTTGATGAAATAATTTTTTTTGATGAAATATTTAACTATATAAGGTGCGTAAAGATTTCCGCTTTCGCTCAGAGGCTACAGAGGGCCATGAAAGGACCCTTTGACCCCATAGCATTTGAGCGGGGGCGTCTCTGCAGCAGTGTGAGTACACTGTGCGTCCCGCCGTTTCGTTCCCTCGCTCCCTCACTCCCTCACACCTGCCCAGAGCGGGCCTGGCCCAGTCTCCCTCTATCGCACGGCTTATCTCCAAGCGCAAACAGCCGAGCCGGCAGGAAACTGGAGTTATTACTACGCGTGCCAGCATCGGAGGCCTGATGACGGAGTTCATCTAAAATCCACAGTGCTCCACTACCCTTCTTCCACCCCAGAGCCGAAAGGAGGCTGGCTAGTTTAGGTCAGGTGGGGTTTTATATTTTTCCCTTGTTGTGCTTGTGAGCTCAGTCCGCTACTGTTACCAGCGCTGGCCTACTTTCAAGTGTAACTGCACTGCTTCTGCTGGCTCTGGCACTAAACACTCAGAGGAGATAAAAAGGCGGATTGGAGAAAAGAGTCCACCGCCATCGCTGGACACAACAGAACAACCCGAAACAGACAGAATTGCAATGTAGGCTAGTTGGTTGACATTCATAATGCAGACGTGAATATCTTTAGATAAAGAGTCTATAATAACTGAAGAGTCATGCTGAATGACTGCAAACAATTACTTTGAAACTGGAAGATTCCAGAGGTGTAAAAGCAATGTTAAAATGACTGTTATTAATGCAGACACCTGTATAAGAAATGACTAGAAGGTCTTATGGAATGACAATGTGCAATAAAATTTGAACAGGCCAAAAATGCATTTGCAAATAATCAAATACATATTTGCAATTCACACAGGCTTTGAAATGAGGGTGAGATATTTGCAGTTTATTTTCACAAATGCTCCTCAAGAGGAAGATAGGCGAAGCAGGTTTGGTGCATGTAAGACTGAACTGATAAACCCCGGGCCTTCAAATGAGCAGGCTAATTTTAATTCAGGGGGTCTTCGTTTGGTTAAGTTGGCAGCGGATTTCAATGGGACACTGCGGCTCCAATGTCTTTGGTCGCGATACACACCAGTTTAAATGGGTGAGAGGCCGTCCCCCCAAAGCCTCAAATCCCTCGGGGAGGGGGTTACCTACACTGGCTGTCCAGGTCTCATATTACCCACAGGGGAGGCGTGAGCAGGGGAGAAGGGGGGGGGGTGTGTGTGGCAGATCAAAAAGGCCATTATGCATTCTTCTCTGCTGACCTCTCCTGTGAAATTGACGATCGAACCCCGTGCTGCTCCGCGCGCCCCAGCCCGGCTTGGCCGCAATTAAATACCCCCGGGCTTCCCAATCACTGGAAGAGGGAGGCCATCCGTCCAGAGGAAGGTCCTGGGAGGGTTAACGCGGTAATTAGCTGTCAGGGCTTTCGCAAAATGGCCCTGTGCTGGGCCATTGCTCGTCCTCCAGAAACACTCCCCTGCAGCCGACGCCCACTCCCCCCGGGCCGGCGAGCCAAGGTTCAGCGTCGTCTCAGAACGATTCCCTTTCTGTCCTCGGCCCACGCGCTCACTTTCAGGACGCGCGCACTCCTTCGAGATCCACCCCTCCCTGCGCCCGCCACCAAAGAACGATGCCTTGAGACAGCATCAACAATGAAACCAATGGCGCAGGTTCACACTGGTTAGTTAGGGAAAGTGCTTTAATACGTTTCAATGAAGACATACGTAAATTGATTTCATTTAGATTCATTATATTCATGTTTAAAGCCTGAATAACTATTTCATAGGGTCCCGGAGATGTGTTTGGCTGTCGTTTGAGCGCTGAGCTTATTACAGATGCTTTCCTATTCAATGTTAATTTAGCTACAATTTAAGGCTGGCGGTAACTTTATCGCATTACTTTTACACACACGTGGAGATGGGATGAAATGCGATGAGACGCGAATGAAGGTTTGAATTCCACCTTTTACACCGCGGGATCGGGTTCGACACAAGAACGTGGCGCAAGAACAAACCGAGCCCCCAGAAGTCCAATCAGGAAGAAAAAAACTGAATTTCTTTCTATGCAAGGATCAAAGTCAATCCTGAATCTGCACAGTAAATATTTATTAAATTTAGAGCTTACGGATGCTACTTAGCCAGCTCTAAGCAAATTAGAATGCTCTTTGCAAAGCCTAGCCGTTACACCAAAGTCATTAATAGATTATTAAATTCAATTTGGAATGGCACGGAGCTCAGAAAACACACATCTGCCACTGATCATTTGGAGTTTGCGAGTGTGGCAGGGAATCATTAGAAATGTGAAGTCTTGCGCCAAAGCTCATTTCACTGCTAAATCTTCCCCGACAGAGTTCCTACGATAACAGTGATAATTACAATTTGGCCACAGGCGAGATAACGGGTAGGCCAAAACCCCTCCTGTCAAGGAATATTCTGTCTGTTAACAGCAGAGACAAGTCAACTCAAATGCTTTCCCATTTGGTCTCTGTGTATTTTTGAAGATTATTATTTATTTATTTTGTTCTTCTTCAGAAATGGCTGGGGGTTTTTTTGTTTTTTTTTTAAGGGCGAAATACATACAAAAACCTTTAAAGCAAATACATAAGCTAGTCTTTCTTAATACATGGACAAACAACCCTGGCTGAAATCTTAAAACAAATTATATTATGATTAAACCTTGACTCAACCATCCACACATTCCCACCTCTAAAACTATACTACTGAATGAATGGGCAGGTTATGTGGTTTAAGGTATTGGACTGGACTAGGTATTGAACTAGAGAATCTAAAGGTTTAGTTGATAGATAGTTAAGATTATACTTTAGTACTCCTCGCAGGGAAATCAGTGTGTCTATTGCAGCACACAGACACTACAAACACATTAAAGACACAGACTTACATAACAAGTCCTATTCTATCTTGTCCCCACATCTAGTCTGATTAAAACAGCGACAGCGGGTTTGAGTCTAGGGCAGGGCATTGCTGCTGTACCTTTGAGCAGGGCACTTAACCTGAACCTGCTTCAGTATATATCCAGCTACGTAAACAGAACACATGTAGAATGTAAGACAAAAACACCAAATATGTAAGCACTAATCAATGACTAATCTGTAACTATCTCTAATTAATTAATATTCAAGAGTGTTTTGATTTATTTCATTCATTATATTTATCTATTTTGTATAGATAAATAAAATAATTGTATAGCCTAGTAGACTGCTTGGTTAGTTAGTGGCAATGGAGCACAATGACATCATCCAAAGGCAGAGCCAGATTTGGTTTTCTCTTCTATTCCACTATTATCCAAGCCATTTACATCCGTGTACTTATTAAATATCATTATTTATGTCACTCCCATACAAAAAATGCTTGTAAATACTTTAATAAAATAATTTAAATCAATTCAATTCAATACACTTTAGTGGGATAATTGTGGTACATGAATGAGATGCATGACAACAACGTTAAATCCAAGTTTTGTATTGATCGTTTAATCAATCAAACAAAGTCCTAACACGTGTTTGAATGAACATTTAGCTACCTAGCTAACCGAAATCGAGCCACCATTCATGCTAGGACACAGATAGGCACATTCCAATATCACCAATGACATCACGGGAGACCCGAAAAATCCTTGAAGTCATGCCTTTCGAGCACAATGACCCCCATTCATTCCCTTCACCCCCCAACCCCTCTTTCTCAGTGGGGAAAAAATTTGTCAAAATACAGCATGATTATACTCTAGCAGAGTCTCAACGCCTCTTTATAATGGACTTTGGCTTGTACGGTTAGGAGGAGGAGGTTAACACATCATCTACATTTATTTATACGAGTACAATGCATAGTGCAGCTTGACATAGAACAGAAAAAAATATAAAGAAGATCTAAATCTACAGAAAAGATGGCAATGAAGGGAATGTCAACAGAGAAGAAATGGTTAGTATTCACTGCCTTCAGTTTTTTTCTCTCTCTCTCTCTCTCTCTCTCCCGCATTTCATGCGTCTGATCTGTACTGACAGCCGTGGGCACATTTTGGCAACAATGTCTTTGTTGGCCTGCCGCGGAGGTGAAACAACCTCACAACTGCCAAGTGGATACGCACGCACCCAATTATGACATCATAATGAACAAGGCTGTCTTCAGGGTGCCAGCACTTCAGCAACAAATTACAGTATATGACTAGTAATTATAACTAGTACCAAATGCCCTATCCTTTTTCTAACAGTTTTTCCCTCTTTTCCAACTTAGCGACTCATACTCATTCACAGAAGCCAGCTTTAGTCTTTAATATCAAAATGACAGTGACCCTAAGCTGTGCCAATGCCATTACTACCCTGTCACAACTGCCCCCCCACCAGGCAGGTGTTTCAACATGTAACGTCACAGTGGTCATTTCGCCAATAGGTGGTCTTGGATCAGATACTGGTCTTATGCAACATATAAATGGGGTTAGGTTTAGAGTTGGGTTAACCGATCCTGGACCACCATTCCGGATGTGCTATCCAGCTGTGGTATCCCTGTTAGGCAGTTACTGACACAGCACATGCACTGGCTCCCAAAGGGTCTCTCCACCACCCACCACTGCTTTGCAGATAAAAATCCAACTCTGAGACCATTAATGAGCCCATTACTTGACCAGCAGTAGAAAAGCCAGATGTGAAGGTTTGGAAAAGTTCAGCCTTGTTGCAACAGGGGCTTCTTTGAGCCAAGAAAAAGGAGATTTTGTTCAAATCGGTGCCAAAGCAAACCCCACATTTTTACAACCCCATCAGGAATGAAATCCACACAATACTTCTGTTTACATTTGGAGCATATACACATCACACACTGCTCACTAAAGGACAGAAGTAAAGCAGTCCATATACTTGCTGCTTTGAACCATTGTTCCTGGTTCTAAGTTTATTAACTTTTCTTGAATATCAAAAAAATGTATACAGCCTGGTTGTGTTTAACTATGTATTGCCTATATTATAATTGCATTGTGATTTAGAACAGACGCTCATTTTGAATTTTGGGTCGCGTTTCACTTTTATTTAACCCACATAAAGATTTGTGAGCCACTGAAAACCATTTAAGGTTCTTGATATTAATCTACTATGATTTGGGGTGGTCACATTTTCTAGCGTACAGTACCTTAATGGTTTAACCTCTTGAAATAACTGTGAAAAGATACAAAGGCCGTGCCAAGTAACCTGCCTTCAAAGGACCCTCATTGCTATGGCAACAGCATGGTTCTCGGCAACCACAAATCGGGAAGCGACCTATGATACATTAAGGGAAGATGTCCAGACTCCTCGCTGACTGAAACCTGGCCGGACATGTTCTGACAGGGAAGAGGAGAGAGAGAAAAAGAAGAAGAAGAAAAAAAGCGTCAATCCAAACTGGTGGGATTTCAACGCATCAAAAAACGCAAGTGGCCAAATGGTTCACAGAGCAGGCAGCAGGTTATCTAAAAATAAGCAGCTGCCTCGGGACGAAAATAAGTGCCTTCCAACATCACAACGAGGCTTAACAAATGAAAGAGGGGTTATTAAGCAAAGGTGCAGGGTAGTTCTGTCGGGAGATGCATATTGTGGCAAAACAAAATTGGCAAAAAAATATATACCTTCGTATTGAAAATGTAATATGCACTCCGGAATCAGTCTCTATTGCGTCTCCTGCACATTAGACAGATTATAACCCCCCCAGACAATCACACACACAGGCACACACACACACCCCTCCCCACGTAAAACCTTGTCTTGCAAGTTTTGCAACGGAAATGTTTTGATATGCCTGTGCAACAGATGAGGCCTTTGACTCGTGGGCTGATTTGCATAAGCCCCCGACAATCAGAGCTTCGGTGGACTGATATCGGCAAGACAAGAGAAAACGGCTGGGAGTCACCTTGACAAGACAACAGCTTCCTGAGAAATTATTAAAATAATAAAACTTCACCGGTTTAAGACCGGTTGAAAGAAAACCACTGTGGTTACACATACTCTCATCTTCTTCAGAATGTTTAGTTGCAAATGAAAAAGTGCGCTTAAAAGTGAAGGCGAGACTTGCTTTAAACAAAAGGAAAATGAAAATACATAATTTGCAAATCCCCTGAAAAGGCTCTAAAGATAAGCTGAGCTCAGGGTGGATTTAAGTCACCTTTCATATGTGCCATGTACTGCACTCTCGATGCTAAGGTTTATCTTTTTTGTTTTGTGCGAGGAATGATCTGGAAAAGCCGCAAAGTTCTTTCCCAAGTTATCCCCAGAACCATATAAAAAAAGCCTGCTCCTGTTCTGTCGTAATCCCTCAAACAAACTCCTTAATGGATAGGCTAATTCTGAATAATGCAACCTCTTGCTTTTACCAGCTCATTCATATTTAATCGGTGTGTGAAAATCTTTTTCCTCTAATCCGCACGTTTAACATCGAAATGCTCGGGCAAAGCGTAAAGTCGTAGGAAAACGTGGCAGGAAACTTCACTGTCTACCATAAGCACAAAGAGCAGGAAAACAATGCAGTGATATCAATGGAAACAGTAACGCAGGTATCCACAGGCATCAGCAATTGAACAAAAACGATTTCTTCCATCATTTAATATTATCAATCACTCATGTGTCTGAAACACTACATTTACATTCACATTTTACATTTTGGCATTTAGCAGACGCTCTTATCCAGAGCGACTTACAAGATGTGCATTAATACATGGTAAGATTAAATCATCCCTATATTCACTTCCGATACTTTTTTATTGAATACCAAATGAACATTATGCAACAAGGCCCCATGATTAAACTATGGACATGGACAAATTGTATTCCTTGTATGTTGCTAGTGTGACACGTCAGGAGACCACAGTGCAAGAGTGCAGCTGTTTGTTCCTAACAATTGCGGTAAAGGTGGCAAGTGCAGTGATTTAAGAAATGTTCGGAGATGATGCCTGAGGACCGGTTATCCATGCTGTTCCCTTGATTTCTGGGGGCAAACGGTCGTTTGTCAACACATCTGAAACTACCACCAGACACCAATGCATCATCGGAGAGCATAATCGCCATCTCACAATTTGCATTTTCCAGTACTAAAGAATCAGAACTGAAAGAATTGTCAACCTTGAAAAACCACTTGAGTTTCACAAAGACTTGAACTTGAATTTAGTCTAATTTACTTACAATCATAGAAATGACTCAAATATATGAGGAAGCATTTTAAATACATATACTGAACAGCAAATACAGACAACTCCTATTGAATTTTTGGACGACACAAAAAACAATTGACTGTGTTTTCCTAATGGCCAGTCAGTACAGGAACTGCAATGGCGATGGATTTAAATCTGGAGCAAACTGCAGACGCAGATTCCCATATTTCTACCAAACGAAGGTGGCCAAAGCTTTGGCCCTCTAGGGAGAGCAACGTAATGCAATGACTTTTATTTTGAATTACGTGGGTGGAGCTGACCAACTGAAGAGCTATTGGGAACAATGTTGTCTGCCCCTTCTCCCACCCTGTGCTTACAGTATAAAGTAGCATATGGCCAATACGCTCAAAAGCCAATGTAGTAATGCAACACTTGCAGACATTCCTGCAAACAATGGATGAGTATGCGTTGCACAAAACCGCACCACATAACAACATGTACCAAGTACAGTCATTCCATCACACGAGCAGCAATGAAAATATTCAGATGCACAGTAGCGTACTGTTTACCTACGGCCATTAACCACTACTAAATCAGATGCATCTGCTTCTTAATCTGGATCCAGGCTGGAAGGAATGAGTTTCTCAGTCACGTCTGGGAGAATGCTGACCTTCGCATTTCTCACAGCCACACAGGCCTGTCCCCGGACGATGGTACCACACATTTTTTTGTTTTTTTTTTTCCGAATGTGCGGCCAGAAATCTTGGGAGCCCAACATGCGTGCGGCGCACTTCCTCCGAGGGAGACAACGGGAGTCCAGGGGCCGGGAAAAGAACCCTTGGTTCGAGAAGCGCAGGACTCGCACAGATCTGCCAAGTTTATTATGTGACAACACTGCTTCCTGTCAAGGCCCTCTTCCAGCGCCGCGAGCCAAGTTGGGTGTGTTTTCTCGTTTTCCTCCTCCTCCTTTTAATTCCGCCCTTTCTTCTGGAGTTTATTTCACGAAAACGTCACTCGTGGGGCACATTTTTGCTTTGTTTTGTTTGTTTTGGTTTTTGGCTCATTAGCTCGTTACTTACAGATCACAGATGGCGTGTGCGAGACACCGTTCTTCGTCTTTCTTTGTGCAGATCTACAACCTGGTTTGACCTGTTCGATGTGATTTGTTTTTGTCGGAGGCCGCTAATCTTTTTTCCATTTGAGTTACTGCAGACATGTGGAGGGGTGTATATGACAGACATACACTCTGTAGGAGGAGACAATAACCCAGCCTCCCAATCGTGGGTGTGTTGGTATTTGGCACACATTTCATAACATATCAAACCACGGATAATGATGCGGTTCCTCTGTCTTTAAGCTTAAGTATGAAGATGTTCCATGTGGCTCTAGCTGAAAATACCTGTACTGTTGTAGCTGACGTTATTCTCACAAAAAGATGTGAGTTGGTCCATTGCAAGAGGCAGCCTGCTGGAGGATGTGTGGCCAAAACAGGAGGATGGGAGAGCACAATGCCAGTCGCCTGGCTCCCACTGGTAAAGGGAGGGGGGCATCACCCTCCAGTGGGCCACAGCCAGGCAGGAAGCATGGCCTACTCCAAACTCCCACTGGTTCATAATATTATTTTTTTCCCCAATTATATTAAAAATGCGACCAGAAAACACAGTTCAGAGCTGTTTAAATAATCTTATGCAGCAATGCAGTCTTTTTTTTTTTTTTGCCCTATTTCAAAACAATTACAATTATTCTGAGGTTGGGTCCATTATGACACTGGTGGGACTGATGGGGTTTCATTTTACAACCAGCAGACCAACAATATAATGTGTGTACATTTCATTGCTTTTGAGAGGGACAGTGGTTAGGGTTCAGTGGTGCTGGCTAATTTTAGAAGCCTATCTGTGGAGGCCAAATGCAATGCCATATGCCAGGCTAATAACTGCAAAGGCTAAATCGTATGTTACAAAAAAAGATGAAAATACAGATCTATTATTTTTATCTAATATTAAACATTAAAGAATGAGGTGATAGAACAGCTGCCAGCTGTGCAATGGCTTCTGATCTGGAAGCACATTCACTTGAGAACTTGGACCCTTTCACAAGTCACAATGTCACTGTTTCCAAAGCTATAATCATAATTTCCTTTTTCTGCTCTACAGTATTTATGTCCAGCACAGGCATAGGACACCAGTACACCAACAATGTCAATTTACATTGATGTATGCAGGTTCAATTTTTTTAAAGGTGTCAATTTGATTGAAGTTTTCTTCAGATACTAACATACATGAACATTGAAAAAAAACAAAATTCAGAATAATTCATAAACATATTTTCGGCAATGAGTTCAAAGAAGAGCAATTAAAACCCAACAAAAACCAAGAAAGGTTTCAACATTTCCACATGCTTTTATGATTTAAAATTGAGTTAATTTATATACTTGATTAAAAAAGCCTTGGATACAACATGTAGATATTGTACAGAGTATTAGCAGGCCAATTCATTCATAAATATCGCTTCTAGATCATTTAGAATCACAACTCCTCTCTCATAGTGAATACTGTATAGATCTGATTTGGCTTGTTTCAGATGATGTATAATTACTGTCAGTTATTTTTTTTTACATGAGAGAGAGAGGCTCGGGGCTAGTACGTTTGAACTCATTTACATCTACATATACTTATGAGCTATATTCTATATTCTGCCAGGGTCCATTTGGTCCTCGGGCTTCCAACCTCCTCCATTGTTTTGCTGTAGTGAAGTCCATTGAGCAATAAACCTATCCCCTGGGTAGCTGAACTGGTAAGGTTACAGCTGCACTGTCTTGTCCAATCACATTGCTCCAGCATATGTGCACAGTTCCACAGTAGTTTTTAGAATGTTGTTTCTGTTGACCATTGGCCAGCACGCTGGATAAAAAGAAATGACTCTATCTTTATTCATTCACATGCAACATTTTCATTTTATCTCAATGCCATTTTCCACAGTAGGTGAGGTAATGCTTTATTTGTTTAAGTCGTTACTGGGTGAAAACACTTCCCTGGCTAGTTTTGAAGCAAATTAGACCCAAATGCACAATGTCATCTCTGATTTGGTATGAACGTGAAAGCAAGCCTGTGCATTCTCACTTCGAAGTCCACTCCTAGGAAGTCTGAAGATCTGCACTTCTTTTCCTTTTCTTTTGGTAGAAGGAATGCTCTCAGACAAATCACAACAATTACAGCCAGAGTCACAAAAGCCTCCTTTTGCCTGTTCTGGCACAGCGTTCAGTTATCCACACAAAAGTGTGTCCTTTATGTTGCAGATAACTGTACAAGCACCGCTTTGTTGCCACATACAACACAAGTATTCAAGAGACATAATGCTTGATTGTTTCCTTTCTCCAGAAGCTGATCAGACAATGTATCTGTTTAGGTTTAAGGTCCCACAACATGCACACTCAAACGAAGATATCCATTAAGAACAGAGGCTTAAGTAAAGCTTTTCAAAACTACTCTGAGTAAGAAGGCAAATTGCCTCACCATAACCCTAACCACCCTGATCCCCCCACCCCCCAATAATAAACCTACTTGGAAGCAAGTCAACTGCAGCATGCATCAGAAATAAATGTTGATGAATTATATCATTCCAATATTTACACAACTTATTGAAAACCACATAAAAAAGGAAGATATAGCCTTGTGCTTTTAAAAAGCCCCACAATAAATAATTCTAAGAAAACAAAGTGAAACATTATGGTAATCTGCATTGGGATTAGTCCACACACACACACACACACACACACACTTTACTTTACCTGTACAAACACTAACAGGGGCAACAGATCTAAACTGTACAATATTCTACAATGACTTAGTCTGCACAATCAAGGGATTTCCTCTGGGTATCTTTGCATATTAACGTGTCTCCCTCTATCCACAGAGACAACCTGTTAAAACACAGTGACAGATAAAAGTATTCATTTCAAATATCAGGTCCTATCTTTGCAGAGATTAGTTCTTCCAATACTTTCACCCCAGAGGAATCGAGGACAAGGAAACGTTATCTCAAAGTCACTATGACACACATAATGCCACCAGGACTGAGATGGCTGAACGATACTCTGCTTTGTTTTTGTCACCTAAGTTGTGCTTCACTTCCACAGCCTTCATAAGAGGCAGTGCATGGTAATGCCAGGCATGTAAAGTCTCAGACACCAGACGTGTAAAGTGCATGTATGCTCCACGCAGGGATAAAAATGAGTCCAAGCATAACAGATTAATAACGGCTCCCCTTTGAAGACTCACCGACGCACACACAAAAATATTCATTTAGAAAAATAAAACCCCTGGATACAGCATCGCTCCCCTATTCATTATCGACTCCTAGATAGCACCACATTTGCATAGAACAACAATTAATGACTGAAGCAGTGCACAATGGCCCGGATTCAATCATCATTTGTTCCTCACTCACAAATAAATGTGAGCCTTTGTTTTTTTTTTCTTCACAAACACAGTTTGGTGAGTTAATGTCGGTGAACTCGCCAAACTCGATGAACCTTGCATTTATTTGAAAGTTATTGTAAATTCATTTAAAATGTTGATTGAATCCAGGCCTATATAGTACAAAAGTGGAAAAGATCACAGACCCATCATACTGTAGGTGATGCTGTAAAAAGACAAGGGAAGGATGACTGTGAAGACATAAAGCGAACAAGCAGCCAAAGTTTGAGGCAGAGGTAAGGTCCTACCTGAAGTGCTGAACTGGCTGCTTCCCAGGGTAGTTGGCCTGTTTTTACCACTGTTCACGGGTGGAGAAAACATCTGGTGGGGAGAAAAAAGCATCCCATGGTTAGTTTTTGAAACAAAAATGAATAATTTCTCAAATGTAAATTTTGTCAATTCTCTATAGAATTGTAAATATTTATAAAGAATTTCATGGGGAGGTTCTAGTTTAAGCCCGTTTGTGCTTCTCACCTCTCCTACACTTGCATCATTCATGCATACATACTCGTGTATATCTGTCCAATTATATCTGTACATTTTTCGTGGAAATACACAATTCACATTCAAAATTGAATTCCAGAAACACTTTCTTAAGAAATACATGGTCAAAAAGTTTTTGTTTTTTAGAGAGAGATTTTGTTGTAATTAATTCTCTACTTCTTGTGAAACTAAGCAATGGACAAGGTTGTTTTTCGTTTTTCATATATACATGGAATAGCCCATATTTCAGTGAGCAGTGAAGTTTGCTTAAGAGTAAGGAGGTAAAAAGTTATCGTGATCGTTATAGCAGGGGTAATAATGAACGTAAATAACACTGTGAAAAGTTCCCAGGATTTAAACTTACATGCGTGCATGTGTGTGTGTGTGTGTGTGTGTGTGTGTGTGTGTGTGTGTATGCGTGTGGTCTTTGACCCACACGGTACTTAATCTGATGAGGTCTAGACATTACATCAAAGTTTAGGTGTCAAGATCCATTAACCCAGAAACAAGCTACCCGCATCCTAACTGGAAGCCTTTTGTACACAAATGTCCTTTTATGGCAAATTTATCATAAATAGCATAAACATATGAAAGATATACATCTTGTACAATATCCTACCGCGCTAAAATCCAGCAGATCACTCAATTCCTTGTCTGTTCCAATAGCGGCAATCCGCTGCGGAGTGTTCATCCTTGCGGTCCTTAACTAAACCTAAAAAAACAAGCAGTGAGAATGTTTTCGCAAAAGAATTACAATTATATCAACCCCTCTTAGATGAATACAATCTGCGAGTGTATAACAATCAATCAATTCGTATTGATTGTATTTACAGGTCTAAATAAATATAATCCTTTAAAAATCGAACTGCAACCGACAACAATCTCAACAAATCATCTTCATTCGCGTATATTTTAACATTTCTGGTTGTAATAGTAGACTATTACAAAATGACGATCTGAGTTACCCCGAAATTCAAAATCCGTGCAGGCTAAACGATGCAGGCTCTTGTCAATGGAACTAACGAATAGAAATGGGCTTTTTGGAGGCGCAACTGCATTGGGCATATGTATGGTTAAGCGTGCTCCCAAAATCTACTTGGAAGAACAAATACCTGGGGAGTTATTAGATCATATCTGCCGACTAAAAATCAATAAGTATACATAATGCAGAAACCCAATTTGTGCAGGGCAGTGTGTGAGTGTAACATCGTTACGCAAACAGTACCATATAATTCGCTACAGGAGCATCATGCTGTTTTTTGTCCGCTATAGTCTCTGTAATAGCCAATTGTACCCTGTAACAAGTAACGTTCAACCGAGAAAACTTAAAACAAAATTCCAAGACCGATATTTCGCTGGATTACTTATTATTCTTAGCCTACTGTAGCAGGTTGACACCTACAATGGTTAGATTTTATCATTTATTGAGAATATTGGTATAAATAGTTACATGTGTAACAGGAATACACACTATGCAGATTCAATATTCAACTACAAATTATGACATTGTAACACTGTGATCCTGATCTAACAGAAAACACTTAAAACGCTATGCCATTTAGATTCAAAGTACTGAAGCCAATGCCAACCCCTTACTAATAACCAGCTATAGTCTCTTGAATCCCAACTTCTTTCACCCAGTCCGAAACCCCAGCTCCCTACATTATTATTATTTTTTACCTTTTCCCGTTTAAAAATCCAACTAGGGCGATCGGATGTGGAAAGGGAAGTGTTGTTTTCCTTCTTCGCCTTTTGCGGAGTTTGGAATCGCGGTGTTTGCTGTTAATATTTTGCTAAATATTCCCTGAATGTAACTTGCGAGTTTCCCTTAGGCAGACATTTTTGCTTAGCAAACCTCAGCACCACGTTGACGCTCGGTACTGTATCCTTCCGCCAAACGGAGCCAAATGACATTTCGCTTAACCCCTCAAACACCAACGGGATGTGCTGTGTTGTCTGGACAACGTGTGCTCGAACTTAATTCAACACATGCGTTTAAATAATTCTCATATCTTGTGATAAAAAACATATGAACACTGGTTTAAAGCGCAATAAAGATAATTAGTCGAAAACATGTATACAATTAAAGTTATGCGTTGAAAATGAGTACGCAGTACTAGGCTACATATGCATGTAGCCTACGTATTTCGTTAAAATTGGTTAATTCTCTGGATAATTCAGAGATTTAAAAACACGCTTTTCCATCTATTGTGAACACCCCGAGCTAAAGCAACAGTACCCTATCAAAATGCTATTCCCAAACGTTACTGTAGTTCATTTGTGCATTTATTTATTTGTTTGGCTTTTGTATGTATGTATCTTAACTTTATTCACGTTATGGATTCCATCGCAAATTATAATCGGACTTTTTATAAACTTTTATTTCACATTTCTCTGAGGGTCTTTGAGTGGTTCAAGGGCCACAGGTTGAAAGCAAAGATTTAATTTCCTGACCGCAGGGGCTTCAGTAGGGTTGAAAATCACTGACCTCCAACCCTAGACAGATTCATTTTTAGAATACTATTATATACATTGAAAGTGTTTTATAAAGAGAGTTTGCAAATGTTCATTCCATTTAAGTTGGATTTTATAGCCTATGTCAGGTAGCCTACGTCATGTATCGGCACAAATTTATAAAATCTCCTCAGTTAGGTATTTTTTTTAAGTTAAGGCTGTATTCATCCATGGTTTGTTATAGCTATATATTTAACAGTGGACTACGCGTTAAAGCACTCTCTGCTCATATCTGAAAAAACGAACAAAACGTTTAACAATACACTGGGACTACTTTTCCTTCCGCGGAGGCGAGGCAAAAATGTGGCGTGTTGCGTTCAATGTTTTGCTGTCAGTGGCTGACAGCGGATTACTCGCTGACTGTAGTAAGAGCTCAACCCATCAGCAAGAATGCGTGGAGAATGCGTCCACACAGAACAAATAAATGTTTCCTTTCGTTTTCTTGTGTAATTTACCTTGTGCATGTCAAATGTATTTTCGTGGAATTTCTGGTATTGTGCAAATGTGTTTTAATGCTCTGCTAAATTACTAAATGCAAAGGTAATGGGCACAACATTTTGTGGAGCAAGATTGGGATGTTTATATTAGGGAATTGGGGGATCAGTCACGAAGGCCTTTAAGGCTAATCCGTATTTTATATAGAGTTAGAATGTTTTGTGTGTGTGTGTGGTAGTTACTGGGCTTACCGTTTCTACATAATCATCGTGAATTCATATTCATTTGTGAATTAATCTATTTTGTATTTTTACTTACTTATTACTTATTGCATTAACCAAACAGTTTTGATTACATCACTCGTTGCTTAGGCTTTTACTGATGCTTGGTAGGCCAGACACTACCTTCAGTATGTTTTTATATCAACAATGTTTGTGGAAAAAATACAGTATATCAGTTTAGAGAAGGCCCATTACATTTACAAAATATGTTTTATGCATTTTATTCTGTATAAACACCCCAATGTTTTCAAATGAATCTGTTTTCAGCAGTGAAACTAAATGTAACACAACCATGCAATTATATTTACATGGCCACAAAATATATTTATCAGATATTAATTCCGTCTTTGTTTCACAAAAAACAGCATTTTCATTAAATAACAGAGCAGTTTGGCCTTCAATTAAAACAGTGCTAGTCTTTCTCGTGAAATTTCCAATATTTTGTTTTATATCATACAGAAATAAATCTTGCTTGAGAAGCAAAAATATAATTGCCTTAAAATGATCTCATTCTACACCTTTATTTCTAAAATGAGTGCTAGAAAAAACAATAAATACAACACTTGCTGCATGTATTCTACATTGGCACTTGCTTTGGCAAGTGCAGTAACTATTGTTTTGTGCAATCCATAGTGCCACCTGTTGGAGGAATTGACATCAGTCAATTTACCGTAGCTTTACAGGTCAAATCTCCATTTAGAGCGCCACCTGCTGGTGCAACTCTCTGCCAGAGAGTAAGTAACGTACAGGAAGTATATTTAAATGTCACTTGCCTAGCAGGGCCACGTTTTGCTGCCTCAAAACTGTGAAATGTAGCTGATGGGGGGGGTAATCAATATGTTTGAGATTAAAGGAAAAAAACATCCCAAAAAGTACAACATCATTCTCTACTGTATTGTCTTTTCAGAGTCTAGCAATAATATCTGTGAAGGAGTCTCCCATTATCTCTGTGAAAACTTGTCATTTGTCACTGTGAGGAGACCCACAGTGGCAAAGCACAGGTCTGATTATGTTATCATCAATCAACCTGTCCCACAACTCAAAATCAAATCCATCACAGCTATTCTCAGGAGCAGGTCCTTCTTTGCTATTATATTATTCAAGGAAACCTTGGACTCAAATACCAACCTACATATACACTCACTGGCATGTAAACATTGTAAATGTCTCTGGTATGTTAATTTAAAATAAAATCTGGTGATTTATCGATGTTATCTGTTGTATGATGTCCAGGTACAATGTACAGACAAGGTTATTGTGGTTGTGCTGCAGTTGGTGTAATACTGGTCCATGTTGTCGAAATAAGGACAGAAGAGAATAAGTGTCAAATTTGAGTTTGATTGAAATGAAATAGATACCCATCTTGGAACAGCATTTGTTTATTTATGTATTTTTTTGTTTATTTTATCACAAAAAATTTCTAAAATAAATACGCAAAGATACAGTAAACATTTGTTTATTCAATGAAGATACAAACAGATTTTCTTCTGGCCAATGTGTCAGCATATTTATGCTGTGTCCGAATTTGTGACAACCCAGACAACCTGGAAATAATTTATTGTTATCTTTAAATTTGTCATTGACATTTATTCCAAGTAATATCATAGGCACAGAATGTAAATACGTTTAGTGGCTTTTTGCAAACACTTGCACTTCAATATGATTTAAGAGCAGGTGATGTTACACATGACATGCCAAACCAAAAAAGCAACAGGGCAACAGTATTTTAAATCACTCAGACAAAACCAGAGGTACAAGTTTATTAGGAATGCATGGAAGCATTTCAAAACATATGAGAAGCATGAAAAGAATGCACAAACCATATCACATTGCATGTGCCTCTCTGTCCCTCAAACTATGGTGTGTGCCACACACTTCACCTCTTCTCCCTGAGGAGGATTTGCCATTTTTGAATGTTTGGAGGGTTTGTGAAATAGGGAGGAGGGTGCTAATTTTGTGTCTCCATCACTTGAAGCACATATAGGCAGTCAGTTCTGTGTTGGGGGATCTCTTTAGTCACTCGTGTTAATTTTTCTAGGTAGCGGGCTTGGGCAGACAGCTTCGTGCCAATTAGATTGTTTTTGTTTATTTGCCGATCAGCCTTTGTGCTGGACTTGAACCCACTCCTCGTTACGGTGTGCTGTGGATGTCTGCAGCTCCATTCTTTGCTGGCAATTTGTGTTTCCGGCAGTTTTTGTGGCAGATGCTGTCTTCCAATTACATGGCAGGTAATCTGGGGAGAGAGTGCAGTGTCCAAACGCCCAAACCTTTCAGAATGTCAGAAATTCTTGTGACAGAGAGAGGGTGGGCCATTATCAGAACACACGATGTCTCGTGTTCCATGAGGAGCACAGTGTGCTTTGATCTCATATATAACAGTCTCCATTCTTCTATCTGACTTGAGATACATCTCCTGCACACTGGAACGATGATCCACTCTGACTACAAACCAGGAGTGTATTTTGTTGTCATAAGTAAATAAATCTGTGCTTGCCTTATCGCAAGGTCTGTCTGGCGTGTCGTGCCGCTGTTGTCTCGTCTGTGCCTCCTTATCTACAAATCTCACTTTAAAAAATGTGATCACACATACTAGGCCCGTACACACTGTCTTCCCCTCTTACGAGACATCTTCCAGTCTCTCAGAGCGATGAGTGAAGTTGATGTTTTACGTCACCTCTCTCCGACAGGCAGGGATCACAGCTCTTCCTACCGTGAATACAACTTCAGTCCATAGCACTCAGTTCATCTCGCATTAACTAGTATTTGTTTACATCTCCAAGCTGTTCTGGCCTTCCCTGGTGTACAGTGTACTGGGGGAAGGTTTTTGGAGATCTACAGTTATTCTCTGTACTGTTCTACGTCCCTCTTTAAACATATGTAAGCACTGTGCCTCTTTTGTGGACTAATCAAGTCGTACATCAGCACTGCCTTTCTGGACTTTATCAAGGTGTGAGCCAGCGATTTCTGGTCTCCCAGAGTCCAGGCACCATTGTTTGTACCAGTGGCGATTTTAGACCCTAGACCCTAGACCCCCTAGACCCTAGACCCGTGTCTTTCATCTCAGCCCCCCCTGAAAATGTTTAGTCAATGTTTTTGTTTTGGGGAATGTAACAGTTAATTAATAAAAAATGTAGGCTTGTGCCTTGCATGTGTACATCTCACGTTCTCATTGGGGGCTGAGCCCCTGGTTTGTACCCTTTATGGAACTTTCACACGGGCCTCCTGACTAAAATGTTCCTGTGGGTTATGGTTTATTGGTGACATTTTTTCCTTGCCAAAGAAAAATCCAATTACATAAAATGGCTGACGATGTTTGTAGACATGCCTTTACACACTTTCTTGTCTATCACAATGACTCCTCATTTGAACACCTCCAATAATATTATACAAACAAATATTAAGTATGAATCAATGAATAGTCAATGAATGAAATTAACACATTAATTTTAGTTGTGTCATTTGGGTCCTATCTTCTTCCTAACCTTTTGTGGGGAAAAGTTTTTGTTTTGTTTTGTTAATATAAGATACGATAATATAAGATTTGGAACAAAATCAGTGGATGTGTAGTGTTTACAGTAATTCGGTCTGTGGTTCAAGGAGTGAGTTCAACCTTTTTCATTTCCAGGTAGATTTGTGAGTTTAATAGCAATCAAACAATAATATTGTCAATGGCGTTTTCATATAGAGGAGAGGAGTGCACTAAACTACCGGAAAAAATGTGTTAAGTCCTTTTAACATCCCAATAGTTACTTGCAATTCGCCTACACAGGAACTCGTGAAATACCTGCATTTTTCTCTTGCGCAAATCTGAAATCACCCATTATCCACCGCAGTGGGCGAGTAAATTACACACCCGGTGTGGAACTTCGGTGCTTGTGGGGGTGTGGAAAGTATTTCCTCCCAAAATATAGACGGTAGGATCACATCCAATATGTGATAATTGGTCTAAATGTGGTGTTTGTGACTAGATTGTGCTGCTCTGTCCCATTTATAAATAATCGTTACGTAAATCGGTTAACTGTAAGGCTGCTTGGCGGCTCAACTTTTTGAATTAGACTCCCATGTCTGATTCTCTGGGATGATGTGTTTGCAAACTGGTTATCAATCTTCTTGATTTGTATTACGTTTTGTGGCATGAAAGAATACAGAAGGTCACGCGAAGCTGCTTTGGTACAAAGGGAGGCGAATAATAATGTGTTCCGCGGTACACAGGCAAACCGTTTGTTGATAAAACATGGCAAGGGAAGGACCGTGTTCAGCTTACCATGCTTGATTGTATCGAAGAGCTCAGCAACTCTGAACTCCTATAGGTCGCTTGCAAGCTAAGTGGGTTACTGTATAGTTATGCGTCCTACTCCTAACGTGATTTTGGAGCAAGTTTTTATGTGATGTTTAATTTACCGTTTATTTTCTATAGTTGGTGATGTACAGGTTGCCTATTAGCCAATAAGTTATGTTATTGGTACGGTGTGTACTGGTATAACTTTCCACAAGACCATATTTTACGCTGGCCGTGCATTAGATGCACTGTGCATTAGATCCATTTAGCATGCGCCAGAGTATTCAATTGAGTCCAATAAATGAATCAACTCTGGTAGCTATGACTGTTCATAAACTGACCTCTGCAAGACATGTCTTCGTGACTGGCCGCAGCTAGTCAGTATAGAATGTAGATTCGATTAGTTCATAGAATGTAAACAAACAAAAATAAACCTTGTGTATTGTGCCATTCACGTAGTGGTATCCTTCATAGATTTCATGTGTGAATTCTGAAATTCTTTAGATGTTGTCCTCAATGGTTTCAGCTTAACAAATATGCATAGGCCTATAGCCTAATCAGTATGCCTCTAGGTCGCTCAAAGTCCGCCATATTGGATTTCCCGACATTTTTTTTAAAAGGAACGAAAAATCATCTCATGCACATGAAGTCCTATGAACATCAAACTCGCCATCTTTAAACTAGTCCCTAACAAAATTAAAAAGGACTTTACTGTCTATCACAATGACTCCTCATTTTAACACCTCCAATAATATTATACAAACAAATATTAAGTATGAATGAATGAATAGTCAATGAATTAAAGAATGAAATGAACACATTCGTTTTAATTGGGTCATTTGGGTCCTATCCTCTTCCTAACCTTTTGTGGGGAAAAGTTTTTTGTTGTTGTTTTGTTCATATAAGATACGATAATAGCCTATACGATTTTGAACAAAATCAGTGGATGTGTAGTGTTTACAGTAATTCGGTCTGTGGTTCAAGGAGTGAGTTGAACTTTTTCATTTCCAGGTAGGTTTGTGAGTTTAATAGCAATCAAACAATTGTCAATGGTGTTTTCATATAGAGGAGTGCACTAAACTACCGAAAAAACTTGTTAAGTCCTTTTAACATCCCAATAGTTTGCAATTAGCCTACACAGGAACCTGTGAAATACCTGCATTTTTCTCTTGCGCAAATCTGAAATTACCCATCATCCACCGCAGTGGGCGAGTAAATTACACACCCGGTGTGGAACTTCGGTGCTTGTGGGGGTGTGGAAAGTATTTCCTCCCAAAGTATAGACGGTAGGACCACATTCAACATGTGATAATTGGTGTAAATGTGGTGTTTGTGACTAGATTGTGCTGCTCTGTCCCATTTATAAATAATCGTTACGTAAATCTGTTAACTGTAAGGCTGCTTGGCGGCTGAACTTTTTGAATTAGACTCCCATGTCTGATTCTCTGGGATGATGTGTTTGCAAACTGGTTATCAATCTTCTTGATTTGTATTACGTTTTGTGGCATGAAAGAATACAGAAGGTCACGCGAAGCTGCTTTGGTACAAAAGGAGGCGAATAATAATATTGTGTTCAGCGGGACACAGGCAAACCGTTTGTTGATAAAACATGGCAAGGAAAGGACCGTGTTCAGCTTACCATGCTTGATTGTATCGAAGAGCTCAGCAACTCTGAACTCCTATAGATCGCTTGCAAGCTAAGTGTGTTACTGTATAGCTATGCGTCCTACTCCTAACGTGATTTTGGAGCAGGTTTTTATGTGATGTTTAATTGACCGTTTATTTTCTAGAGTTTGTGATGTGCAGGTTGCCCATTAGCCAATGCGTTATGTTATTGGTACGGTGTGTACTGATATAACTTTCCACAAGACAATATTTTACGCTGGCCGTGCATTAGATGCACTGTGCCTTTGTTCCATTTAGCATGCGCCAGAGTATTCAATTGAGTCCAATAAATGAATAAACTCTGGTAGCTATGACTGTTCATAAACTGACCTCTGCAAGACATGTCTTCGTGACTGGCCGCAGCTAGTCAGTATAGAATGTAGATTCGATTAGTTCATAGAATGTAAACAAACAAACAAAAAGTAAACCTTGTGTATTGTGCCATTCACGTAGTGGTATCCTTCATAGCTTTCATGTGTGAATTCTGAAATTCTTTAGATTTTGTCCCCAATGGTTTCAGTTTAACAAATATGCATAGGCCTATAGCCTAATCAGTGTGCCTCTAGGTCGCTCAAAGTCCGCCATATTGGATTTCCCGACATTTTTTTAAAAAGCAACGAAAAATCATCTCATGCACATGAAGTCCTATGAACATCAAACTTGCCATATTTAAACTAGTCCCTAACAAAATGAAAAAGGAACAGTTCCTATGTCAAAAAAACATGGTGGCTACAAGCAAATTTAAGTTAAGTTGCAGCATTTGCAACAAGTAAATATATGCAAATTTCCGTCACCTTTATGCAAATAGTTCTTCAACTCAATGAACAACTGTGCTATTAATTGGAAGGGTGCCAATTTTTAACATGTTTGGATAAAATCAATGGCTGCCACAAACAATTGAATGTTCAGCATTTTAAGGCGTTTTTTAAATAATGAAAACTAATACCATGCAAAATACTTCTCGTGAAGCACATTTGACACTGACATGAACCTGTTTTTATTTGTTTGGAGCACTGTGACTCCTATTATCATAAATCGCAATTCAATTAAATACAATACAATACATGCATGGGATGTGCGTGTACGCATACCTGTTGCTCACATCCAGGCTAATGCACCATTTCTCCTTTCAGCTTCAAAATGACAGAGTTTGTGATGGAGTGCTGTGACGAGGAGCTGGAGCCGTGGCAGACGGGTACAGGAGTCATTGAAATTTACCATGACGACGACGATCCCATCTTTGTCAAGGAGATTATTTGCTTAGATATTGATGACAATACCGGTACAAGTCTCCCGCCGCCCCCACCTCCCAAGTTCTAGTTCTGTTAGCAGTCATTTGTATTCTCCTTAGTAGATCAGCTCTTATGACTTAAGATTGGTGGAATTGTAAATAATTCACGTGTGTAGATATTAATTGATTCATTGATCAAACTTCGATGGATCTTTTCATTTTTTATTTTTTTATTTAGGCATTTAGCAGACGCCCTTATCCAGAGCGACTTACAAAATTGACATTTCTTTACATACAATCCATTTATACAGCTGGATATTTTTACTGAAGCAATTCACATTTACATTTTTAACATTTTAGCCATTTAGCAGACGCTCTTATCGAGAGCGACTTACACAGTCTACATTTCTTTACATACAATCCATTTATACAGCTGGATGTTTTTACTGAAGCAATTCAGGTTAAGTACCTTGCTCAAGGGTACAATAGCAGTGCCCCCACCTGGGAATCGAACTGACAACCTCTGAGTTACAAGACCAGTTCCGTAACCATTACACTACATAGCCGGATCTCTAGATCTCTAGGTTTACAGTAGAAACATAAATCCAAGGGAAACTGTTTGGTTGGAGGTACCAAGCCTTTAACAATCAACATAATAGCTGTATTGTGCACATGCATCTTATTAAGTACCTTTGAGTTTCTTTTGGAAAAACTTTTTTTAAATAAGTGTATTTGTTCCCCAGATAAGTTAAGGGGCAAGTACATGCATGTCATCACTTGATGTGATTATTTTCTTTGCTGAGAACTGCTTTACATTGGAAAATGTGATATCCTGTCATGTGAGTGAATGCATTCAAACACATTGTGTTACCTTATGCCTAGGTCCTACGCCTGCCCTTAAATGTGCCAGGCGGAAGCTTCCCCAACCTGGGGCTGCGAAGAGAGTCGTACGTGTTTCGAGGACATTGAGTGCAGAGGCCCCATCTAGAGCGCAGCCTGATTCCCGTTGCACTTTTGTGCCCATAGTGCCTGAGCCTGGTCCACGGTCCATCACAAAGACCACCTCTGTCCGTGTGACATCAGAGCCTCTGAACAAACCCGAACAGAGATCGGTTGGCACCGACGCGCAGAATGAATCTCCTCAGCCTGTCCTAATGAACAACCAGGTAGTTCTGTGTTTGTGCTTGTCACGCTTGTTTCGGTTCACACTTAATATTAGGTAAGCATCAAACCTACGTGCTGCAGTTAAGCACTTCAAGACGGCACGAATGCACTGATGTGCAACTGCGTACCATTTAAAATGGGGCGTTCCGGCCAGAATCTAGAATCCGATATGGTGTACAATATGTTTGAAAGATTACCTTGGTGACCGAGCACAGTGCTTCCAAGGCACAGGTATCCCGAATCCAAATGGAACCCCCAGCTTCAGATAATGTAATTGAAACTGCCCAGCCCAGACCTATTTCTGATAGTCAGTGGAAGGAATCAAGCAGTTACCAGATCCAGAGATACAGTTTTCTCAAGTCACTGAACAGGTTGCACATACACTTTGTCTTGGAGTGTAGATTACGAATATCTATGTGGGTCATCGCTTAAGCATTGGTGTCTAACCAGGGATCCTTAACGGTGGAATGAATAAGATGTATTTTAAGATCGTTTTTTATATTTTCTTTTTCCTGTCCCTGATTTGTGAGACTGGTCCTGCCACTAGTTATTTTGTGGAATCGGGTTTTAAAGATCAGGGGCCACCTTAAGTTTATGGGCTCCTAGGCAGTGAGGCAGTGAGGCAGTGAGGCAGTGAGAGGGTGGCTTAGCTGGAGTCTTCACATTTTAGGCATTTAGCAGACGCTCTTATCCAGAGTGACTTACACAGTTTTACATTTCTTTACATACAATCTTATTCATACAGCTGGATATTTTACTGAAGCACTTCATGTTAAGTACCTTTAGCTCAAGGGTACAACAGCAGTGCCCCCCACCTGGGAATTGAACCAGCAATCTCTGAGTTACAAGCCCAGTTCCCCTAACCATTACACTACACTGCTGCCCGAAATATGGTGAGGGTTCCTCTTGAGATGTTATAGCTCTATTGGTTTGTTGTTCTTCCAGGTCAAGAGGGGAATTTGAGATTGAAAAGAACCATCAAGATTGAAATAAAAGTGCTTCCGAATGACAAAGGCAATGTTTCTTCTCTGTCCCTTCTGGCGAGCAAGCAAAACTAGCATTTTCACTGTCATGGTATTGACTTTGTTAAACTTGCCAAAGACAACATGTTATAGATGTGGATTGAGTATTGTTCTGGAATGTTTCTTCTGCCAATGACTTCCTTTTGACAGCTCAGACCTGCCTTGGTTCCGGTCAAATCATCGCCAGGCTTGGGGAACCTTCAGCTTTGGACTGTCTGCAGTTCAAATGCCCCATACTTATTCAAAAAGGTAATGTTGCTTATTCGTTGCATAAACTGAAGTAAAATCCTTTAGTTAAAACATATGTCCATAATCATTCCCAATGTGAATTAGTTCATGCTTGATACTTTTGTCCTATCTTTGTTTTATTGATACACCTCAGGTATCAAATGAGCCCAGGCTCCTCGCTCCACACACGACTCAGTATCCGGCCGGGACGTCTTTCACTGTGCTGTCAGGTACAAATTTCAGCATGCATTTGGCTTTGAAGGTTCAGTAGAGCTTGAACAAACGTGTTAAGTTTTGTGGTACAGTGACAGGCCCTGATTTGAGGCTCTTTGTATTTGTCCCACCCATCTGAGTGACACTTCTCTGTCCCCACAGCGGGGCATCCAGTACTGCAGCAGCTGACTGCTGTAAAGCTCATACAGGGCAATGCCATCACCCTGAGCAGTGCACAGAACACACTACAGCCCAACCAACCGGTTGTTCAGCTCATTAATGTCATACCGCAGCCAGCTGCGCAGTCCAACCCCGCCATGACTCCGCTAACTGCGCAGTCTAGCCCTTCCACGCCGCAAGCGTCTGCGCAGTCCAGTCTTACCATAGAGCAGCCGGCTGTGCAGTCCAGCCACGCTATACCTCAGCCGGTTGTGCAGTCCAGCCCAGTTACATTGCAGCAAACTGCGCACCTCAGCCTGGTAACTGTGCAGCAGACTGTGCAGCACAACTCCACGAACTGCCTAAGAAAGCCGTACCGTTCCAGCTGTGCCATACAGAAGCTAACTGCGCAGCCCAGCGGCTTCACCCAGAAATGGGTTGTGGAGCCCGTCCCTGCCTCGCCGCAGTCCAAGCAGACTGGATCTCCCAAACTTCAGATTAAGCTCATTTCCCCACCGAAGCAGCAGGCCACACTTGGGGGTGTTTGCAAGCAGCCGACACCGACAGCACCGGTCACAAGAGAAGAGACATGCTCGCCAGGAGGTATTGCATGGCTGGACCAATGACACTGCATCTGTTCCCTGTGTTCCCAGACTTGAACTTGTCCTCTGAATGTCTTTGTTCCTTCTCCGCCGCAGACAGCGCCATTAACCCAGCTGAACGGGATTCCGAGCCAGATGGGATTAACAGTAATTCTAAAAGGCAAAAACTCGACACTGGTGGGTATCTTAAGAAGAAACTAAATGGAATTAACCGAATGACCTCTAATTGACGTTGGCCTACTCTACCCGTTGATATTTCAAAGTTTAGCATAACTGATGGTGTCATGCCGACATTGCCGGAATTGTATGAATGTATTGTACTCCCAACATTGGGAACACAAATTATACCCAATTAGGTAAGTATTTGATGATTACTAGCATTGTAATCAGTGTCAAAAATACACAATATTTTCTGTGATGTCATGGACATGATGTACCATAGTTGGCTGGATACTGAGTCATCACACCACAATTCATTGGGCTTTGCAGTTTTTAAGGTAAGCTCTTCTCAAACCTTTCTCAAACTGTTGAAATATGTATTTTGTTGTTGTTTGCAGGACCTCCAGTTGATTGTTCACTGAAGTGGAAAATCTTCAAGGGAAGTTGTCCAAATTGTAACGCGCAATTCAGCCTCGTACGTCTCCTGATTAGTCATATGGAGGTTAGTTACTTTCCCACTGGATCTAGTCTCTGGTTGTGACTTCAGTCCTTGGAAGCCCAAATCTGTGTGGATTAGGCTGGGTTCATACTGGCAATAGTGTTTGCGCTGTTGTCTTGATGTAGGCACAATCGCAGTTCGTCACCTAAGTAGCGAACATTACCTAGCTAGCCATGTTTCATATGAAAAGTCAACGCAAATGTATTTTTATTTAAATGTCATTTTTTTAAAACAACATTTTAAATGCATGTATTTTCAAGAAAACATGAGATAATGGTATATATAGCTAACAGTAATGATCTAAAACAATATTGATAATTTTTGCTGAACTGTAACATCCTACAATGCTGCATCTAGCTAGCCTCATAGGCATAGTGAGATAAATTAGCATTTTTGCTAAACTGTTATATCCTAGCCTAATATTCTTTGTTAAATAAATGCCCATATTGTTACTAAACCGATAGACCGGTGCGCACACTGATAGGGTGCCAGGTCAGTGCTCACCATGAGCTGTCTTTATATATCGTCACCTTAAAATAATGGCCTAAGTCATATTTTCAAGTTTTTCAAAAAACTGAATAAACGGAACCAAATAACATGTAACATAAGAGGATTAGATTACTTAGGCCAATTTACGAACATGCCGTTGTGACTTAGGCAATTTTAAACCTGACTTAGGCCAAATTACTTCTGGAGTAAGTGATTAGGCAAGCAGCCGCCATCTTGAAAGCTTGTAAAATTGCCTAAGTCACATTGTCTTGTGACTTAGGCAAAAAATAAAACTGCCTAAGTCACACTCTTGACGTAGGCCATTATACTACCGGCGTAGGAACAGCATGATCTTTTCAATTAATGATGTAGCAATTTGACCAGAGGTGGCCAGCATCATGAAGAGATGACTTAGGCAAAAAAAAAAATTTCCTCAAAAAATGACTTAGGCCATTATTTTAAGAAGGTGACGATATGTCCTTATGCATATTTTTCTAGTTATATTGAACATATAGATAGATAGATGTATATAGAACGCTTACAGCGGCATCCATATAGTTTCAAAATACAAACCGCTGAAAACCCATTCACTGAATTCCAGCTTTGCTCTAAACCATCTCCTGTTGGCTTGTGTATTACTATGTCAGAGGGCACTGCGTACATTTTTTTGACTTTTTAACGGACAATGGTTTGTTGTTTTAACACAATAACATGCGTTGGTCTCCGTGTTGTGCCAACGCACCACTCATTGAAAGCAATGGTAGAGGTGCGTTTTTGATGCATGTCAAAATGCCAGTGTGAACCCACCCTTAATCGAAAGGTGCTTTAAAGCCTTGGATGAGTAAATGCATTCGGTCTGCTCAATTTAGCACTTTTTGGGTTGCAAATAAAATTTAAAAGTCAAATCAGCCACAGAATGTGACGCCTTTATGACCAATTCTCTCCAGGTTCCAAAGCAACATTATAAATGTAGAGGGGAAAAGCTGATGTGTCAGTTCTGGTGGTGCTGTCACTGGTTTAGGTGGTGGTATTTTTTACAAAATTATTTTGTTTTCATACTTCACCACCATACACCCCCTACCACAGAGCATGTCCCCCAAGCCCCCAGAGCTCCTAACACCACCCCACCCAAACCACAGCTTAGGTGGTGTTATTGTTTTATACGTATTTCTTTGTTGTTTGTAATACATTTGTAATTTATTTGTTCATGTAATATACATTTTGTTTAAAAACAGGATTTTTTTTTTCTTCTTTTAAAAAAAATGTTCTTTCTCATATAATTTCTTCTTTCTTTCCCATCAGCACTGCTGTTCTGATACGATAGGAGCGTCCCCCAAAAAGCTCACACAGAAACCCTGTAAACCTGCCCCCCAGGGCAATATCGAGGGCAGAAGTAAACTCGTCATGGTGGTCTCTGATTTATACTATGGCAACCACGTTGGGGACCAGAAAGCCACTGAGAAGCCGAAGACCGAGGTCACCTTTAAGTGCAACAGCTGCTCAAAAGTCCTCGAGAATAACATCAGGTACGTCCTGCTTCTGTAGCAAGCAGTGGGAACTTCATTTGGAGCAGGTTTCAGACTGTTTTCGATGCTTTGATATAAGATTCAACATGAATCATGAAGCCCCACCAGGCTGGTAACGTTCAATATGCAGCAGCCCTCGGAAGGCAGATATCCACTTGTTTGACTATGAAGTGCAGTGCATGAAGTACGACTGGTTAAATTGATATAATATGGTTACAAGAGTAAGAAACCTGTAATCGCAAGCCTCTGTGGCCAACATGATTGACTTTTATTTGAGGATCAATGGTGTTCTGTGGAACAGTGAGGAGAACATTTTGTTGTTCTAATCATCTAAGCATGACTGGTTGAGTTAAATATCAGAATACAAAACTCTTACACATGGGTCTCTGAAATCAAATTAAAGCCAAAGGATTATGGTTCTGGATTTTATGCTGTGAGATATTGCTCCTGACATGAAGTGGGATGGCAGTTAATGAATAAATTTTCTTCCCCCTCCTCTCTCTTTCTCTTTCTCTCTCTCTCTTTCTCTAATTGCAACGAGAGGCTCAAATTATTGCACATACAATAAAATCCTGTTATATCTGTCCAGTGGATTTGCCGAAGTGACAAGATTTCAAGTTTGATGGTGTGATGATGATGATTATGGGGGGGGGAGGGTCTTTGTAAAGAGCAGAGGCTTGCTCATGGGTCATGGTACCGTGTGCGATCCATGGGAGTAACGCTCCCGGTGATCAAAGGCGGACGATCGGCACGACACTCCTGAGGTCCCTCCAGTGCACGGAGAATGATTATGACCAAAGGCACGGGATAGGAGAGCAAAACGGCAGAGCCTTCATTTACAGCCTCCCCCCATCCTCCTCAGATGGATGACGTTCGCGCGCTCGAAAACTCCCATTAGGGGCCGGCGATGAGTAATGGCGGATAGTTTAGGCGGTGTAAGAACTGCTCCTTTGATTAAATAACTTTCGTCTGGGACGGCGTAAAAAAAAAAAAAAAAAGGGCCTCCGTAAGCTGTTTTAATGTGTAGGCCCGTTTGTATCACACTCGGGGAGTCTGGCAGTCAAGGTCACAGTTCCAGCGCATAAAAAATCCCTATTAGAGGAGCTGAAGTGGCAGAAACGTGAGAACTGAAAAATGGGACCTGCCTCGTCGTGGGCAGAGTCGGCAGGCAGGCCAGGAGGGCCAGGGAGACTCGCACCCGCGCCTGAGCGCCCGCATCATTAAGCAAAACAAAAAAGCAGTTGTGTAATTGCACGTATTATAATGCCCATTATGCATGCTTAGAAAGTGAGGTACAAGGAGACTCAACACTAATTTATCTCTTTTTTTTTTTTTAAACCGCTGGGAACTAAGGAACGTTGGCGCGCACACAGGCCATGCTCCCCAGACTAGAGTGTTATTTAATGTTGCCTGTAATCTGGCTCGTTACATTATTTGGCTGTATTTTTCTTTTTCTTTGTTTCTCTTCCAAATGAGGGCCAAAGTTGAATTCGTTTTTTTTATGACCGTAAACACAACATGTTTGATTAAGTGGGGCTGATTTTCTGTTTGCAGAAAAAAATATTCAAATTACCAGATAATTAAGTCCTTGGTGTTGAAATTGTAAAGTGAACCTGAATTTAATTAAGCGGCAGTATTTGCTTATTGTGTGTTAGATTCGTTCTTTCTTGCTAGTGTTGCGTTTTGCAGTCATGTCAGGTGTGTGTGAGCAGACAAGGCATTTGAGTTTCAGTTGTGCCTTACGTAAATTTACATAATGTAAATAATGACCCATTTTGCCTGTCGTGTCTTATGTAAATGTTAATAAGGACGGGAAAGTGTCAAGGCGAGGAAAGAAAGTGCAGACCACTTTCTTCACCCCAAAGTGGATGTGGTTGTGGTCCTGCTCTTAGTTTAGCGAGGGTTTTTTTCGTTGCTCTTTGTACTTTTGCATTTTTGAACAAGCGAGAGCGAGCACAGCTGTGAAGGTATGTCTAGACGGGCAACGGCATCTCCAGTTGTGCCAGGAGCCCCCGTAACCCCAACCCACCCCTGCGCATGCAGCACGCTAATGCAGCTGTCTCTCACCACCCCACCCCCCTTCCCCCGAACCCCTCTGTGGCTCACTGTAGGTTCATGGACCACATGATGCATCACTTGCAGAGCAACAAGAGCTGGGACCACCACAAAACCTGCCAAAACTGCTACCGACAATACAGCAGCCCCCTACAGCTGCAGCACCATGTCAAGGACGCGCACACCCATTCCCCAAGTATGGGTCACCTTATCCCTTCCACAGTCCACTGTGCTCACTCTTTCTCCTTTTGCAGTACTTCACCCCGGCCATAAGTGTGCGCTGGGCTTGTTTGTTGTTTGTTGTTTATTTTCTCACACACGGCTCCTGTAACATTGTTCAATTAAGTTTAAATCTTGTTTCTGTGTTGTTATTTTGGGATGGGGGGTGATGTAAGTGCAAGCTTGAATAATTACATTCTTTAACATGTTTTCTCTTCTTTTTATTCCTTCCTCTACATATTTAGCCAGCTGTAAGATCTGTGAATTAGGTTTTAGATCCGAGCAAATCTTCTTGGAGCACATGAGGGATGCTCACAAGCCTGGTGAAATGCCATATGTTTGCGAGGTAAAAAAACCAAAACACTTACCTTGAATTTATTTTTTTAAACCTGATTGAGGAGATGAGACCATTCATAATTTCTCCCCCCCACACCAGGTCTGCAACTACAGGTCGTCGTTCTTTTCCGAAGTGGAGAATCACTTCCGAAGTGAACACAAGGGCACTAAAGACCTCCTGTGTCCATTTTGTCTCAAGGTCATGGAGAGTGGGCAGATGTATGTCACACATTGCACAAAGCATCAGGTGAGTGTGGATTAATTTGTATTCATTCATTTATTTTTATACATTTTGTTTCAGTTTTTTCCCAATTTTTCTCCCCAATTTGGAAGCCAATTATATCCTCTATTTATTTTTATTAACCCTCCCCCCACAAACTCGCCGCCTGTCTCTACGGGGCAAACTACTCTCCGAGGCTGGCAATGATTCGCCTCCTTCGAGACGGAACTCACCGACCCCCTTTCTTGATCAATACAAACATAATGTATCAATGCATGAACACATTGAAGTTTTTCCCCATGAAACTCGGTTGGATTTTTTGCAGGGCCTTCCCTGTAATTAAAACAAAAAAATCAAATTCTAGGTAGGTTTCAGTTTGGGGTGGGGGGGGGGGGGCTGGGGAACTGGGCCAGTTGCCATACTCTTTTCTGGTAGTGACAGTATAGAGCACCCTCATCCGTCTTTTTTTTTTTTCTTCTTCTTTTTCTTTTGTGGGATTTGGGGCTCAAAGCTTGCCGGTTTTGAGTCAGCATAAACGGGAGCTCACTGGTGAATTGCTCTCCTCACTCTCAGCCCGGGCGTGGATTGATTTAGTTGTCCACCGAACACCTTGCTGCTATGCATTATGGGTTGACAGCATTGGAGAACCATGTCAGACCATTTTCTGCTGAGAATAAATAATGCAGTTTACAGTGTGAGATCCCCCCCTCCCCCTCCCCCCATTCGTTTCATTGAGGAATTTTCTGAATGGATAACACATTACCATCTGCGGTCCTTCCTTGCTCTTGGCTTTGTGTGTTTATATGTGCATTATATTGTGTTTATGTGTGTTTATATGTGCATTATATTGTGTTTATATGTGCATTATATTGTGTTTATGTGTGTTTATATGTGCATTTCATTATTTCTCAGGAAAGGGGAACCCATGAGTGTGTAAATTGCAGGCTGGTTTTTCTCACCCTCATGGAGAGAGTGGTGCACGAAACCCTATTCCATCAAACTTTTAAGAAACCAAAAATCTTAAAGGGGCTTCCGTCTGGAACTGAGGTTTGACTTTTCTAGATGTTTCTAGAGGTTTATATATATATATGTATATTTATTTATTTAAATAATGAAAACCAATGAGATTCTGTTTGTCGTTTTCTTTGCGAATCCACTTCTAGAACATGATGAAAAGTGAATTTTAAAATCATTAATTTGTTTATAATTATTATTTGTTGTTGTTATGTATTTGATTTAATTGGCCTTTTAGGTGCTTATCTGCGCTTCTTCGCCAGCCACATCTGACTCCAGTGCGGCCATCCCCACATCCTCCCCGCACCGCGCCACCACAGGGACACTCAGGAGTCCACAGCACCCAGAGCAAGGACCCCTCAGCCCATTGGAGAGGAAGGCGCTGTGGAATATAAGGTCTGGAATCATTTTGTCAAGATTTAAATCCCAAAATAAGGTTATGTGTACTCAGCCTGAGATGTGGCCCATTGCAGGCTCTGTTTCGATTTGCGATCGTTCGATGAAGCAGTGTATTAATGAGATTCGTTCAGAGTTTATTCTGCCCCTCCCCCTGCGTATGTCTTAGAAACGGTTTAACGGTATTTTCCCCTGAAAGACAGATTAGGATTTTGATGATATGGCATTTATAAATGAAATATTATTCATAAATATTTATGTTTGTATTTACAAGCGGGCGTGCTTTTCTCCACAGCAATCACCTTGGAGAACAGACGTGCATGGAATGTTCCACAAAAATCTCAGACTTCTGCGATCACTATCCAGCGGTTATGAACTGCAGTGAATGCAAGTATCGGACAAGCTGCATTAAGTCTCTGCAAAATCACAAGATCTGGTAAAAAGATTTCTATTATAATACATTCACAATTATTTTATGCTACGATTCTGATTGGTCAAAGGGTGTCAGGGGGGATTCCGTTATCTTTCGATATTGGACATGTTCTTCAGGTCTCAGGATGTCTAAAATAAAAAATACATGTAAAAATATGTAGAAATATGTAAAAATATCAAGGTGCCCATCACTGAACTTAATGTTAGGCTCCCAGCAATGGAAATACACTTAATTTAATGGAAGTAGTCTCGTTCGCAATCACCTGCCACTGTATTTTTTGCAGCGGACATACCTCGTGAAATGTCTCATTTTATTAATAAATGTATTTCTAACATAATTCACCGATTGTGTATTACCTCCTTTGGTAAGTAGCTGTGGTATAAGCGGGTTAATGTACTGTGGACAAGTCGGTTGTTGAAAATAACAGCACTTTAGGGTGTTAGGCCCCTTGGCTTGATGTTGCATGCCATTCTTTTGTGTATGTGTCCGCAGTACATTATCCCTTATATATTTATTTGTATGCTTAGCTGATGTTATACAGAGTTATTTTTACATAACATTTTATTATGTAGTAATGTAGCTGAATAATTAATAAAGTAAATCATGTCCTTGAAGGATAACCCGTAGACCATTTTTAATTTGGGAGTTATGTATCACACCCTAGGCCTCACTGTGACCTCTCCTGGTCATTGAGGAACCAAATGTTACTGCGTTTCTTTTGTTCAGTTGTTTTTGTAATTATCGTTGTCAGGCTTCACGGTGCCATGCCCAGAGAGGGTTTTAGAAAAAAGTCCATGAAGTCCCAAGGAACCCTACGGTATTTTATATCTGCTCCTCAAACCTGTATATTTTTCCTATCTGCCTCATGACACAAGCCCTTTGTTCAAGTTTTTATTTGAACTGGAAAAGTCTGTTGTTCCCATTATTTCTCATTATGCTGCTATTTGTATTAAAGGACATACTCCCAGCTACTGTCCATTTCAAGTAAAAACAATTGTGTTTGTCTGATTTCTGGATTCTGTTTTTGCTTGCCTTTTGATTTGCTGAAATCTCCGTTGCGATTAATTAATTTGTCTGCATTGTAATTGTTTTTGGAATGAATCCATTTGCAGGGGCATCACGCTCAAGTGTTTAAACTGTGACTTCCCGGTGGATCCGTCTGACACTAACCTCATGACCAAACACCTAATCGACAGACAACACCATACCTGTCGGGTTGTGGTTGAAAAAGGTGTGTGAACTTTGTGTGTCATAAACAGGAGCAGTAAGAACAATATTAGACATAAAGCACTTTTCATAAACCCAGAGATGATATGCAGAGTAATGACACTAAGACAAATAGACATGCATAGAAGAGACAGGTGACAATAAGAGACCAGAATTACGTAAACAGGATGTCATGATCAGTATTGTTCAATGTTTGGTTCATATGTGTGCTAACAAGTTCTGAGATAATTCTGTATTTCCTATCTGTTTTTACTTCCTACAGAACCAGTCCAAATAAAGTAAGTATCACATACGTTTCAACCTTTAAAATTCAAATTTACTCTGAACAATTTCACCCATAATGTGAAACAGTTTCCTTTTTCACTCTCCCAGCTGATAAATATCTCCCGGTTGTAATTTTGAAATCGTATACAATAGGGGCCTCACGCGTGGTCTAGCGGTAAGAGTGTTCGACGCTAGCCATGGGGACCAGAATTAGATTCCACCGGAGGCCGATTCCACCGGGGGCGCCAGTTTCGACTCTGACCGGGAGTGACACTAGGGGCGGCAATTGGCTGTCCGCCCCTGGGGGCAGGGATAAAAAGCCGAAGGAAAGAGTGGCTACATATATGAGTGGTTGTGTGTGAAGGTGACAGGCTTTGGCCTAGGCGGGCACTGGCTCGAAGGAGGCAGTGCAGCGCTCGCTACGGGCCGGACTACGGCAGTGAGTTCTCATACAAGGGAGGGATAATCGGTGGGGTGGGGGGGAATTGGGAAAAACAGCAAAAATAACAAAAGAAATGGTATACAATAAAGGATATACATCTTACTAGGCTAGAACTAATTCTAATACTTGTTTTTCACACATCCATGTAGTCCCCACAGCAATAGCCCCCCTTCCCCCTCCCTTCCTGGTATGGATCTAGTATAGACCTGCTGTAAGCTCAGCTGACTTGTTAATTACTATTCCACAACTCCGTCGCCTGATTGCAGCACATGCCGCCTGATTTATGGGAATTGTCCATAACCGTTTGATTCATCATCAGGTCACTGATTGCATTGAGAAATGCTCGCAGATTAACAATGCTGATTAAAATTTCAAAGGCAGATGGGGGGAGAACGAAAATAAACGTCACAGTCCGCCCAGCCTAATTATAGGAATTACAAGATTTTGATTAAATACGAGGGAGGATTCCAACTCCCTCACCTATGAATTGTTTAAAAGTTATAATTTATAGTGACTGATCTTCACCTGTGCGTATTTCGTTCTCGTCTGCGTAATTGGGATGTATGTACAGCGGCCTGCGAACAGACCCGCGGAAAATGTGAGTTTTGGCCTCGGCGCGGAAAAGTGTTCCCACCATCAATAACAGGAGAGGGGAGGTCATGCCAAACGATTGTTGGGGTTGTGTAAGAGTAGTTTTGCGCTTGCGTTGGAATTTGCTAAAATGCGCACCCGTCGTTTGATATTACTCCTCGGGGGGATCCAACAATAGGAATAATTCTCTGGAGATTCAGAGTCCAAATGTGAAGTGGAGAAATTATCAATCTTTTCTTCTCTTCCCCCTCTTCTTTCTACTGGGCCATTTTCAATGTCTGCATCCTCCTGAGATTTGAATGTGTAAAAAAAAAAAAAAAAAGGAAAAAAAATCAATGCTAGCTGGCTCTTATGCTAAGTGCCTCTTGTGCGAGCAAGGATTGAGTCTCCACCAGGTCATGAATCATTTAGCTCATGATTAATAACACCTCAGCTTGGAAGTGCAGGGATCCCACGCTTTACTGTATTTCAGCACATTAAACCTGCTGGTGCTGTAGCACTGGAACAAAGTTGGGTTGCTTTGCGCCGTCTAAACAAAAGAACTGTCTTGGAATAGACAAGCAAACAATCTAATGTACTGCATATGCCTTGGTGACTGTGTACACCTGTCAAGGTTGAGGCACAAAAGATTGCTTTCTGAAATATAAAAAAAAACTTGGAAGGAGTGTTGATCTATCCACCATTGTGTTTTTCTCGTAAAAAAAACCCTAGAAGGATCTGCTTGATGTGTCCAATCACATTCTTTTACATGGGTTGAATTAAGTGCCCTTTTTAGCATAATTGAGTGGCATCCTTGCATTTTCACATGGAACTGGTGTACTTTTTAAAATGTATTGTATGATGCCTGTAGCAATAATGTTCTGTTTATTTGCTGTTTGGCCTCTAGGTCTGAGCCTGATGTTTTCATTGGAGCGGATGCAGGTTATTCCAAGGTATTGCCATTTTGACTTGATTAAAGTTCAGGTTTTAACAGGCTATCCAATGCTTAATTTCTCTTAATTTACCCTTCGATGTTTGATAGAATGAATCTGGAAATCCAACTGCAAATCGGAACCTGAATCGGATTCTGACAGGTAATTGTTTAAACTAACCTTCAGTACAACTTTTGTTGTCATTTGTGTTCTGTTTGATGGTTCATTGTTGTTCATGTGTTTGTTTAGAATACAGAGATGAGACCCTAACAAATGCTGCTCGGAGTTCAGTTGGCACGTTTAGACACCAGGATCCGGAAACTTGGAAGGGTAGGATGGAAATCAAAGAGGAACAAGCATGGTGAATTTCACCAGAGACGCCAATGAACAAAGTGCACCAAACTTCTGCACAAAACCCACTTGGAAGGACAGCTGAAATGAATGTAAAATATTTATATTGACATCTTTCTTCTTGTATATTTACATTTACATTACATTTTAAGCATTTAGCAGACGCTCTTATCCAGAGCGACTTACAATATGTGCATTAATACAAGGTAAGAACAATCATAGTTAGCGCACAAGATCAGTGCAGTAATACAGCAATAGACATCATTGCAGGCGTCTGCGTATCATACCTGTAACACTGGGAAAGAACACTGTATTTGTGTACAGTTTACATGTGTATATATAAGGAGAAGAGTATATTTCCAGTATATATTTCTCAGCCGTGTCAATATAGCCCATACAATCTAATGTAATATATGCCATTTAGCAGACACTTTTATCCATACATTCAGTATATGTCGTTCCAATGGAAATCAAACCCACAACCTAATCATTGTCAGCGCTGTGCTCTACCTACTAAACCACACAGAACGTGTGTGTGTGTGTGTGTGTGTGTGTGTGTGTGTGTGTGTGTAAAAGATGGGTTGCTACTTTAAAAAATATTTTAATGTGCTCTACTTTTCACTTTACCATACATCAAGCTATTTTTCTTTAAAGTGTATGTTTCAACATAGATAGATAGATGCTAGAGATGGGAGAATGAGGCTTCATGAAGGCACAAATGGGCTGAGCTACCAAATGCTATCAGTGACTCTCTGATTTGAACTGATCATTGTGTTTTGCCGTGGAGTGAAAACCCTTTAGATTGGTTCAAATGAGTCCCATTATGGGGTTAATGAAACCTCACTCTCCCGTCACTTCTATATGCATGACACGATTGCGGATGAGCGGACAGATCCCTCAATGACCTGAATATTTTGACAGTCTTTTTGCTAATGGAGTGAATATGATTCAAATGGTTATTTTGGCAACTTGAAGTGACAGTCCGTGGATGTTTTGTACATCCTTGAGTACTGTTCTCTCCATGGAATAAAGGTCAGTTATCCTTCAGTGCGGTATAGACTGACTTTTTCACCAATATTTGGTGAATCTTTTTTTTTTTTTTCTCCATTTTTTTAATTTCATGTGAGACTTCATTCCCAATGAGAACCGATAATTCTTAATGAAAATAACTGACACTGAGTCTTTTGAAAATGATATGTAAAGGTATTGCTTCTTGTCTCGTGGAAATGTGTCTGTTGCAGAAATACACAGTTAGTGTTACAAAGTAATTGAACATTTTAATCTGATATACATGGGAACCGTGTCTGAATGTGTGATTGAAGGAGAAAATGAATCCTACTTGTTGGAGATGAGACATTTCCAGGGCACGTGCAGTTTTTTTCTTTCTATTCTCTGTAGTTGAGGCCATAGTGTCAGTCTGAGCAGGTTTGTTTTCTGAATAGCAGGTGCTAAGGGCTGGCTTAGTTTCCTATTCTATGAACCCTGCTCCAGGCCAACCCCGATGACATGTCATGTTTCATCTCCAGTTTGCCATGCTGTCAGATGCCAGTGGGTTCAAGTGATCCAGTCATCCTTACCCTGTAAAGGAGTAGCCCCCACCTTTTCCCTTTTGTTACATCTCTTTGAAAGCTCTCAAATCTTACGCCAAAATCATCATTGCAACGGTTCAGAAAAAGTTTAATTATTGCCAGTGTTTAATGGCCGGTGGTTACAAGTACTCATGATGAATGTTGGTTACAAGCTCAGCGGAATCAGACATCAAAACGTCCCATCGGAATTATGATTGGGTAAAAACGTGTCGAACACACGATGGGCTAATATCTCGGCAGAAAATCTCTTCTAGCTGAGGCGGTTTTGTCATTGAAGTGAAATGTGGAGCACATCTGTCGGGGCCGCTGCATGGATTGCTCCTTTGATAAGGCTTGCGCTGTCAAGACTGAGTAAAGGCGTGAGAGACAGACGAGTTCCAGAGCGCTCACTTTCCAACTAGTCCCATCTGATCATCGGTGCCTGCAAGCTACAGTGATGGCAATGCATCTACTAACATAAAACCTAGTGCAGCTTTTGTTAAAGCATGTTATGATGGTATAATAAGGTATTGTGATTCCTTTTATGCAGAGAAGTACACACCTGAGCAATTGGGACATAATTGTGAAGCATTACATTTTCAACTGAACTGAACTGTTTATTATTAAAGGAATGTACTGTTAATTTCGAACCGTATTATCACAAGCGATCAAAATGGCTCTCCAGGCAAAGTTCGGAGAAGGAACTAAGCTTGGAACTTTTTTGAAAATTGACAACTGAATACAGAATAAGACAGAATAAAACGTGCATTACTTTTTGTAATCCTCACTTTAAGTCATTTGACACTTTTTTGCAAATTGACAACTTCAGACTATTTCAGATTCAAAATGACACAGGAACATTTCAGCTTTCTTTGTCTTGGAAGTTTTCACGGATGCACGATTGCAAACTACTGCCTTAAACATGGACATAAACTCACAATATCATCTTATTCAAACACACAGAGAGGTGCTACTCTGAATTGAGTGTGATGAGACGTATTCATTTACAAATGAAAGCTGATTGTCAGCCTCCTATCACTAACAGAAAAGAGCCTGTGATATGTCCAAGGTTTTGAAGGAAACCTTTTTTTAAACGTATTTGACACTTTTTCTTTTTGGACAGCTGAATGTCTAGTGAAGTACCGTGTTCACGGCTGCAACAGCCATGTCTGTAAATTGTATGTACATTTGTAGTCCAGTTCCAATTCTGTCTGGTGTGGTTTTACTGTTTTATTATACTTCTTGCCTTTGTTCCCAATTATATCTATGTTAATCACTTTGAGTTTAAAAGCTTGAAAAGTGCTATATCAATAAAGTTGTTATTTGTATTATATCCCCCCAGGAATCAAACCTTTAGTTTTAGTCACAAGCCCAATTCTCTTACCATAACTATTGCAATTCTGCCCATCGTCATCACTTTGTTGATGTGCAGAAATGTTCTGTAGAAACTTTAAGCAGCTTGGATCACAGAATAATGCTAGCATTGTCAATTAGCCAAAAGTTGACAGCGAGAGCAATTTTCAGTCATTTAGAAGTCTATTTTCATATGTTACAAGACACAACATCTGGTGAAAATTTGCAGCTGATTGACTGAAATTCATAGTGAACTGGGTAATATTCCTGAGGAGCTCCATAAGCAGGTTGAGAGGAGCTCTGGCCCCACCGTGTGTTAGGTGATCGCACCTACAAGTACAACAGTATTATGTGTACATTCTCACACACTCTGAAGTGGTAGGAAAACATCACGAATGTAACCAGGAAAGTACAGAAACGTACCTACTTCTTGAGACAACTAAAGAACTTTAAAAGTGTGCCAAAAGGTTTTAGTACAGTTCTACACACAAGTGTCTTTACAAACTCCATAACAATCTGATACGGCAATGCCACACAGAAATCTAAAATCAAACTCCAGAAAATCATAAAACAAGCCGAGAGGACAGTGGGCTGCAAACTACCCTCCATTGACCATCTCTATGGAGAAAGGCTAATTTTGGGATAGATTTAGGCTAAGAATATCCCTTTTAAATGTACTAAATTTTTCATTCAGTTTAGCTAATTAGTCGTTTTGCCCAATCTATTACTTAAATTCTTTCTCATTTTATTAAAGTCTCTTTATTATCTCTCATTTTTAACTAAAGTAGAAAATTCTAGAGTTGGAGGAGGCGGTCTTAACTTCCCAAAAAATATTAAAAGTGACTGCATATTATTATTATTATTATTGGCTCCACTATTTCTGAGCAAACAAACCAGATCCAGAATTGGGTTCCCTCTCGTAGGCTTTGTCATAATGCAATTTTTGACTTTTTGAATGTGATTTGGAATAAAAGATGCAGAATAGCCATGTGTTCAGCTAGCCCATTCTTAAAAGAAAACGACTAGAAACAGAATGGAGTAGGCTGCTTAGCTCTGAGTCTGCCCCTCATTCCAATTTGGGTTACAATTTGGATGTATTGATTAATGTCAAATGTAATGTAATCAGTAATATCAAATTAAACTTTGATTTAATTTTTTTTTCTTCTCTTCTCTACATTTCTATATTAGGTCGATATGCTGATATGAGATTGGTTGTAACAAAAACCAGCATGCATTGTGGGTGCCCAGAACCACTGGTTTAGAGGGAGTCACTGTTCATGGTTTTGGATTTTCCAAATAGTACTTCCTGGTGTTGTAGAGCTATATACAGTAGCTATTAGTTACAGTATTCAGAGAAAATAATACTTGATATTCATAGGCTTCATAGGCGGCAGTGTAGTGTAATGGTCAGGGGACTGGACTTCTAACTCAGAGGTTGCTGGTTCAATTCCCAGGTTGAGCACTGCTGTTGTACCATTTAGCAAGGTATTTAACCTGAATTGCTTCAGTAAAATATCCAGCTGTATATATGGATTGTATGTAAATAAATTTAAACTGTGTAAGTCACTGGATAAGAGCGTCTGCTAAATGGTTAAAAGGTAAAATGTTCATATTTAGTAGCTATATTTTCAGTAAGTAAGAAACAAAAAAGACAAATGTGTCTCAGAAGATTTCTCTCTCCTAAAATACTTTTCCATTAATATAAACTGGCGCAATGACAAGACTCCAATAATTCACTTGAAAAATCATTGAAGCTTATTAGCATAATTACTACCGAAAGGGCCATGCTGTCATTGCCATGAGAAGTTACATTATCAATGACAGAATGAGAATGAGAATGAGAGACTCAACTTTAAAAATGAATACAAGAATTATGCACCAGGTGTAGTCCAGATGTGTATCAGTAATACTTTGTGTGACAGACCTGAAGTGTGTGCCATGTCTGTGTGTGTGTGTGTGTGCATAAGCTGCATTGGCTTTGAAATGCAACCCATGCAACCAAGGATGGTATTATTTAGGGAATTTGTTATAATGCATATTTTTTTATTTTAATACATTCCTTCTATGGACATAACAGAAAAGCCTAATGTCTTTCAACAACAGCTAGGCTATTATTAGATGCTAAAATCAACATTTTCCATAAGACAGAACAGCACTATACATACCACACGGGTAACTTATAGAAGAATTGTTCGTGTTAATACAATACCCATCTGCTTACTGCAAGAAGTTGGGAGGTAACACAAACGCAATGTTCTAAGTGTGATGTTACATTTTCACCACTAGATGGCGCGTTTTATTAACCAATAGCCACAGCCATAGCCAAATACAGGTAATCCACATGAGCAATACATTTTGCTTGAAGAGTGAAAGAGACAATGGCATTCATTAATTGATCTGAAAATCAGAAAAGGCATTGTTGCTTTACTCTTGAGCAAGTTGCTTAACCTTAACTGCATCTAATGTGGGGCTGCTGTAGTGGAAATGTGTACATGATTTGTAATCATGCTTGGCATCTTTGGGTGCACTTGAGGTTGTGGTATAACTAAGCAACCTATTAAGTACAAGAAACACTGTGAACATCATAATCTTTATTGAGTTGTTCTCCGAAACTCCCTGTATCACAGGTACGATGTGCAGCTGCCAACAATGATGCCTATTGCAGTGTTACTACACTGATTTCTTGCACTAACCATGATTAATGTTACCATGTATAAATGCACTTTTTGTAAGTCACTCTGGATAAGAGTGTCTGCTAAATGCCAAAAATGTCAAATGTAAAAATGTTAACTAAACAGTCTACCAGGTAATCCATTCTGTATTTATCATTTGATTTTCTTAAAATCTCTGAAAACAAAACAACCAGCCTGTCCATTCCGCTGCTCTCTCTCTCTTCCTCTCTATGGGAAATATAAGGCAAACTTTGATTTCAGACGTCACCCTCAATCAGAGCCAAGGAAACGGTTTATTGAGATTTTTCTGAATTCAAGGATATCAGTCGCACAAGTGCTGTGCTATCACCAGCTGCAGCAGGGGTTCACCTTTTAGAGCCATGCTAATCATGTTAATGAGGCTGTGATAGGCTTTTTTCTTGGGGTGGAGGATTCACATTTACATTTACATTACATTTTAAGCATTTAGCAGACGCTCTTATCCAGAGCAACTTACAAGATGTGCATTAATACATGGTAGGAACAATCATAGTTCACGCAAGAGATCAGTGCAGTAGTACAGCAGTAGACATCATTGTTGGCAGCTGCATACCATACCTGTAACACCGGGAAGGAAAAGGTTAGTACATTTTTTTTAATTTTTGTAAAACTTTTTTAGGGGAAGTTTTAAACAAGTATACATATACAAAAAGCAGTAATAAACACGTAGGCAGTGGTGATGACAATTGGCTAGATGTACAGAATTCAGTGGAAGTGGAGTCTGAAAAGGTGGGTCTTAAGTCTCCTGCAGAAGATCGCAAGTGATTCTGCGGTCCTGACCGAGTGGGGAAGGTCATTCCACCACCGAGGGGTCAGGACAGAGAAGAGGTGAGACTGTGAGGAGCGGCTGCCTGGGGCCCCTGGAGGGATGGAAAAGTCAGTTTGCCAGAGGAGGCGGAGCGAAGGGGTCTGGCTGGGGTGTAGGTTGTGATGAGTGTCTGGAGATAAGGAAGATTAATTTCATCCTTCATTAACAGTCTCCTCTGGGCTTAAATTGTAGAGGATTCATCCCTTTCTCCTTTAACAGCACAGCATTCAATAACATAACACCTTCACCACAATAGGATCGAGACAGGTGCATATCACGGTGCATTACATCATTACATTTGAGGTATGTAGCAGACGCTCTTATCCAGAGCAACTTACAAAATGTGCACTAACACATGGTAAGACTAATCATAGTCCGTGCCAGAGATCAGTGTCGTGATACAGTAATAGACAATCATTGGCAGCTGCAAACCGTACCTGTAACACAAAGAGGGAAAAGTTAGGTGGGTTTTTTTTTTGTCATCAACATGGATACATATTACAAAATGCAGTATTGAACATGAAAGCAGTGGTGATGACAATTAGTGGTAATAGAGTCTGAAGAGGTGGGTTTTGACTCTGCTGGTTGTAGATTCATCTAGATGGCAGTATAATACTTTTATTTTTCTTCCAGAATACAGCCAGTTGTCATTTTAAATTATCTCAATAGTAGTTTAACAAGTATATGACATACATATTTAGAATTACATGGCATAAATATGTTTAAAAGGTAATTCAGTCCAGCAGTATGCAAACACAGAGGGATTTTTCTTCCTGTTCTTCCTGTTTGTCCACTAACCAATGACTGACTACATAACTATTCTCGCAGGAAGATGTATCAGAGAACATTCTACAGACATAACCTACAAAGGGTAACCAACTATGGATATGTAAAGAATATTGAATTTTTACAAATAAAAAAGCATTAATTTGTCCCCAGTCATGTCAATTTAACAATCAACAACTGGAGTATCACAGTATCACTGGAATCATTTATTGAAACAGTTGTCAGAGTTTGTGTAGTGATAGATTATTTAGATATGAAATTCTGTCAGCTGCAGTGCTTTACTGACAGGGCGCAAAGAGGTAAATTGCCTGTTAATAAATAAATCGACTATTGTGTTAAATCAGTAGAGGTAGCAGCTGTGAAATGGTTCTGGAGTGGCAGTGTTCTGGTTTACATTTACATTTACATTTTAAGCATTTAGCAGACGCTCTTATCCAGAGCGACTTACAAGATGTGCATTAATACACAGTAAATACATAAGACAAAACATGACTTGTGCATACTAACTTGTGCATACTGGTTGCAGGCTAAGTTTATTGTTCCACAGAATTCGTATTATATACAGTATATGTGTATTACAATGGGGAAGTCCAACACCAAATGTTTATTTTTGTTTCTCCATTGTGTTTTAAATATAGTTATTTTATATGCATAATTTTATTTCATATCCTCTGTAAAAATTGTACAACCAGAGATTTATTGATAACATCCTAGTGAATAGCAATGTCTGTGCAAAAATAATATGACAACTAAATTTAGAAATGATTGCCTCCAAGTGATAGTGAGTATATTTGCCATTATATATAACATCGATTCTGTATATTCTGTTATATATACATATATATAATATTACATCTGCACATGGATGTATTAAGCTGACTTCTTAGCAAGCCATGTGGTTACCTCACTGATCTAGTCTCAGAGCAGGCTCAACTGCTGAAATAACAAGTGTGTATACTTACAGATGCACGTTTGTGTATGGCGGTACATGTACAACTCAAAATAGATTTTTCTCAGAGCCTGGTCACCTATTAAAGTATCAGCACCCAACAGAGTACATACATAAAACGCCAACATAAAGTGTCTTAATAGGGCGTTGGGCAACCACATGTGCCTTGGCATAGATTCTACAATCTTCTGGAACTCTATGGGAGGGATGAAACACCATTCTTCCACAAGAAATGACATAATTTGGTGTTTTGTTGATGGTGGTGGAAAACACTGTCTCAGGCACCGCTCCAGAATCTCCCATAAGTGTTCAATTGGTTTGAGATCTGGTGACTGAGACAGCCATGGCATATAGTTTACATTGTTATCATCCTCATCAAACCTTGCAGTGACCCTTCGTGCCTTGTGGTTGGGGGCATTGTCACCCTGGAAAAGACAACTCCCATCTGGATAGAAGTGCTTCACCATAGGATAAAAGGGATCACTAAAAATGACTTTGTATTTATTGACATTTACCTTGCCCTCTAAGGGGTTGAGTAGACCTAACCCATGCACCCCACACCAAATGCACCTCCTACCATAACAGAGCCACAACAACCCCTTCATCGTGGGAAACAAGCACTTGGGCCTGTAGGTTTCTTTTGGCATGTGCCACACATGCACCTATTTGCTTCTTGAGAGCAGGGTGAATGATGACTCATCTGACCATATGACTTTCTTCCACTGCTCAGAAGATCACTGCCTGTGTTTTTTGCACCACTTTACTCACAAACATGTATTTTTAGGTGTAATAAAGTTTTTTTGCACTGCAAACCGACCAAGGTATCACTCTCTGTCAAGTTCTCGATGGACTGTTCTTGAAACTGCCTGCTCATGATTTATATTTTATATTGATATCCTAGATTGATATTTGCACTCAACTGATTCAGAGTTGTTTGTCTGTTTTTTCTTGCTTCTCGAACCAATGCACGGACTTCACGGTCGAGGAGTATTGCATACTCGCAATCCACGAGTATGCACTGTCAACCACAGTTGCCCCTAGTTGTCTTTTCCCTCAGACTACCATGCCAACATCATTTAGTCGTGTCTCCTTTATTTTGGCAGTGACCTATACCTGGCTACAATCACAAAAACGGCACAAACCCCACATTATCTTCACATACCATTGAGTACTGTAGAGTTTGTCTCCATGTATTCTCTGGCTAGTTCACTTCCTGGGGCACTGCCAAAGTGGCCTTGGGCAAGGCGGTGAACCCCTAAACTGCTCCAGGGGCGCCGCACTATGGCTGACCCTGCGCTCGGACCTCTCTTAGGAGACGTATGCAAAAAGGCACATTCCAATTACCTTGTCATTATGCAGACAAAAGATTGCACAGAATTTTTGTCCCCACTAACAGCGATGAGCCACAGATTTTAAATAATGTACTTGGACTGACGACATTTAGGTGACATGCACGCAATCACAGCTCAACCACTCAGTCTGAAACCTCTCTTTAGTGGTCGCCTGACCTGGTGCTATTCCATCCACCTCTGAGTGGAATGACAACCAAGAAAAACAAAACAAATACAATTGTGCATTTCAATGTGCTACTGCACAGGTCTTGTTACTAGAAAATGGACTGGATGAATTACGCAATCCTCAACCCACTGTCGCTGTGTATTGCATAGCTTTAGAGCAATACCAAGAGCAGCAGGGCGAAAAGACCAGGGGGATCTTTAATACTTGCATCTACTCATTAGTAGAGTATTGTTGGCAGCAAAATACCTTGTATCACCTTGGAGGTCCCACCTAGCCCACAAACCAGATATTTCACAACATTAAGTAAGGCAAATAACACAGTAAAAATCCACCAAAAGACTGACAAACCATGAAGTCTCTAAAAAGAATATCAATTTGTCCAAAATGAAATATCAATCACCCAATTGCCTGAAATACACATTGACACATTATTGATGCAGTGGTTGTGCCTTAAAAAATTGGCGTAATGTCCAGTGGCACAAAGCAGTCAAACAAGCAGCGTGTAAATGCGGGATCATGGCAATGCTCTTCAACGACAGCGCACACAGAATGGTCTATATAATTAATAAAATAGTTGACATCAAAAATCAACATATATATGAAGAACAGGGCGATTGACACCAGCATTATGATTCAAAATATGAATCGTAAGTCTTTCAGCGGCTTGCTATATATGCTACTACCCTTAGCCATTGTAATGTTGTTGCTGCCTTGCTTTGTGCAGTGCGCCTGCGCAACCACTGCCTGGCAGCAACAGCAGCAGCAGCAGCAGTAGCAGTAGCAGGCGTGCTGGTCGCTCCCTTGGCTGCAGCGGAATCCCAAGCGAAGCGTGTTTTTCCCCCATTCCCTGTACATGCATTTTTTTTTGTGCATACATGTAACGTGTCAGATAACAACTATTTAGCCATGGTTTGCCATTATTTCAACCGGTGGATTCAAGGATAATTGAAACGCCAGCAAACGGGCGGTGGTTCCGTGATGTACTTTAGTCGGGGAAGAACTGCTTTCTCGAGGTCCAGGTTGAGGCCTACTTGTTAAAGATCCCCCCCTCCCTCTCCTCCTCCTCCCCCTCCTGAATCTCATCGTGATGGCAGAGGATCAACAACAACCTGGTCAGCTACAGAAGCCTACCTCGGGAATAGGCTCTTTACCATCTCTGGTTCCGGGACTACAAGGAGCTGAGGCCAGTGCACTGCAGCACAAAATAAGGAACTCCATCTGGTAAGAACATCAAAAACCAATTATAGACGCTGTAGCTGTTATTTTCAGCTAGCTATTACCCCTCCCCCTTTTTCATCAATGAAAACATGTGTCTTGGTAGCGCGCTAACTGGCTAGGTTGCGATAACATTGCTTTGCGATTGGCCATTAAATTCTCTCGCTGCATTTATTTGAGTGTAGCTTGCTAGGTGAATATTAGCCACAGCGCAATGGGATCGCAAGGTAGCTATCTAACATCGATGTGTCAAAAGGCTGTCCAGCTAAATGTTGAGACAGCTCAATTAACATGTCATATGGCGTCTCGTTTCCTAGCATAACGCATTCGCATGGAAGTGCCCCAGAATCGAAGTGTCATTGGCGTTGCAGCGACGATTCCCACTATAGCACAACGCTAGGTAACTAACTAACTAACGTAACGTTGCTTGTCGCCTTGCCCGGTAAACACTGTCGATAATCTATCTTGCGACAAATTAAATGTAAAGCCCGATCTGTTTTGATATGACAGACATGACATGACATGAAGACATGCTAGCAATTCCGATCTGCAACGCTGCTCTTGCAAACGGTCGAATAGGCTGGTACTGTGCTAGCTAACGTTAACTACCCAGGGGCGTACCATCCTGATTCGGCCTCCGTTGACTTTGCATTGGTGGCTACCTACTTAAACTAATGAGAGTTGCTAGCTATGACCCTAAGAATGAAAACAATGAAAATGCAGGCACTTCGAAATGCATTTGGTGCAACTTAATATGGGTGTTCGTTTCACTGCACATCTAACGCCAAGGTAATTTCACAAAGGTTGCTAGTCCTGCAGCTGCACGTTATTTTGAACGAGGATGAGGATATGCAAGGAAATATGAATACATCCTTGTGCAATCCACGACGTGCTATTGGAGCATCAATCCGACCACGCCGTGTGTTGGTGTATCTTAACTAGCTCGCCAACGTAACGTTTGCTAGCTAGCTAGGGTATCGTCGATGCATGTCCATCGTTGGCATGCATACAAGCTCTTGAAGCTTTATAGTGCTGTACGGGTGAAAACGCTGACGCGGTTCTTTGGACCCCCGTCACCCTCACAACCACTACCACCACCATCCTGATTTTTTAAATGTCTACAAATATGTGTCATAGCCATAGGTAATAACACGAGGAACGTGCTTAGCAAGCGACCCATATTGTTCTGGTTTGCTCGGTAGCGGGGCACCAATTATTTTTTCTAAAAACGAACAACAGGTAATCGAAGGGCAAAGGCAGGTGTCGCTACTAGTAAATACGGTTGTTTTTCACATCGCTATGTTTGCTGTTATCTGTAAAACGAAGACGTGGTGTGCCTCGCTTGTGGTTTCTCGCCCTTACTAGCATATTTTTTGACCCCATACAGAACCGGTCAGATAACTGCCAACACCCTTAGCGTCACACTAGTACTATCACTGCCAAGTGCCAGTGCTGTTCTTACTATCTCACGGTTACCATTGCAATACTGCACAGGGCTTTCCTACCAATTCTTTAGCCTTTGGGAACACATTTACGAAAAGGTGTTTTCAAGTGGACAGTATTTTTATGCATTCGTAATACAAATGTGCATTTCTCCTACAACTTGTGTGGCATGCCGCTGATCATAAAAAGGGAAGAGAAACATGCATCTCTAGTTGAGGAATCTAGAAAACATTTTTAGCAGTGATCAATTAGACAATGTAATGACATGAGAAAACCCCATGATTGCTTGATTCAAGCAGGAGAGGGCTTTTGAAAATAAGGAATTAGGCTGCTATGTTTTTTTCCCAACCAGACCACAAAATGACAAATGAACAGGCATTGAAATGCAGATGTTGGTGTTTTTGACTGCTAAAGAGTCCTCACCATGATGCAAACATACTCAAAATTTGAAGACCAAATTTTGTCTGGCAAAAACATTGCTTTAGATATCTGCAGTAAGAATTTGCACTGGTTTTCTTTTAAGCTTTTTTGTGTGTGTTGTGTGTAAAAGTGTGTACCAGAAATTGCTTTGAGCCTCAGCTTGTGGAACGTAGACCTCCTGTTTGCCATTGTCCAAGCCTGGTGCATTGTCACTCAGTAATGAAAACAGTAGATCCACACTACTAATTAATTCAATACACTATTAATTAACCCGAATGAGAGTAACTCTAAGTTCCATACAGTCAAATTTGTACATAACTTGCTATAAACTAATGTGCCATTGGGCAGTATTATTAAATGATCAAAGTTGCAAAACAAAGTAAAAACCAGTGCCTTCATATTACATGTCCGTTTACATATCAATACATTCTGTCACTCCTATTGGTCTGAACAATTTATACATTCGTTTTCTGCTTGTCTCACAATTCCTGCATGCAATAATTGATAATAATTCAGCTCCCTGTCATGATAGCAAGCATGGGTTGAAATGCATGAATGTTGCAATATGCTGCTTGCACACAGTACATATCACTGGATTTTGTTTCTCATTACATGTAGCTTACGTAATAATATTAATAGATTAATAGGCATGGGAATATTAAAACGCCTCCAAAAAGGGTATGATGTACAATGTATTTCCTTACTTTAAAGTGCTCTCAAATTGAAAGTATCTGGTTTGTCTAGATTCCATGTTAGCATATAATACAAGCACTGTTTATGACTGTGCACCATGCCACAATGTTGTTTTTCTCAGTGTTTGGGGATTGTGAGAAGTCTGTTGTGAGTCATTTCAAAGTAAAGAAAACCTAGGTGAATACAGCAGTTTCGAGGTGTCCTTAAGTTAATGTATTGAGATGTGAAGGTAATGTTATCTAAAGGTGTTTTCCTCGACCGGCCCCATAGATTAAATGTTTTTGGTTAGGTCTTCACATATTGGGCAAGTGTGCCATCTGCCAAGTTAGGGGTTAGTGTGGCATACCCCATACCTATACAGCACTGAGAGTTTGGCACTTTTCAGTGTCTCCTGCAGAAATAACTACAATGGCCTCAAACTCTGTCCTTACAAACAGTGAAATCTGCAGCCTCTGACCTCACCTAAATTCAGATATAACTCCTCACGGATACACAATAAAGCCTAAAACGTATTTTGCATTTATTCCTCATCTCATTCTTCTGCTTCTTACACTTCTTCTCCTTAATTTTCCTGCCGATTACATTGTCAAAAATGCTTAATTCCCCAAATTATTACTACTTCCCATTGGTCAATATTGACTTCCAACTGATAACCTCATCTGTTCAGATCTAGTTCAACCAATAACACCATCTCTTCATAGTTGCCAATTGCAGGCCACATCATTATTTTAGACGTATAAGGATGTGCACATGTGATGCCATTTCCGCCAATAGAACATGTTCAAAAAATCTGAACAGATGCCATATTGCTTTTCTATCTTGGTTTCATCTAACCACAATACTGTTTGCCACATAGCTTCAGAAACTTCAGTGGGGGTTGTTTTTTTGCATGCCTCAAACGGGACTGAATGTGGACTTTGTGTAGTGGCTACAGACCAAAATTGTGGAGAGCTTTCTGTATATCAGCCCATCTAGGCTCGTCATGTCCTAATCTAAAGAGTATCTAGTACTATATCTAGCCTGGACTTGAATAGCCCAAGTGTTTCTGCCTCTACTACCCGACCTGGCAAGCTGTTCCAGGCATTGACAACTAAGTTGTCAGTTTGCTAAGCTTAAATAGATTGAGTGCCTTAAGTCTATCATCATAACTTTTACCTTTCATACCAGGTATCAGTTTAGTTGCCCTTCTTTGGACTATTTCCAAGAGCTTCTATATCTTTCTTGTAGTGCGGTGCCCAGAACTGCACACAGAATTCTAAGTGAGGTCTGACAAAGGCATTATATAACATTAATATAACTTCCTTTGATTTATACTCAGTACTTTTTGCTATGTATCCCAGCATCCTGTTGGCGTTTTGCACTGCTGTAGCACACTGCTTTGATGCAGATAGGCTTTGATTAACTACAATTCCTAAGTCTTTCTCAAATTGAACACCTACTAACTTTTCTCCTCCCATAAAATACTCCTGTCTAATGTTTTTATTTCCCACATGCATAACTTTACATTTAGCAATATTGAATGTAATCTGCCATGTATCTGCCCATTTTTGAATTTTGTTTAAATCATCTTGTATTACTTTAGTCGATTCCAAACTGTTTGCCAAACCCCCAAGTTTAGTATAATCTGCAAATGTAACAATTTTGCTACTGACGTCCATATCCAGATCATTTATGTAAATAAGGAAGAGCAGAGGTCCCAGCACCGATCCCTGCGGGACACCACTGCCCACAGCACCGAGGTCAGATACGGCCCCACCTACTGTTACTCTTTGTATTCGCCCTTGCAGCCAATTATGAACCCACTCTGAAACTACTGCAATTCCTACTGAATTCATTTTAGCAATGAGCCTCTCATGTGATACCTTGTCAAATGCTTTCTGAAAGTCCAAATGTATAATATCATAAGCCTGGTTCAGGTCAGCACACTTTGTAGCCTCTTCAAAAAAGTCTAGGAGGTTTGTTAGGCATGACCTCCCTTTGAGAAAACCATGTTGGCTCTCCCTTAAAATACTATTATTTTTCAAGAATGATTCCAACTTATCCCTAATAATACATTCCAGCATTTTACATGCGATGTAAGTTAAACTGACAGGCCTATAGTTCCCTGGGTCAGTACGGTCCCCCTTCTTATATATTGGAATTATACTACCCTGCTTCCAGTCATCTGGTATTTCTCCAGTGATTATGGATTGAATGAAAATATCTGTCAATGGTTTATATATAATTTCCCCAAGTTCTTTGAATACTCTGGGATATATGCCATCCGGGCCTGCTGCCTTATTTATCTTAAGTTTTTGTAGTACTTCTACGTCCCTTATCTCAAAGTCCTCCAAAACATTCTGTACATTGGCTATACATTTAGGCATATTTATAACCTCTTCTCTAGTAAAGCTCTCAACAAAGTAACTGTTTAGTGTGTTAGCAATATCCTTATTATTATAAACCAAAGTTCCTTCCTTATTCTTAATGCACTTAACCTCATCCTTAACTTTCCTTTTTCTACTACAATATTGAAAAAACTTCTTAGGATTACTTTTTACATCTTGGGAAATTTTAACTTCAAACCGCCTTTTAGCTGATCTTATTTCCTTTTTTAGCCTTAGCCCGCATATTTTAGCCTTAGCCCGCATTATTGTTGACTCTTTGCCATAAAGTCCTGTATCTGTAGTTGCCATTGGCCTCTGATCAGTCTCCTTCTTGCTCGGTCATTCAGCTTGGATGGACGGCCTGATATAGACAAGGCCCTGGTGGTGCGATGCACCTTCCACTTCTTAATTATGGTCTTGACCGTGCTCCAAGGGATATTTAAGGCCCATACCCATATAGTGATATGTGCCTTTCAACAACTTTATCCCAGAGGTTTTTTTTGAAAGCTCATTGTTGCTCATGGTGGATTCTTTACTCTGAAATGCACTACCCAGCAGTGGAATCCTCTAGGAACAGCTTATTTTATTCTGAAGTAATCAGAATCACTACTACACAGGTAGAGGCCAATTAGCTTGCTGTGTGATCTGGCAGGTGATTGGTTACCCCCTGAGCTAGTTTGCAATTGGTATGATAAGTGGGTTGTAGACTTATAAATTCAAATTATTCTAGTTTTTACATTTTTAATTAATGTTTAGATTTTTTTTTTCACTTGGAAATTTTAGTGTAAAATGTGTAAATAAAGGTGGGATTTAATATGTTTTAATTTTAGGCTGTAGGGCAAGGGGTGTAGACCATACCATATACCATGCGTCTGTCGTTCACTCACTGTACCACTGATTTTACTCGGTAATGAACAATGAGAGGTGTTTAGAGCAAAGGTATTAGAACAAAAAAAGTAACAATTTAATATGGTTGTCTTGTGCTACTAGCTGTTTGTGCCACCTTTTTGTGTGCCATCTTTCAGATGCTTTATGACTCAAACAGTGTGCCTGCTGCAATCTATAATTACATGTAGAGACTACATAAATAATTTTAAAATGTTGTCTACTCTAGCTATTTAAAACGGTAAATCTCTACTCGGGAGCTGAACATCCTATTATACAGCTCTCAGTTGTACTCTGTCAGGCTGATCAGGGAACAAGTCTGAACATGTTCCCAACCCTCAAATGTCCGTCTAACATGTTTGTGCTTTGGCCCGCCACACAGATAGTGTGCATTTATGAAAGGGGCGGGGATCATCTTTTGGATTAGCTTTTACCCTGCAAAGATAAGTTAAGAGTAAGTTACATAAAACATAGTGGTGAATGGTGGTAGACATAAAACATAGCTGAAGACCAATATTTTCTGTTGGTATGGCATGCTTTTGAGGAATAAAGTTGTTACAAAGTATATGCCTATCTTACAAAATAGTAATGATGAGAATGTATAAGGTCAAATATTTTGCTGTGCTTTCAGTTGCGATTTTACACCCAGGCATTGTTAAGGCCCAATGTGATCAGTATATCAAGAGGATGGGCTTAATTTGACCAACAAGCATTCAACAATCTCACTCAACAGCGACAAGCCTGGTTTAGTGTCTAGAGTGTGAGGTGATTAGTGGGCTGCTTTTCTGAAGTGCACAGGTGATGTTAAATCTGTGCATATGACAGAGCTGTTGCCCCTTCTCACATCTCATATATATTGGCCACTGTCTGAATTTCAGACTTGGTCTCTCCTGCTGCGATCCACATTGTCACGTGTTCGGATTTTATTCGGAGCTCAGTGAGTAATTCAGGATTGGCATGTTCGCTTTTGAATCTGCTTGGTTGTGTAAGTGGATTATATTTAGTTAAGAGAACAGATTGGCAGTTAAAGGGCATCTGGGGTCTAAAAATGTAACCCAAGGAAAATGCTTGGTGGCAACGTGCCATGTGTTTTATCGGTCAGCTGTGTTAAAGCTGCGGTCTACTTTACCAACCAACAATACAATACAGTTAGGCTACTGAAATAAAAGGAACAATGTTATGCAGAATTCGATTTATTTAAAAATATATATTTTAAAGTTTTAAACTGCGTTGACCATTTTTCAGAGAGGACATGTTTTTACACCTGTTTTAATGCATGTTTCAAGCAGGCTTTCTGGCTTGCATATCTTAAGCACCTTTTTTTGGGACCATTTGAATAACCGTTAACAAATTAGCTTTTCTGGATTGATTGGATACTTATTGATTTGTTACTTTCTCTTTAGTTTATTTGACTGGTTCCTTAAACCACACACAACATGCCTAAAGGATGTGTACAACTGTTGTCAGTGTGTACACTGACAGGGTTATGCCCTGCGGTCTTGGTAAATATATCGGAGCAGTTTTGTAAGTGACGTGGCAGTGTGTATTTTAGCCCCAGTTCAGATTTTAAGTATTTAAATGTGCAGACAGCTTCAGACTGTAGACTGTAGGAGGGGTTAGCAGGGCTGCAGGTAGCTCTGCAGGTGGCATCTGCATTAGTGGTTCTGGCTATGGTCTTCACTGAGTACTTTTTATTTTATAAATTTGTTTCAGATTTCCCCCGTTTATCTCCTAATTTGGTGGCCAGTTGTACCCTCTATTGATCCAACTATCCCCCTTCAACAAGCCTGCCGCCGGCAGCTACAGGACCAGCCACTACTCTGGGCCCGGCGGTGGCAGGGACGGCGAACCGCCTCCTTCGAGACGGGACTCGCCCGAGCGACGACCGTGATTCCGATTTGTCCAGACAAGCTTTCTGTGCATGCGGCGAGCTCATGCCGGCTTCCCTCCCCCCTTCCTCTGAGGCGAACAGTCAATCGCTGCCCCTGAATGGGAGTCCTGGCCAGAGCCGGGCCAGCACAGCCGGGGAATCGAACCCCAGCCACAGAACCCCAGCACTCCGGGCAAGTGCCTTCACTGGTTGCGCCACCCTGTGGGGCCCGCTGAGTACTTTAAAATTGTCAGATTTGTGGATCATCTACAACAGCCTCTTGAATTATTTTGTTTAAAATTATTTTTTATGTATTTACTTTTTGCTGTCTTGGAGACAGGCTACTGGAGATTCACTGTGCTTGCTTTATTGTGCAGGTATTTTTGCTGAAAAGTTGAATGATTGGAGAAATGAGAAATAAGATATTCTACATGCTGTGACATTTGAGAAAAACAATCTTATTAGTGTATTAGGTGTTGCGGAAATATTGGTATTATTTCTGCCTCTAGCATGTCGCCTTGTGTTGCAAAGAAGGAGGAACCATGTGTACAGACAGTTAAAATCAACTTTGGTTTCCTTAAAGTCTTAGTCAGGGCTGGAAATTGATCTTTAAAAGCCTAATCCAGTTTGATGGACTTAAATCGGAAGTGCAAGGTAATCTTGTTTTGAGACTTGAGTAGAGAAGAGAGGTTTGTTTTCTTTCCAAGATCCATCCTGAAGGTGAAAACCAGCGATGGAAGCCTTTTGACCCTGCACAGTCCAAAACACAGTCCCCACTTTTATTATATTGCAGGGGAAAAGATGAATGCATCGAGGGACGCACTGAAAGGGTTGGCCAATTCAGCGTGTTGCATTTTGAGAAAACGGATGTTTTTCCCAACATGTGGGAGAGCCATTGATAGACACTCCTTGTCTCAGCGGCAAGTGGGAGTTTGCACTGAAATTAGAATGAATAGAAACACAGAGGCTCTTTTTCATTTTGTTTTCTTGGAACTCAAATTTTATTGGTTTACCACGTGAATATTCACCGTGGGAACGAATGAGCAAACACAATTGACTTTTCACAACTTGTGAAAGCCAAATATAAACACAGTGGGATAGTAATGTACAGGTAGTGAACAAAAAAACATTACAGAATCAATAGAACCCGTTTGTTGGAACACTTTTTTGGAACGTTTTAAAAATCCACCAGTATGTGTACTACAGAAATGTAAGAAAAGAGTGAAAACTTTGCCAAGCCGACAAATGACAAATGTTAACTGTTAGGAATGAGGATGTAGTTTATGTAAAGAAACCGAGGTATGAACTTTTCTTTATTGTTTCTATGATTTAAATAAAATCTTATGGATGGCATATGATTTTATTTAAGCCCTAGAAACACAAAATAAATATTCATGCCCCAGTCTCTGTACGCAGCCTACATTTTCTCCATTGCAAACAAAGCAGCTAATTTTGGCAAGGCAGCAAACTGAGGAATCAACACAAAATAAATTACGGAAGTAAAGTCATACGTTACAGCGCACCACGCATCACATTGCATAGGGAATAAATGGTCTTGATGTTGTTGTGCCCTTCTGGCAGCCAATCATGTTTCACTTCAGGAATCTGGCAGAATGTACTTCACCACAAAACGGCACACAGGTCTATACGCTGGTAAAGTGTGGAGTTGACTATGTTTCGGACACAAACCAAGAGTGGGTCTTTACTTCTGTCACTGACACATCTATGGGAAACGTAATATAATATATTGTATATGGCATTTAGCAGACACCTTTATCCAAAGCGACGTACAGTAGTGAATGCATACATTTTTCAGTATATGTGGTCCCGGTGGGAATCAAACCCACAACCTAAGTGTTGTCAGCGCCACGCTCTACCTAGTGGCTGTTATTCAATCACAGTAGCTTTTCCAGTCCTGTAACACTGTAGGAAAAACACTGGTGGCTTTGGAAAGCCCCCTCTGAGATAAGAATAACCCTACTACATGTGCAGGGCAGAAGGTGACTGTTTGGTTTGCCAAACCCAGAACACACAGATTGCATATTTTATGTCTGTCCTGGGAAAGACCTAAAAACATGTATGGGTAACAGGGTTTTGTTACAATAATATGTAGGATATAAATATTTAAATAATATAATTTTGGATATGTTCATGTCAGTGACAAAGTAATACACAAAGAGCAGGCTAGCTGTTGATCGTTTTAACTGGACCTGAGAATAGGCCTGTTCGATTTATTACACGGTACTGTAAACTTCTACACTTCCTCAAATGTTGCAGAAAACAATTGGTCAGATTTAGGTGTGCATCTGTCATTGTATTAGGGGATTAATTATACTAGCGCAGTGATGGCATTAATTGATTGTACTTGCTGGAGGTGAAGCCCTCACACAGTTGGGACTCAATACTGAATATTTTAAATTCTTACTTGTATATAATTTGAAAAGATTTGCTTATAGGATTGGTGAGTTGATCATGTATTATCGGGTAACTTGAAGTGTACTGTTGCTGTAGTTTGTGATGGGCTTTTTGTGAGGTCAGTTACTCTTTGATCACTAACTGCCCCAATTTGCCCGTCCACTTCTGAAAACATTCCTCTCAGCCAACTTGGTGCTCACCTGTCACAGGTCACATATGTAAGTGTACTTATTTTACAGTTGGGAGTGGGAATGTGGTAAAAGTTTTCAGTATTCCTGTTTTTTTTCCTTCCAAGGTCAACCATGGGTTATTGGTATGAATAGCCTTATGCTTAATGTCTTGTGTTGCATAGTCCCATTAAATCTGCAGCATGCCGTGTATATCGTTTTGGTTACACCAAATCAACCTAACCCCCAGGGTTGCCTTTTCCAAAAAACGTATTTCCATTTTCATGTTTCACTTTACATATACTTTGCATTACCTGTGTGATGGTTTAAGTGTGATGTGTGATGGGTTAAGTGCAGAACCTTGCCTACCCAGCACCCAGTCTAACCAAATTACGTCGGGTGGGATTAGCTGTATTAGGCTGTTGTATCGATGTTCAATTCACTTTTTATACTTATACTTTGACTTAAATGAGCAACCGTTTGCTTAAAAACATGTATATTTGCACAACCTAGCAATGTTTTTTCAAGACAACAGAGAACAGCAAGAAAATGTTTTCAAAGCACCAGATTTGACAGATTTTATCATCTGCATAGCTGACACGACTGATATTAATTTGACCACATTTGGTATTAAAAGTTTTGTTTTATAATATTTCTGGTCATATCAGCTGATTATTCATGGAGAATATTTTTGATTCAATGAATTGGGCTTGATTTTTTTTTGTCCTTGATGTGTGTGCTTGCAGAATTAAAATGGAGACTTCCCTTCCCCATTGTGAATCCTTTGGGTTTTTTTCCTTTTTTTTTTTCCTTTGGTGAAGCCTGCCATAGGGGTGAGTCATTTTGGCGAAGAATTGTGTGCTGGAATAGGAGGGGGAAATCGGATAGAATAGGAAGGAAGGGATGAAGCCCCAGTCTCCGCATTGTGGATGCACCTTCAAAGAGAATTGGAAATGAGCTTCACCACTGGCAAACACGGCGCTGATTCCTCAAGCAGGGTCCTCTGGTGTATAGTCTAATGCTGCAGTTAACTCGACCGAAATATTCTTGGCGGAAAAAGAATAGATTTGTTAAGTACCTCATTTCTTATAAAAAAAACTAAAAATATATAGTTCCTCCAGCCGTTTGGTTTAATTTGGTTTAATTTCCTGTTTTGTCCATTTAATTTGGGAGAGGGGCATTTAAGCCGAAACAGAACCGGAGACGGAGGTGGACCGTTGAGTAGATACCTAGGAGGATATTCACATTATTGTGTCTGTTTCTGTTTATGCCAGAATGAATGAGAACGAGATGTACAGCTGCCGTTTGCCCTTTCCAACCAACAGGAATTACACAAATGGTCTTTGTGTACCTAGAGTAGGTGGGGAGCCAGCACTGTACATTCACTGTTAAACCCGGCAGAGCCACCATCCAGCCGTTCCATTAATTCAGTTTTGCCCTTAATTTCAATGGGCCTTTACAGATGAAAGCACATAATGGTGGCATGAAGAAAGAGGTCCTTTGATCGTGTAGTTGTGGAAACTGGAATACTTGCTATTGCTGTTCATATGCATGCGCTAACCCACACATGCACACACACACACACACACACACACGCACACACAGTGCAGGCCAGCACAGTGTCACAGCCCTAATTCTGCTCGTGTTGTTCAGTGCCACACTTTGGGGATTGTGACAGCGTGTTTGCTTTGCGATCGTTTGCTGTCGCACAAGAAAGGTTAAGTAATTCTTTCAGTGGACGGTGCTCTCCAGCATCTGTGTCCCTCCTTACTCATTGTGCACTTCTCAGGACTGCTGCATGAGGACTAACGCAATGCTCCCTTTGGCCACGGACACACTGACAGACTGTTTTTTAAATTATTATTTTATTATTTTTACATTTATATTTTCTCATTTTTTCCCCTGTTTTTCTCCCAATTTGGTTGCCAATTATGCCCTCTATTTATCTCAATTCACCCTCCCCCACGAGGGTCCTCAGGGTACCGAGACAATTTTTCCGGGCCAGTAGATACGCCTCCGCCGAGACAGAACCCGACCACAGACGCCCCTTCTTGCTCCTCGACGAACTCGTGCCGGCTCACCCTCCCACCCCCAAATGCCGTCTCCGATCGGAGCTAACGGACAGGGCCGGGCTGGCAGAGACAGGTTTTGAACCGCATCCCTGATAGGCAGTGCACACTCATATCGGACCAGCGAAGATGCGATGCATTGGACCACTAGGTTATCCGCCGCCCGACAGACTGTTTTTGATCATCAATAGGCTACTGTATTCGGCGCAGTTTCGTCATTGAAAACCTGCAAATTAGCAAAACAAGTGCTATGAATTCACTTTGCTCCTATGGTTGAAAAACTTGTCACTGGTGGGAGCCACACGTTTGTTTGACCCAAGCTACATCCAGGCTTACACACTCTGCTCTTAGGAGACACACTGTGTGCGTAGTGTGTAATGAACTGTACCCTAACCCTCTCCTGACTGCATGTGTGAAAGTAAGGGGGGTTAAAGGAGAGGTACCAGGCAGCCACAAAGCTTTCAAGTGGGGGTGTCAGTGGGGATTTTCAGTTATGGTTGAGAACACATCAAGAGATGAGGTTGTGAAATGTGACCATCTTTGAGGTGAGTGAGTGAGTGCTTTAAAGTCAAACTTCATGTAAAACGTGTTTAGTGGTGGCCCCAGTAGCCCCTTTTTCCATTGGAGGAATAAAGGGCAAATGGGAGAGCTTTAAAGGAAATATTAACTTAATTTTGGTCAAACCATATATTACTTATGGTTATTGTGGTTTATCTAACCAAATCTAGCTTGTCTCATTTATATAAGTTATAAATTGAATATTTTAAAATTGTCATGCTCGGCAAACACCGGTCTTCCAATTTGGCATTGTAATACAATTTCCATCGAGCATTTCCCCAGCATCTCATAGTCAATGACTTTGCAATGAACTATGGGAGCTTGAGGCAAGGAAGGAATACAGAAATGTCTGTGTACTCTCATGATTAAGTTGAAAAGGTAGGAACACCATATTGGCACTCAATTAACAGAGGTAGATTCCCACACATGGTTCCAACCTACGTCATTCGGTGTGATTAGTCTAAATCTTAGGAGCGCTCTTTTGTCAAGCAGGGTGTTACATGTATCATGTATATGTGTATGTACAGTACCCTCAATAATTCACACTCTTGATAAAGATGAGCAAAGGAGACTGTATGAAATAAACAATACAGGCAATGACCCAACCATACAACCTATCTTGTATGCAAAAAAAAATAAATGTAAAAATTGGGATTTAATTTTTTTTTTTAACACTAATACAATTGCTCAGGGGAATGTTTTCCTCCCCCCTTCATTTATCATGCGTGTGTTACAACTAAAATTATGTTTAATTAAAAATGCTGCTATCTCCCAGCCCTGCTGGTTTACTTTGAGGACGCAATGTTGAGTCGGGTGTAGGGGGAGCTGGTGTTGTGGCCACAGCTGGGGCATTTCAGGCCAGCCAGAGACATTGTTCTTTCTACTAGTGACCTCTTAACACGAGTAATTCTCTGAAGGCATATAAAGAGCAGGAGGGAAACAGTTGTCAGCAGGCATTTATTTCTCTGGATTTGTATTTATTTATATGCAGTGGGATGTGTTGCAAGGGTCAAGAGTGCGAAATATAAAAAATAAAAAAGCATCCAGGCTTACATGCTTTTGAGTCAAATGAGGTGAACGGCAAAATAAATCCCAACTTATTCTGTTTTTTAAGTTTGGTTTTTTTCAGTAAACTAATGGTGGTTATTTTAAACCCCTTAGCTTGATCTCAATGACACTATCTTCATGAGCAAACAGTTAGGCTATCAACATCTAAAAATAAAATACAAATAGCATTTGTTTATTGATTTCATTTCATTCTGAGTGACCACATGTGGCAGTATTATGAGGGCTGAATTGTCTGCCAGGTGAGAAGGACCAGCAAACAAACAAACAAAAGACTATTTGTAAAACATTCAGGACGTAGGGTGATAATTACACATCATATTTGTAGATATAGGCTAACGCAGGGAACATAGCACATTGTGAACTGAACAGTACAGTCTAGAAATGAGGGGAAAACTAAAAAAATTTAGTTAAAACCAAAACAAAATGGAAAAAGAAAGACTCAACAAGACAAATGGTTGCCAGAAATATTGTTAATTGTCTCAGAGATGCCCTTATCCAAAGAAACTTGAGAAACATTAGTCGATGCAAGTGCCTGAGAGCAACATCCAAATTACTGTGCTAGTACTAGCATGAAACTTGTAGGCTGGACCCTGTTTTCATTTGCTGTAAAAGAGAAACTGGCAAATTGGCAAAGCAGAGATTCATGCTGAAGCTGAATAGGTCTGTGGTATTGTGCTGCGTTATGAATGCACTGTAGTGTGCTGCTGCTGCTCCATGTGTTCACCAAGCATTGGGGGCTTGGCTGGTGACAGCGTGAAGGTAAAGGCCACTGTGGTGGGAGTTGGGCAGGGCTAGGACCTCTGGGGACCTCACTTCCTCCTCCCATGTGGGTCATTCAGAATAGAATGGCTTTGATGTTTTGGTTGACCCCCGACCCTTTCAACCTTCCTCCCTGTTAATGTTCACATAGTGCGGGAGTGGCCAGTCTGGAGAGCTGGGCTACTTGGCAGAAGGCAGCGGGGTCATTCTTGAGCAGTGTTAGATTGAGTCATAGTCTTAACAAAAATGAATAAAATTGGGCCTCCCGGATGGTCCAGTGGTTACAACATTCGACACTGGCCACGGAGACCGGGGTTCGATTCCCCGTCCCCCTCTGGCCGGGAGTGCCATCGGGGCGGCAATTGGCTGTCCGCCAAGGGGGGAGGGAAGCTGACACACAATTCGCAGCGCATAGGAGTGGTTCTGGAGTACCGGAATTACAGTCGACGGCAACACTACACCCTTGTCACTGCCGGTCACAGGACTACGGCAGTGAACTATAGGGGTACCAAATTGGGAGAAAACGGGGTAAAATCGGAAAATAAAATTATTATTATTGTTATTTTTTTTAATGAATAAAATTGTATTATTGTAGTCGACGAAAATTATTGACATATTAGTCATACTTAAAATTCAGCCACATTTAGTTCACCTCCAGTAGTTCAATGCCTGAGAGATGACTGGAAAATGACTGGATTACCCAACTCATTTGGAAACTTGGTTACACATGCAGAAATGGATGGGTTTAGTAAATAGTATTTACATAAGCAGCTTTACCACCATATAAATAATGATGTGTATTTTGTAAATGTATTTTATGCTCAAAAAGTCAGAAAATTTTATTCTTTAATAACAATGCATTGGCACGAACCACAATCGAACGGTTCACAAATTATATATATTTTTCCCTGTTATCAGTACTTTGTGGTTCCCCCCTTGGCCATTATAACAGCAAGTAGTTGCCTTCTGCAGTGTTGTACGAGGTTATGGAACTTCTTGGGGGGGATTCTCAACCATTCCTCCATGCAGAATTGTTCTATTTCCTTCAAATTCTTGGGTTGACATTTGTGGACTGCTTTTTTGAGTTCAAACCACAAATGTTCAATTGTATTCAGGTCTGGAGACTGAGATGGCTACATCAGGACATTGATCTTGTGCTCTGTCAACCATTTCTTTGTTTCTTTGGACGTATGTTTGGGATCGATGTCTTGTTGGAAGGTCCATCTGCAGCCAAGGTGTAACTTCCTGAAAACAAGGTTTTTGGACAAAATGTCTTAGTCCATGCTGGAGTTCATGGTTCCATTTATTTTAATAAGGGCCCCAGGGCCTGTGGATGCAAAACAACCCCAAAGCATTAAAGATCCATCACCATATTTCACCATAGGCATGAGGTGCTTTTCAACATTACTTGCAGATGTACATGTCCAAAAAGCTCAATTTTTGTTTCACCTGACCACAAGACATGGTTCAAATTATTTTTTGATGTAGTTTGGTGAATTCAAGACTTTTTTGGCGAATTGTCTTCAAAAGAGGCTTCCTTCTTGCAACTCTGCCATAAGACCATTGCCATGTAGGCATTGTCGAATGGTAGCTTTAGACACCTTGTAACCTTGTTTTGGAGATCAACATTCCAATGAACTTCAAATAAGTTGTATGTTTATGAACATTTGGTTTTGTTGTTCAATTTAAAACAATAGTTAAGGGTATGAATAATTGTGATCCAGATGTTTTCTGGAAAACAATATTATTAATAAAACAAAATATCTTTTTTTGAACAATTGTATTAGTATTGTAAGTTTGGAATTTTCTGAATTTTTGGAGTATAAAATATACCTCATTACTTATATAGTTTATTTGATACAATCTCTTTTGTTCATCTTTATCAAGGGTGTGAATAAAAACAGAACCTAATGTATTTGTACAGTAGTTGTACAAACACTTGACTGAATTATTACCCACTGTCTGAGGAGCACCAGTCACTTCATGCCTACCTCTCCCCCTCCTAGCATTGCTCCCCCAATCAAATTCATGCATTTCAGTTAGCTTGATATTTCAGCTAGAAAATCTCTGCTTCAGCTAGCTAGCTAGGTACATTGTGTCTCCATTTTAGATTGCAATCTTTTTCGGATAACAAAGTTAATGTTATTGAAGTGATGCTAGCTTGCTTAGCTGTACTAGCTCAAAACATCTCAGATGCTAGCTGTAGTTGGACACAAACCTGGTCATTAATTCCCAACTTACTGTTGCATAGATGTCAGCATGGTGAAGCTTCAGGTGCCTTTTCAGATTTCAGATCTTCCCCAGACATTGTGTTGAAAATGCTGCTAAACCAGTTTTTTCCCCCTCCCACAACCGACAAGGGACATGTCTGTATAATTATTTCAGTTGGCTTCAAATAGCATAGCTAACAGAATGTAGCTTAACAGCACAATTAGTGAATGATCATAAACTGAACGCTCTCGCATTTATGACCCCACTGTGCTTTCACTCTCCCTCAGTCTGCAGGTTGTTTAGATGATGCTGCAGATGCAGTCGCTGTGCGGCTGCACCATTAAGCTTTAGCCACCTTGTTTCTCAATTTTGGTGTCTGTTATGATTCATGGACTTCCTCTCTTGCGCTAAACTGTCAGTCCATGCACATTTCAGCTGATGTTCTTTCAGTGCATTTTGGGGCAGAGTAGCTGGAGAAGGTGACCCCTCGATACCACCACCATAACCACAAAGGCAGCATATGTATTGCACACCCCCTCAGTGTAATGGGGTTAATTCAAGGCTTAATATATCTAGTTAAGTAATGCCCAGTCAAGAAGAATTTAATTGTCATGAGATTTACCTGACCAAATCTTACTTAGCAACAGTTTTTTTTAAGTCTGCCCTGCCAAACCTCACCCAGTAACAACCTATTACACTCCCACCTAAGAACACCTGACAATTCTGCCCTACCCGGTCTCACCTAGTAACAAGTTAAGAAGCCCGTCTCACCTAGCAACAATCGTATCGGTACTACAGGGCCACTCTTATGCGCAGCGAACGTCATGTCGGCTTTCCTCCCCCCTCCCTGGGGCGGACAGCCAATCACCGCCCCTGGTGGCGCTCCCGGCCAGAACCAATTCGGGGAATTGAACCCCGGTCTCCGTGGCCAGCGTCGGACGTTGTAACCACTGGACCACGCGGGAGGCCTCTTTTACTTGTTATTAAAACATTCAATGTTTGTGTGTTTTTGGATGGCCCTAACCTACATTCATAGGGGTTAATGGAGTTAACATTGAGAAGGTTTTCAGTCTGATTTTCTTTTTGTTGGCACACAGCTTAAACATGCCCCACAGCTTTGAGCTCTGGTCTCCCTCCACCAGTAAATGTAGCATGTTTACAGTGATTAGGCAATTTGAGATTCCCCAACACCATATTTCTCTGTGTTTATAAATCTGCATAACTCAGTTAACCTTTGAGAATTGTATATATTGTGTTTCATATTAATAGGCTGAATTGAGGTGACCTGACATTCCTGTTGGTTTTTGAGAGGTATTCAGGTTAAAGCAGGGTGGGGAAAAAGGCATATGCTCGTGATGTGCCTGGGCCATTTCTGAGCCTGTGAGAGAGATGGTGGCTTAGTCATGGGGGATTATGGGATACATAGAACATTTACATTTGGCTCATCTGTGTTTTTCTAACATCTCCACCATCTTGTTCATCTTGCTCTCAAGTCAAGACCGATGTTTCACAATAACAGTATACGCTATAAATTGCATACCGGTTCATATCAGTTGGAGACACTTCATGTGCACGGACCAACCAGGTCTAGGCAGGGTGGTATAATTAGACTTTTGATGGTGGATACAGTGTCTGACACAGGGCCTCTTTTTACACATGACAACTGTGTTCCTGTGTGGTTGAGATATATCGGTTGTGGCCCAGGAGAAAGGTACCGGGAGGTCATTCCTCACATGCCACTAACTTATTAATAAATCTGGTTTAAGCTTTGTTATGCAACTTGCACATCTACTGAACTGATTGTATTTTCCCCTTTGCTTTCCCCCCCAGCAAATCTGTACAATCAAGAGTGGACAACATTTTGGTAAGTAAAAATAGTTACTGAAAGCTGACTTGGGTCGGCTTCCAGACTTGGGTTAGAGAATATATCCAGAATACTCTGTCCTTCTAACGGTATTCCCGCAAGTCCCTTGGTGGTGGTGAGCTGAAGTTGAGCTTCGCAAAAACACTCTTTGGAGAATAGGGCTTCAAACAAAGATCCAAACTGGCATGGCAGCTGAAGGAAATGTTTGTAGTGCAATCAACAAAATAACTCAGGTTCTTACAAAATTTGCATCATCAAACCCAATACTGCATCAGTCCCCATGCAGAAAACAGTGCTACCCAATAATCAAGGTTCTTGAATATTTAGAATAAAAATGATTAGTGTAATGCATTATTTTCCTTTCTATGGGTAAAATGTACCTTTATAGGACACCTAGATGCATATAGGTTAATATTGTAATGATGCACAATAGGCTAATGACTACAATTGCACTGTGAAAAAAATGACAAGAATGCTATATTACAGTGTAAATTTCAATTTTAAAAGATTGTAATGTTAAATACAGGGCCCTGTTGTATATGGCATCCAAAATGAATAGCTTTTGAACATTTTGAACATTGTCACAAATTGTTCAGCTGTATATTTACCATATCAGGCCTCTGCCTGAATTGTTGTAGCTGAAGTTATGGCATGTTACATCACTGCTAAGCGTTTAAGCATTGTGCTGTAGCAGTGGAAAAAGGCCCAACAGGATGCTGGGACATACAGCAAAATGTATTGCGTATAAATCAAAGGAAGTTAGATTCATGTTATACAATGCCTTTGTCAGACCTCATTTAGAGTACTGTGAGCAGTTCTGGGCACCTCATTACAAAAAAGATATAGAAGCTCTTGAAAAAGTGCTAAGAAGGGCAACTAAAGTGGTGCCTAGTAAGAAACATTACGGGGAAAGACCTAAGACGCTCAATCTATTCAAGTTTAGCAAAATTAGACTAAGGGGGGAATTTGATTGAACTACAAAAAAGATTCATATTGAATTCAGTTAATGTTTCCCCTGTTCACAGGGGGAGAGAAAATAAGAGAGATACTGTCTCTTCTCTTGGCATTGCATGCTGCCCAGTCTCAGGCTGGCTGGCCTCTTCAGTATGGAGAGCAGCACTGTCTCACTCAGCCAGCGAAGGGAACAGTGCAATGAGGAGGGCCAGAGGAAGCAGGAGAGCAGTGTGGGGAAGGACCTGCGATAGGAACGTTGTCTGGACTATATGTATGTGGGTTACACACCCAAAGCGTTTAACACAATTGAGTTTGGCATGTACTACAGTTTAGAGGTCTGAAGACTGAGAGGGGCAATCAACTAAATAGGAAACCGACGTTGTAGATTCTGGTCGTCAAGATGCATTTGGCTTATGACGGCCTCAGTATCTGTCGTCAGTTGCATCTACCTACCGTGTCTACGTCGGCTCGTCGTAGTCAGAAAAAAAGGGATGCAGTCCCCGTGTCTGACTCACTTAGGTCACACACACCACAGCGTGCGGTCGCCCTGGAGAAAGAGAGACCCTCCTAAGGCCCTTAAGTGAGGTAGGTGCCAGAGACCGCAAAACACAGCTGACCTCTACGCTCCAGTCTGCCTTTGCCTCGCTATTGACTGTTGCAATCTTACACGCATTCTTGCATCAGCGTCACTCATTAAACTTTCATTTCAGAGTTGAATTCCACAAGGGTTGTGCTTTTTTTTGGTGCTTTTTTAGCTTTTTTTTGCTAAATTCATTTAAGCTGAGTTTGTTTTATTTGGGCTCTTAAGGATTTTTTGAGGACACTAGAAAAGTAGGAGAAATTGACTATTAGTACTCATGTTTGTGCTGTTCATTTAGCATCACGTTTGTTCAGGGATGGTGTTGTTATACCTTGTGTATTCCCATCTCAAAGCCTAAAAATAAAACCTGCTTTTGTTTTTAGGGGTTTGTTTTCTAGCCCTTAAAAATATAACAACGATAGAAAAGTGACACAAAAGAGGGGGTTAGGTGGCAGAAAGATTTACCTGATGGAAGTAAAGTATGCTCACTCAATCAATCAATCTGCCAGTAAAAAGGATACATGTGTGTGCTGTAGTGATACAGACGTATGATTGTATTGTATGGTTGAGTATATGGAACATCCAAAGTAACCTACTTTGTATAACACGCTGTATGCAACATTTCAAAGCAGTTCAGAATCCTAGTATTGCTTTAAGCTGGGATTGCACCAAAAGCGTTTTCCAAAGTGGCAATGCCCTTTTCCCCCCATTATTTTCAATGGTATGGGGTGTTTTTTTGCCTTATCCTGACCACAATGCTTGCGGTGGTAAAATCAGACTAGACTCGAATAAGAGTTTCAGGTAATTTTGACCCAGGATCATCATAGTCAGCCTAATCCCTACCCTGGTCATTTTGCTGGAAAAAGGCTAAACTGACCAGGAGTCAGTGCTTGGGAGTAGAATGCTTGTACTGCGCTGTAGCACTGTGGTGACCACAGGGCTGGGCAGGGTAGTCCCAGTGCATTGCAGTGTATGGTGGCTTCTTTCATATAGCCACAGTTTAGCCACATTTAGCCACCAATTGCATTAGCTCCAGACGCACCATTATTGTAGTCATTAAGTCAGTAAAACAGGTTAAGTTTCCACGGACAGATCCAGAATGATGATGGTGATTAATCCAGTAAGAAACATTCAGTTGCAGAGTGTATTGATAGAAAATAAAAAACTGCTTTGTTAAATAGTGATAGTGGAGATTGAAAAACTGTTGCTATTGGCGTCTTCCATGTACCAAGTAAAAAAACCCCAGCAATGCCAGACTGAGAGGCCATGTTTAAATCCCCCACTTGTCAGCTGTTGCCCCAACCAAAACGATGTCAAAATAAAATTCCTCATCCATTAATACAGAATAAATAAAGTGCAATGTAAACAATAAACCATAGACCATAATTCAACTTAAATACTCAATAAATTCATTTAAATGAATACATTTTAATTATTTAACAAATAATGGCTCTGTGTTGGAGAATGTGTTATTCACTTTCACTTTACACTGCAAAAAAGTAATTACTTGGTTATAGTGAACATTTTTGAGATACAAACCCACATACAATTCTTGTTTTTTGGGAACCAACCGGTTATTCAACTGAAATCACACTGGACTTGATTGTGTGTACTGGAGAATACTGTATGATCGTTTCCTGATTTTCGAAGAGTCACTGATTTAAATGTAAAAAAAAAAAAAAAAGTAACGTTTCTGCTCGGATTGATAGTGCTCTTGAGTAGAAGTGTTAGAAAGGCCATTGGTTTGTGTATGTGTGGATAGGGCTGACCCCATTTAGTCGACTTGTCGATTGTTTAGTCGATGGGTTGTTGGTCGACCGAGATTTGTTTTTGAGCAGTCGCGCGAAAAAAAAAAAAAATTAATAAAAAATTCTCCACGCAGCATGAGACACTTAGATTCGCGCCACAGTTCAGCGTGTTTGTCAGTAGAATAATCCATTCTGGATGCTGCGGGTATGGAAGTGACAGTCCTTCACTCTTAACATAGCTAGGCCTATATATGTTCTCTTTAAATTATATTAGGCAGTTAAGGTAATAGTAATGTTGTGAATAATTCTGCAAAACTAATAAAAGTAACATTTTATAATAAATGTGTTTTGCTCATTGTATGGTTTATATATTTATAACATGAAACGACTGGGGAAATAGGCCATCGGATGGTCTCCGACTCGAGTAAGTTATTTTTGATAGGCTATAGCCACTTTATGTTCAGCTTTAGGCTACAATTTAAGACATTTTTTTCTTTCAGGTAATCTTGAACTCCGGCTCCATAAAGTCATTAGCCTATTGTTACTCATTTGTGTCATTCACTTAAGAAAGTAATAAAACATGAGACAAGCGCAGTGTGCATATAGTTGTATTTATTAAAACAAATAGGGTGTGTCATATAGAAGAAGAAAAAGTTTCGACCAATCGGAAAAAACGGACGACTGTTGGTCGACCAAGATTTGTTTTAGTTGGGGACAACCCTAGTGGTGCACTTGGTGTGGAGCTGTGGTTGGCTGGAAGAATGGTGGGCGTTACCTCCGCCGTACCTCATTCCGCCTGTGGTTTGTGTTGCATTTACATGACCTTCAGCCACGCCCTGGCTCTGCCGAGATCGTTTATGTTGAGCGGCTCGTTTACGTTGAGCTGTTGCGTTACGGACGTGCCACCGACTAGTCAGAGGTTTGGAGATTCAGGTCCAGCTGAATGCTGAGCAGGTGCAGTGTGCGTTTCCATGCACTCGGGAAACCAGTCGTGGAGCCAATAACTTAGCCTAGAACCTGTTAATTTCCTCCTGATTAAAACACATTTCCCAGTTCACCCCAAAAAAAAGAACTGTTGTCAAAATACACTCGTGTTAATTACGTGAGGCAAACTTGACCATCAGATATGGCAGTAATCAACAGAGGAAACATGCTCTTAGAAATTGACTAGTAGTAGCATAATCATGTTGTTACCTTCAGCTGTTCATGCAAAAAAAAAATGCAAAACAACCGTTTTTGAAGGGGTCCAAGCTGACACGGTGTGGACCAGGTATAAGCTTGAATGTTGCCAGTGAGACATAAAGGGTGGCAGGGCAGTGTAGCTTCATGTATGCAAGAGAGCATGTGCCCGTGTGAGTCTTGTCTATTCGCCTTTCTTTTTCATGCCTCATCTCTGCTTTTGGAATGAGACCATCAGGCCAGGCACATAGAATCCTGCACAGAAAGCCAACAGGATGTGTGTATGAGTGTGTGTTTGTGTGAGAGAGAGAGAGAAAGAAAGAGAGAGACTATAGTGAACCACTTTTATTTACCTTGCCCCCCCGCCCCTCACAACTGCAGCTCAGTGGCTGATAACTTAAGCCATTCATGAGCTCCCGTTCCCCTAGCAACACAGAAGCGAATAGAAGAGATTGGGGGTGAGAGGCATCTATTCTTAGAAACCAATGGAAATGTTTGGGGAGATCTGGGGTGAGAAGGCACGTTGTGCCGGCTCTATGTGTCAGGATGGCTCCGCAGGTCAGGCTGGCTGCTCTCCGTCCGTCCGTCCGTCCATCCGTCCGCCGGCTGGGTGGGTGGGGAGGGAGGGCTACGAAGGGGTTCAGCAGTGGGAGAATTTCTGCACAGCTCTGAGTGTATGTCACTGCGCATAAACAGATCCCCCTGTTCCACTACGAGCTGTCTGACTCGATGCGGTGGTCTGGTGAAGGTCTAGCGTGCTTTGTGTGTGTGTGTGTGTGTCTGTGTGTCTGTGTGTCTGTGTGTGTCTCTGTCTCTGTCTCTGTCTGTGTGCATGTGCATGTGTGGGTGTGTGGGTGTGTGTTTTTTATGTGTACGTGTGGGTGTGTGTTTAAAATTTTTTACGAATTTGTTTTGGATTTTTCCCTGTTTCTCTCCCAAATTTTTAAGCCAATTATGCCTTCTATTTATTTCAATTCACCCTCCCCCACGAACTCGCCACCTACCTCTACGGGGGGAGCTACTGTCCGAGGCCGGCGATGATCCGGCTCTTTCGAGACGGAACTCACCAACACCCTTTCTGGAGACACCCTTACGTGCTTCACAGCGAGCTCGTGCTGACCACCCTCCCCCCTCCCCCAGGAGCGGACAGCCAAACGCAACCCCCAATCGGGGCTAACGGCCAGGGCCGGTCTGGTAAAGACATGTTTCAAATTGCGTCCCTGACAGGCAGCGCACACCGTGTCGGACCAGCCAAGATACGGTGTGTTAGACTGCTACGCTATCCGCCGCTCTGGCTTAATATTTTACACTGGTTTCCTTATGAAGCTGCTCCCTAACACAATCACCATGAAAACTGCTCCCTGCCTACTCCTCATTTATACAAAAATAAAATAAAATACGAACCTTTCCCTTCCCAGTGTTACAGGTATGGTATGCAGCTGCCTACAACAATTGTTATTTATTACTGCACTGATCTCTTGCGCAAACTATGATTGTTCCTACCATCTATTAATGCACATCTTGTAAGTCGCTCTGGATAAGAGCGTCTGCTAAATGCTTAAAATGTAAATGTAAAAATGAAAACAGAAAAGGTTGTTTACGTAGCCTCGGCTGTCCTTTCCGTATCACCGTGAGATTAACTTTTGGTATTAACCTCAGATGACTCCTGTAGGAGAGGTAGGCTGAATGTCGTAAAGGAGCCCGTCCCGCTACTCGCTTTCCCTGTGTGCAGAATCTGCGATTGCAGCTCGGGCTCTCGAGGTTAGGATTGTCGCAGTTTCACTTCCTGCTCGCCGTGCGTTACTCGAGTGGTACATCGCGACGCATTTCAATTGCCTGCGCCTTTGCGTTCCACGTGCGTCTAAACCGGAGATATGATTCGAGTGTGATGCTGTGTTGTGGTGATTCAGGCTTGATTGTGGAATCTTTAACCCTCATTTGGTTTAAAAAAAACATTTGGGTATTGCATTAGGGTGTGGTCAAACACGAGTGCTAATGCTTGCAATTGCTTTCAGGCCTTCGACACAAGCTGTAAGGCACCTTTTGCAGTGACAGTGACACGTGGACCATTCAAACATGCCCTTTTTTTCAGTGGGGTTTGCCCAAATAACACCATTCCACAGTGCAGTCTCTCAGAAACGCTGAGCGCGTGGCGTGCTCTCCCTTCTCTCCAGCTCTCCGGTGCTGGTGAGTTGCGCCTGCAGCTCGTCTCCTGTCTGCCTCCTCCTACTCCAGCAGAATTTAAATCACGCCGGCCCCTCCCCACCATCTTCCCTGTTCCCTTTGAAGCCGAGTGTTGGAGAGGCCGCTCGCCGCCTCTGTCTCCGGGCACCGCCATCCTACACGCTCGCTTTTAACAGGCAGCCGCCATCAGCAGCACGAGAGGGAGCTGAGACACGGACACGACTGTGTGTGTGTGTGTGTGTGTGTGTGTGTGTGTGTGTGTGTGTGTGTGTGTGTGTGTGTGTGTGTGTGTGTGTGTGTGTGTGTGTGTGTGTGTGTGTGTGTGTGTGTGTGTGTGTGTGTGTGTGTGTGTGTGTGTGTGTGTGTGTGTGTGTGTGTGTGTGTGTGTGTGAGAGAATGCATGCATTTTCTTTTCGCGTCGGTATATATGATTGTGCTATGAGCCAGCCAGTGCTGCACATTTGAAGTTCGCACCCCTACCGCACGTCTACCGCACCCCCAAATTCATTGCAAAACCGTGATTCTGTGCCTCTCACTGTTTGTCTGTTTGTCTGTCTGTCTTGGAGCCCTCTGCTTTTGACTGAGAGGCCAGTGTAGCTATCCTCGCCATGCCTGTCCCTGGCAATTTAGGGATGTACCAAAGCAGGCTTGTCCACATTATATATGGTACTTCATTGTTACACTGTATACAACTTAACAGCTGCCCAGAATTAAGCTGAAATGATGTAATTACTTGTGAAATGGAAATATTCACGAGCCCCATTATTTTCTCCCACAGGGACAACGTGTTAAGCATTTTCTCCAGTTCCAACTGCCTGTTAAACCCTAAACACTGAGTCAGTATAACTGCATCTCCTTTTTGGCAGTGGACTGATGGAGTAGTTTATCTCCGCTTATGTCATGCCTGTGTGTCTCCTGGAGGCTGTTTCCCAGGGAGTATTCCTGCTCCGCTTTAACCTCACATTAAGGGTCAAGTTGCTCCCCTTCCCTTCCCCGAAGGGGGCCGTGCCTCATCTTAGGCACTTACCTCATGGACTAAACGCGGTGAAGTGAAGCCCCCCCCATTCACCTTGTTTTATGTCGAGGGCGAGACGACTTACAACTGACCCAGTTGTATATATATGGGCACAGTGGGCATAAAACATTAATTGCGCACTGACTGTGAATCAACCCCCCACCCCAATGTCCCGTCTGCGCATTTTAAGAATCGTATCACCCGGCAAAGACCCAGACACAACAGCGGGCATCTGGGTGCAGTCTGGGGCCTGGCGCTGAACAGATGGGGAGTAAGAGCGCCGACGTGGCGCGGCTGTGTCACCGGTGGAATCTCTTCCCACCCAAACCCCCTGTCCCAGCTGCCCGCCCTCACCCTTGCCCTCGCCATCTATCTTTAATCCCTCATTTACATCCATAATCTCATTGTCAAGATCATCCCTGCCGTCGCGGCCAGGTGGCGCGTTTGTTTACGACGTTGATGTCACTTAATACCTGCCGGAGTGCGACGGCGCGGGGCCCTTATCCTAGCCTAACCGTGCTAGCCCGCCCTGCCACTTCACCCCTGGATGAGGTAACGCTTGTTTATACTCGTGTTGTCTCTGTTGTCCCTGGTCTGTTGGGGGAGCTACAGATACAGACACAGTGGTTCTGTGTGGCTCAGTGGTAGAGCATGGCGTTGGCAAAGCTTACGTTGTGAGTTCAATTCCCACTGGGACCACATATACTGAAAAATGTATGCGTTCACTACTGTAAGTCGCTTTGGATAAAAGCGTTTGTTAAATGGCATATATATAGCACAGTAGTAGGTTGAGTGCAGCAGTGGAGTTGCCTCAGGTTTTGGCACGAATCATTTTGTGTCCCTCTTTGTAAATCCTCCAGCTAAAATCGCCACTCCTCCCGATAAGTAGGGCAGCCTGCGCTGCGGTCATTTGTAACTGTCAAAGACCCGGCGCGCGGTCACTGCTTCGTAAATGACGGCGATGCGCTTTACGTGGACGCGCGTTTGCCAGACACGCAGTGTTCCTGTTCTCCTTCCAGCTTCGGCTCTAATGTGTGGGCCTAACACAGTTCTAGCGACTTCCGTTTCGACTGCGGCCGCACAGGGCCCGTGGCTGTGGCTGGAGGCCGCTCCCTCTCGGCCAGACCCTGAATACTTTCAACCGTTATCTTTCTGCATCTGTGCTGTTGAAAATAGCCACCAGCAAAACTGTTGCTCACTGGGGCGGCAGTGTGAGTAATCCAAATGATGTTGGGGTTTTTTCCCTGAGTGCTCTTTGTGTGTCCCTCTGTCTTATCAAGCAAGTCTGTTTCATTTGGGTTCATTTCCTCAAACAGCATATGTCCCAAACATATAGTCCACATCTCTAATTAGTTTGGGGATATTGGAAGGCGGGTGGGGTGGGTTGCTCAGGGAGTGCGTTGGCAATTAAACGAAACAGGCAACCGGTAATTTGTTTACATTTCTGAAAATTTCACAGGAGCTCAGTCACTTCTCTGGGTTTTGGCTCCAGATTGGCAAAATCTGAGGAGCACTTTTACAGGATCGCTTGCAAGAGGAGAGAGTCCTGTGCCAGGGGAAAATGGTCCTTGTTGTTTTATGTGTTATGTGATTATTTGTTCTTGTCTTTTCTACAGCAAGATGTGGAGAAGTTTACAGACATCGAAAAACTCTACCTCTACCTTAAGCTGCCTTCTGGTCCCAGCAATGGCACTGAAAAAAGGTACCTGGATTTTCAGAGGAAAATTCTACTTTAAATGGACACCATTTCACAGAGATGCGGTTATTACAATATAGCACACACTTGATTTTATTTTTTATATGGAAAATCTTTTTGTAACAGAAATGTTTAAGAATTTTATGTAACATGAAAGCACATTCACCCATTAATTTTATCCATAATGTGAAAATTGCATGTACCACATCCTAAGTGTTAGAAACTCTCTCCTGCCAATACACATTCACATTTGTTTACAATGCGTGGTCTTGTAGCAAACGCACCTGTCGTACAGCGTTTTCACATGTCCGTTGTCTCATTTGAGCCCTTGCAGCAGAGGAGAAAGCTGTCGAATTCCCCCTTCTTCCAAACCTGGATTTCCATTCTCTCCAGCAAAGCAATTAATTGTTAATCACAGTGCAGCTTTGGAATGCGTGTTTTTACTGTTGATTACAGAAATAAGTTGTCCCTACGTAATACAGAACTCACAGACACATTACACCAGTGAGGTTTTTATTCCGTGACTGGAGACCCCCTCTCCCTTATATTGAACAGGGAGTCAATATATCCCCTCACCCCCTCTCCACCACATATATGTGTGTGGTTCTCTGTGGCTCAGTTGGTAGAGCACAGCGTTGGCAACGCTTAGGTTGTGGGTTCAATCCCCACTGGGGCCCCATATACTGAAAATGTATGCATTCACTACTGTAAGTCGCTTTGGATAAAAGCGTCTGCTAAATGGTGTATATTATTATTATATATGACCACAGGCACACCCAAAAATACACAAATCGTTTGTTCGTTGGAGGGCTGTGTGAGGTTGAATTATATGAAATGACTGGTTACACAGAGTAATTTATTGTTTTTCTTCAGTCATTGCCGCATTCGTTTTGGTCTCTTTGGCTCATTCTTTACAATTGTAAAGGTATACTAATTTGAAATTGCCAGCTTTCTGCGATTTTTATTATTTTCACCTTTCATCTGTCAGTCACTAGTACTCGTAGTGTCCTTTAAAACTGAGAATCTGAGGTTTCTTCCCATTTAATATATTTTATTTATCCCCAGTCACTCTCGTGGTGCTAAAGTCTCCTTGTTCAAGGGAGAGAAAAAAATTGGGGGGTAGATTTATATATTTTTTCAAACGATATGGTTTTAAAACAAAGACTTGTGTCTGTGCCTGTTTATTAACACACGTGCGCGCCCCCTGTCATCTTTCAGCGATCAGAGCTCCATGTCGTCGAGCCGCACACAGCAAATGCACGCGTTCAACTGGATCCGCAATCACCTAGAGGAGCACCCGGAGACCTCGCTCCCAAAACAGGAGGTGTACGACGAGTACAAGTGAGTGACCCGAGCCCTCCCTGGGTCTGGAGAGCGGGGGGAGGAGCGGGATGGGCTGGGGCATCTGGGTAAAACCGTCCACAGAAACTGATCGATTAATCATCAACAGGCATGCAGTGATATATGGCACGCAGTAAAGATGTGTATCTAGAGTTCAGCAGGTAGGTGTTATCTAACAAAAGGGAAACAAAGATGCTTGCATTGGACTTTTTTCAAAAGTACCTCACCCTGGACAAGCAGGATCACTCCAAACGAAACAAAATTTGATTTTTATTTTTTTTCAATTGCAAACATTTCAAATTGTTTTTTTCCACCTGCTATTCTCAATTACTAAAGCTACTTGAAGTTTCGAATAATACTAAGATTGATTTCTGAGGTACATATTTCCACTGTCCACAGATGCTGAACCTCCAAGTGTACCTGATTCCTCCCTTTCTGACTGGGAGTTGTCTGGTTTAGATTGGTGTGCTTTTTTTGTGTTTGCTTTAAAAAAATTATTTTTTTAAATCAGATTTTCTCTCGATTTATTAGCCAATTACACCCTCTATTTATTTCGATTTACCCTCCCCACACGAGTCCACCACTCGTCTCTACGAGGCAAGCTAATTCTCAGAGGGCAGCGAACTCCGATTCCTTTGAGACGGAATTCGCCCACCCACGTTCTGGAGACACCCTTACGTGCTTCACAGCAGACCCGAGCCGGCTCACCCCCCCCTCCCCTGGGGCGCACAGCCAAATGCACCAGTCAGGGCTGATGACCAGGGCCGGTCTGGTAGAGACGGGTTTCGAACCATGTCCCTGACAGCACACCGTATCGGATCAAGCTTGGTGTGCTTTTGAGTGGCTTGTGCTTGTTGGCAGCTCTGAGCTGTGTGGCCTAACACAGAGCTCTTGCCTTTACTTACCTCACCAATGCACAAATTGTTTTTAAAAGGATGTGCCATGGGCCTCCTGCGTGGTCCAGTGATTACAATGTTTGATGCTGGCCATGGCAACCGGGGTTCGATCCCACCGGCTGCGCCAGAGTCGGCTCTGGCTGGGAGTGCCACCGGGGGCGGCGATTGGCTGTCTCCCCCAGGGAGGGGGGAAGGAAGCCGACAGGACGTTCGCTGCGCACAGGAGTACCGGAGTTACGGTTGACTGCCTGGCGAGTGCCATCTCGGAGGAGACGATACTTCGCCTTCGTCACTACCGATCACAGGGCTATGGCAGCGAACTCACATTACGAGGGGGAGGGTTTGACTTAAAAATAGAGGGTGTAATTGGCTACCAAATTGGAAGAATCAGAAACAAGTGCCACGACATCAAGCTTCTTAATTACTGTGGGCAAAATCACAAATGAAAGTAGATAGCACTGAAACCACGGAGAACACTGCATTCTGCATTAGAATGGTAATTAGGGTCTATCTTTGAAATGCATTATCACCTTTATGCAATATCCATGATAAAGTTTTGAAATCTTTTCTCTACTAGTAATGACTTGTTGTTACCCCAAGACATTTCCATCATTTCTATGCCTCATTTCTTTGTAATTTTATATTCCCTCTGGTTTGTCCTAGCCTGAGCAAAGTCTAAAATGGCACGAGCCCAAATGGAAACAACCCTGAAATTAACACTCCTCTCTGCTAATGTGTGTCTTTTACAGGAGCTATTGTGACAATCTGGGCTACCATCCACTTAGTGCAGCTGACTTTGGGAAGATCATGAAAAATGTATTTCCGAACATGAAGGCACGTCGACTCGGCATGAGAGGCAAATCAAAATATCCTTCTCCGGCCATTTGGATAATCCGCCCTCTCTGGACTGTGGTTACCACAGTCGAATTACAATCTGTTGTTGTAATTTGTAAAGCCACTAAATATAGAACGGAAACTAAATCAACAAAACAAAAACCATGACCCACTGAAGATACCTTAGCGGGATTGTGTAACTTTGCGCAGTCATAATAATCTTTCATTTTATATTTTGTCCACTTTAGCTTAAATCCTATGCTATGCATTGTCATGATTTCCTGATCACATCCAGCCCCGCTGAACATATAGCAGGCCTGTTTCTTGCTTACAGTTGCGAAATATTTGAAAATGAAAACCATGTGACATGTCAAACTTCCTACCTGAGTATATGGAACACTGTTTCCTTCATTGCGGTTTTCTTTTTTTGGCATATTTATTGTTAATTACTTGTAACCTAAACCTTCTTAAGACATAGGTGGTAAACACATTGTTGGACTCTCTGAGGGTATCCTGTTTCGTCAGTGACACCATTTCCTCGGGGTGACTAATCAGTGGCTTATCTTGTTTTTCTTCATGAAACAAATTTGATTAGGCCTCCAGCAACCACATGCTGGTGTGCTTCTCTAGGTCTTGTCGTGGATGCTAAAATGAAACCGACATTAGGTGCAAAAGCATGGACAACATTAAGGCCTGAGAGGCATCCAATGGCCTATCGTAAGTGCTCACACTTCCTGTGACACATTTTAACACAGTAAGCCCATGTTCTCAGAGCTTCGGCGTTAAGGCCTCTACATGCTTCTGTGTAACTTGTGCGACTTCTTCGCGGTTCGCGCAGTGTAACAATGTCGCAAGCACTCTGCAATTTATACTTTTATGCAACATGGTGTCCTTACACTTCTGTACACTAGTAGGCGTCAATGTATTGAACAAGGTCGGTAACATTTTCATGAAAGCAGGGAAACTCCTGTACCTTCAAACTTCTTCAGTCAATCTTTCCTGAAGCTGGTTCATTTTATACCGTGTCGAACAAATGATGCTAGCTATCTATATCGTTAGCTCCTAGCTCGATGAACTGTGACCTATAAACTATGACTATGGCAGCTCTGTCTCCATTCGCTAACCAACCAATCAATGATGGGCAACATCTAGGTGAACAGTTGCGCTGCGGTCACTAGTTAGATTTTTGTGCTAGGTACGCAACACCCTCTGCAACCCCCTCTGTGTAGGTTGCAAAGGTTGCATTGATGTTGCAGAGCCCTGGTTGTGTTGCTGACGCTGTTGTTGTCGTTCGAGCATGTAGAGGACTTAAGTGCTCACATTTCTTGTGATACATTTTAATGGAGTAAGCCCATATGCTCAGGGCTTCGGCGTTAGCCGTGATTAGGTGTCACCCCATGTAGCATGCGGCAACTCTTGTTTCAGCCACTTTAATAGGGCACCGCCAGGTCCTCTACAGGGTGGGAAGTGTTTAGACTTTTAACTTGACTTTTATGTCTCTAAAGACATAATGACATGGTGTGTCATTTTCAGCTGTGGTGTTGGAGGCCTAAAATGTGTCTTGCGGGTGCAATAAGCTCCAGTGCTGGAGGCTGTGAGGGGCGGAGGGGTAGTTAGTGGTGGAAGCTGGAGGACCGATGTCCATTTTTGGCCGAAGGCATTCAGTCATATGTTTTCAAAATCTTATCCTCTTGTTTAACTCGTCAGTGGATTGGAGTGTTGACAAATCAAATGCTCTGATTTTATTAGTTGAGCCTTAACTTCTCCTCACATACTGCTATAGTGGACTAAGGAAGAAGGCATTTGTCCACATGCCGTCGTTGCCCAACCTGGACTTACATAAAACAGGAGATGGGGTAAGTTTCCTCAGAGACTAAAACACAAGACATAAGCATATACATAAGACTAAAACTTAACTTTAAGCCTAAGCCTTAGTAGTATCCTTAAGAAGGAAACAAATCATGGAATGAGAAGGAAAAGTCCTGTCAAAAACAATTAGAGCAGTGAATTTGTTTTCTTTTTCCTATGATGAAAATATTGTATGGGCCTAATTTGTATATACATAAATGATAAGAAAATAGATTTTTCTATTGTGCAGAAGGTCACTGTGTTGCAAGTACGTGAGCGTGCAGTTTCTCTCCGCTGCCAGTGTGAGGCGCTGGAGCCGTCGGGCCAGCTGCTGAGCGCAGAGGACGAGGTGCGCTCGGCGGCCTGCGGCCTGGTGTGCGAGTGGGCGCAGAAGGTGCTGAGCCGCCAGTTCGACTGCGTGGAGGACCTGGCTCGCTTCCTGCTCAACAGCCACTACATCGGCACCAAGTCTGTGGCAGCCCTCACCGTGATGACCGGAGCAACCACAGGTACCGGAGTGGACTCATGGCCTTTGGTAGTGGAGACACTGGATCCATAGACACAAGGGAGCTTGTGCACACACAAATGTTGTAACGGTAAAAATGAATGAACACTCTAGAGTAATCTCTCGCTGCTCCAAAGCAGCAACAGGCGATCACGTCTTCCAGCGTACGTGCCATCCAAGGTGAAGGATTTTTCTCTGGTGGTAGCAAACAAAAAAAACGGAATAATGGCACAGTGTTGCAAAAAAGGTTTTGCTCTCTGCAACTAAAATGTGAGATGCTTCTTCAGTCAAGATTAATGCAATGAAAGGGCTTTCTTGGTGTTTAATAACTGCTACAGTATTGTATTGCACCCTTCTTGCTGTACCGGGGTGGTGGGGGAGAGGGGTAATCACGCCAGGTTTGACCTGACTGACTCATTGCGTCATTTTGTCTCAGGGGTGAAGACGCCAACCCCGGCCTCTGCATTCGTTCCGACAGCAGAAGCCAACTCCTTCCAGCCCCAGATGAAGACCCTGCCCTCCCCGTCCATCGACGCCAAGCAGCAGCTGCAGCGCAAGATCCAAAAGAAACAGCAGGAGCAGAAGCTTCACTCCCCGCTGCCGGGCGACGCCCAGGCCAGGAGAGCGGACTGCAGCACACCCGGCATTGGGGGCGGCATTCCCTGTGGAAGCCCCGCCCTGCTCTCCCCGCAGCCCACCATCGGCATCGTGGTTGCCGCTGTGCCAAGCCCAATCACAGTAAGCCAGGCTTCTGGGACCTTTCAGTAGTTTCACACAAGCTATGGTCATAGTGCTCACCAACTCTCAAAATCAGTGTGACATTTCAAATTGCAATTAGTTTTAAGCTGAATTTGTTGAATTGTTGTTTTTAGGTTAAAAAAAGACGCTTTTAGACCCATCTCAAATTTTGATACAGCACATGATTTAGTGAAGGAGCTGGTGTGCTGGCACTGGCTACACATAACCTGTGTACGTGTAACTCGCCTTGAGCAGGAGCTGTCATGTGTGGTTAATGCATGTTGCATTTTTGCCTTTTCTGTTTGTCCCCACACAGGTACAGAGGAGCAGGCAGTTGATGACTTCTCCCAGCCCTGTGGGCACGGCGGAGGGCAAAGTCCTGCCCGTGAACTTTCAGGTGGTCACCCAATCGGTGCAGCCTTGCAAGCCGTCCCCCAAGACGCCGCAGAATGTTTCCGCCAGCCCCGTGGGCGACCGCTCGGCCCGCCACCGCTACCCCCAGATCCTGCCCAAGCCGTCGGCCACCGGCGCCATCACCCTGCGCTCGCCCCCGACACTGCTCATCACCAACAGCCCCATCAAGACTGTAATGCCCACGCCACACGTGAGCTCTGTCAACGTGGTGAAAATGACGACCATATCCCTGGCCCCGAGCAGCAGCACCACCACCACCACACTGCGGCCTGCTTCTGCTGGCTTCTCGGAAGAGCACAGGCCCATCGCCCAGGCCAGGAGTGGCTCGGCAGCCTCCCTGCAGTCCCCCATAGCCAAATCTGGGCACACCGCTGCCACAACCCCCACCATCGACGTCAAGATGGAGCCTGAAGCCATAACAGAAAGCAACCAGGCCCTCGGTGCTGATAGGCTGCGTGCCACTCAGGAAGCCGCCAGTGGGCAGAAGGGCGAGGGAGGTACCAAGCCCAGGGCCGCCAGCGTATCCTTGCCTCACGCCAAGGGCTCCCCGGGCCTCGGTGGAATGGCCAGGGCCAGCTGCAACGAGAAGTCCCCTTCCAACGCCAACACTGTGGCAGCTTCTGCTAGCAGCAATAACAACAGTAACAATAACGAAAGCACTTTGTATCTGACCATCTCCAGTCAGAACACCAGCATCGCTCTGTCATCCAATGGTAGCGCTGCCATGTCGCCAAAAGAATGCTGCCTGGGCTCCAAAAGCCCCAGAAAGCGAGCGGGCTTCAGTCTGGAGTCGCACACTATGCCTGTTAAGAAGGTGTTTATCTCACAACAGCCACTAGGAGGCGTTGATAATAGTCCCAAGCCCAGTATCAAGAAAATTTCCCGGGCAGGGACACCTGCCAAACCTGAAAGTGCACCAGCAACTGCACCCGGCAAAGTAACCGTGAAGCTAAACTCCACAGTGCCGACCCGGATTCTGGCACTCTCCGACTCCCCAATCGGAAATGTCAGTGGCTTCCAGACCGTCGTCAAACCTCAGATGTCCTCCCAGGTCAAAGGTGAAGGGGTTCAATCTGACATGGACACCAGCAGCAGCCTTGTTCGTGAAGACACCGCCTCCAACCCGACGTTACTGCAGCACATCACAAGCAGCCCACAGGTTGTGCCTGCCAGCTCAAGCATGCTCGAAGCCTCTGCAGTGAATGACTTGAAGAGCTCCATGTGGAAGGAAGGGCAACTGGATGACATTCAGCAGCAGCAGGCTTATGTGCAGCAGATACCGGACCACAAACAGATCTCCACGCCCGTGATGGACCAGCTACCCATGATGGCCCAAGCCACAGCCTCAAGCCAACTGACCCTCCACCCCGACATTGTCGATTTTGCAGGAAGCCAGCCCAACATGGACTACTTTCCCTTCAATGACGATGACATGACGCAGGACAGCATCGTGGAGGAGCTGGTGCAGATGGAGGAGCAGATGAAGTTGAACAGTGCCCTGCAGCCGTTTGGTGGCTGCGTCGACATGGCGCTACAGGACCAGTCCGTTGTGGTGCAGGGCACAATCCTGTCCACTAGCCAGGTGGGTGGCACCCCTTTCTACCACTCAGCCCACAGCAGCACCACTCCCACCCATACTCCCACACCCACTCCCACACCGACCCCCACCCCAACCCCCACCTCTGACATGATGGGAGGAGGCCCCGGCCTGACTAGGGAGAGCCCTTGTTCCCGGATGGCGCCCACCACCCCTGTGGACAGTGCTTTGGGGAGCAGCCGGCACACACCCATCGGGACACCCCACTCCAGCTGCAGCAGCAGTGTCCCGCCGAGCCCGGTGGAGTGCCGGAACCCCTTTGCCTTCACGCCCATAAACTCCAGCATGACCGGCTACCACGACGCCAGCATCATCTCCAGCAGCCCCGTCAAACCCATGCAGAGGCCCACGGCCACCCACCCGGACAAGGCCAAACTGGACTGGATGAACAACGGGTACAACAGTGGCTCGGGGGCCTCGGCTATATCCAACAACGGCATCGGCATCCTTCCCAGCTACCAGGACCTGGTGGACGACCACTTCAGGAAGCCCCACGCCTTTGCCATTCCTGGGCAATCATATCAGGCCCAGTCTAGACATCATGACACCCATTTTGGCCGCCTGACACCCATCTCCCCGGTGCAGCAGCAGCAGGTCACCGGCATGGCCAACCTCAACAAGCAGGAAGGCTTCGCAGTGCCCGCCCCCTTAGACGGCAAGACCGCAAGTTCGTCAGCAGGCGGCACCTTCCGCTGCCGCAGCGTCAGCCCGGCCGTGCGACAGAGGAACCTGAGCGGCAACACGGCCTACTCGAATGTCCCCAGGACCGTTGTCTCCCCCTTCAACTCCCCCGTCACCCCCGAGGTGCTCAACATCTTTGCCAACAGCCACCCCGAAATCAGCGCCAGCAACATGGCCCAGAGGAGCCAGTCGGTGCCGCTCAACGTGATGATGCAGACGGAGGTGCTGCCCATGCAGAAGCAGAGCAACAGCAAGAAGATCACCAACGTGCTCTTGAGCAAGATGGACTTGGACAGCGACGATGCCGTACGGGGCCTGGGCATCAACAACATGCCCTCCAACTATACCGCTCGCATGAACCTTACCCAGATCCTGGAGACCACCACCAGCGGCTTTACCACCACCACCGGCTTCACCACCACTGGCGGTGGTGCCAACCCCCAGGCTCTGGTCGACTCCAGCCCCTCTGCCTATGACTTCCAGAGGCCGGGTCACCTTGTGAAGACCGCCAGGAGTGACCAGATGGACTTTGTTTCCGTGGATGGCCAAGCACAATCAGGACCGAGCGAGCAGCAGTCGAAGCAGGAGCAGGAGCTGCAGGAGCAGCTACGCGACCCGCAGGAGCAGAACCAGCCTCAGCTGCTGTCCGATGACCCCCAGCAGGAGCAGCAGCTGGACTTCAACAGCACCGTCAAGGACCTGTTAGGGGAAGATGGCCTGAACCCCAGCTCCCAGCTGGTGGGGCAGGTGGCGTCAGAACTCAACGCAGTGGCGTCGGATTTCTCTAGCGACATCAGACTGACTTCGGAGCTTTCCAGTAGCATAAACGACCTTAACACTTTAGACGCAAATCTACTGTTCGACCCAAACCGACAGCAGGGACAATATGAAGACTCTACACTGGAAGAACTGAAGAACGACCCCCTCTTCCAGCAGATATGCAGCGAGACTGTGAACTCTGCTGCTTTTGACTGGCTGGAAAGTAAAGACCAGCCCACAGTGGAAATGTTGGGTTAATGTTTTTACAGTTTTTTAATTTTTTTAATTTTAATTATTTGGTTGGATGTCTGTGTTTGTTTGTTTGTTTGTTTGTTTTCTGGGAGTATTTCTCTCTCCATCTCTTGTTCTCCTACTATTTTGTATTTTACAGCACACTGCAACAAGAATCTGGACATTTTGACGTTTGTCCAGTGAGAAGTGCCAGCCTGAACTGAAATTATTACTCTTACGCGTTTTTTTGTGTTCGTTTTTTGTTTGTTTGTTTTTCAATGGTATTGTTTCTTAAGGAATGTTGCATCACAGTGAATTGCTGGGGCTGTTGTTGTATATTTCAGAAGGAAATCATAATGGATTGCAGCTGGGTAATTTAATGAAGACACTGAGGTAAACGGGCATGATTGAATTTTCACACTGGCAATTATAGGATGGTGGAGATTTTTTTCCTAGGATAACCAGACAGCTACCTTTTTATTAGAAAGTGTGTTTTTTTCTTCTCCTCAAATTATAGTCTTCTGTTTCACCCTGCTAAGTAATCCTCACTCCGTTACCAGGGGTTATGCTGTTGAACAAATAATGCAATGTTTTCAATGAAAAATCATTAAGCTGTTTTAGACTGTTTTTTTTTTTATGGGAAAATTTAATGTTCTCTCAAAATAAGACGTTTCAGTTGTTTGGCAAGAACCTCTTGCTTTGGACAGATTAGCAAGGACTGCTCTTAAGCATGATGTCGAAAAAGATTGTTTCTTAAAAACTCCCCACGGGGAAAAACACTTGCAGTCCTTATGTACATTGAGTTCATTTTAAATGTTTACCACAGTGTATCTTTTCACTGAGGGACCAGCAGCATTCATGACATCACATGGGCATTTCTAGTAGCTAGTGCTGGTCTTTTTTTCTCTCTCGCCATTTCAGGTTACTTAAATTGTAGCAGGTTGCTACCAGGTGCTAAATTAATAACAAAGATATAATCATATACCAAATCAGTGGTAAAACCTTTAATACGTCTTCATTGTCCAAAAAATAAATAGAATAATACTTTTAAGAGGCTGTATGAAAAGGGAGGAGACAATTTTTTTTATTTTTTTGCTAAATATTTATTCCATTTAGTAAAAATTGGGAATATTGCATGAGGAAAGGCTGGCAGCTGGCTTTTGTGGGCAGTAAACTCCACGGTCTTAATGTCTTATCTGTGTTTCAAAGTTGTGTATGTGTTATTGCCTTTGCAGATGAATGAGAACTTGTGCAGTATGAGCTTCAAAGATAATATAGGCAGCTGTCGGAGAACTGCATTGTGTGAGACACAATATTTAAAAAAAGGTTTTTAAAAAATTATGAATTCGCTAAAATTTATATTGGGTGTTCATAAGGGTTTGGATTTTTTCCCCCCTGTGATGGTCAGTAAACATCTCATTCGTGTTTCACTTTTTACTCATTGTGGTGGTCGGCCTAAATTGCCTGCGATGATTCTAGCTTGCACCACTCTGCTGAAGGATCAAGCACATTTGGAAGAGAATGAGGGGATTGGTTTTTATCTTGTATTATTTTGTAAAGAAACGTATGAAGTGCTCATGTTTTGAGCTCAATTTAAATCTTAAAACGCGTGAATGACACTGCTTGGAGTTAAACAAAACAACATTTTACTCCATATGCATTGTTTTATAAAACTTTTTTCCCGAATAGAGTTTTTGATGAACTTCTGTCATTTTAAATAGAAGTTGATCATTAAGAATAAGAATATAAGGCTATAAATGGGAGTGTATAAAAATGATGGGTCAGACATGTTATCCTAGGCCTGGATGGCCTAGATGTTTATCACAAATGTTCTTGGTGATGGAAATATTTGAAAATGAGTGAGGAAAAAGGTCAGTATTTTCCAGGTTTTATTGTTCTTGTTCATTTGTGATTTGTAACTACACGTCTTTCTATTTTCACAAGTTCGGTACTACAGGTGTCCAAATCAGTTACCGAAGAGTACCGGGTAGCCTATTGCTTTGCCATTTTACCAATCAGAACGGTTGAAATATTTGCATGGTGTGTAAGATGGTGCATCAAATGTGAAAATGTTTAATCCTTATACTCTGAACGAGATTCCACAATATCTAGTAGTTAGGTATGGATGCAGTGGCTTATTGGGGGGAAAAAACAAAACAATCAATTTTGTCAGCAGGGAATTTGTTTGTGGGGGAAAAAAACACATTTGGGAACAGAGGTGCCCATTTTTTTGCAACCGTAAATTCAAAGAAATATTACTATCGATGCTCTGCATTGACTTGACATTATTGAATCACAGATTGTACATCTGGGACATTTTTTTCCAGCTCCATAAATCAGCAGTTCTAACAAAGGTTTTGCAGTGTTCTTTTGGGCTTTCAAAGTTTCAGGTCAGAGGTATAAAACCAAAATATTTCAGAAATGTATTTTCTCAAAATGTATGTTCTTCAGTGAGTTCTGTAGATTCGTTCAGCGATCGTTTCCTTTCAAGTGCATGTAGCAACATGGCACACACATCTACATTTATCATCACAGAGGATCGAGGCAGAGAAATAATTCATAGCGGTTCCTTTGGCATATTTTCTTCCGTCTCCACGGAAGCATGGGTCACACTGCGCAAACAGTATTTCACAGTGGGAAAGCCGCAGGTTGTTCAATGTTCAGAGGTTACTTTGCCCAGGTTAGATGGAGAAAGAAAAAGGACATGGAGGAAATTAGGGGCTTAGATTTTTATTGGGCTGTGTAAAAGGTGCTTTGCCTAGATGATTTGCTGTAGTCACTGGTGATCATGTCAAAATCAAGATGTGTATCAGGGCCTCGTGATGTATCTAGAGTATCAGCCTTATGCCCATACCAAAGAAAAGCTGTTCAGATGGGGAGGAAAATAGAATGGAATCCGTGGTTATTTTCATCACATCTGCTCAACCAGTGGCCATCACTCCTTTATAGAGGCTTCTGGGTTTTTTTTTCCAGAACACTGGTTTGAAGACTTTTGCAGTTATGTAATTGTGAAGTCTTTAATTACATTTTTCAGGGGGGTGAAAATCAATGTTTTTTGTCTTTTGTCTTTTTGTTTGTTTTTCTTTTTAATTTTTAAAGGCGACAACTTCTCTTTAGCACTGGGAATCTTGTATCAGAAAGCATGCTAATATCCACACTACTGGTGTTTTTAAGAAGAAAAAAAAGATGTAGCAGGATGTACTTTGGGTGAATTTTGTCGACTGTTGTAATTGCGCTTAATCCTGTTAAAGCTCCATTTGTAAATATGACATATCCACAGAAAGAGATCCAATCAATCGAGACATACTGTATTATGAGCATAATTCTACAAAACATAATTCTACAGTTCTGTGCACCTTCAGAAATACTACACTGACCATATTGGATCTGTAGCCAGCGAGATATGCTGTGTGTTTAGCTTCTGGCTCTTGTCTTGTACAGATGTTGTTGTTTGTTTGGTTTCTAGCTTTGTGGTGTCTTTATTGTTTGTTTGCTCTCTGAAATGTATAGTTTTCTGCATTCGCAGAAGAGATGTGTACTTTGGGTAAGAACAATAGCATGGTTTATCGAGAAAAAAAAAGTATTATGATATATTAGCAGGTTGCTTGTCTTTCTGTGACAGAGATGTTTTGTGCCCAGAACTTTGCAGCAGACACTGGAAATTTAAAGGTTCAAAGGTTCAAATTTCAGCAAGCTTTCGGCGGTTCACGTTATTGCACTAAACTTTTTATGAACCAAGGGTTTGGCACCTCTTTTAGGACAAATGCAACACAATTGAAGCCAAAAAAAAAAAAAAAAAAAAGTTTAAAAAAATATTTTTTATATAGAGCTTAAATAAGAGAAGAAATTTGAAAAAAGGAGAAATGTCATCAGTGACAAAGTTTAATTGTCTTATGTAGCAATGTGCATTGATCTCCATGAGATAAGTATTTTACACATTCTCATACAGGAGAATATAAAATGCGATTTAAGGAAAAATTTTAAAATGAAAAAAACGTATCAAATGTTTCCTCACCATGTTGATAAATGATCATAAGCGTGCATGTGTGTTGAATTCTATTGTACAGAGTATCCTTAGTAACCACTTTCTTTGCTGTAAAAAGGACTGGTTCTGTCAACCAGAAAGGTATAGCTTCTGTCACGACAAGTTACTTGCGTTGTTCGATGTCTACTAATTCAAATTAGTATGTGTTCCGTGTGTTCAGTTTATGGCTTTGTTCTGTTGATTTGTATGTTTTTTTGTTTAGTTTTTTTTTATTTAAAAAAATACATCTGTGGAAAAAAAAATTGAACTTTTTTTTTTTTTGGCATTTCCAAGATCTTTAAAATAAGCACTGATGTTTGGACTTAATGAAGAAAAACGCCTTTTCTTGTAGTGCACAGGAGCTTCATCATGCAGTGACTCCCTCTGCTTTACCCTTCACTGGCCCGGTAGAAACCCCTCTTTAACACTCCTCTTCATTAGACTTGTAGAAGAACCTTCCGCAGTGTTGTTGTTGTCTGGTGTAAAGCGGACCGTACAGTAGTTTGGTAACGTTGCAATAGCGTTTCAGCAATGTTTCTTCTTTTTTTTCCTTTTTTATTGAAAAGTGCTCACAGATGTTGAGTTTTTTTTAAGTGGTTTTAAAAACCAATAAACTTTTTTTTAAAGAACCTCATTGTCCTAATTTTTTTTTTGGGGGGAGGGGCGGTATTGGTGATTGTTGTGTTAAGCAATAGCAGCTAGTAAAGAACATGGTCCAGTGATATTCATATCGCATATTCCGATCAGTCTTTGAAAGCAGTAAAACTAATAGCAACTGACAAAACAATAGAGAGGTAGGCCTAAGAAACGTGCATATCCATCTTCAGTGTTTGGGTGTTGCTTGGTTTCGAGGTGATTGTTACAGTGTTGCCACTTCAGAGCGCAGATGAAAGGACTGCAACCATTTCAGCACTTTTTCAAATATGGCCCGACAGAAACAGTTCAAAGTTTCCTGCTCCAGCACTTACAATTCCAGCAAATAAGGTGAGTTAATGTCATTCAAAAATATTGAATGCAATTTAAGAAAAATATAAATATTTATGGTCACCCAAAATGTCTTTTCTTTTGACATTCAAGTGAATAAACCAGCAGACTATACAAAATGGCATAACAGTTTCAGGAGAATTCAAGGAATAAACCAGACTTAAAATGGCATAACAGTCAGAACCATTAAAAGGGTCAGCACGGTATGGTCCTGTACACTTTTAAACAATTCAATGATGGTTTAAATACGATTTGAATAATTCAAACCATAAGCCCTTTAAAATGAGACTACCAGGCATGGTGGAATGCAAACAAAATCATTAACCACCATAAATCTGTCCTTGCTCTCCCCAATTTGGCACAACTCAGATATTACCATCAATAGAAACGTATTTATCTTCAGGTCCTGGCTTGATAAGGAAATAATTAATCTGAAACATGTACTCGGTAATCATTCAGTTATCACCTCTGAATTACAAGAGGAATATAAACTTCCTCCAACCCGGCGCTACTCATACCTACAATTAATAAATTCCATTAAAACCAGTCTCCTATCAGCCAATCAACCAATCTCACTTCCCACAGCCAAATGGATAGAGGACTTGGAGATAAACCAGGACACTGTCAATTGAACTGCTGTTTGCAACGTCTTCTCCTTCACGATTAACTGCAGACTTCAGCTCATTCAATATAGAATCTTGCAACGTACACACTATACACAAAGGTGACTACATTTAATGGGTTTATCAAGCACCGCACTATGCTAGCACTGCTCCCCACCTGACACTGACTCCTACATCCACTCACTCTGGCATTGTCCACCAGTTCACTCATTCTGGAAACTAGTTGCCTCCTCCACTATGTCTGGGTCACAGTATCCACCCCCATTCATCCTCTTTTTTTATTCTTTTTTTAAAACATTTGTTTCTGATTTTATTCCATTTTATTCCTCCCAATTTTGTAGCCAATTACACCCTCTATTTTTCATGTCAATCCTGCCCCCACTTACTCTGAGTTCACTGCCTTAGCCCTGTGACCGGCACTGACAAAGGCGAAGTATCGTCTCCTCCGAGACGGCACTCGCCAGGCTGTCGACCATAACTCTGGTGCTACCGAGCCACTCCTGTGCACAGCGAACTTCTTGTCAGCTTCCCTCCTCCCTCCATGGGGCAGACAGCCAATCGCCGCCCCCAATGGCACTCCCGGCCAGAGCCGACTCTGGCGCAACCAGTGGAATCTAACACTGGTCGCAGTGGCCATCGTCGAACGTTGTAACCACTAGACCACCCGGGAGGCCACTGGGTGGGCAACTTTGATCTAACACCTCCACCAAAGCAAACTACTCTGGATTTATCTAGTTCTGGTCAAGAAATGCATATTGCAAAACTGGAAAAATAAACAAAACATCTCCATACAGCAATGGCATCTTATGGTTGAATGCATTCACAGTGAACACAGTCACACATCACAGTGTTCAATATGGTCTAGAGCCCATTAATAACCCACCCAAATATCAATTAATAAAAGGACTTCTCCAGATCGGGCGTGCTAATTCAGCAGTTCAGCAGTTCCATTGAATATCTTTCTGTAGCTGAGAAAAGTCGACAATGTGTTAATTGCGTTGGACTCCTGGTTTTGGATCATCTCTTGCTGCACGTTTAATACATTTAGGTAGATATGCTTGCTGTCCTCAATTCACATCTTGAACTAAAGAACTTCGTAGATCGCGCATAAAATTTGAGAATTGTGCTCTACCGACCTCTGCTGGTTAACTCGTGCAATATTTATCCCGTCTTGACCTCAACGAGATATTTTTTAAGTATGGGAAGAGGAAAATATTTTTTAAAGTGGGGTAAAATGCCGACATCAACGAACTATATAAATATATATTTAATCAGAATTATGAAATCATTATTTTAAATGTATCACAGGGTACTGAGTGACTCTAAAATAAGTGGATGAAGAACAATGTCATGTTAAATGTTAAATATGTCAGTGTGACTTTTCCTGTTTCTACAGTGGCCAGTTTGGCTTGACTAAGCAGTAAGTTTGCCAGTTGACATGTTTGAATAAGCGGTACATGTTTAAAGGAATGTTTTTACCTTTCAATAGTTCACTCCAATAAAACATAGCACATGTATCTTTTTTTAAATTTTGTTTCAGATTTTATCCCATTTTATCCCAATTTGGTAGCCAATTACACCCACTATTTTCAAGTCAAATCCCCCCCCTCGTATTGTGAGTTCGCTGCCATAGCCCTGTGACCAGTAGTGACGAAGGCAAAGTATTGTCTCCTCCAAGACGGCACTCCCCAGGCTGTCGGCCGTAACTCTGGTACTCCAGAGCCACTCCTGTGCGCAGCGAACATCCCGTCGGCTTCCCTCCCCCTTCCTGGGATGGACAGCCAATCGCCGCCCCTGGTGGGACTCCTGGCCAGAGTCGACTCTGGCACAGCCGGTGGGATCTAACTCTGGTCGCCATGGCCAGCGTCGACAGCACACGTATCTGTAAGGAAAGAAGGAAAGTGGTTTGAAACTGCTCCTACATCTAAACTGTAATGCTCTAATTCCACCTGACTTGCATGTATTGCGATGATTTATCAAAACAGAATCCCTCATCTTGGGAAAGAAATTAATATGAATTATAGCCATAGTGAAGGAAAATTATCTGAGCCATTATGGTTCATGAATTTTCACCAGAAATTGATACCTGTCATCAGGGGCATAGCACACAATTCTGGGCCCTATACATATGCAGTCTTGTGGGCCCCCTTCCCCTCTTGATCCAAAATTGATTTTTTCAATTGAATCAACAACTATACACATGAATCTGTAGTGGTTATTAGGGTAATTGCTAATGAACTGCTTATACCACATTTAAACAAATAATTAGTAAGATTAGTAAGATTCTCTGGCCATAGTCCTGGGTCCTCTGGCAAATACCCTTCTGCATTCCCCTCACTTTTTTCCACTTCCTCCTCTGTCTTCTCCTCATCCTTCTCACTACCCTCAGAGCAACCTTCATTTTCCTTGCTCTCTTCACCTCCATCATCCATCCATCCACTAGTCCTACTGCTACTCTCTGCCTCTTCTGCCTGCTCACTCTCTGCCTCGATCACATCTTCTTCCTGCTCACTCTCTGCTACAAGGACAGGCCCCTCTACAAGCATGAAGCATACAGGATTGATATTAGCCTCTTAACCTGCTTATAATATACAATGAAACAGGCTACAGGCTAGATTCTGCTTAATTTACCAGCTAGCTAGCTAACTATCATAATGTAGCTAGTTACGTTAGCTTGTCTTGTTATAGAACTGGATCAAATGAGTCTTCAAAAACAAAGTTTCAATGCATTTCACCATCACCAGTAGTATGTTTGCCCGCATTTGCGATTGCTTTCAGCCAGTAGCGAGAGTGAAACTGAAATGAGATTAATCATGGGAAAAAAAGAAGAATGCATCATCCATTTGAAATTAATCGCATGCGTTAACGTGTTAACGTTGACAGTTCTAGTCCAATCGAAACAACGTACCGATATTAGCTTAAACCACTCTTAAACAGTGTTAGCAAGTTGCTTACCTTTCTTTTGAAAAAAAATAGTGAGCAGTTGTTTTCCCTCAGTTTGCCTTTTTTCTTTCTTTTCTTTTTTGATCCCCCGACTTCACTTTCTTCTGGAAAGACATGATTGGCTCCAGCATCAGCACCAGTCAGCGTGATTAGCCGTGTTTGGCGACGAATCTTAGTGTAGGTATGTTACAAAAATGTATCAGATAGAGATAGAGCATGAAAATACCTTTAATTTGATACCTTATTCACTCTCATATCTTAAGTTTTAAGGAAGTTATGGTAATTCTTACACTCGGAAATTTGCATATTGACCCCTATTGTTTTTCAATGATCTTGAAACAAAAGCTGTGATTCAATAACATAAATGCCCATAACTTTCTTAAAAATAAAGATAATTGCATGACATTTTCAGTAATTACAGATTGAAGCATTCTAAAAAAAGATATGATATGTCTTAATTTGAATGATCTGAAATTACATTACATAATCAATTAATCACATAATTAGCTACATGTTGCGCACACGCCGCGACACGGCAAAAACCACGGCAGGCAGTGAGCATTTGGGCAAAGATATCTCACATTCCGGGTCAAAAATATCGCATTTCGCATCGACAGATTTCAATGAAATTTCACCAGAAACAAGATAAAATGTTAAATTAACATCCTGGATACCTTTTATTTAGTCCTGAACTTGCGATATATCATTTTGAAAGCACAAACACGAGTCTGACTCTGAAGTGTAGCGTATGACCAAACCGAGCAATGTTTAATCAAATTTCGGAAACAAGATGGAGGATCGAGTTTTCAACTACGTAAAACCCAGACAGCCCTTGAAAAGTCTGCATTTTTGGGGTACGGCCATAGTCTTTCGTAATCGCTCGCACAGGGACACAGGCACATCTAGACCGCCGCTGCGCACGGGAATTGTAACATACCTACTTAGTGCAGGGGGGCGGACTAAACCATTTGCGCTTTTGAGAGGGGAGAGGGCCCAGAGAGCCTCCAATATTTTTATGGATACAAAGTTCAGTCTCTCAACCTATTTATTCAGCCAATATAATTTAGTAATGACACTAATTACTTAGAAATTTAGAATTGCAGACAAATGTTTTTTTTCTTCATTCCAGGCTTTTCAATGGCCCTCCCCCACTTGGGGCCCTAGGTAGTCAGTTCCCCTTTTCCCCTTGCTACGATGCCCCTGCCTGTCATAAGAACAGTAGACAGTATATTTTTTTATGTAGGCTACATATTTAATAATGATAATTACATGCCCTGTTCTGTACGCTTTTTGACTTCATTTAAAATTGTTATTATGTTTAATGTAATCCAATCCAAGTTCTCATATATATACGGTATATATAACTATTATTATTATTATTTTAAGATAATGTGCTGACAACTTTTAAATGTCTGGTCATCCGGTTATTATATTATTTTAACAGGAATACAGTTTAAGATGTGCCATGGTGAAATCAACATGAGCTAATAATGAAATCGAGTCAATTTCAAATGTAGCTTTCCTGTCAATATTTTTTATGTCAATAATTCTCAAAACTTTTCTTCTTCAAATGCGACCAGTTAACCAGGTAGCTAATATCATAATCAAATATTAAGTTAGTTAGCTAAAACGGTATTTTAAATCGCCCTTTATTTGTTATTGTATACAAACACCTACATTTATTGACTCCAGTGTAGAGGACGACATCTAGGCTAAATGAGGGTCATCAGAAATAATCGCTCAATCCTGCAGATCATTTTGTACCCATCTTCGCTCCCCACATACTAGTTTGTGGGGGACGAAATTCGCTGCGTACAGGAGTGGCTCTGGAGTACCGGAGTTACGGTCAACAGTTTGGCGCTCACTCACTGCCGGTCACAGGGCTACAAAGCAGCGAACTCACAATACGAGGGGGGGATTGTCATGAAAAATAGAGGGTGTAATTGGCTACTAAATTGGGAGAAAAATGGGAGAAAATCAGAAACAAATTATGTATTTTTTTACATATAGGCTGTGTTCGAAACCGCTCACTCGTTCACTATTATTCCCTATATAGTGTTTACTATATAGTGTACTATGTAGCGAACGACAAACTGTTTTCGGATACAACTGAACGTAATTTGCGTTAAAAAAAAGTGCCGGATATTCAGGTGACGCAAGCGGATGCGCCCAGTATCGCGTAAACAAACCGACCACTCATGGCAGCAGGTTGAAATGTACTCAGGTGGTATCGGGTTTGCATGTTCAGTTTTGAATGTTAAATCCCAAATAAATTGTTGAAATTCTAATGATGTGCAAGTGTGGTTTTGTCAACTGTGGTGCTGTCTTCTAGCCACTGCTTTAGCCACCAATAGCTACCGTTATGGAAGTCGTGAGCTAACTAGGTCGTGTGGAGAAAATAACGTTAGGATAACTCACAAGCTCACGACTAGCACCAACTCCCATATCGATAATAACGGTAGCTATCGGTGGCTAAAGCAGTTAGCTAACGTTACCATCACCATGATTCCTGTTGCTGTTTTACTGCTGTTGGCTCAACTTTTGTTCTTGAAGCATAAACGGAGGCGAACTCAAACTCGCATTAGGCGTCTAAGACATCTTTCGTTGATTCGCCGACGTTTGTCAACCGGTAAATAGACCAACTTCTATTAGCTAACATGTTAGCTAGCTTTAAGGTAAACTACTGGCCCCTACTGGCTTTCTGGTCAGTTGGCTAATGTTCAAGAAGGCTGTAACGTATTCAATAATTTCTTCACCTCTTCTCCTTCGGTATGACACGACCGCATTGCATTGTGGTACATGGGAGAAATTGTAGGGTACATTCGCTGTTCACTACAAATCACGGTGAATTGTGGGTATTTTCTCGTTCACTATATAGTGAACGAAATTAAGTTTAGAATTCGTCGCACAGTACAAAATGGTGTACACACTATGGCTGTGTTCGAAACCGTTCCCTATTCCTTAGATAGTGGACTATATAGTGCGTTGAACAAATTGGCGAACACACTATATAGTGCACTATATAGTGAATAGGGAGCGGTTTCGAACACAGCCTAAAAAGTGACCCATATCCGATACCTATGTTTACGCTTGAAACAACCCGCATGCGTACACGAGGGTTTGGTTACCCATACGGAAGTAAACAACAACCACGCTGGCACAGCCATATCGCCATCTGCAATGGACGCCAATCAGACAGAAATAATCATTCAAGCTATTGCATTCCAAGGCATCTTTAGAGGTCCGCAACGAATTTTTCGTCCACTTCTGGTTGTGCACGTGAAATGTTACACGTCATTCACATGCGAAAAGTATGAGTGTCGCGTTTTGAATGACGTGAGAATCGCAATGACAGGAAATGTCCGATCTGTGCGTTTAGATGACAGTCGCATTGGCAGATATCAGATTCCCATCGGGTTTATTTCCACATATGAATGTGGCCCAAAAACTGATCTGAAAATATCTGATTCAATGTGCTTTTTTTTCCTGCTTACACGTTCATAATACACGTGTGATATGTGCCACATGTGAGCAAAAAGATCGGAATTGGGTCATTTTTATCAGACGGTGTAAATGTAGCCTAATTTACCCATACAGATTTGGGAGAGGGGCTACAATCAACTCGCTGGAAGTTTGTAAACATTCCCCCCTTTCCTCGTCCGCAACAGGGAGGCGGAGTTTGAAAAGCGGAAGGAAAAGCCCTAAAGTCAGGATGGTGGACAGCGACGTAACACTTTGATGTTAATTTAGCTTTGTCCAGCAGAGTTTGCGAGAGAGAACGGGAGGAAGTGAGGTAATTGGCTACGTGATCATACGCTTTTCTCATATTTTACTCATTACTGATATCGCACGCGAATCGTAGAGTCAAGGAGTATGAGCATGGCTGCGGTTGTACCCGAGATCCGAGGTCTACAGACCGAAGAGGTAAGAGACGCATAATCAGATCGCTATCGTTAGCTATAATTATGTACATTTTTGCGTATAACATTAGCATATTTGTTTGCTATCTTGCTAACACCGATTATTTCTGCTACCATATCCGGCTATGTAGCTAGTTAGTTAGCAGAGTGTCTAGCTAACTTCTTAGCTAAAAACGTTAGCCAGCTTTGTTGCTTGAGGTTACTGGTTTTCTATTTGTTTATGAGTGTCACAGAAAACAGAGCCAGTCCTTGACATACACTTAACTATTAGCTAGCTACAGTATGTCTGGTAAAAACATATGCAGCTAACGCGTTAGCTCCGCTAACATTCGCTAATACGTGTTGACAAAATGTGACAGTTGTAGCGAGCGAGCGATCTGGTTAACGTTGGCTATTTAACTATTTTTTTCTATCATTTTTAGTTAAGGTTAGCTATTTATTAGTTTTTTGATTAGATTTTACAAATAAATGCTGCTAGATTTCTAGGTAAGCATGCTGGCTTTGTTTGCCAGTGCAATGTTTAGCGAGCTAAAGTTACAGTTATGGCATTCGCTAGCTAACGTTAACTTGGCTGACATGATAAAAATTATACCTGAATAATTAGTCCCAGTGACTAAATTAGAATTTAGCTTGAAGAAATAGTGATTTAGATCACTAACATGGCAAGTAACGTCAGCAGCAGTACCAGTTGGCTAGTTAACTAACGTTACAGCTTGCTGTAATTTTATCTGGATCAATTGGAACACTATGTTATGTGGCTCAATTGGTAAAGTTACCAGAAGATGCCATGATAGATATGCGCGTCTAGGCAAAATGGATTAAACCTAAATGTAGCCTACGTTACGAGCGAGTCAGGTGATTGTGAGTCAGGTGTCTGTCACTGATCGAAGCCGCAAACTAGATTATAGATCTCGTGCGGTTTATGCGTGAGCGCCTGTCATAGCCTACTTTACATGGGCACTGGAGTGCTTTGCCTGCCTTATTTTGTACACATTAAAGGGAAATGCCGCTAATTTACATCTAAACTTGCATTGTGATTGAAATTCGGCGATTGCTTGTTCGATAGATGTTAGATTTCTTGCATACTCTGTTAATAGATATCTAACCAAAACAAAATTTTAGTATGGGTTCCTGTATCTCGCAACATTCTTCAGGAGTGTTAAAAGCGAAGCGAGGAACATCAGTCATTTTCCTCCCAGAAAAACGTTGCTGGGTTGTTCAGAATTGTCATTGTTCCCATAATCTGTGTATTTCCTGTGCAGATGTTAATCCATTCGAGACCCTTAGCAAAAAAATACAGTGGTACAGTGGCTCTCGTCATTTACTGAAAATGGTAGACACAATAATGTTTTAGGCTCTGAAAGGATTATTGGATATGTGTGGTAATAATCATTTATCATTTAAGTATATGTGAAACATGTATATTGTGTAAAATACAAATTATATTTTGATGGTTTTGCAGGATGCATCAAGAATCCTGAAAATCAAAGTCATCGCAGGAATTGGACTGGCTAAGAAAGATATCTTGGGAGCCAGGTCAGTTTCAAATATTCACTCCTTGACTAATTTGTGACTGACCATTTCGCTTGTTGTTGTCTACCTGCCTGTCATATTTTTTTAATGGCAATGTCGTCCTTTAAATATAATTATTTGTTGGAAAATGCATGTTCCATTTGCGTGTCTGTAGTCACGTGCTCCATATACTGCTAATATTCAATATCGCTTTGTTCCCGAGCTTGTTTTGAGATACGTACAACCCTCTAGCACTGTTTCTGGGCTCTGTGGCGTGTATTCAAAACAAAATAAGCGTTTGTCTTGTGTGGATTTTCTTTTTCTTTTTCTCTCTGTTATTTTTCAACGAAAAAAAATACATTATAGAAGATACAACATGTCTGATAAGTACACCTTTTCATTAATTAAAAGCTTCCTGGGAAAATGTATTTGAAGGGGGGGGAGTATATGCAGTGTGCTTTTTAAGAAAGAGCAAACATTGGGGGAGAAATGCACTATGGACTATAAAGCTTCCTGGTATTTAAGAACAGAGCATTATCAGGTGATTCATCGAAAGCCTAGTACTGGGACATGTGACAGTGTAGATTACTGTAGCTCTCACGAAGATCGAGGCATGTTCAGTTTGCGCTTAACAAAATTAACTCTAGATAAGTCTAGATTCAGAAATAATACCTTTATAAGAGAATGTTGTGGCAATGTCATGCACTGCATGTCTCTTTATGAACATGTATTTTGACTCTAACCCTATCGTTAACGCATTTTAAGACTTTAGAACTTTACACTACTCTGTATTTTCTATGCTGCCTTTAGATGGCGCTGTCCTTTAGAACAGCTATAAATGCCTCCTGTGTTTTGTGTAATAAATCTCTCAATCAATTAAAAATATCTAAACAAGGCCTCCCGCGTGGTCCAGTGGTTACAACGTCCGACGCTGGCCAGGGAGACCGGGGTCCAATTCCCCGTCTCGCCAGAGTCGGCTCTGGCCGGGAGTGCCACCGGGGCGGCTATTGGCTGTCCGCCCCAGGGAGGGGGGAGGGAAGCCGACATGACATTCACTGCGCATAAGAGTGGCCCTGTAGTACCAGGTTACGGTCGACGGCTTGGCGAGTTCTGTCTCGGAGGAGGCGTTACTTCGCCTTCGTCACTATGGCAGCGAACTCACATTACTGGGGGGGGATTGACATAATAGCGGGTCTAATTGGCTACCAAATTGGGAGAAAATGGGATAAAATCTGAAGAAAAAAATATATATAAACAAAAAAAAACGTTATTTTCAGTAAATCACCCTTCACAGTGGAATTGTCACTGTAAAGGGACAACTCACTACCCAAAAATTTATACAATTGTGGTTGTATTATGGCTATAAATAGGTATGACTATTTGCAGTGTTCTGACAGTTATGTCCCCCGCCCCCACCCCCCAGCTGTTTGTGTTGTACTCTATATTGGATTCTGGACCTTGTGAGGACTCATTTGTAAAGCAAGAACCCCCTTAAATTTTGCTCTTTGCATTCAGTTTTTTTTCCTGGCTGAGGCATTCATTGAGTAACACCACATTGGATAAAAATGTTAACTAATCGCTCTTCTTTGCATGTTACCTTTTTAACATGCTCACTGTTTACTACACCAATGTGTTTCAGTGTTCATGTTTGGCTGTGATATTCCCACTGGTTTATTATAAAGATACGAGCATGTAAAATGAACAAATGGAGAGTCTGAGGTGCCTTGCTCTTTCTCTTTCAACAGTGACCCATACACAAAACTGTCTCTGTATGATCCTGTGAATGGAGAACTCACCAGTCTTCAGACTAAAACAATTAAAAAGGTGAGTGCATGCAAGCATGCAGTCTCTCTCCCACACACACACAGCACTGTAATTAATGTAACCGTTGTAGTTTATAATAATAATAATAATAATAAATGCCATTTAATGTAAAAAAAAAAAATATTTGTATTTATTTATTTATTATCAGACGCTTTTATCTAAAGCGATTTACAGTAGTGAATGCATACATTTTTCAGTATATGCGGTCCCAGCAGGACTTGAACCCACAACATAAGTGTTGCCAACGCCGTGCTCTACCTACTGATCCACACAGTTAAAATGACATTTAAAATGACTTGTTTGTTTTTGTGACCTTCAGACATTGGACCCGAAATGGAATGAGGAATTCTTTTTCAGAGTAAGTAAATCCATCTGACTGCGATCATGACCAAATAGGGAGCTCCCACAAACATATTCAATTGATTGTGATTTATGATGTGTATATATATGGATATGCATGACGTCATACCTTGCTTGCCAGGAAAACACTGTATGCTGTAGCCTGAGTGCCCGATCGCAGCCCCACATCAGTGGATTATGTTGAAGTCTTTCTTCTTTCGGATGGTCTCTGATTGCTTATATATTGTAGCGCAACCAAGGGTGTGGGGTTTCCACTCCGCCAATAATCGATAACTTAATCAATGAACAACTGCAAAATGGAGACAGTTCAAAAGCAAAACGAGATTCATTAATTACAGCGGAGGATTCCGCAGACGGAAATGCCGCTCGCGTGTAGGGAAACGCAAACTATGTCACTGAAAATGTGCACAAACTTTTAGCTCTCGTTGTTGTATTTTCCGTGATCCAATTTCGCTGTCGTTGTCCGTTCTGGGGTAAATCCTTCGTCGTCGTCGTCGTCGTCCAATCCGTTGTCGTTTATCCAAAAGTAATCCGTCCGATTGCCACAAAATAATAATTACATATTAGTCCCGGGGTTCCCAATTCTGCACGAGGGTGGAGCCAGCGGGCGGAGAGGTATTTCCCCTCCACAATGACGCCATAGCATGGGCCTACTCGGGGGCTACAATATATACATATGCCATTTAGCAGACGCTTTTATCCAAAGCGACTTACAGTAGTGAACGCATATATATTTGTATATATATATTGTATATATTTTTCAGTATATGTGGCCCCAGTGGGAATCAAACCCACAACCTAAGCGTTGTCAGCTCCATGCTCTACCTACTGAGCACACAAAACCACAGTGCTTAAAAACACTGAGAACGTTTTGGTGATGCACCACATAATCACATTCTCATACAGGGCCCAGCGTTAGGCAACCCCTCTCTAAAGCATATCAAATGACAGAATTTGGCTAGAGTTTGGCTTTAATATTGCATCAGTGTAGGAAAAGCATTTAGACAGCATCTGATTGTGGCCAATGATCCGCAGTGATGCTGCATGTCACAGTGCAGCTCACCTGGCTGTCAGTGCAGCCCGGTTTCCCTGGATCTGTCAGTAATAGTACGATGCTCTGCTTTGGCTTTGGAGTCATATGCCCAGACATACCGGGATCATGCAGAATGAGTGGGCTTGGCTTTGTAGCAGGGCAGCAGTTGGAACCAAATTACAAATTCAAGAACGAAACAGGAGTTGGGGAAATTCCCTGTGTGTTTGTGTGTTTGTGTGTGTGTGTGTGTGTGCGTGCGTGCGTGCGTGCGTGCGTGCGTGCGTGCGTGCGTGCGTGCGTGCGTGGGTGGGTGGGAGGGAGGGAGGGAGGGAAGGAGGGAAGGAGGGAGGGAGGGGAGGGAGGGAGGGAGGGAAGGAGGGAGGCCGAGAGAGAATACCAACAGGAAATCCTTGGAAGTCGTTATGTGCTTTGTCTGATGCCTGAAGGGGAAGTTGCTTCCTGCGTTGCCATGGCTATTCCCAGCTCTTATCAGTGCAGCTCATGTGGTAATAGAGCATGTTTGTTGAACACATATCTTCTGTGGGACTGTTTTTTTAAACGGTCTGTTATTTATTATTTGGAGGGTAGGGGAAGGCTCCGCCATGTTGCATCAGTCCCTCTGGTCCCTCCAGATCACTTTGCCCTGGCCATGCTTGCATCACTTGAGACTTCATGATAGATTATATAGTACTTTGTGATGGATGATATTTATGCAGGAAATAATTCACACTGCTTCTCTTACATGCTATGGGAATATACACTCAATTAAATGTATTTTCATGTGTGAGTGTCCATGCATTTAGTAGTTTTGGCATAAAGTGGTGTTCGTGCTAGGTTAAAAAGTTAAATGTTTTGCCCACTCAATTTAAATCTTTTAATTTAAATCTTAAGGTAGGTCAGATATCCTTTTGTGTAAAAATAGATTGATTTTATCCGGATGTGTTTTTTCCACGACTAAACCTAGGGAATTGTGTCACTTGTTTTTACTCTCAATGTAGCGTCCCTGCTCAGACACTACCAGAATGAACCCAGAGTCAATCTAACCACCACAGCCGTTATTCCATAACTCTGAACTATGAGTTTGTTGCTGAATGTTAAGGAGAAGTGCATTGCACATGGGCAGAATGTGACGTTGTGTCTCTCGTACAAAGCCTTCACCGTGCTGACCTGGAATGACCCCTACAAACACAGGCTCTTAAAGTGCTTACAGGGACGTTTATATTTGTTTGGCACAATCGTATTGAAAGTCATTTGGTTCAGCGCAGCAGACGGTATCTATCGGTGGCCACTTCAGTTTGTGTTTCTCTGTCTCTCTTCGGTTTATGGAACTGTCAATTCAGCACTTTATAAAAAAGAAAATTAAGCTTAGGTTTTTTCCACCTCTCAAAGCCATCAATGTAAGTAAGTCCCATTGGGGCCACATATACTGAAAAATGTTTGCATTCACTATTGTAAGTCGCTTTGGATAAAAGCGTCTGCTAAATGGCATATATTATTATATTAGGTCGCTGTGTTTATTGCGCATTGGGTATGAAAGATATCTTAAGACGCTATTAATGAAGTTATTGTGTTTTTATTCAGAATAAAATAAGCATACATGATCAATTTTACTATTGACTGAGAGTTGGTTAAGGACCCTGTATAATGAAAATGGCTTGTGAAAACGGTGTGGATTTTTAGATTGTTTAGCGACATTAACTTGGGTGTGTTCCTTTAAATTGTATTGCAATGCCAGAATTAATTTCCATTGTCAGAGTTTAGATAACACCCAATTGCCATTGAAATTGGCAAATATTTTTTTGGCATATTGTTTTATTTTTTGTATTATATACTGTATATATTGTATATGCTTCTATCCATTTTTCTCCCAATTTGGAATGCCCAATTGTATTCTAAGCCACGCTCACTGCAACCCCTGCTGCCATTTAGGGAGAGCATAGACAAGCACGCGCTCTTCTCTGAAACACAATGTCAGTCGCCACTTATTTTCCACACTGCAGTCTACAAGTTAAGCTTGCACAGATATGAGTCAGAAGAAGACACTTTGTGCGCTTTACGCATTATACCTGCAGACTGTGGGTGACTGATTGACCAGCAGGGGTCACTGGTGTGTGACAAGACATGGACAATCCGGCCTACTGCATCCCCCGCTGCCCGGGTGACGCTACTGCCAATTATGCGTTGCCCTGTGGGCTGCTGGCCACAGTCAGCACTGGCACAGTCTGGATTCAATACCAGACCGTGGGGCTCATCCACACACTAGAACAGGGCCTTAACAGGATGAGCCACCCAGCAGCCTCCCTTATTATTATTTTTTTTTAACGTTTCCTTGTTATGCAAAGTAGTACGTTTTAGATTATGATTTACGCCTCCCCAAATAATGTAAATTCCCAGTGGTAAGAGTAAGTTCTGTAACAATTAATTTTGCCGAACCAAAACATTTTTATGTAAAATATCTACTGCACATGTAGCCATTTTGTGTGTGTTTTAATGTTTTTTGGTGCATCTTAGGGATGGTCAAATGACTTTGTCAGCAGTAATTCTAGAGGGGACTGGGTGTAGGTAATTCCATGAATATTTAATAACCGTAGTATCAATTGTGTTGGCTGATACACAGACAGGATGCAGAATTTGATATGTTTTGACCTAACCTATTTACTGATTCAGCATGAAGCTATTTTGTATATAAAAAAAAAAAAAAAAAAAAAAAGTCATTAAAAATCAGCATAGGTTAATACGATAACCCACTGAAAGTGGAATTGGAGGGGGATTTTTTTCGAGCAGTTTTTGGGTAAAGTTCAAATGACCACCTCCTATAGAAGGACGTTTTGGTAATCCTTCCAAGAGGGGAGAACTCTTTAAATAAAATAATAATAATAATAATAAACAAACACAATATTACATTGCATTACATTACAGGCATTTGGCAGATGCTCTTATCCAGAGCAACGTACAACAAAGTGTTAACCGTAATCAAGAACAGTTTAGCTGAAAGCCACCCTAGCGGGAAGTACAGTTCCTAGGTGCTAGGAGCAACCACATAGTTAAACTAGGACCCTGTAGGTAAATCTGTAGCCACAATTCAAAGGTAGCAATAAAGCAATCAGTGCAGAAAATAAAGCCTAATACAATACATAAACAAGTAGACATTTGTAATACTAAGCAACTACATCCCTAAGTTAACAAAAACCGGACTACGGGGAGAGGTGCACCCTGAAGAGGTGAGTCTTCAGTCGTCGCTTGAAGGTGGCCAGGGTCTCAGCTGTTCTGACATCCACAGGAAGGTCATTCCACCATCGTGGAGCCAGAACCGACAGGAGACGTGACCGGGAAGTGCAGGTGCAGAGGGGGGGAGGTGCTAGGCGTCCTGAGGTAGCAGAACGGAGTGGTCTGGCAGGTGTGTAGGGTTTGAAGATCTTGAGGGGGTATGTTGGGGCTGATCCCTTGACTGCCTGGTATGCTAGGACCAATGTTTTGAATTTGATGCGAGCTATAACAGGCAGCCAGTGGAGGGTAGTGAGCAGGGGGGTGACATGGGAGTGTCTAGGAAGGTTGTAGACCAGACGGGCTGCAGCGTTCTGGATGAGTTGCAGGGGTCTGATGGCAGATGCGGGAAGGCCAGCCAGGAGCGAGTTGCAGTAATCCAAGCGGGACAGTACCATTGCTTGGACCAGGAGCTGTGTAGAGTACGTGGTAAGGAAGGGACGGATTCTCCTGATGTTATACAGGAAGAATCTGCACGCCCGGCTTACCGCTGCAATGTTCATTGATAGGGACAGCCTGTTGTCCATCACCACACCAAGATTCTTTGCGCAGGGTGATGATGTCACCAAGGTGTCACCTAGAGAAATGGAGAAATCAAGGTGGGGAGAGTTTAGGGCAGGAATGAAGATTAGTTCTGTTTTACCTGGGTTGAGCTTTAGGTGCTGACTGTCCATCCAGCTCTGAATGTCCCTCAGGCAAGCAGAGATGCGGGTAGAGACCTGAGTGTCTGATGGGGAGAAGGAGAGAAAGAGTTGAGTGTCATCAGCATAACAATGGTAAGATAAGCCGTGGGCAGAGATTACAGAGCCAAGGGAGCGGGTGTACAGGGAGAAGAGAAGGGGACTGAGGACTGAGCCCTGTGGAACCCCGGTGGGGAGGGAGCGAGGCGGCGATACTTTACCAGCCCAGGCGACCTGGAAGGAGCGACCGGAGAGGTAGGAATCGATCCAGGCGAGGGCTGTACCACAGATCCCTGTTGCTGCCAGGGAGGACAGGAGGATGGAGTGCTCCACAGTGTCGAAGGCAGCTGAGAGATCAAGCAGGATCAGGATGGAGGAGAGGGAGGCTGCTCGTGCGGTGTGAACTGCCTTATTGACCGAGAGGAGAGCAGTTTCTGTCGAGTGGCCAGGTCTGAAGCCGGACTGGTGGGGGTCCAGCAGGTTATTTTCTGTGAGGAAAGCAGAGAGTTGGTTAGATACAGCTCTTTCGAGGGTTTTAGACAGGAAGGGGAGGAGAGATACTGGCCGATAATTCTGGATGACTGAGTGGTCTAGAGTGGGTTTTTTCAGCAGAGGGGTGATATGGGCCCTTTTGAAGGGTGAGGGGAAACAACGAGAAGACAGTGAGGAATTCACAAGGGATGTGACAAATGGGAGGATGTCAGGTGTAATAGCCTGGAGGAGGGATGAAGGGATAGGGTCGAGGGCACAAGTGGTAGGGCGGTGGGAGAGGAGGAGGTGGGAAATATCAGAGTCTGTGAGGGGAGAAAAAGAGGGGAAGCAGGGGGAGGGCACAGAGGGAGTGGAGGGCACAGAGGGAGGGGAGTTTTGAATTTTAGTTTGATAGAAGTTTGCCTTAGCGGCAGTGACAGCAGAAGAAAACACAGACAGGAGAGACTGATAGGATGAAAGGTTGGATGGGTCCCTGGATTTCGCCCACTTCCTCTCAGCAGCACGGAGGCTGACCCGGGAGGTGCGCAGGGTGTCGGACATCCAGGGATTAGGAGGGGATGAGCGTGCAGGTCTGGAGAGAAGAGGACAGAGAGAGTCAAGTGCTGAGGACAGAGATGAGATTAGGGTGGAGGAAGCAGTGTCAGTGGGGAGTCTAGAGAATGCTTTAAGGGGGAGCAGTGACAATGGGAGCGAGGGAAGAGGGTGAGAGGGAGCGAAGGTTACGACGGGCAGTGATAGTGGGTGTTGGAGGAGGGGAGGGAGGATGGGGGGCAAGGGAGAGGGAGAAATAAATGAAATGGTGATCAGATGTATGCAAGGGGGTAACTGTGAGATTGGAACAGGGGCAGTTCCTCAAGAAGATCAGGTCTAGGAGGTTGCCTGCCTTGTGGGTTGGGGGAGAGTGTTGCAGGGAGAGGTCGAAGGAGTGGAGTAGTGGTAGGAAGGCAGCAGACTGGGGGGCCTCTAGGTGGATGTTGAAGTCTCCCAAGAGGATCAGCGGGGTGCTGAGCAGGGTGTCTAGCTCGTCGAGGAAGCATCCCAGGGGCCCTGGTGGACGATAAACAACAACAATGAAGAGTTTAGTAGGATAGGTGATGGAGACAGGGTGGTATTCAAAAGAGGGTATAGACAGGTTGGAGAGGGGAACAAATGAGAACTTCCATGTGGGAGAGATAAGCAAACCTGTACCACCACCACGGCCGGATGGCCGGGGGGTGTGGGAGAAGGAGTAGGCGGACGAGAGGGCAGCAGGAGTAGCGGAGTTGTCAGGGCTGATCCAGGTCTCGGTGAGGGCGAGAAACTGGAGGGACAAGAGGGAGGCATAAGCAGAAATGAAGTCGGCCTTCTGTGCGGCAGACCGACAGTTCCATAGCCCCCCTGAGATTGTGAAGTTCTCACAAAGGTTCAGGGGGGGGTAGGAGAGGTTGGAGAGATTCCGTTGTCGTGGGAGGGTGCGACGCTGGAAGCGCCTTCTGAATGGGAGAGAGCAGACTGTTATGGGGTGCGGGCACATACTAGGAGGGAGCGACGCAAGCGTCGCTCTGACAAAGCTAAAAGAGGGATCAAACAGCTGAGTCAAATAGCGTGATAATTACATGGATTTACTCAGGACTACTTGCAATTCACTACAATCAAACCAACAATTGCGGATAAACAGTTGAAACTAACGAATAACAAGGCTAATCTAATTCAGTAATAGCTAGCAATTAAACACCAATAAGCTACGCAAAGTTTAGAAACTACAGATAACTAACAGAAGTCAGTCAAAACTAGCGCGGTAAACTAGCAAACCAAAGATACTCAACACGACGGGACACCAAACAGCAGGTCAGTTCACAAAGACGGGTAGACACTTATGCTCTCATACAATCAACATTCAATGATTCATAGGATTTTATAGTGCTAAAAGTGGATGTTTAATTTTTGTCATTACCAGAAAGGATTTCAGAACAGGACCAGCTAAATCCCTGTAAACAAGTAGTAATTTGCTGTTATAATTTTGCACCCAAACCAAGGAGGATAAATTGAAGAGATTGGATGTCTTTGTTGAAAATGTGAGCATCTAAAAATAATTTATCTCTGCCACCTGATGTTTAGCGTACCGTAATAATTATCCTCTTGTATGAAAATATAATATCAGGCTGACTTTCTGTATCCAGTTGTTTTGGAGGAGTTCCAGGAATCTGTTGAATGCGCGCCCTTACTGGTGATAATGTGGGGTTTTTTTTTAACAAAAACTTGACATTCTTATGAAATGATCTGTCCTCCTGTACAGATATATTTTATGTATTTGTTGTACAGCATAATCTCACATATCTAACCCTGTAGGGACCAGAGGTCTGTTATTCAGTATGTAAATATGAATATTCAATTCAATTTAAAAATAAGTATTTGCCAAAGCATTTGAAATATCCAGTGTGTAATTTATTAATTGCAGTAAAACAAATGTAAAACATTTCAAAAAGTTTGCTTCGATGCAATGTATGTACATAAACGATACAATATAATTTAGTCAGTGGTGGGCCGTCAGGGCCTGCAAGGCCTTCTCTGCTGGCCTAAAAATTATCTGAATCACAGACTGATGTTAATTATATTTTGTCCATGAATACTTATTAAATTATTCCAAATGGTCTGTTCGCTTCCTTTCATTGCTGTTCCCCTGGTTGCGCTGCATCCAGACGTGTATTTTCATATTAAAGCATTTAACCAATCACATTTCAGCCATCATTTGTTGCCAGGGTCGAAGAAATCTGCCTGGAGGCCTTCACAATCAGTTCTGCAGGCCCTGTAGCATAAAATAAGTGTTGATCAAACTGTTGCTTCAACCAATCAGATTTTGAGTTGGGGACACGAAGGCCTTCTAGAAGGCCTAGGTAACGTCAGCGTATTCACACCCTTTGATTGGATAGTCAGAGAGTGTCTGACTATGATGTAATGTGATTGGTTAAATGCTTTAATATGAAAATACACGTCTGGATGCAGTGCAACCAGGGGAACAGCTATGAAAGGAAGCGAACAGACCATTTTGAATTATTTAATAAGTATTCATGGACAAAATATAATTAACATCAGTCTGTGATTCAGACATTTGAGCGGACATTTTCAGCCCTAAAGCGAATTAAAACTTATGCCAGAAATACGACAGGGCAGGCTCGACTTTCAGCATTAGCTTCGATGGCGATAGAAAAGGACTTCTTTATGGAACTGAAACACACGGATAATCTGTACGACAGAGTAATTGAACTCTTTTTGAGGAAAGAAAGGAGGATGGATTTTGTGTACAAATAAAGGATTTTTGGTGAGTAAAATGTTGCTATTTTCCTAAATAATATTGCAATTTTATGAGGTTATTATTATTGATGCTTTTTTATGTGTGTCGCAGCTGTAGCACCCCGGGTTTATTTCTTCAGTAAAGGCATTTATTCTGGATACACGAGTTATCTATCTGCGATGCAACGGCAACGGGTGCCTGTTCGGTTTGTTTTTGCACTTTGTTTATTTATCTTTCTTCAGTCATGTTTCATGAGAGAGAATTACAGCGATAGAGACGAGAGAGAATGACAGCGATAGTTAGAAGCGTGAGATAATTAGTGATTAGTAGTGTTAGTAACGTAATCTAAATCCCTAATGTTAGTAGATTAGTTGGTTAGTACTATATACATCTAACTAATATATACAAAGTGTAATTAGAAAGTAAGAAGGAAGTAAAACGAGATTAGAAACGAAGACGGAAAAACCGAAACATAGAATTTCCCGAAGTGCATGACAGAACGAGAATGAAACATGACTGAAGAAAGATAAATAAACAAAGTGCAAAAACAAACCGAACAGACACTCAAAACATAACAATAAGATGGCTTTTATAGCCATAAAATAGTTATTGAGGGGTGGATTGATTCAGACGGAGCACTACTGAAGGCCTAGGTGTGAAATGCACGGCCCGCCACTGAATTTAGTAACATTCATAACACAAATATAGCATTTTCAGTGTTCAGTTTACTGAACCTCCCATCACACACCATTGTTTATTCTTTTCTATTATTACATTAATAAACATTACAATGTTTCCCTTTTATTTATTGAATTTTGTTTTACAGAGGGGTCATTTGATTGCAAAGCTTGCCTGATTACATAGGTAAAAATGTGGGCTAAGGGAATTTGAAAACACAGTTCTGTAATCTGAAAGAAACTTCTTAATTTTCAAGAATAGTTCATTACCGTTATAGCCATTTGAACTGCTATTCTATGTTGTTGACATCCAAATGACGTTTGATAATCCGCTATGTCAGATGTACGGACACCCAGGACCATACTGTATAAGGTAAAGTTTAATTTCCGAGCCGCACTACTAGTAAATCTTCAAGCGAAGCAGCCAAATAACCTAACCTGGTTAGCAGGAGCTGCTCTGTGGTGCTATCAGAACCTGGAAGCCAGCCTGAGTTTATCCAGGGCAGGCGGTTCTCATGTTTGACAGGCAGCCATAAACACAGATGCTAGAATCACAGGCCCAGGGCTCACTCAAAATCGAACGGTGACTCAGCTGGCAAGCATTGTCCCTATTTACTGCTCGGGGTGCTGTGCATGTTTTCTCCATAACAGTTATCGTCCACGGAGCCACGCGGCTAAATAACTTTTGGGGGTGGGGGGCTTTAAAAATATTATGACTTTGAATAACTGGGGTGTTTGATCGATTACTCAGACGGTCTCGTGTTATGACAACAGTCTCTTTGGTTTTATTTAACCGCTGATAGATACTGCACGGGCTCAGCTGTCCCCTTTGTAAAACATGTAGAAAAAGAAAAAAAAAGGCTTAAAATGTTCAACTAACTTAAGTGCAGCTAAAATTCTTAAGTTCTGAAACAAAAAAACAAAAATGTTTTAATTGTATTTCAGTTGCTGTAAAATTTAAATGGATGTGATTGAACTGAAACATATTTATGTACCCAGCTTTGAGTACAGTTGAGAATAAATGTGGCTTGGCATGGTTCAGCTTGGGGAGTTTGATGGGCTGCTTTGCCTAGACCTCCGTGCTTTCGGCCCTAGTCCAGTATACCCAGGGTAAGTCTAAACATGCTTTCTCAGGCAGCCACACATGATATGTTAGACATGTTCAATAATGACATGTTGTTCTGTAATTCATCGTGTTTGAGAAGCACAACAACATGTGGGTAAAGTTCAGTGCTGCTGAATGCCTTTGGAGAGTGAGGTCACATGACTCCTGTGCGTTTCCTCTTTTTCAGGTTCACCCTCGTAAGCACCGCCTGCTGTTGGAGGTGTTTGATGAGAATCGTCTGGTAAGTCGCCTCGTTAAGGCTCCCGGACCGCGATGAAATCACCGCTTTCTCCCTAATGTTTTCCATAAACCTCCGCCTGTTGGGCCTTTTCCTGAAGTTTTAGAAATAAAAGTGGGCCTTGCCTCTGGGCTGATCATTTGCAGTTAACAGGTGGGCTGTGTTTGAATTTTGGATGCAGTCCTGTGTCTTTATTGCAGTTGTTGTGTTTACGCAAACTCATGCTTCATTGTTGTACACATAATATGAATTCCTTATATTGCATGTTTCATTTGAAGAGAGCGATTTTTCTGGACAGACAAATTGTCAATTGTTTACTTGTTTACAAAAAGTGATGGTGAAATGGGGGCTGTTGGGTGCCTCTTGGGTTTCAGTGTTGTGATGTGTGTCACAGTGCCGACTGGCAGGCAGCCCTGCACATTTGGCTGTAGCATTGCCCTGGGAAGGGAGGGGTTTCGGTCAGTGGGGTTGCCCCGATCTCAATCGTGCAAGTGTGGCTCCATTGGTCAGTCTGCCAGCTGCATTGCTGCCACGTAGCATTCTCCTCCGATGCACAATAGCCGTGCAGCACGGCCAGTGCGCTGCGGTGAAGAAACGCGGCGGCTGGCAGGAAAGCGCTTCAGAGGAGAACGGGTCCTCGTCCGCGCTATCCCAAATTTGCAAAGTATGTCGCATTAATGAGATGTGTCTGTGAACATGATTGTGCACTCCAAATTGATTCCAAATTGGCCAATTTTTTTGTTTTGTTTTTATTGCTGTTGACCAATGTTTGCAATGAGAAGATGATATATTACATTAAAAGCCTTAACCAACAATATGACTAAAGTATAAGATTTAGTTGGCCCATGCCTAAAAATATGTCAATTGTTTAGTGCCTCGACTTGCTATGAATGGGCTAGTATACCTTTTATTGCTGTTTGTTGTAATAAAACCCAGGGACGGGAAACAGAATACACCCCAGGGTGTAATTAAGACAGCTAACGTGTTCTAGACGCATTAAATGCAGCTGAGCATGACGAGGCAGTGTTTTTTATTTTTTTATTTTTTTATTTAAATAAAATATTTCATGCTAACGGCTACCATACTAAATTTCGAGGGTTAAGCAAACATTTCCACAAAGTTAACAAGGAATTTTCTGGGGGGGAAAAACCCCCCAGCAAGGACTCTCGAAGACTTCTGGGGGAAAGATTTCTGGGAATAGTCAATAAGCTTTTTATAATGAACGCCGTGTCGGCATTCAGTTGGACATTCCGAGCAGACCGAAAATAAATTGTCTTTAAATCACTACTTTATAAATTGAGTACATGCGTTTTACATATAGGTCCGGAGTGCAGCGTGAATTCAGGCCAGCGCATTGGCTGTCACCCCCACTTCCCCCCCGCCATTCCTGTGAGATGGACTCACCCATGACAAGGTGTTGCGACCTGACAGGGACGCAAGCAGAGATAACGTGACACCGAGCAGCTGTGGATCCTGCTCTGTCACGCGTGGCGTTGGCAGGCAGCAGGAGAGCTCTGCTGGGCTGGCGTGCGGAGCCCAGCACCACCTGACATAAATATTCAGAGCCGGCAGGTGCCTTGCTCCATGAGGCCCCCTGCGCTTGAGAGCGTTAAAAAAGACGTCGCTTCCCAAGACACAATGTCCTCCGAAAGGCATGCAGCAGGGCACGCTGCAGCCACGAGGCGTGGGGGCGGTGAAGTAGGGCTTCTCATCACCTCCGAACAAGCAGGAGGCAGCTCACTGCCCACGTGGATTAAGCAGGGCGTTGTGGCGCGGGAATCGCCAAGACAAAAATAATATGCCATTTAGCAGAAGCTTTTATCCAAAGCGACTTACAGTAGTGAATGTATACATTTTTCAGTATATGTGGTCCCAGTGGGAATTGAACCCACAACCTAAGCGTTGCCAACGCTGTGCTTTACCAACTGAGCCACACAGAACCACTATGAAATGCTCAACCAGCAACTCATTACCACATCCTTGCTGCATAATTTCCTGTACTTCCTGTTCCCAAAATACCCATTTTGTTTACAGTCACACTTCTTTGATGGAATAGAATGTCAATGACAGGCGACGGGTGTTAAACTAGCACTGGCACCCAGAGATTTCTAATGCCAGGCAATGTGGTATATTTCCCCTCTCTCTCCCAGAGCTGGCTAATTTGTGAAAAGAGAAGCATTCCAAATTTTGCAGCTGTGCAAGAGAGGTGTAGTGTTTGGGCAAAGTTTTGTTTGGATACGTTTTCGCAGGTTTGTTGGTCCAGCTTTTATTTATTTGAAATATATATTTTTTTTTTTTTTGCCCGGTCGTTGACGGACTAATTCAGCTCAGTGCTCTCACTTCCATCTCTCAGGTGCTTAACATTCATTCCATGGTCTGTCCATCAAAAATCCCTTTTGAGTCTGGCGTTCAATCGTCCCCCGTTTTTTAGTTTGCCGAAACCACCAGTTAGCTTCCCGCATATTTCTACGAGCCTGATGGCTTCCTAGTGTGGATGCTATTCGGAAACCCGATGCTCAATTTGATACTGAATTATGCCGGAGCCCATTCCTCCTGATTTCCTGTAATTCTATACCGACGGGTAAAAATATTAGCGGTGGTTGAGCTGAGAAGAAACTTTAGACACACTGCTGCAGCTCGAAGTAGCGCTGGGCTCTCGACGTGCCGAGGCAGAGGCAGAACGTTTCTGTGGAGTTTGAATCGGCAACTGTTGAGACGAGCTGTCTCAGTGTTTACCAGCCATTTCTTTCTTTCTTTCATTTATATATATATATATATAATTTTTTTTCTTGACGGCTGGATTTTTTTCGCGCAGGTTGGAGAAGGTATAATTGTGCTGGGGGGTTTGGCTCCTGCTCGTTTGAGCAGCTGAACGCTCTCTCTGCCTTTGCGGCTTTAAAGCTTGCAGGGTTCTTTGTGGCCGAGTGTATTTTGGCTCCTTAAACTCACGGACCATTAGGGTTTTCTGCAGTCTCAGGGGCTGTTCCTTTTAGTTCGTGCTTACACTTCAGAGTTCATCTGACCTCCTTTGGCTAATAACTCCAGCGCAGCCCCGGGAGGAATGCGGCCTGTCGCCGGAGCTATTTTGGCAGCTCGCTAATGATTGTAATCGCAGAACGGGAATCCAGAGGCTCCGCTCCACTCCTCCTCCTCCTCCTCCTCTCTCCCGTGGATTCTCACCATGCGCTTCGTGCCGTCCCAGGGAACGGAAAGTTAGGGGACGGATGGCGCGCCGGCTCCGCTTGCACTTTGCGACCCGGAGGAGTAACACCGACCCCCTGTCGGAGACCTGTGGCCTGGGCGAGGAGGGCGGCGGGGGCTGGGGGCGGCAGCTAACGCCGCTCGAGGCCCCACGCACACCTCCGTCCACATGAGGATCACGCCGGGGCAGCTGGCCCTGCCCCCACTGTCGCCCGAGTACGGCGATCTGCAGCGATACTCGTCCGTGTTCGTGCCCAAGTTCGGCGGCGGCAGCTGCAAGAAGAGCACCCTGCAGATCTCCCTGCAGCCCTGCAGGCTGGGCCGGGAGCTGGAGGGGGACCTGGCCCCTGGCCTGGACGGAAGCTCCTGCGATGGCAGCATGGCCAGCGACTGCGGCTACTACAGCAGCAGCAGCATCTTCGATCCCGACGTGGCCGAGAGGCCGGCCGGGGGTCCCGAGGCGACCCCTCTCCGCCGCCGGGCCCGGCTGCCCCTGCGGCGCTGCTCCTCGCTGGTCATCTTCCCCCGCAGCCCGTGCAACACGCCGCCCGCCTCGCCGGTCAGCCCCACGCCCGTGACCGTGACCCCCGCACTGGCCGCCGTGCCGTCGCGCAGCTCCTACCAGACTTCCCACCAGCTCCTGCTCTCCACCGGCGAGCCACCCCCCGAGGACGAGCAGGCCGGCCCCAAGGGCTCGGTCGCCACCGCCGTCAACGGCCTGCGGCTGTCCAAGACCAGCGGCCCCCCTTGGGAGCTCCGGGACGCCCGGCCCCTGCACTCCGCCGCCACCGCGCCTCCGCCTGACAGGCCCAGGGGGAAGAGGGGCGACAGCGAGCGCTCGGAGCGCCACTCCAGCGTCCTGCTGCACTTCGCCCAGCAGCGCCCGCCCGCCCGGTCCCAGGACGCCCCCGAGCCCGGCTCCGAACCCCGCTACCGCCACGTGAAGCTCTTCCGCAGCACCTCCGCCTGCCTCCCTGCGCCCCAGCCGGCCGAGAAGAGCCTCGCCGCCAGCCAGGAGGAGGAAAAGGGCTCCCATCATGCACTGCAGCGGAGCATCTCCCTGGAAGTGCCGCACTCGCGAATATCGTACTGCGTGAGGCCGACGAGCGGCCCGCCGCACGTGCACATCCGCGTGTCCCACACCACGGAGGGAGGGATCCGCGCCTCCGTAAACGAGGCTCACGCGAACCACAAACCCAACCATGTTCACAGCAGCCCGGGACAAAGCACCAGGGTAAGGGCTTTTATCAGTGTGTGTGTATGTGGGACGCATCGGTGTGCACTGCCCAAAGCCTGTACTGAACAGGTCATGGTTTGATATGGAGAATAAGTGAATGCAGATTCCACACAGTGGTTCTGTGTGGCTCAGTAGGTAGAGCGCGCGCTGACAACGCTTAGGTTGTGGGTTTGTATTCATTACTGTAAGTCGCTTTGGATAAAAGCATCTGCTAAATGGCATATATTATTATTATTATATTACTATGGTCAATGGCTGCACTGCATGTCGTGTACATATACCATTACTATACGTTTCAGAACCTATATATATATATATATGTATAAGGGATCTCATGATGTGAGGCCTTTGTGTTCGCTTTATATAAAATCATATGAAAAATGGAAAGTGTAAGTTAGTGGTGTGGTATTTAGGGCTTTTCCCTGAACTGTGAAGAGAATACGAGCGCCAAAAATATGATTCTGGAAAACCAAATAACGGGGGTAGCACTGCTGGAAATGCCTTGAAATCAGGGAGGAAAATGTGGCATTTTCATACTGTCATCAACACATTTACATTTAAATTTTAGTAGACGCTCTTATCCAGAGAGACAAAAAAGTGCATTTATGCCTGGTAAGATGAATCATGGTTAGTGCAAGAGATCAGTGTAGTGACACTGTAATAGACATTGTTGGCAGCTGCACACCGTACCTGTAACACAGGGAAAGAAAAGTTATTAGTTTTTAGTAAAAACTATTTATTAAAACATGTAGACAGTGGTGATGGCAGTTAATGAATGTATAGAGTCAGTGAGTCAACACAAATGGAACGCCACCATTTATCGTTATCTTTGACTGCAGCAATACCTGTTTGCTTTTGGCCCAAATAACCGTTAGCCAAGAGGTGCGTTTCCTAAAACGGTGCTCATATGGTGCGATATAAACACACACGCACGCACACACACACACACACACACACTGCTGTTTTACCTTTGTTTGCCTGGGATTATTTATTTTGCCCCATTCCACAGCTGTTGTCAGTTTTGCAATTAATTCAGTCCTGAGAAGAAACTGCCAGTTTCCCCTCGCCATTAAGCAGCTATTAACATCTGTACACCAGGTTCCCCTCGTCCTTACTGCTCAGTCTGAAGGAATTTGATTTCTCTCGTCAAAAACAACAAGAGAGACTTAGCAAAGTTACTTTTTCACCCGTACTTAAATCTTGTGTGAACGGTATTGCGGAAAAAAATGCGTATGAAAACAAATCCTCCCATTTTTTTTTTTTTTTTTTACAAAATAATACTTTACACTATGGAAAATAAATGAATAACTGTGTTCAAGAAGCCGCAAAAAAGACAAGAAAGCGGCTTTGTAAACACTGAGATTAAGGAAATTGCTGTTGAGATTGATGGTGACTTTGAACTCAAATCACTGGGTGTCTTTTTTTTTTAAGTCCTTTTTATATTCTGCGAAAGAAAAGCCGCCGTTTGCTCTGAAACACAAGCCGTCATTTTGCACAGCCAGCTCTTCTAGGTCAGCTGAAATGGATTTCTCCCTGCTAAGCCTTCCGCGTAATCAGCCAGTGATATTTTGTCCGTACCTTCCGACACTCCCGCTACCCGAAAGTTTGGACCGACTGCTGTTGGCCCACCTGTGCCGTCTTGCTTTCTTCTAACCTGAATGCTGTCGCGAAAATGAAGCTGGGAGGCAGAGAGTAAACGCTGACATTTGTTCAACATTCATTAAGGGTAAATGAACGTTGGGGTAGATTTAATTGCTTTAGGCTTTGTGTGATTGGCCAGCTCGCCTCAATATTACCCCCTTTCTGTTCAATTTGAGGTCTTTTACTGCCAGTCAGGACCTGGGTTCACTGCAAGCAAATTAGGGCAAAACAAAAGAGTAACTGAGAAGGTAGCCACTACTAAGTCGGGCAATTAACAAGCCCAATGTTGACAAACATTCAGAAGCGCTTGGCACATTACCTCTGCCCATTAATGGTGTCCAAGCAGAACAGTAGATTAATTAGAAAAATAAGGCCCTGGATCTCTCCGGTATGAGCATAACCCGCTAACTTGTGGTCATTATTTAATAACTCATTCATATTTTTTAACTAGTTAATTAAAATGAATAACTAGTTATTTATTATTGGTTCTGTGTGGCTCAGTAGGTAGAGCATGGCGCTGACAACGCTTAGGTTGTGGGTTCAATTCTCATCGGGAGCACATGTACTGAAAAAATGTATGCATTCACTACTGTAAGTCGCTTTGGATAAAAGCATCTGCTAAATGGCATTTATTTATATTTATTATTCTGTTAACACTTGGTCTAATCAGTTGAAATGTTTACCCTCTGTTAATTATAGGAGGCGAGAAGAGGCCCCCCAACTATATATAAGCAGCCTCCGAAGTATTTCTCTCGACTCCAGATAGTCTGGCCCTGTCGATTTCAAATTTAACAGCATGATATAGGAGGAGCGCTCGGTCATGTTAGCCATCTACAGGCCCGGGGGTTGTGAAATGGAGCGGGGGGGCTGGGGGGTGCTCTGAGTGTTAACCGTGCAGTTAAAGGAGTGGTGTGTATCGACCCCCCCCACACTCCCACACCCCCCCACCGGGGGGTGTGTTTGTAAAGCATTGGGTGTCAGTCTCTCTCTCTCTCCCCCTCCCTCCCTCCCTCCACGTTTAACAGCTTGTCAAGGAGACCCCCACCGTGGCAATTAGCCTCAGCGGAGGCGATGGGCCACCTTTTTTTTTTTTTTTTTTTTTTTTTTTTCAGTATTGCGGCCGTACTCGTGTAACCCAGCTTGAGATACGGGTTACCCCGCCTCACTACGCGCCCCGGGGCCTAAACCCTGCGCCTTATATTTCAAAGGCCATCCTTTCACAAGGCTGATATCCATCTAGGCCTGAAATACGTGAATTTTTTGTTCATGCGGCGATTGTGCTCTCTCGACTCGGTCACAAGCAGTGGAGTGCACGTTATATTCGTGCTCTTTGTACTCCTTTATCAGTTGTGTGGCTTCGTTGATATTATTTCCACTTAATTGCCCTTTTCTGTTTTTGTCACCCAGATTGCATTCTCCTCCGTGCTGCTACAAAGACTGTCCAAAGTGCAATTTTGAGTCCACCGACTCGTAGGCTGTTATAGCCAAGCTGTGCCCAGCCTTCTTCTTAAATTGGGATAGTGTTAATTGGCTAATTGTGACCCAGCACTTGTCATCTCGCCAGTTATGATTGTGAAAGTGTTCCTCTATGGTTACACCCCCCCGCCCCCATTAGCACACCTCCTAGCCTGACCCTCTTCATAAAGCCGTGTTCATGAAATATAATTTCCAGCCTGGTACAGACTATCGTGTCAAGAAGCCAGTGGGAGATGAAACGATATTTTGTAGGGTTTTAATTCTCGCAAGTTTGATAGGATTTCAGAAAGTCCTTGTTCTTACTGGCATGGTGTGAAGTGAAATGGAGTCGGGGGGAGGGGCAGGTTGGCATAGTCCTGCCTGTGCCCTCACAACCTAGCCATGCAAAGAGCCCTTTGTTGGGCAGATTGGAAAGCAGCCCCCGATCTCTCTCCCTGCAGCTACTGGGTAGAAAAAGGCCCTCTGTGAGCCAGGTGCCGTGTTCCGACTCTTTGAATCAGGAGAATGTTGTTTTTTTCCCCGCCACCGCTCGGGTGAGTGTTTACCCTTCCACGTTTGAGCCGGTGCCTTACTTTCCTCTTCACGGAGGGGGTGACGGGCAGGCTCCAGTCCGCTGCACAAAGAGCAGGCCGTGTGACCACCACAGCCCGGCACAGTGGCCGTTTACACAGTCTCCGCTTAGTCGCCTGCCCGCTTCACTGCACCCCGGGGTTTCTGATGCACATCGAATGGCAGCTGCTGCTTCATGTTTGTCCAGGTTGTTGCACATTCTCAGATTCACATCGATAATGATGATGATGATGATGATGATGATGATGATGATAATAATGTCATATTTATTTTATTTTATTTTATGTTTATTTGAGTAGGGACAGATAGAAAGAACATAGACACATTGCATTAACAACACACTGATTGCCCTGTATCAACACATTTGTAGCATGCGCTAATTTTCAATGTTCGTCCCTAGTTGGGCTTTTAAATGTGCATAAGCTTGCACATAGATGTTGGACAATACAAATAGAAGAAATAAAATCATTTTAGGATTTTAATATTTCCTTAGGTTACTCTTAGCTTAAGTTCACCAAAGCATTTCATTTTCTTACTCAAAGGCACAAAGACGATGCCCTACCTGGGTATTGCCCCTTGTCCTGGTCACAAGCCCTCACACTATGACTAAGATGTCACTTACCACCCTAAGGGATGTTAAAACCCCCTTACCAAACTACAGATTATATTTTTGCGCTGTATTGAGATTTAGGAGGGGGCATGGGGACGGATTATCTCTTTCGTCTTCCTTCTTACCAGTGCACCAAAGTCTCACTTCCCGTTTTCAGATTTCTCTACAAACCTAATGAATGAATGCAACCTCCCTTAATCAGGACTGGGACTCTCAGAACATATGCAAATTTATGCATTTAATATGGCTGAGTATCTGCTGCATATGTTATTTAGTAAACGATACGAAACAATGTTAAACGTCAAAACACACTTTTGTATTTTTTGTAAAAAAAAATTTGAGGAGAAATTTGAGCTCCGGTCTATTTAAAGATTGTAGCACGGTTATGCTCCAGGGGATTATCTGGAACCGCTGATGTGCAATTTATAGACATCAGCTTAGAATGTGAACTTTTACCTAATAATAATTGTGTTTAAAAAAAGAAAGGGAGCCTTCCCTGAACGCAGTGGCGGGTGGGAATGGCCGTGCGTAAACAAGGTGCACACGGCATGCGACAGATGCGGAGCTCACATATGGAAGCGAGGGTGGAAGTGCCCCTGACAGACGCGTCACGTGACTGGAGGCCCGCTGGGTCCAGTGCCATGACCATGTGCACGCATTCTGTGCGGCACTGAGGCAGCTGGCACGTGACATTTTCCTGCTTTCGCTGGGTAAACAGCAATCACGCTCCAATGTAAATGGATAGCAGATGGCCGTGTGTGTGTGTGTGTGTGTGTGTGTGTGTGTGTGTGTGTGTGTGTGTGTGTGTGTGTGTGTGTGTGTGTGTGTGTGTGTGTGTGTGTGTGTGTGTGTGTGTGTGTGTGTGTGTGTGTGTGTGTGTGTGTGTGTGTGTGTGTGTGTGTGTGAATATTACATCGGAGGATTGAAAACACAAGATTGATTTTTCACAGTTGCCATGGAAGATTTGGATGTCAGGTTCTCCCGTTTCCTCCTGTCCCTGCCCACGCCTTACGCTTGTCACTGATATGATCCACGCCCGGAATGAGGAGCACTTGGACACAAATTACTCTTGAGCGGTTGAAAACTCTACTAGGCTTGAACGTGAGAGATTTTGACAGGTTTTGGTTTTTAGCTAAATGAGATTTATCAGGTGCATTGCTTTTGAATATTCAGTTTGTGTCCAGTGAACGCGAGGAGGGATGAAATGGCTGAGCATATGAGCTGCGTAGCGCGACGGGTAAGGTAGCGCAATGCCTTGCATTGATTGCACTGGAGGTATCCCCACATGTTGGTGATGGCCTGGCTCCATCATGCTATCTATAGTGGTCTGTTGGAGAGCATGCCCTCTGTGTGGAAAATTGCAGAAAATTTCTGTGCACAGGCCATTAACTCCCTCTCTTCTCCCACCCCCCCTTCCTTCACATTGCCACCGCAGCTGATGCCTAACAACTCTGGCGGACTACAAAGCATTCTGACTTTTCTGTTTTCAAAGATTGTTTTTTCTGATAGTATTCTGGAACAAGAACAAAACCATCTTGGTTTTTTTTTGCTTTGTTTTTTCCCCCTCCTCGTTGCCGGTTCGTGGCCCCTGTTCTAATCAGAAACTCCTGTGCAGTAGCAGCCATTTTCGATCCAAATTTTTCCATCGAATTTTTAAAAAACCCCATGTTTTTCTTAAATGTTTCAGGAAACAACGCAAGCATGCATGGTTACCTTTTCCCAACAGATTAGACGTAAGATCATTTCCCTACCGCTTGTCCCCTCACTTGTGTGTCTTACACACCCAGGGGAAATAATGCTGGGCTACAAACCACACAACTACTGTCAGGGTTCCCACGCAAACCTTGAAAATCAAATATCATGGAAATGTCATGGAAATTGATGAAAAAGTTCTATGTCATGGACATTTCTGATTCCATGTAACATTATATATTTCTTTCTTCTTTTCCGATAACGTTACCGCAAAATGTCTGTTCCCCTGCCACCTTTGTTGCCACGGCTGTTCTCAAACACATACAAACACACATAATGAGATGTGTATTTACACTGGCAACAAAACGTGTTAAGTTATGAAAGTAAAGCAAATTTTTGCATCAGTCGCAATAAAAAAATTCATTGAAAACCTTAAATTTGTAATTGAAATGTTACAGAAAATGGAAATTTGATTTGAGCAGGAACCCTGTACTGCACTTTGCCGGAGTTCATACTGATCGGAGGAGAGGTGAATCTCTCACTGAGCACAGCTGGAAACCGCTAGGAATCTGGGCACAGTACAGCTTCAGTGCACCTTTCCTGAACTCTTCCACGAGAAACTCCATTATTTGGCATTGTGTGTCAGTCGCCACTCCATAAGTGTTCAATTTGGTTGAGATCTGGTGACATCTGGCATATGGTTTACATCACTTTCATGCTCATCAAACCATTCAGTGACCACTCGTGCCCTGTGGATGGGGGCATTGTCATCCTGGAAGAGACCGCTCCCATCAGGATAGAAATGCTTCACCATAGGATGAAGGTGATCACTCAGAATTGGCATTTATCTTGCCCTCTAAGAGGTAGAGTGGACCTAAACCATGCCAGGAAAATGCACCCCACACCATAACAGAGCTGCCAGAACCCTTCATTTACTCAAGTGTTGCCTTTATTTTGGCAGCTAGCATACCAAGTTATTATTTACTGTGCCGTCACCAGTGGAAGGAACACTGATACTACGTAGATCAGGACATAGTCACTGATCTGCGGGGCAGCCCGCGATTTGGCGTCACATTTGACATTTTTAGGCATTTAGCAGACGCTCTTATCCAAAGCGACTTACACAGTTTCTTTACATACAATCCATTTATACAGCTGGATAATTTTTTTACTGAAGCAATTCAGGTTAAGTACCTTGCTCAAGGGTACAACAGCAGTGCCCCACCTGGGAATCGAACCTGCAACCTCTGAGTTACAAGCCCAGCTACCGAACCATTACACTACACTGCCAGGAGTAAGTTAGCAGCGGTAACCCAAGGAATCCTGGCCCACCTAAACCCACCCTACCTGAGTGGGACGGAGTCCTGCCACCGTGGGCTCCCAGTCAGCCCCATAACGGCAGATTTAAATCAGTAACGTCTCTGCTACAAGGCACAGCCTGTGCGCAGATCCAGCATGCATTGCAGGCCAAAAAGCTTGGGAACCCTTTCAAAAAGACTAAATAATCGCATTCCGTCATAAATAACGGGGTGTGAAGTTGGCTGAAGGTAAATCCTCAGCGGATTTCAGACATGAAAGGGCAGCAGTCTAGTGTAATGGTTAGGGAACTGGGCTTGTAACTCAGAGGTTCCTGGTTCGATTCCCAGGTGTGGGCACTGCTGTTGTACCCTTAAGCAAGGTACTTAACCTGAATTGCTGAATTGCTTCAGTTAATATCCAGCTGTATAAATGGATTGTATGTAAAAAAAAAAATGTAAATTGTGTAAGTCGCTCTGGATAAGTCTGCTAAATGCCTAATTTAAATAAATAAAAAACATGTGCACGCAGCAAAAGCTTTGCTCGAGAAATGATGCGTGAACAAAAAATACACACCACCTTTCTGATGGTATTTTATTATAATTTGTTCATCAGTGAGTTTTTGCCCCCACATTCAATATATAGTTGCTCCACACTCCTCATAAATGGTGCATCTACCGTATTTAGCGGTTACCAAATTGACATTCACGTTTATTTGTGTCCCTTCGGGGGACCAAATTATTTCATTTATGGAGTTTCATTACTTTCCTTCTCTCCTCATATGTAGTAGATATAAATGTATATTTTTCAGCCTGTATTTTGGATGGTTTTTTTGGTCTGGTTACAAGTGTAAAGTAAAAATGTATGAAATTTGTGGCTGACATCTTTGTCTGATTTTTCCTCCATGCCTGTACTTGGTATAGAAACAAATTGATGCTTTGTCTACGGTTGTAGTCTGGAGGACGGCCTGAGTGCTGTACCAGTATTTTTATATTCCCATCCTAATCAGCATAAACTATTGAGCACCCCCTTCCCCTCAACCAGTGCAGTAACAAAAGGGACGTTTGCCTGTGTGCTTTGTCAGTTATGACTTTGAATTGTGCTATATGTGCTTCTGAACTGTTCTTTTTTGTGTGTAAGGGAAATGGGAGTAAATCCCTCATCTGATGATAAAAATATTATAATATTGTTAAGAATATTGCAGTAAATACTTAGCAAGGTGTTCAAAATGTTCAGTTGTCTACATACTTATTTGACTATTCTTGAATGACTAATATGCAGTCAAATTGACCATAATTAATAGGAAGATCATTTGCTTAATTGTAAGGTTTATTGCGATTCAGAGTAAATAAATGAAATGATTTAGATCAGTTTAAAAGCTAACCTTGGGAAAGTATGGTACCAGCTGGAAGTAGTTTCAAGAACTATTTAGTTAAAAAAGAAAAGAAAAAAAACCTCCCTTCCTTGGCCTATATTTCTCTCTATTTTTCTCCGTTGTGGAGATGTGTTTGGGCCCAGTGCACTGGCTGACTGGAGCTACTTGTTACTTAGCTTTGTGACTGGCCTTTTTTTCCTTTTTTAACATTTTTTATAAAGTAGCTTTTGAGATTACCAACACACTTTGAGTGGGTATATTGAAATATATTTTTACTTAAGCCTACTTGTTTTTAGTTTTTTTGGAACAACATTTTGAAAAGAAAACAACGGCCAAATCATAGTCATTTCCCTTAGTTCATGATTCAGTTCATGATTCAGTTCATGATTCAGTTCAGGACAACTTTTAAAAAGCTGTGCTGAGTATGAAAAATCATGCTCGATCGCCCGCTACGTTATAATTGTAAATGACATGCCGGCCGCCTAGACGTGTGCGCGCGGCAGCTTCTGAGCTGACAGCTCGGGACGTTACCGCCAGGAGACCTCACCTAGTTTTTTGTTTTCTCGTTCCAAGGTGAACTCCTCAGCTGTGCTCATTTTTGCACTTTAAGATTTCGTTAAACTCCGCAATCGATTCCAATGGTTCCCGGCGTTACCTCGGCGCACGTGGCCCTGTGGGAGTCCGACAATGCCCTGAATACAGGCAGCGCCTTGTGTCCCTGTTAGGCGAGCTGTGTTCATTAATGGCTCTGGCAGTGCTGTAGGCATTCTGTTTGTCTTGGCGGCGACGTAGAGAACAGGCGGAGACCCGTGGTAGTTCTGCTGAATAAATCTTTTCATTGCCGGAGCGCGCGGCTGCTGGACGCATTAAAGATGTTTGTTTTGGTCGGCGCGCGCTTCGGCAGAAAGGGCCGTGCAAGACTCGCTCCTTGCGTTTTTATTAGAATTTTTTTATTTATTTTTATTTCAATGCATTGATGCACTGTTGCGGTTCAGGCTGGCACTGCGCGGATTTTGGAAATGCGTTAACGGGAGTCTGCATAAAACCGACCATGGCATGTGAGCGTGACCGCGCGCGTTTGTTCGTGTCCGCCTGCCCCATTTCTGCAGTCGGCAGTCCCCTGGAGTCCTGAGCCAGTGGGTTATTTTAGCTGGTTCAGCAGTATCTCAAGTGTAAAATAAAGCGCTCTCCAATTGGCATATGGGGACAGGACCATAAATACATTTTCGCCCTTGATCGGGCTTCCCGTAAAGGGTGCGATTCAATGGAACACAGAGTGAATATAGTGAATAGGGTTTTCCCCGGTTTAGGGGAATGCGTTTCTGGCAGCACACGTAAGGTTTTGCCCCATAGGTGAAAGCACCATTTTTCCATCAGAGTTCCTAGCATTGATTGACTTCAGACTGTATGCATGCTTCAGACTAAGCATGCTTAACTTGTGGGCGGCAGAGTAGTATAATGGTTAGGGGAACTGGGCTTGTGACTCAAAGGTTGCAGGTTTGATTCCCAGGTGGCGGCACTACCGTTGTACTCTTGAGTAAGATACTTAACCTGAATTGCTTTAGTAAATATCCAGCTGTACAAATGGATTGTATGTAAAAGAAATGTAAACTGTACGTCGCTCTGGATAAGAGCGTCTGATAAATACCTCAAATGTAAAATGCTATGTAAATGTTGTGCTTTCTCACACCCCCCCCCCTCTTTCTCCACACACTCCGTTACACATTTATACACGACTTAATGTCCTCAGCATTGACCGTGTATCTTTGAATGCAACGATTCTTAAGACGATGCCAAGATGGCGGCACTGTGTTTTCCCTTAGTTTCTTTTTGCAGTGTTGCCGGTCTCCCTGTACCGCTGGCCTTGACTACTCTTGACCTGGGGATCGGCAGTTCGGCAGCTTTTCTCTGCCTCTCTTGAAAACATTGACACTCTTGAGAATTAGGGGAGGGAAGCTAAATCGGTTCAGTCAAAATAACAATAAATAGAATCATGCGGTTAAGTATCTGGCTGGAATGAAAGCCAAGAGACACTGCAGCCCTCCAGGACTGAGAAGCCGAGAAGCCCTGTGGTAGCACTATCCCATTTTCTTGGCCGTAGCCAACAACGTCTATATTAATACGATAAAGTGATATTAACATGCATGTCATTGGCTGTAGCTCCTGTAGCTCCTCTACCATATTGGACAGGACTGTATTTAGCTGTGGGGCAGTAACCGTGTGTGTGCGCGTGCGTGCGTGCGTTTGTGTGTGCGCGTGCGTGCATGTGTGGGTCAGGGAAAGTGATGGTGACTGTCCACTCAGGGTCATTCTTGAAGTCAAATGACACTGAATTAGGGCAAAGCCCTGAGTGTCACTGCCCCTGTGATCCCGTGCGTTTCCTCTGTGCTCTCTGAGTGTCACTCCCCCTCTGATCCCGTGCGTTTCCTCTGCGCTCTCTTTCAGACACGAGATGACTTCCTCGGGCAGGTGGACGTACCATTGCACCACATTCCGGTGCGTTTGATCAGAAGGGGCATTATCCGTGACATTGTTAACGGTCCTTTAATGTCTCTTAATGTATGTTGTGCATCTGTGGTTTTTTTGGGATGTGTTTAATTGGTCCATTTTATAGCTGTTTAAACTGTGCTGAGAAATGATGTCTGAAATATGTTTGACTAATTGGCTCGTAAATTATAATACTGGTAGCTGAAACCCCATTAGCATTTTATTCTTTTTTTCCAAGTTCCAAGTTCCAAAACCTGCTGTAATGATTGTCATGACTCACTGAAGGTTTGAATGGATCAATTAAATGTTCTCCACCCTCACGTCCATCCACACACTCACCCATTAAGACTCAAACACCTTCACTTTGTGTGGCCACAACAGTCCATTTGTTTGTTCTGCATCATGGAGCCCAAAGCATTGTGGGAAATATTTTTTATTGTTATTGATCTGCTACCTCATCAGACCAAAGATACAATGGGCATATTGTTTTCAGTCATTGTTATCTGTATTATAGTATTTATAAGTATGATATATTTCATGAATGCATGCTAGGAAAAACCATATGGTATATATGTATAGATCATATTGTTTTTAATGTTTTTTTCTTTAATTTGATTTCAGACAGAAAATCCTAACATTGAAAGGCCATACACATTTAAGGATTTTCTACTTCACCCAAGAAGGTTAGCTTTACATCACTTTAGTTTTAAACTGTTTAATTTTTTCACTTTTATGCCATTTACAAGACTTATTCTGTTTATTAAGTTTCATATCCCTAACATTTGGTCATGTTGAAACAAATCAGTGTTTTAGAAATATTAGAGGCCCTTTGAGACTAAACGCTAAACTGGCTCCTGGTTCTTGATTTGAGTCATTCATATCACTTGTGCAGTGGCAGCTGTTGGATGTCTAAGGAATTAATATAAGTAGAAGCCTAACTGTTGAATGTGTAAAGCCTTTTCAGTTTTCAAGGCCTGTATTAAAATATTCAGTTTATCGGCAGTTGTCAATGTTAGCAGAGGATTATTGTCCCAGATACATTATTGTATATTATAATGCCATTTTATACAAACTGTAAGGTTTCTGTCATGAAATGAAGGGGTGTGTGATTGTATGCTCTTTTCTTAATGGTGCAGTCACAAGTCCCGGGTCAAAGGTCACCTGCGACTCAAGATGACATACCTGCCCAAAAACGACTGCTCCGAGGAGGACAGCACAGAGCAGAGCGAGGAATCCGACGTAAGGACTTTCAGGAATCCCGATTTCCAGCTCTCCCACATTCTTCGCCTCTCCACCTCCCTCAGCGTTACCTTTGTCAACCGTGGCGGTCTTCGCGTGTGAAGCGAGTGCACAATGCTTTGGTTCGGCCCCGAGGGTAGTTGTCGGAAAACATTTTTTGAAAGAATTTGTGCCCGAGTTTACTGAAGGGTATCGAGTTGAGGTGCATGACTGGCATTTCTGGGAGGTAGTTATTGATAAAAACCACTCAGTCATCGTTCTTGTAAGTGTTTACTGTTAGTACTGTAGGAGCACGGTGTCTGAAAAGGCCAGACTATATTTATCCCGTCGTGTGTCTCTGGTTTCTTACTTAATGGTGGAAAACGCAGATGTTTTTACGAGTTGAGAGAATTAGCTACAGCTAGACCTTAACGGCCTGGTGTTTGCTGAAGAGGAATGGGAAGGCGGTACAGCAGACTGTGTTTCAAAGGGTCCCTACCGCTGCTGTTGTTTGACGAGCAAATACCGTAGCCGGTAACCACGGCGATGGTGGCACCTGACTGACTGACTGTGCTGTGCTGTCCTGTCCTGTCCTGTCCTGTCCTGTCCTGTCCTGTGCAGCCTGGCTGGGAGTTTCTGGAGAGCCAGGACATGTCTGGTCCTCAGCACAATCACCAACTGCCTGCACTGCCCCCTGGCTGGGAGGAGAGACAGGACAACCTGGGAAGAACCTACTACGTCAACCACGAGAACAGGACCACACAGTGGCATAGGCCGACACTCCAGTACGCTCTTTCGCTCTCTCTCTCTCTCTCTCTCTCTCTCTCTCTCTCTCTCTCCCCCTCTTTCACTCTCTTTATCTCTCTCTCCCCTTCTTTCACTCTCTCTTTCTCTCTCTTTCTCGCTCTCACTCTCCCTCTCTCTGTGTGTCTCTCTCTCTTTCTCTGTCTGTCTCACACACTCTTACATGCTGTGTCTTTCTTTCTCACTCTCATACACACCCTTTCTCTCACTCTCTCACTCTCACTCTCTCTCTCACACACACACACACACACACACACACACACACTCAATTGCTGTTTCACTTTAATTCACTCTTGTTCTAACACTCTGTCTCACTCTCACTCTTTTCTCTCTCTCTCTCTCACACACCAACACTCGCACGCCCTCTCAAACAACTGTAGACTTGTGTACAGTTTCACTTCACTGGATGAGTCACAGACAAATCATGCATTTTGGGCAAAGTTAATACTGACACGCCCATGTTATCCATAGCAGTTGGTATCGATATGCATGTGTGTACATCAGGCCTGGGTCAAATATGTATTCAAAATACTTTAACTCTTTAGATGCCAGTAAAATGTGAAAACACTCCTGCAGATCCCCGAGTGTCTAAAGGGTTTAAGTATTTCAAATAATTATTTGAAAAAATGAACAGAAACATGCTCAACTCAAAAATACTTAAATAAAGTGTCTGTTGAAAGGGTGCTTCAGCCAACAAAGAGATGTCTATAAATAAAGGTGAAAAGGCAAGCAACCACTTGTTGGTGACTTTCAGTAATCATCTGTACATGCAATAGCCCTGTTGCCTGTAAACATAATTAGTAAATAATTATTCAAACTCTCTCGAGTCTGGTATATATGTATATAAAAATGAAGGAATCTGACTCTCCATGACTGGAATTTCCTGTCTTCACTTTTAAGGGAAAGCTGTGCAGTTCTGAGTTCTTTATGACTCAGATCCTCAGAATCCACAGCTGACTTTTCACTGGGTTTTTTTGTACAGGGACTGTCAGCAGGAGGCGGAGCAGCGGCAGACCAATCAGATGGAGGCGCAGCACGCCTTCACCGCCCGCCGACAAATCAACGATCACGAGGAGGGCCAAGAGCAGCGGGAGTCTCCGGAGGTCCGGGCGCCCAATCACAGCCCACTGTACACATGCTATATCACACAGACCAATCATAGCCCACTGTACACATACTGCATCGCACAGACCAATCACAGCCCACTGTACACATGCTGTATTGCACAGACCAATCACAGCCCACTGTACACATGCTGTATCACACAGACCAATCATAGCCCACTGTGTATTTTTAAATTTTTTGATCCACATGTTTTTTTCCTGTAGTTTATTGGGGACAGGCATTGGAAATGCAATGCATCTGATGCTTACTTTTTACCATAGTAACAATGCTTTTGCCATGTCCCCGACTATCAAACGAACAAACAAACAAATCAAATCACACAATCACTCACCCAGACGGTCAACAAAGTACACCACTCTGAGAAGAGAGTAGCCATTCGGCTTCACAACAGATGTGGTTGGCATGGTTCACTTCCATGTCTGCGTATGTGCATTTATTGGTCATGCGATTTGAAAGATCTCTAAACGCAAGCCTCTCATTCATACCAGAGCTGGGAGATCATCACGGAAGACGACATGACGACGACCGGCAGTCAAAGCCTCCTCTCCCCTCCTCCGAGCCACACCTCCCTGGAGATCACCTCCTTCTGCGACGAGCTGAGCCGCCTGCAGGCCTCGGGGTCCGGATCGGTGCACAGCCACCGCCGCACCTCCCTTCCGGTGCGTCTCCCACACCTTACCGGCGGTCCTCCTATCCCCGATTCCCATTCTCATTTTACCATGCGTGGATGTGTTTATTTATTTGACAGGGACAGTGCACAGCTTCTTAGCTGTGCCAGAGTTAGCTATAGCTTTTAGCAGACGCTCTTATCCAGAGTGACTTGATGTGCATTAATACATGATAAGGTCGATCGTTGTTCGCGCAAGAGATCAGTGCAGTGATACAGCGATAGACATTGTTGGCATCGTACCTGTAGCACAGGTGTACAGTGTACTTTACGTGAAAGTGTTCAGGTTAGATTTTATTTTGATTCATTACGTTGTTTTTTAAACCATTTACGTTTTTTTTTTGCTTGTCACACAGCTAACGTTTGAGTGGAGGTGGGGGACACAGGGCAATGACAATCTTTTCTTTTTAGAGACGTTTTGTGATCTCAGTCTATAGATGCACTGTCCTGTTTAATGTATACTTTGAGCAAAAGATCAATCACAAATGAAAACCATAGTAGCAGTATATTCTAAAATCTGAACCGCCTCATCAGAAGCGATCTATTGATTCAGCTTTTCATTTTGATGAACCCGCACAAAATGCTAAAAACATTTAGCAATATTTGCAAACTGTACCATGGCGTAATCTAAGGGAGTCTAAGCTTATGAAATCCAATATTGATTTCAGTACTCCCAAGAACTGATTGTTTTTCTCGTTGTAAATACAAAGGCACAGTGTGCTCATGGCTTTGCCATTTCTGTACCATGTAGATCGAATCCAAATCCTCACAGCCATTTAGCATTGTATTTAGTTTTTCCTTTTTGACAAATGGCACCATTCTTGTACAGGCCGGTGGGCCAGCCAGACCTGTCATCATCATCTGCAATTACTCGGAAGTCAAGTATGATTGTCCTCCTGTTGGTAGGTCTGGTCATTTGTGGGTCTTCAGGTGGCTGTAGAGGCCGATCCTTGATCCACAGGTTCTGTTGCAATAGGGGCATTTGTGGACGGTTGTCTTGGTACTGGTAGTTGGAGGAGCCATTTTGGTGGTGGATCTCTCCTTTCTTTGTTGCCTCTTTTCTTCTGCGGCACAGTAGAGATCCTTTTCTTGCTGGGCCATGCCTTCATAGACCATCCTGCTCCACAGGTTTCTGTTGAGAGCCACCTCCTCCCAGCGGCACTTTCTCAGGTGGGTTTTGATGTTGTCCTTGTACCGCTTTTTCTGTCCCCCTTGGGTGCGTTGCCCTTCCTTCAGTTGGCCATAAAGCATTTGTTTCGGAAGGCGGGTATTTGGCATGCGTATAACGTGGCCCGTCCATCGTAACTGGTGCCAGGTGATGGTTGTGGTGATTCTGGGGATGTTGGCTTCCTCCAAGACACTGACCTATCTTCAGTAGTGTCTTCAAGATTCGCCTATCTTCCCAGCTGATCCTAAGGATCTTACGAAGGCATCGCTGGTGGTACTGCTCTAGGGCTTTCATATGTCTGCTGTAGGTGGTCCAGCTTTTGGCCCCATAAAGCAGAGATGCAAAGCCCCACTGGCACACCCTATACGGTGGTGAATCTTGGCATCAATGACAGCTCTTGTGGAAAGAAGACTGCCAAGGTAGGTGAAGTGATCCACATTCTCCAAGATGTTGTTGAGCTGTGTGGGGTGAGCAGAGTGGATCCTTAAAAGGGCTGCTCAGTCATGGGTGCAGCTGCCGAGATGCTCTCTCTGCCTCGGTCCGAGAGCAAGGCGACTGAATCAAACACCCACCGCCTATGTTCCAGTGTGTGGCTAGGAGCTCCCAGACTTCACTGTCCTGCTCCGTCACCACTTCCTGATCGCCATAGGACTTGGTATGGGGGGTTGTAGGGTTGGGGGGTCCTTCAGCAGAACGCCTGTGCGTGGAATCTTTTAAAGTGGGGAGATTGGTGCACAGGCAGCCTCCACACAGTCCTTGACATAGAGAAGGCCAGGGTCCAATGGCATGGAAACCAAGACAATTGGGGGCCCTTTGCTGCAGCCTTCTCCCGCTTTCGCGACCGTTGTGATGCTCCTCACAGCTCTACATCCTGACACTCTGATCAGCCACCATCTTCCGCCCGTTTCGCCGTTGAGGACTTGGTAGGATCGCATTTTGTCTGTACCCTCCCCCTCGACCTTACCGCCATGGGTGACCCTACCAGGAGCATAACTCCAGACGGCTTCGGCCAGACCTGTAGACTCACAATGACATGGGAACTCATGATACACCGTGGCACCCAAAATGATGCCTGTGTAGCAGTGTGAAATGTATATGACCCCCGCCCCCCCCCTCCTGTTTTAAGATTGATTGTTGTGTTTCCTTCCCCAGCTGCAGGGTCCGTCCTGTCGCCGTGGCAGCGGCCAATCACTGTCGGGGGAGGAGCATCCCACCCAGCCTGTGGTGCGTATCATTGTTACACATTTATGTATTTATTCATTCCCCTTTGCTGTTTATACGTGTTGCCATTGTTGCAGGGAGACTTGTGGTGCATTTATTAAATGTATATACAGTATGTTTAGGGGCGGCGGATAGCGTAGCGGTCTAACGCACCGTATCTTGGCTGGTCCGATACGAGTGCGGCTGCCTATCAGGGACGTGGTTCGAAACCAATCTCTGCCATCTCTGCTTTCTGTCACAGGGAGAGTTTTGGAGGAAAATAAATGCAAAAGTCGAAGTCTAAGATTTTGTCTTGCTTAACTTTGAGGTGCTGTATAGTTTCTCGTGAAAGTTGAACGAATGGGCAAACCTACTCAATGTCCATCTTTAGTTTGATTAAGTGATTTCCTCAGACAGAGCTCTGTTGTCTTGTAGCCCCTCCCCTGCGAGTTATCTTTGCCTCATTCCAGACCTCGTGTCATTGCCCAGCAGCTCGATCACAGAGCGACTGCCGGAGAATCACCAGGCCTCGCTTTGAGGAGTTTTCATCCTCCACTAAGACTCGGGCCTGTATTCAATCAGCATTTGTCCTTAAGTTTGACCCACAACTAAATTCACGTTTGTACTTTTCTTCACAAAAAAAAAAAAAGTTTTGCCGATCACAAAAATGTAACTGTGTTTTCATTGGGGGAAATAAAAATACACGCAAAACAGTTGCATTTAATTGGAGGTCAAAGTGGAGGATAAATGTTGATTGAATCCAGCCCTTGGACTCCGAGAGGTTCACGTTGTGAGTTGTGCTTCACGGAAACACACGTTTCGCGGCTGCCCAGGTCCTGCCGTCCTGTCAGGCACATCGGATCCGTGGCACGCCATTTCGGCACCTTGAACAGTAGCTGCATTTCAGAGGCTCCTCGGGGAGCTCATTCTAAGTGCCTCGGGTGGGGGTGGAATACTCTGCCTGAGGCCGCGTGCCTATTTTTAGGCGGTGGTGCATTCTTATGCAGATGATTTCATTTTCTTTCGTCCCTTCTCACGGTCAACAGTTCGTCCCGACCTCCTTGGGGCTGCCGCCCGGTTGGGAGGAGAAGCAGGACAGCAAAGGCAGAGCCTACTACGTCAACCACAACAGCAGGACCACCACCTGGACCCGGCCGCTTGTGCAGGTTAGCCCTGCATTCCCACACCGCCACCGTCTGCTGTTGACCAAAAGCCGTCATGAAGGGGCTATTGTCACGAAGGAAGGATGAGGGATTTTTCAATATCTTTACAAAAGTTGGCTAGCTAACTCCTGCTTTGTGAAATGCCCCCCAGGTCTGCCCCCAGGGTGCAGGGAGGTGCGCTTTGACACGACCGGTTTGTAAATGGCCCTATGCGGAAATAAATGATTGTTTGAATGACTTGCTGTCCCCCCACTTGTTGGGCTAGTTGCGAGGAGCCCTAGGTAAAACTGACGACTGATTCACACACACACACACGCGCACGCACGCACACACGCACGCACATCTATGGTCTTCACCGTCTCGCGGTGTCTCATGACAGAGGACTTCAGAGGCCCCACAGGCAGCAGCGTCCCTGAGTCCCACAGTGTACAACCCCCTGCTGTCCCCTGAGACGTCCCCCCAGCACTCCCCTGGCCCCCGGCCCAAAGAGACCGGCCTCATGCCCCCAGGATGGGAGATCCGGAGCGCCCCCAACGGCCGACCCTTCTTCATCAACCACAACACCAAGACCACCACCTGGGTGAGCCACTCTTGCCCCTCCCCTCTGCTGTGTGTGCAGAGTGGACATATATATTTATCAGAGTCATTACATTACATTTTAGGCATTTAGCAGACGCTCTTATCCAGAGCAACTTACACAGTTTACATTTCTTTACATACAATCCATTTATACAGCTGGATATTTTACTGAAGCAATTCAGATGAAGCACCTTGCTCAAAGGTACAACAGCAAAAAAACAAAAGCCCCACCTGGGAATTGAATCTGCAACCTCTATGAGTTACAAGCCCAGCTCCCTAACCATTACACTACACTGCACACTACACTGAGTCCTGCGTTGTTTAACCACACAACAAAGGTTTACATTGAGCGTGCGTTCTCGTTCTCTTTGTCTGAGCCCCTTTCCTGTGTTTTTTCCCCCCCTCCTCCTAAACAGGAAGATCCTCGGTGGAAAATCCCAGTCCAAATGAGAAGGCGACCTTCACTGGACCCCTCTGACCTTGGGCCACTCCCTGTAAGCACCTCAACAAGGCCTCCAGAGCTACCGCTGACAGCAGCATTACCAATATGAACCATGCAACGTTGTTGGAGCCAATCAGAGTAATCAACGGCATTCTGTTGGTCAATCTCCATAATCAAGAGCACAGATTTTACAGGGTTCTCCCAACTGGCGTCCGATAAAGTTACCTGCCCTCCCGGTCTTCGCATAGTTATGATAAATAAAAACCTGAGGGTGGAACAAGAATATGACATAAAGCTATGGAGATTAGTCTGCTTTTAAATGGTTGGTGTAGAATAAGGAGAGTAACAGGCCTGTAATCACGTCTCTTTTAGCCTGGATGGGAGGAACGGGTTCACAGCGACGGAAGAATATTCTACATAGATCACAGTATGTATGGCATGCTTTGATGATGCTTTCATGCTTTGATGATCACTGATGGACTTTACCTTCACTTTAATATGACTTAAGTATGCTGCTTTTAAGGATAAGTCTTAGGATCAGTCTTTGTACTGTTTTGCGTTTAAGTTTTGCACTCTACTGTAATTCTCATTGCTCTGTGCCTAGTGTTATTCTTGCAGTTCTTGTGATATGCACTTATGTATTTGTGTATTGTTCCATATTCGCATGTTAAGTTGCATATATATGAAAAATGATTAAAGACTATTAGACTATTAAAAAGATCAATTACATTTTTAAATTGAAAAAAAAAAAAAAAAAAAAAAAAAAAAGATAATAAAATGTATTTTCAGACACTAAGGTCACGCAATGGGAGGATCCCAGGTTACAGAATTCAGCCATAACTGGACCAGTGAGTACATCATGCAAACTGAGCTGCTTTAATCGTTTGTCGCAACGTTCAAACTTCCCGCAAAGGCCGCAGTTAAACCGAGAGTTAATTGGGGTTATGCAAGGGTGGTACTTGGGGAAACTCCACCGTCTCACTGAACCTTTGAGAGTATGAGATATATCCAACATACGGGTTTCTTCTATACATACAGCATCTTGAGTTTCTAAATAAAACAGTGAAATCTGCACTATCTGGGGGCGGTCCATTGGCTTTGTGTCACAGGCTAATCTGTGGTCATTACTTCCTGACCTCTTTCCGTTTGGAGTCGGGTTAAACCATTAACATGTTAAGAGCACAATCAATCCAGGGTCCTGTTTTTGGCTGCCTTTTTATGCTTTCGCATATCTTGTTTCAGGCCGTGCCTTACTCTAGAGACTACAAGCAAAAGTATGAGTACTTCCGAAAGAAGCTGAAGAAACCGGTGAGCTCCGTAATTTATTAAACCCAAGGGATGGCCAAAGACTCATCTCGAGTGAAGTCCCACGCAAAATCGACCTTTAACCTGCAGGCTATTTACTTCTGGAATGTGTCTGTGTGGCCTGAAAATCAACGATATGGTTTGCTAAGCACATTGAAAGATAGAGTTGAATTAGCGCCGGCAAGACCTGCCGTCCACTAAGGCTTGAGTTGCTGATGAATCATGTCCTCATACCATCGAAGGACAAAGTATCGTTCCTTTCCAGTTTGTGCCAGGAAGTCTGGATTCAGATCCTTCTAAGGTAGCAAGAAGTGTTAATCTCCCTCCGTTTTAATCCGCGTCCCTGCCCGCCAGGCCGACATCCCTAACCGTTTCGAGATGAAGGTTCGGCGGACAGCAGTGCTGGAGGACTCCTACCGGCGCATCCTGTCCAACAAGAGGGCCGACTTCCTGAAGGCACGCCTGTGGATCGAGTTTGAGGGCGAGAAGGGGCTGGACTACGGGGGCGTGGCCCGGGAGTGGTTCTTTCTCATCTCCAAGGAGATGTTCAACCCCTACTATGGGCTGTTTGAGTACTCCGCCACGTGAGTCTTCCTCGTCTCCGTGTGTTTCTGGTTTCGGGTGCGTGTTAGAGGCGTGCTTGTCCCACTGCAGAACCTGCCAGGTCCCCCTCTCTTTCTCATTGGCGCGGATTCTTCTGCTCACTCTGTTTTGCCACAGGGATAACTACACGCTGCAGATCAACCCAAACTCTGGCCTGTGCAACGAGGATCACTTGTCCTACTTCAAGTTCATCGGGCGAGTGGCTGGCATGGCAGTCTACCACGGCAAGCTGCTCGATGGTGAGCGATCGTGACCCTCACTTACTCACTCACACACACACACACACACGCGCACAAACACACTCTTTCTCACTCCCCTCCCTCCTCGCTCACTCAAATTCTCTCTTCTTTCCTTCTCTCACTTTCTCTCCTCTCTCATTCTTTCCACTCTCTCCCTGTCCGCTCCCCTTTCTCTCTCCCTCTCTCTCCAAGCCTCTGCTTTGTGATGTAGTGAATGTGGGTCACCCGTGACTGACTCTGATTCCTCCCTCCAGCTTTCTTCATTCGGCCTTTCTACAAGATGATGCTGCAGAAGGCTATCGCCCTGCAGGACATGGAGTCTGTGGTGAGTGCACACACACAGAATGTTTAAACGCTCATGAAAAGTGCCGGTGTGGTACAGTGGATAAGGAATTCCAAGGTTTGCAGGATCAAATCCTGGCTTGTGCACTGCTGTTGCACCCTTGACTGAGGTACACCATGAATTGCTTTCGTGTACATGCAGCTCTATAATTATGAAGTATTACTAAATAAAATGATATGTGTAAGCTGTGTACTGTTAGCCACTTTGTGGACGGACGACTGATGAGCAAGTAAATAATGTCTTCTAATGCAAAGAAAATGGAATGCAATTTATTGTTTTGCTATGAGAGCTTGTGTGTGTGTGTTGTTAATATTAATATTATTATATTCATATTTCAGGATAGCGAGTACTTCAACTCCCTTAAGTGGATTCTGGAGAATGACCCAACAGATCTGGACCTAAGGTTCACCATTGATGAGGAACTCTTTGGACAAGTGGGTCCTGCTGATAACAAAACTGGGAGGATATGTGGGATGATTTGTACATTTGGAGCATTGTTATATTTGAATGTGCCTTCTCTGTCTTGCCCCAGACTCAACAGCACGACCTGAAGCCTGGGGGAACGGACATTGTGGTCACTGACAAAAACAAGAGAGAGTACATCCAGTAAGCGAGAGCGCCCCCTGCTGGCAGTAGAACGATTTACATATTGCACATAGAAGGATCACCCGCAGTGTTTTGCCTCTGTCACCCAGTGGTCTGGAATATATTTAAGGCCCATTGTTCTTGGATTTTTTTTTTTTTTTTTTTAAAACCTTAATTTATTCTGTGTTTATTTCAAAGACTATAAAAGTCATTATCTCTTTGATTAACAAAATACAGGAGTAGATTGCTTTATTTTGGAAAAGCACCATATAAAATAAATTAATTTCCCTTTGCTATTGGACTGTTGTAGCACAATCTAAATCTGAAAACTAGATTATGGTAGTTATCTTACTATTGATAGTGCTGGATAACATAATTGACACGGGTCTAGCCACTGTACAAATCTCTATGATGATGAAGAATTACTGTATGAAGCAGAGGATTGCTTGGTAGCTTGTGAGCAGCAGATTTTTATGGTTGTAATTTAGCTGAGTATACACCTTGTACAGTCAGCTAAATTTATTAGCTAGCCAGCTATGTCATAATGGTGAATATTTCAGAAATTGTGGTTAAAAATAATGTAGCAGTTCTAACTAGCTAATTAGCTGGCTACCTATAGTTGGCCTCAGGGGCGTAGCACACAATTCTGGGCCCTATACATATGTAGTCTTGTGGGCCCCCTTCCCCTCTTGATCCATGACTCTCACGCATCTTTAGAATTTTTTTTGATTGAATCAACAACTATACACATGAATCTGTAGTGGTTATTAGGGTAATCGCTAATGAACTGCTTATACCACATTTAAACAAATAATTAGTACGATTAGTAAGATTCTCTGGCCATAGTCCTGGGTCCTCTGGCAAATACCCTTTGCATTCCCATCACTTTTTTCCACTTCCTCCTCTGTCTTCTCCTCATCCTTCTCACTACCCTCAGAGCAACCTTCATTTTCCTTGCTCTCTTCACCTCCATCATCCTCTTCACTAGTCCTACTGCTACTCTCTGCCTCTTCTCCCTGCTCACTCTCTGCCTCGATCACATCTTCTTCCTGCTCACTCTCTGCTACAAGGACAGGCCCCTCTACAAGCATGAAGCATACAGGATTGATATTAGCCTCTTAACCTGCTTATAATGTACAATGAAACAGGCTACAGGCTAGATTATGCTTAATTTACCAGCTAGCTAGCTAACTATCATAATGTAGCTAGCTACGTTAGCTTGTCTTGATATAGAACTGGATCAAATGAGTCTTCAAAAACAAAGTTTCAATGCATTTCACCATCACCAGTAGTATGTTTGCCCGCATTTGCGATTGCTTTCAGCCACTAGCGAGAGTGAAACTGAAATGAGATTTATCGCGATTTTAAAAAAATGAACGCGTTATCCATTTGAAATTAATCGCATGCGTTAACGTGTTAACGTTGACAGCCCTAGTTCAATCGAAACAACGTACCAATATTAGCTTAAACCACTCTTAAACAGTGTTAGCAAGTTGCTTACCTTTCTTTTGAAAGAAATGTGTTTTCCCTCAGTTTGCCTTTTTTCTCTTTCTTTTCTTTTTTGATACCCCGACTTCACTTTCTTCTGGAAAGACATGATTGACTGAAACTTGCGGGCTCCAGCATCAGCACGTGATTAGCCCTGAAACTTATCCCACCAGATATAGCATGAAAATACCTTTAATTTGATACCTTATTCACTCTCATATCTTAAGTTTTAAGGAAGTTCTGGTCATGTTTACTCTCGGAAATTTGCATATTGACCCCTATTGTTTTTCAATGATCTTGAAACAAAAGCTGTGATTCAATAACATAAATGCCCATAACGTTCTTGAAAATAAAGATAATTGCATGAAATTTTCAGTAATTACAGATTGAAGCATTCTAAAAAAAGATATGATATGTCTTCATTTGAATTATCTGAAATTACATTACATAATCAATTAATCACATAATTAGATGTTGCGCACACGCCGCGACACGGCAAAAACCACGGCAGGCAGTGAACATTTGGGCAAAGATATCTCACATTCCAGGACAAAAATATAGCATTTCGCATCGACAGATTTCAATGAAATTTCACCAGAAACAAGATAAAATGTTAAATTAACGTCCTGGATACCTTTTATTTAGTCCTGAACTTGCGATATATCATTTTGAAAGCACTAAACACGAGTCTGACTCTGAAGTGTAGCATATGACCAAACTGAGCAATATTTAATCAGATTTCGGACACAAGATGGAAGATCGAGTTTTCAACTACGTTATATCGCAGACATATGGTGAAAAAAACCCCGACAGCCCTTGAAAAGCTTTTCAAGGGCCCTCCCCCACTTGGGGCCCTAGGTAGTCAGTTCCCCTTTTCCCCCCGCTACGACGCCCCTGGTTGGCCTAGCTCACATACCTGTGAAATCTGTCATTAGAATTTCCAGAAATTGTGTGTTTTTGTACATTTTTAAAAATTGTAACATTTATTTTCCAGTGGATGTTTTTTGGCAGTTTTGTATGTTGTCAGAGTTGAGTGAAGCTCTTTCCATCAGCTGCGGCAGGGAAGAGAATAAACAGGAAGCATCAGCACTCAGTGGAATTCTAATGCGAGTGCTGGCTAAAGCGCCAGCGCTCCAGCAGAGGCACAGAAGGATTCCAAAATGTACCAGCAGAGGGCACTGTGTACACTGGAAATGCTCACTGATGCTTAATGTAACCTATGAAAATCTTTTATTTTTATTTTTAATTGGTTGCTTTTTTTAAATGTAGGATTTTTCAGTGAACATTCGAATTTTAAACTGAAAACAATGGGGCTTGAATGAGGCTTGAATATTGTCAGCACAATGGATAATTAAATCTTTGTGAATGCAATGATTGAATTGTCCATTACTTATACAGTGTATCTGGTGTTTACCTACTGCGTGTAGCAGTTGCTTGTCCTTCAGTTATAATCAGCTACAATAAATGAACCTTTGCTGTTACTGTAAGTAGCATTTTAATTAGCTTTTTTTTCTTTCAATTTCAGCCTGGTCATGCAGTGGAGGTTTGTGAATAGAATACAGAAGCAGATGACTTCTTTCAAGGAGGTAAAGACCCTTCAAAAGTTATTCTTCAAAACCTATCCCATCACATTCCAGTTGTATTACACCCCCCCACTCCCTGTGAAAGTGGTTTAACCCACTTTTTTTTTTTTTTTTTTTTTAAGCCCAATTACGAAACATAATTGTCTTGATACAGGTCATAGGTACATATTCTGTTAGTAGCATTGCTTGTCAGACTCAAATGGTACTATGAATCTGACCAGGTTGACATTCTGAAGTGTATTAGGTCTGCCAAACTTCCAGGGATGTGCTTTGCTAATAAACCAATGGTCAGTTACTTCTGATGAATCATGACCTCATGTAGCTGGGACTCCAATTGGAGGAGGCAATTCAAGCCAGTGCAACCATTAGCCTATCACCTAACATTGGCTAAAACTTGCTAGAACCAAATGCAGGAAACCAATCTCACAAACTAACTTCCCTTTCCAGATGCTCTAGTTGATGGAGAGTCAGGGGTCGAGACTAAAAAGTTAATTTTTAAAGGCTATATTGATGACCCAAACTCTGGATTTGCAAGTCTTTCATAAACTAAGTGCTATCTTTCAATGAGTAAGTCATCTGAAAGCACATGATCTCACAGCTGACGTCGGTGTGTCTCATTTCAGGGATTTTACGAGCTGATACCTCAGGATCTCATCAAGATTTTTGATGAGAACGAGCTGGAGGTGAGTAGTGTGATTGCCTTTGCTCGTCCCAGGTGCAGTAGTGTGATTCGCTTTGCTCTTTGTCCCGGGACTGGAGTGACGGCTCTTTGTCCCCCCTTCCCCCAGCTGCTGATGTGTGGCCTGGGAGATGTGGACGTCAACGACTGGAGGGAGAACACCAAGTACAAGAATGGCTACTGTGCCAACCAGCCCGTCATCCTGTGGTTCTGGAAGGTACACTCTCCCCCCCCAGCACCTGGTGCAAAGGGCACGTTCACGCCTTGACCAATAACTATAACTGTAACGACAACTATAAATCATTGGTTGGCGTTCGTTCACACCAAGAATGATATTGCTTATGGTACACGTGTCAAGCAAAACCTAGCGTTTGCTTATATTTGTGAAGAGGAGGAGCTGCCTGCAGTGTGGTTGTGGTACAAGACGCCTTTTGCCAGGATCTGCTAATAGCGAGGGACCAGTAACATGAATGGAACTAAAGGCTCAAGTTTGTATTAAAGTCATGTTTTCTCCCCTCTTCATTGACTAAAAATGCAGAATGCACATACTGTCATATCAGTTAGATTAACTTTTTTAATTCTCTTTTTAACCTAGTACTAACTAATGGCGCTCCAGACATTAGCTAGCTAGCTAGGTAAGCTATTCATAGCTAACTAAGTTATTGATAGCTAGCTAGTAGAACGAGCAACTTTCTCACTATTTATTCCAAGGGATTCCCTATGCCCTCTCACACATCCCCTTTTTTAGGCTATCTTTGAAGAATTTGCTCGTCTTGTCATATAGCATGTTGTTATTTTGCACATCTGCAATTAGCTATTCATCCATTTTATAAAGCAAGCGTTGTTTTAGCTATTATTGCGTTGAGTTCGCTTACTAGCACTGTCATCTGGAGCACTTTGTTTTGCATTTTGATTGGTTGAAAATATTTTGTCATTGGACAAACGTTAAAATCACACTGGAAAAAAGATTGCAATGATATCTATCGTGCTAGGTCTGCTGAAGTTTACAGTTATTGTTTGCATTGTGGACGTTGACATTTGGATGAACTAGAATCCAAGTTATCGTGATAGTTATCGGTCTCAGTGTGAACGGGCCTCAACACTCACTTTCTCATTGTTGGCAAATACATCTGCAACTGTGAGGTGCCACCAGGAAGCAAGTGTCTTAATCAACGGCAGTTATGACACGCGAGTTGTGATCTTTTACTTCGCTTAGACTGTGTTGCTGATGGATGCAGAAAAGCGCATTCGCCTGCTGCAGTTTGTGACCGGTACGTCCCGCGTGCCCATGAACGGGTTCGCCGAGCTGTACGGTGAGTCATCCTACATTTACATTGACATTTTAAGCATTTAGCAGACGCTCTTATCCAGAGCGACTTACAAAATGTGCATTAATACTTGGTAGTTACAATCATAGTTCGCGCAAGAGATCAGTGCAGTAATACAGCGATAGAAATCTTTGCAGGCAGCTGTGTACCATACCTGTAACACTGGGAAGGAAAAGGTTAATTAAAAAAATATATATACACTACTGTTCAAAAGTCACCTGCTGGAAACTATTTTTATCTCATAATTGACAAAATGCTTTAGCCACTGATATTTTTTTTAAATGTCCCCCCAATACATTTCTGTAAATACTTTAAAATGACAAAAACACATGTAACAATGAACAAAATGAACATCAAAGAAATGTTCAAGAAAATTATATTGAAAATTGAATCTTGGATTCCTCAAAATAGTCACCCTTTGGCGTGAGAATAGCCTCACAAACTGTGGCCATTCGGTTAATAAGTTTTAGCAGGAAATCACCCGACATGTTTTCCCAGCTATCCTGCAGCAATTCCCAGAGAAACTTGTGGGTTGCTTTGCTTTGACTCTTCCTTTCCAGTTTGTCCCATACAAGTTCTATGGGATTGAGGTCCGGACACTGGGCAGGCCAGGTCTTGAGTTTGAGTTGTTGTTCACATTCCTCCTTCACCAGATAGTTCTTGCACAACTTCAAGGTGTGTTTCGGGTCTTTATCTTGCTGAAGAATGAAGGAGTGCCCGATTAGCCATAGTCCAGATGGAAGGTGACCCCAAACTTTTGAACAGTAGTGTATACATAATTTTTTTTAAATAAATATATGAGGAGTAAGCAGGGATACATAGTGTTGAGCAAGTAGGCAGTGGTGATAACAATTAGCTAGATGTACAGAATTCAGTGGTAGTGGAGTCTGAAAAGACAGGTCCTCCCGTCTACGTACACGTTACTCACTCTGCCACGATGGGTCCTGAAGCGTGTTCTGGCAATATTTGGTTGTGGTCCCCCTTCCACGGTCACATGGGATCTGTTTGTTGACCCTCACTTGACCGTTGCTTTCGTTTTATCACCCAAACCAGGCTCCAACGGTCCACAGCTGTTCACCATTGAGCAGTGGGGTACGCCAGACAAACTGCCCAGAGCCCACACCTGGTGAGTGCCCCAGAGCTTCCGCTACTTTCTGCATCCCTCCTAGACTGATCCAGGATCATTCGCCTGCACTCAAATACATATCTCAACTGTTATGGGGGGAGCTTAACCGATCCAGGGTTAGCATGTGAAGACCACATCTATCTAGAGCACAGGTGTCTAACTCATTCCATCGAGGGCCGAGTGTATGCAGGTTTTTGTTGCAACCAATGCACTACACCAGGTGATTTCACTAATTAGCTCACTTCTTCAACTAAGGAGCGAACCTAATTGAAATCACCTGGTGTAATGCATTGGTTACAACAGAAACCTGCACACACTTGGCCCTCGATGGAATGAGTTTGACACCCCTGATCTAGAGAACACAGGCCTGGTTGTTTCTTGTAGCGACAGGATCAATGTCTGTATATTCAAGATTCTTTGTTCCCCATTGTTCTTCCCTCTCTAAAGCTTCAACCGATTGGACCTTCCCCCGTACGAATCGTTTGAGGAGCTGAGGGAGAAGCTTCACATCGCAATAGAGAACGCGCAGGGTTTCGACGGAGTGGATTAGGGGCGGTGTGGGTAAGACAGTGATGTTGACCGCAGAGACCACGGAAACCCATGGAAGTGTCCTAAGAGAGGTGGATAGCACTGGACAACGCACCATCCCACAATCAGGACCTGACGCAGGAATGCAGGAAGTGAAAGACAAACACTCACAGAAAATATTCCCACGGTTGCCTGTTTACCATCCCTGGCGGGGTGTCAAGTAGAATGAAGAACTCGAAGATATCCCTCCACTCAAGTGTTAATTTTCTCAGATTGTCTCTTTTACAAAAAGTTTACAAAATGAAGGCCTGGATTCAGTCCTACCACATTAAGCTTTGTGCTTCATTTACAATCTTATGCAAGCATATCCTTTTTTTCTCTCTGGTGCCACATTGTGAGTTCAGGGGTTGTGTAAGTAATGGAAAGCAGCAAGGGAGTAGCACTTCTTTTAATTCATTAATCTGAATTGAGGGGGATAAAAAACAAATTTTTACATAAAACGAAATTTTACATTTTGTATGATTTAATCCAGGCTAATGTTTGTTTAATGCATACTTGTGTAGTATGTGTGTGTGTATGTATATTAGGGGTGTGACCGTATACCAGTATACCACGATATTAAAATATGAAATAGTACCCTCATAAACTAAATCACGTGGCAAAAGCTATTTTCATGCGGGGGGAAAAATATTTCAACCGCTACCCTACTAAAAAGTCAAAATAACCCATATTAAATCATATAATACTGGACCTGGGGTGTCTGCTAATCTCATTGAATCCCACCACCTCTTTGGCTGTTCTTGCATTTTGTTTTGTTTACAATGTGATTGCGCACATGCAGACAGCTCCCTCACATTTCCCAAGCCTGGGTTGTTATTAGCTAGCTAGCTACACGGCATAAATCTCTGTTTGCAGTCCCTTATAAAACTTGCGATGTCCGACGCTAATTCCGATGCCGAGGTGGTCTGTAATGACTAATTATATCACCCCCTAAAATAACTCATTCATTCGTGTGGACTCACTTTGGATTCAGAAAAAAATATGTTGTTGTTGAGAAAAGATCTCCCATCTGTAGAGAATGTGGGAAACATGTAATAGCCAGAGGATGGAATAAGTCAAACCTGCGTGAGCATCATCCTTCACGTTATGCCACAATGGAAAAAGTGAGTAGCTAAATATAGTACTAGATCCAAAAAACTGATAACGCTGTCGGCTCTGGCCGGGAGTGCCACCAGGGGGCGGCGATTGGCTGTCCGCCCCAGGGAGGGGGGAGGGGAGCCGACGTGACGTTCGCTGCGTATAGTGGCCCTGTAGTACCGGGTTACGGTCGGCGGCCTGCGGGTGCCGTCTAAGAGGCGTCACTTCGCCGTCACTACCGGTCACAGGACTACGGCAGCGAACTCACATTACTAGGGGGGGATTGACGTAAAAATAGCGGGTCTAATTGGCTACCAAATTGGGAGAAAATGGGATAAAATCAGAAACAAATGTATAAAAAAATTTTAAAAAACTGATAACGCGATAAAGCAAAATGTTCCTTAATTTGCAAAGGGAATGATTTAATTTAATTTAAACATAAAATTACAATGAGTGAACTATATTCAGTTTCATTTTTCGTTTTATTTTCCAATTAAAATGGTATATAAATCTGCAAAGAGCCATAAAATAAACAGATTGAGTTGTAAACTTTGTGTGATATATATATTTTTTTTTTTTTGCTTAAAAACTGATACCATGATATACTGAAAACCGTGATATTGAGTAGTACGAATATCATACCGTGAAAATGTAATGCTGTCACAGCCCTAATGTATGTATATATATATATACGCACATACAGACGTGTATGCTGATGGGTAGGCAGATGTATGTATCAATCTACAGCTACTGATATAGTTTGTTTATATATATAATTGTATATCTTTGAATAGGTCTACTATTTAGAGAAGGGTGTGTGACCTATATGGAAGCAGGAGGGGACAATACAGTGGGTCTTATGCAGTAGAAACCCAAGTCCTGTGTTTTATCAGAGTGGGGGATCGTCAATGTTCCTGTGAGACTTGGGGATGTGTCAAAAGGTCCATCAGAAGTCTCGCAAACAGAATTTCCTTGAGTTTTATCATTATCTTTGTTAATTCATCGTGAGATGACTTATCCATCTTCTCCAGTGCATTTTGCCAGCAGGATGGCAAATTCACGTGTCTGGTTCATACAATACGCTATACTGTTTCTAAGTGTCGCACGCTGCACTCATTTGACACAACTGAAAAGTACTGCCTGTTCTCCAAAGGAGGGCTCTGTGATGTTGCATCTACTTCGCCTGGTGGTTGTTTCACGTCTGTATAAACTGTATAAATGCGAAAACGGTGACCCGTGAGAAATGAAGGGGGGGGAGGCAGAGAGGGCACCTTTCAACTGATAACTGTCCTGGTAACTTTTCCCTTTTTGACATTTTCGTCTTTATTCGTGATTAACCACCACGTCAGTTTAACAGGATCACTCGCCAATGGCGGATTCCTTTTTTATTATTTTGTCTTTTGTTGCATTACAGTATCTTTTGTGCACTTGATAGGAAATCACGTTAATTATGGCAATGAGGATGTGTTACATGAATCAAGTTTGGTTATAACAGAGATCAGTTTTAAGATGCACAGAAAAAATACTGATCATGAGTGAATGATTTTAATTGGCACACATATCACATTACATTACATTACAGGCAATTTGCAGACGCCCTTATCCAGAGCAACTTACAGAGTTCACATTTCTTTACATACAATCCATTTATACATCTGGATATTTACTGAAGCATTTCGGGTGAAGTACCTTGCCTGAGGGTACAACGGCAGTGCCCTGCCTGGGAATCGAACCCACAACCTTTCGGTTACAAGCCCAGTTCCCTAACCATTATACTACACTCCTGTCCTATTTATTGTGTAGAAATGAGTTTCTGGATAGTTATCAAAGAAAGGGAAGATCTCTCCCTCTTTTTTGTAGCTCACTAGCCACCACTGAAATACAAAAATGTATTCGTTTTTATTTTGTATTACATAGTATTCTGAATTATAGATTTTGATGAATATCATTTTAATTGAGCATACGTTTACACTGTCATGTTAAATTTCTTGAAATTTATTTTCACGGTCTTGTATGTTAAAATTCTTGACTTTTTTTTACTCTTGCTGTTAAAGAATGGAGCACTTTTGCTATGACTTTGTAGTCTTAAGATGTTTTATCATCATATGAAGGTTTTCATATCACATTGGCGAAGGATTGTTTTTATTTTAAAATTCTCTTCTCTTAAGTGACTATTTTACTCTTGAAAATGTTTACATGTAAACATTGCTGAAAATAAGCACATACTTTCTCTTTACACGTAATTTACTGGACTGTTAAATTACAATGCCTTTATTTGTATTATAAATTGTACCATACAAAATTTTGATTATCAGAATTATAATGTATTGAAGTATATTCTTATCCTTGGGGGGGAAATAGTTTTTAATGTCCAAAAGTAGTGTAATGAATCATTCAAAGAAAATGTATATATCATAAATATGTTAAGTACATATGATTCTAACATATTGTAAGAAATTTATTTTATATTAATGGAATAAGTTACTGTACAGTAATATTTCATTAACTTGTTAAAATAGATTTTAACACATCAAAATTGCATGCCCATGTAAATGGTGGCATATTTTGACAAATTAATAAACAAAATGTGACTTCCACTTGCCTGAATTTACTTTCCTTTTCTTCCCTTACTTGTAGCACACCCTGGGGAAGTCTGATTGAACAACCATCCAGAAACGATAGTAGAACAACCCCAGCCAATAATTGTCAGGCTGCTTACCTGGTTGTAGCCATACACTTAAGCACCATCCGCTTTTAGTCAAGTCAAGTATCTTTATTGCCATACCAACCATGTTGCCATACCAACAATTCCAAAGTTGTTAGGAATTTGTTTTGGTGAAGCTCGTATTACAGTACAATATAGCATTACAATATCACATACATCATACATATACACATATATTCGCCCGAATATCATACATGTATGTGTACATGTATGATGTATGTGATATTGTGTATTAGGTGCTACTGAGTTGATCACCTCCTCGTTCCAACCGCCTGGTATACACATCACACCCTACATCCCAGCCAGACCCCTCCGCTCCACCTCTGGAAAACTGACTGTCCCATCCCTCCGGGCGCCAGGCAGTCACTGCTCACGGTCTCGCCTCTTCTCTGTCAGGACCGCAGAATACCCACCCTTTCAGACTCCACTACCACAGAATTCTGTACATCTAGCCAATTGTCATCACCGCTGCCTACATTGTTCATTAGTTTTTGTATATGTATACTTGTTTACTCCTAAAAAAGAAAAAGAAAAAACTAACCTTTTCCTTCCAAGTGTTACAAGTATGGTATGCAGCTGCCAACAACGATGTATATCGCTGTATTACTTCACAGTAGTATCAATACTGCACTATCGGGGGACACAAGCACCACCAGGGTGGCCGTGTCTTCATAGTCAGCAGAGATGTATTTCTCGCTTTTATTTTAATTTTTCGCCATTTTGGCAACCGGAAGTCGATGCCATATTGCCGTTTGTTGTCGCTAGCTTCATACTCCAAGCTAGAGTCTCACACTCCTACAACTTCCCACAGGGGAGAGGTTATGTAGGCTTGTCGTTTCTTTGATTTGTTTGAGCCATACCTGATAGTTGAGTTGTGTTGAAGGTATTTCAGGAATACGACCTGCATGAGTCTGTTGGTGCATGTTATACCTGTCATTTTTTGAGCCTTGTGAAACTTTGTGAGTGTTGGGTCAGAGTGATACTTTTTATACGATGAACTCTCGACCGGAGGTTTTCTTTTTGTTTGTTCTTTAGCAAGGGACTCAAAGTTGGCCTCGAAGACCGCGGTCTAGCTTTATACGGGTGTGTTATGTATTTGGTGGTGGAAACTGAACGAAATTAGTACACGGAGCGGCGCCGTATCCTGATGCACGCCGACTATGAAGACAAGGCCAGCGTCTCCTCGCCTTGTACAAATAATTGTAGGATGTCGGGTAAGTCACCCCCATATTCATTAAACCCTGGTGGTGCCTGTGCCCCCCAATAGTGCGGTATCGATACTACTGTTTTCCTTTCTTTTGCTACCCTATCATTCATTTACTAGTAGCCTATTTCTCACTCTATTTCTAACTTCTAGTTCAATCTCCACTCTAATCATCAAAAATAAATTGGCGTGATAAATTCACAGTACGGCTTGGCATAGCCATAGATACCTGGGAGGAGGTTAACGAAGTTAGCTGTGTGGCTGGCTGCTTGACTAACATGATCAATTTAGGGCAGTTCAACTGATTAATCTGGGCCAAGTCTAGCAGCCAAATCTAGAGTTGCAATTTCTATGCCTTGGTACTCAACGTATACATGTCCACCCGATTTGACCACGCCACTCCATTAAGTAGAGTGACACACACACACACACATACACACACACATACACATACACACACACACACACACACACACACACACACACACACACACTTTGCTGTGTTAATCACCCCATTCATATGGTCCTATATGGCACGCAACGCAGTACACAGAGGGTTCTGGGGCCTTTCAATGGTGATTCCATTTGTCAAACCGTTACTGTCAAAATTGTGCTTGAAATAGGTGAGTGCACAATTTGTCTGTTAAAAATAATAATCCCAAACGGTGATGTAAGTTACTTCTAACATGTTTTCTGTTTTGTTTTTTCCTGTTTTACCCATAAAACGAATTCCATTCAAATGAATTCCAAAGTAAGAATTTTTTAACTTGGCTACTGTTTATAGCGATTGTATTGGTTGGTATCAGGTTAAAAACAGAAAAAAGTTAGTTAAACTAACTGAAATGTCCATATGTGTATACTGTGCTTCTAGTCAATGAAGAGGGGAGAGAACATCACTTAACTACAAACTTGAGCCTTTATTTCCATTCATGCTACTGCTGGTTTCTCGCTGTTAGTAGATCCTGGCAAAATACTTCTTGTACCACGACCACACTGATTACTCACTGCAGGCAGCTAATTTTTATTATATATATATATATATATTGCTTATAATATATAAGCAAACGCTACCTTTAATTGACATGTGTACCATAACGATATTGTTCTTGGTGTGAACGTGAGCCAGTTATTTATGCCACTGTCTCTCTTGCTAAGTATGCAACTTATTGACGAAAGAGATGACTTCCATTTTGGACATGTGTTTCTTTCGTCAGTCTTCGAAGACTGGAGGTGGTTCCAGGTTATTCTTTGATTATTGACAGATTTGGCCACAGAAATCTAAAAAAATGGCAAACAACTGAATAGAATCTACTGTAGAAAGTGCCAAGTTATATCAGTAGATGGCCAGTTACTGCAGTTTTATAGCATTGGTGCATGTTTGTGTCAATACCCTGTGATGTAGTAGCACCAATTTGATTAAGGCTAAATACCCCCGTTTCCCTGCAGGAGCTGCACTTCTGCACAGCTTTGAGCAGCAGTACGACGCAGGCAGGATTCTCTGAGACAGGACACTGACCAGAGCTCACTTAGCAGCACAGAATCAGACAGAAAGAAGAGGATCTCAGTGGACTGGAGTCTGTCGACATGGCAGAGTCAGAGACTGCTGCATCAGGACTCAACACACTGGAGCCAGAGTGTGTTACAGCACACAGCGGGGTCAGTGATCTACAGCACAAATACACATCACTGATAAAAACAGAAACTGATCTGGACTCCACCTACACTGGGGATCTTATTAAGACCGAGAGCATTGACAGTACAGAGCTGGGATATATACCCCACCTGCATCTTGACCAGATCAAAACAGAGACTGATGATGGAGGCTACATTAAGGCTGAACAGGACGGTGACTGGCAGGATATTAAATGTGACACTATTAAATATGATCAAGTGAAGTGTGAATCCAATGAAAGTTTAAAAAGTGATCTTATGAATTTCAGTGAGCCAACTAATTTGAATGACCACAGGATAATTCATACAGGTGAGAAGCCCTACAAATGTACCCAGTGTGGGAAGTGTTTTAATCAGAAATCTCATTTAAATAGACACAAGACAATTCACACAGGTGAAAACCCCCACAAATGTATTCAATGTGGGAAGTGCTTTAGCCAAGCATGTAATTTAAAGAAGCACCTGAGAATTCATACAGGTGAAAACCCCCACAAATGTATTCAATGTGGGAACTGTTTTAGCCAATCATATAGTTTAAAGAAGCACCTGAGAATTCATACAGGTGAAAAGCCCTACAGATGTACTCAGTGTGGGAACTGTTTTAGCCAATCATTTAGCTTAAAGAGCCACATGCGTATTCATACAGGTGAAAAACCCTACAAATGTACTTGCTGTGGAAAGTGTTTTAATCAGCTCGCCCATTTAAATACACACAAGACAGTTCACACAGGTGAAAACCCCCACAAATGTATTCATTGTGGGAAGAGTTTTAGCCAAGCATGTGATCTAAAGAAGCACCTGAGAATTCACACAGGTGAAAAGCCCTACAAATGTGCTCAGTGTGGAAAATGTTTTAGCCAAGCATGCTATTTAAAGAAGCACCTGAGAATTCATACAGGTGAAAAGCCCTACAAATGTGCTCAGTGTGGGAAGTGTTTAACCCAAGCATATGACTTAAAAATACACCAGAGAATTCATACAGGTGAAAAGCCTTACAAATGTGCTCAGTGTGGGAAGTGTTTAACCCAAGCATCTGACTTAAAAATACACCAGAGAATTCATACAGGTGAAAAGCCCTACACATGTACTGAGTGTTGTGAGTGTTTCAGGCATAGATCTAGTTTAAAGAACCACCTGAGAATTCATTCAGATGAAAAGCCCTAAAGTTTTCAGTGTGCAAAGTATTTCATTCAGGCTTCTACTTAAATATCTAAACATTAATACAGGTGCAGCTCCTGAAGTGTGCTCAGTGGGAGGTGTTTCTGATTTTTTTAAAGCCCAAAAATGTCTTAAATGACATTTGAATGCATTAAAACGTTTGACCACTGTGCTAATAGTTTGTGAAAGCAGCTGTGTCATGACTCGTGTTATGGTTACCTTTATAATTTATTTTAAAGTGTGAAACACCCCTTACCAGACCCTACGGTCACAACGAATTAAATTCTAGTGGCCCCTGCCATTGGCCATCATTATTCAAGTACTGAACAATAATTAAGCTTATATTACTGGTAACACCATTACTCAATTACTGAACAATTATTTCAGCATATACTACAAGGATATTGATTGTCAATGAAGGCAATGCCAGCAGCCTAAGAAGACTAAAATAATTGTATGTGAACTAACATATAGAATAGGAATAAATAACTTTTTGCCAAGAAATTGGATAAAATAATGAATTCAAATGTTATACCCCTTGACACTGATGTATTAAAACACCACATTTCTAGAGATCAAATGTGAATGAAATGCCACCTGTATTAAGTCTACTACCTCTTGGTAACCGGTTTTTGTTGTTTGTTTTAGTGTTAGTTATCTTTTATTATTAATATTTTTCCCCCCCTCTCTTATTTGCACCTTTCTTTTTTAACATTATTTCCATATGTATGTATTATTATTTTTCTTTCTTGTCTTCCTTTATTCCCTCAAACCATATGTATAAATGTATGTAAAATGTGTTTGAACAGTAATGAAGTGTAAAAACCAATGATGAAACTATGAATTATGAAGACACAAAGTATTTTTAAAAATGTACTTCACAATATACTACAAAGATATTGATTGTCAATGAAGGCAATGCAAACAGCTTAATAATTTCATTATATTGAACTAGTTATCATCAGAGATCGAGATTTAGTAGTGCACCAACAGATTCCAGTACCAAACAACAGTGGTTTGGAAATAACCACTGATATTTCACAATTGCTAAATTGCTTTGTTATTTTTGTCAACTTTATCCAACTTTGAGTGGGTGAAGAAGTTGTGAGTGGATTTGAAATGACGGATGACTTGAATACTAGGAGCATGACGGACATGACTTGTAAATTATGTGGAGGTGGAAATATTATTGATAATCGTAAGAAAATCAAGTACAGACACATGACATTGTTTACAATTGCAATTGGAAAGAATTCATGAAAAATGACCACATGGTACATTTACCAACCACAGTCATAGGCAGTAAAAACGCCCCACTTGAGTTGAATGAAAATGTTAGCATTGGTATTGTTTCAAAAATATAAATCCGTAATAAAGTTAATAGAAGAACAAATGTAGTAATTTGATGTAATTTTCGCTTTTATTTTGATTTTTTCCGCCATTTTGATAACCGGAAGTCGATGCCATATTGTCGCTCATTGTTGCTAGCTTCATACTCAGAGCAAGAGCCTCACACTCCTAAAACTTCCCACAGGTGGAGTTTTGTAGAATGGTCGTTTCGTTGATTTGTTGTAACCATACCTCATAGCTGAGTTCTATTGAAGGCGTTTGAGGAATACGATCTATGGGTCTGTTGGTGTATGTTATACCTGTCAAGCCCTGGGTCAGAGTGCTACTTTTTATACGACGAACTGCCGACCGGAGGTTTTCTTTTCTTTGTTCTTTAGCACGGGACTCAAAGTTGGCCTCGGAAGATCGCGGTCTAGCTTTGTAAGGGTGTTTTAATTTATTTGATGGTGAAAACTTAAAAAACTAGTACAGGGAGCGGCGCCGTATCCCGATGCACGCCGGCTATGGAAACAAGGCCAGAGTCTCCTCGCCTTGTCCAAATAATTGTGGGAAGTCGGGTAAGTCACCCCCATATTCATTATGCCCTGGTGGTTCCTGTGCCCACAATAGTGCGGTATCGATACTACTTTTTTCCTTTCTTTAACTCACCCCAGCCATGATCCGCACTAATTACACACCCTATTCCACACCTCATCCCTCGCTAGTTTGGATATATTTATAGTGGGGTGGGAGACGGTCTTTCCCTGCTACCCTATCATTAATTTACTAGTATGTCTTAATCTAGTTATAACTTCTAGTTCAATCTCCACTCTAATCATCAAAAATAAATTGCCGTGATACAGTCACGGTACAGCTTGGCATAGCCATAGATACCTGGGAGGAGGTTAAAGAACTTAGCTATGTGGCTGGCTGCTTGATATTATCAATTTAGGGCAGCTAAACTGATAAATCTGGGCCAAGTCTAGCAGCCAAATCTAGAGTTGCCATTTCTATGCATTACATTTTACATTTCACATTTCAAGCATTTAGCAGACGCTCTTATCCAGAGCGACTTATAAGATGTGCATTAATACAAGGTAAGAACAATCATAGTTAGCGATTAAGATCAGTGCAGTAATACAGCAATAGATATCATTGCAGGCGTCTGCGTATCATACCTGTAACACTGGGAAAGAAAAGGTTCGTGTTTTTTGTTGTTTTTTTTAAATAAAAAAATGCCTTGGTGTCCTCCCGATTTGACCTAATCACTCCATTAAATAGATTAACGCACACACACACTTTGTTGTGATACTCACCACATTCATATGGTCCTATATGGCCCCCAACGCAGCACACAGAGGGTTCTGAGGCATTTCAGTGGTGATTCCGACCCTTTTTTAATTTTATTTTTTTATAATTTTTGTTTCTGAATTTTTTATCCCAATTTGGCAGCCAATTAGACCCGCTATTTCTATGTCAATCCCCCCCAGTAATGTGATTTCCCTCTAGTAATGTGATTTCGCTGCTGTAGTCCTGCGACTAACCACTAAATTCTGGACCTGAATCAAAAAAATAATTGTAGTTTTTCAACCTCAAGGTATCTTTACATTATTAAAAGCCTGGACAAATACAGAAACAAGTCATTATTATAGTATGGTATGTTTATTGTTTTCACAGTTTGACAGAATTTGTATAGACTGCATGAAAATGGTTATGTTTCACTAACCTATCTTTTGCTACTTAGACACGCTAACGTATTACCTAATTATGTTACTTAGCTCTAAACAAAACCTGTAATTTCAGGTTCTGTTTAGAGCTAGTTATAACCTTGGTGCTAGTAAGCTGCAATAGAGCTTTCTCTTCCAACAAGCTGCAGGAATATCAGCGATCTTGCGTTGTCCTGATTTGGATGAAGCGATCCACGTATATATATTCCTGCAGCTCTTGAAGAGAGCTATATTGTCGCTTTACTCTAATACATGAGTCATGGGAAAGGTCAGAGTTTGGGAACATGGCCAATAGCATTGATGCAGTAGGACCAATTTGATTAAGGCTAAATCCCCTCATTTCCTTGCAGGAGCTGCACTTCTGCACAGCTTTGAGCAGCAGTACAATGCAGGCAGGATTCTCTGAGACAGGACACTGACAACACTACCAGAGCTCACTTAGCAGCACGGGATCAGACAAAGAAGAGGATCTCAGTGGACTGGAGTCTGTCCACATGGCAGAGTCAGAGACTGCTGCACAGGACACTGGGGATCTTCTTAAGACAGAGAGCATCGACAGTACAGAGCTGGGATATGTACGTCACCTGCATCCTGACCAGATAAAAACAGAGACTGAAGATAGAGGCTACATTAAGGTTGAACAGGACAGCGACTTGCAGGATATTAAATGTGACACTATTAAATATGATCAAGTGAAGTGTGAATCCAGTGAAAGTTTAGAAAGTGATCTTATGAATTTTAGTGAGCAAACTAATTTGAATGACCACAGGATAATTCATACAGGTGAAAAGCCCTACAAATGTACTCAGTGTGGGAAGTATTTTAATCTGCAATCTCGATTAAATAGACACAAGATAATTCACACAGGTGAAAAGCCCCACAAATGTATTCAGTGTGGGAACTGTTTTAGCCAAGCACATGATTTAAAGAAGCACCTGTTAATCCATACAGGTGAAAAGCCCTACAAATGTATTCAGTGTGGGAAGGGTTTTAGCCAAGCATGTGTTTTAAAGAAGCACTTGAGAATTCATACAGGTGAAAAGCCCTACAAATGTATTCAGTGTGGGAAGGGTTTTAGCCAACCATGTGTTTTAAAGAAGCACTTGAGAATTCATACAGCTGAAAAGCCCTACAAATGTAATCAGTGTGGGAAGGGTTTTAGCCAAGCATGTTATTTAAAGAAGCACCTGAAAATTCACACATGTGAAAAGCCCTTCAAGTGTACTCAGTGTGGGAAGGATTTTAACCAAGCACTTTATTTAAAGAGCCATTTGAAAATCCATACAGATGAAAAGCCCTACAAATGTACTCAGTGTTGTAAGTGTTTTAGCAAAGCATGTGATTTAAGGAGGCATCTGACAATTCACACAGGTGAAAAGCCCTACAAATGTGCCCAGTGTGGAAAGTGTTTTAGCCAAGCATGTTATTTAAAGAAGCACCTGAAAACGCATACAGGTGAAAAGCCCTACAAATGTGCTCAATGTGGGAAGTGTTTAAACCAAGCATACGACTTAAAAATACACCAGAGAATTCATACAGGTGAAAAGCCCTACAAATGTGCCCAGTGTGGGAAGTGTTTAACCCAAGCATCTGACTTAAAAATACACCAGAGAATTCATACAGGTGAAAAACCCTACATATGTACTGAGTGTTGTGAGTGTTTCAGGCATAGATCTAGTTTAAAGAAGCACATGAGAATTCATTCAGGTGAAAAGCCCTGAAGTATTCGGTGTGCAAAGTATTTCATTCAGGCTTCTACATTAAATAAATATCTAAACATTAATACAGGTGCAGCTCCTGAAGTGTGTCGTCAGTGGGAGGTGTTTCTGTCATGCAACTTATTTAAAACACCATTCTTTTTTCCTTTTTTATGCCACAAAATGTCTTAAATTACATTTGAATGCTTTAAAAGTTTCAACCACTGGCAGTACAGTGCTAATGGTTTGTGAAACAGCTGTGTCATGTGTCATTGCTCGTGTCATGTTTACCTTTATAATTTATTTTAAAGTGTGAAAGAAAATTCTCTTACCGGACCCTACGGTCACACCAAATTCATTCTAGCGGCCCCCTGCCATTGGCCGTCATTATTCAAGTACTGAACAATAATTAACCTTATACCACTGGTAACACCCATTACTCAATTACTTCACCATATACTACAGAGATGCCGATTGTCAATGAAGGCAATACCAGCAGCCTAATCATTTCTTGCTATTGAACTAGTTATCATCAGGGATATAGATTTAGTAGTGCACCAACAGATTCCAGTACCAAACAACAGTGGTTTGATATGACAGATGACTTGAATACTAGGAGCATGACGAACATGACGTAAATTATGTGGAGGTGGAAATGATCATGATATTGATAATCGTAAGAAAATCAATAAGCATAAGCGAAGGAAAGGTCAAGAAAATGCCGCTTTAAATTTGAAGGAAATGGGAAAAACAATTCTCATTGTCAGAGAATATATTTTGAATAACCACAGACACATGACATTGTTTACAATTGCAATTGTAAAGAATTCATGAAAAATGATCACATGGTCCATTTACCAACCACAGTCAAAGGCAGTAAAAACACCCCACTTGGGTTGAATGAAAATATTAGCAATGGTAATATTTAAAAAAATATGAATCCAAAGTGTCTTGTATTTTGTTCGTTGAACACATTCCCATACCCAATAGAAGTGATCTGGAATGGCACATTGATGAAGATGAGCTTGAGCTATTAAAATCTGACAGCATTGACAAACATTGAGAAAAGGTTTTTGAAATGTAACACTTCTGTGATTGCTTATGTCAAATCAGAGGAAACCCTTCTCAAACTGATGAGGGAATCCACACATGCAACAAAATGTGCAATATTGTAGTTTTTTTTTTTAAAGAAATTGAACCATTAATATATCAAATACTAAAAATGTCTTACTTGCTTTTCCACTTGACAAGGGCAGATATGGATCAATGACAAAGATCAAATTATTGGCTAAATAATACAATTATTGATACGTACCTCAAATTTTTAAATAGATCCAAAGCCGAATTCATCAATCATCTCAGTAATATTGTATGGCTTAATAAAGTTTGTTTTGATGAATATCCATCATCACCTCATTCCTCTGCAATGATAAGACACTGTTGGCATTACAATGTATTAGTTATTCCATTAATGTAATCGCTTCGCATTGGTTATGCACTATAATTTACATAAAATCACAAAAGAAGAAAATCTTATTGCATCACTTTGAATATTAGTATCATGGATTCCTTATGACATTGGCTTAAAGAGGTACCCTAAAGTCACCGCAAAGGTATATTCATTGTGGAGCAATCAAATCAATGCACAAGATTCCGGGGGAAAAAAGATTGCAGTAGTTGTGGATTATATGTTTGCCTGTAAGCCAAAAAGGTTTTGTAAGTGATCAATCAACTAGCAAGAAATTCAAAGCAAATGTGACATTCAGAGTTAACATCCAGTAACGTTACATTATATTTATTAATACGTTTTGAATAAGTAGTTTGAATAATACGTTTGAAGCGCCTTTCTAGGAACCCAAGGACTACAGTATAAAAAAATAAAATAAAATGGACACCATTTCAAAACAAAGCACAAAAGTCCTAGGAAAGAGGAGAACTAAACTACAAAAAAGCAAATCTTTTAAATAAGATGGGATTTGACTTGGAGCTAGTGGAGGTGCAGGAGGGTGGGGGTGATGTGCTGCCAGGGTTTTGTGCATGTGAGAAACCTGGCTACAGAGTTCTGGACGTACTGGAGCCCATCTATTGCTTTACTAGGCACCCTGAATAGGACTCCATTGCAGTAATCCAGGCGAGAGGTCATGAAGGCATGGATGAGGGTCTATGCCACGGATTCGGTGGGTGATGGCCGGAGTCTGGATATGTTCTTTAGATTTGATGTTTAGGAAAGCAAATATAAAGTAATATGTAAAGTAATTAAAACCAATGAATTACTGAAATAATGAAAAATAACAAATATAAAACAGAATTGTATATTTTATATTATTGTTGATGTATGAAAGAAAGCCTCTGGTGGTGGCACTCCTTAGTTCACTGGATTGGGGGGGTCATTGCTTTGCAAAAATTTGGCATAAGCTAATGGTCATCTGTGGCCCTCATTGGCTTACAACATGTTTGCAATTAGTGGTGATATTTTCTTGAGAGAAATGTAGCTTAATAAAAACAAATTAATTTACTAAAATTAATGTATAAAAAATAAGTAATTTAGGGCTGGCGGATAGCATAGCGGTCTAATGCTCGCATATTTGGCTAGTCCTGTACGAGTTTGAGCTGCCTATCAGGGATGCAGTTCAAAACCTGTCTATGCCAGACCGGCCCTGGCTGTTAGCCCCGATCGGGGGCGGCATTTGACTGTCCACTACTGGGGTACGGTGGCTGGCACGAATTCACTGTGAAGCACGTAAGGGTGTCTTCAGAAAGGGGATCATTGACTTCCATCTCGAAGGAGGCGGATCATTGCTGGCCTCGGAGAGTAGCTTGCCCTGTAGATACGGGCGGCGAGTTTGTGGGGGAGGGTTAATCAAAATAAATAGAAGGTATAATTGGTTTCCAAATTGGGGAGAAAAATGGGGTAATTTAAGTGGGTGAATTATGTACGTTTTTAAAGTACGTGTACTTGTATAGCGCTACTGGTAAAGGTGCTTTAAGTTCTCAGTGCAGGTGGCCCACTGGCGCGGAAGTCCTGCTAGGTGGCGGTAATTTGCTGTCCCAGGAGGAGTGGGAGGGAAGCCTGCATGAGTTTGTCACATGCAAGCGGCTCTGTGTGTACCAGAATAACAGCCTTTGTATTGCCTGATTTCATGTATTGCATAATGTGCAAATAACCCCAAGCCTGGCTGTAGAGACGACACTTTAGCCCCAGCAAAATTTTGTATGACGACACAGTGATGATAAAAATGTAACTGATCTAGAAAGTAGACATTCTGAGGTATCTATATCCCCCCGCTTTTATTGAGGTAAAATCATTTACAGGAGAGCCTGATTCATACTACCTGTCATGACTATCATCAATTACCTATAATCTAGTATGGCAGTAACATAAAATGGTTTTCTCTACTGATCATATTTAATTAGGCTTATAAACGTGTGTAGTTACGACATAATATGCAAGAGAATATACTATTCCTTTAGTTTTCGTCCAGTAATAAAATAAATAGAGAAACAAATGAGTAAGTAATCCCCGCTTTTATTTTGATTTGTTTTCCATTTTAGTAACCGGAAGTCGATTCCTTGTTGTCGCTAGCTTCATAGTCCTAGCTAGAGCCTCACACTTCTACGTCTTCCCACAGGGGAGGAGTTTTGTAGGCTGGTCGTTTCGTTAATTTGTTTGAGCCATACCTGATAGCTGAGTTGCATTTCAGGAATACGACCGAAGGGTCTGTTGGTGTATATAATACCTGTCAGTTTTTGAGCTTTGTGAAACTTTGGAAGCGCTGGGTCAGAGTGCTACTTTTTATACGACGAATTTATTTTGTTTGTTCTTTGGTACAGGACTCAAAGTTGGCATCGAGCACCGCGGTCTAGCTTTGTAAGGGTGTTTTATTTATCTGATGGTGAAAATAGAATGAAACTAGTACACGGAGCGGCGCCGTATCCCGATGCACGCCGACTATGAAGACAACACCAGCATCTCCTCGCCTTGTACACTGCCTGGCCAAAAAAAAGAGTCACCACCTGGATTTAACTAAGCAAATAGGTAAGAGCCTTCCATTGGATAATTACTGCAGTGATTAATATGTTTTAGCTGGCAACAAGTTATTTAACCCTAACTGATACAGTGAGTAGCTTCTAATTTATTTAAACAACCATGTTGGAAGACATATCCTGTGGTCGTGGAAAAGATGTTAATCTGTTTCAGAAGGATCAAATTATTGGCCTGCATCAAGCAAAGAAAACAACTAAGGAGATTGCTGAAACTACTCAAATTGGGTTAAGAACTGTCCAACGCATTATTAAAACCTGGAAGGATAGTGGTGAACCATCTTCGAGGAAGAAATGTGGTCGGAAAAAAATCTTGAATGATCGTGATCGGCGATCACTTAAACGTTTGGTGAAATCATATCTTAAAAAAATCAACAGTAGAACTCACGGCTATGTTTAATAGTGAAAGTAAGAGCATTTCCACACGCACAATGAGAAGGGAACTCAAGGGATTGGGACTAAACAGCTGTGTAGCCTTAAGAAAACCACTTGTCAGTGAGGCTAATAGGAAAAAAAGGCTTCAATTTGCTAGGGAGCATAAAGATTGGACTCTGGAGCAATGGAAGAAAGTCGTGTGGTCTGATGAATCCAGATTTACCCTGTTCCAGAGTGATGGGCGCATCAGGGTAAGAAGAGAGGCGGATGAAGTGATGCACCCATCATGCCTAGTGCCTACCGCACAAGCCTGTGGGGGCAGTGTTATGATCTGGGGTTGCTGCAGTTGGTCAGGTCTAGGTTCAGCAACGTTATGTGCACAAAGAATGAGGTCAGCTGACTACCTGAATATACTGAATGACCAGGTTTTTCCATCAATGGATTTTTTCTTCCCTGATGGCACGGGCATATTCCAAGATGACAATGCCATGATTCATCGGGCTCAAATTGTGAAAGAGTGGTTCAGGGAGCATGAGACATCATTTTCACACATGGATTGGCCACCACAGAGTCCAGACCTTAACCCCATTGAGAATCTTTGGGATGTGCTGGAGAGGACTTTGCTCAGAGGTCTGACTCTCCCATCATCAATACAAGATCTTGGCGAAAAATTAATGCAACTCTGGACGGAAATAAATGTTGTGACATTGCAGAAGCTTATCGAAACGATGCCATGGCGAATGCATGGCGTAATCCAAGCTAAAGGCGGTCCAACGAAATATTAGAGTGTGTGACTTTTTTTTTGGACGGACAGTGTACAAACAATTGTAGGAAGTCGGGTAAGTCACTCCCATATTCGTTAAAGCCTGGTGGTGCCTGTGCCCACAATAGTGCAGTATCGATACTACTGTTTTTCTTTCTTTAACTCATCCCAGCCAGGATCCACACTAATCACACACCCTATTCCACACCTCATCCCTCGCTAGTTTGGATCTATTTATAGTGGGCTGGGCAGAGCCGGCCAGTGGTATAGGCGATACAGGCGAATGCTTGCGGCGCCGTCCATCCATAGGGGGGGCGCCAACTGAGGGAGAGGGAAAAATATAAAAGGGAAAAAGAGAGAGAGAGAAAAACGCAGTGTCGCTCTTCTCTGAACAGAATGTTCTCAATTAAAATACTATTTCCAAATATGACCAAAAAAGCCCACAACATATTTACATTTTTGCTTTCTGGGTTGGCCGCGGCGCAGCATCACAAATGACAAAAAAGAACGTGACCGCTGTGGTGACATTAATATTGACATGTAAACATAACAGCTCAAATTCACAACAGCAGAACACGATTTTTCCTATAACATTAGCTGCAATTTTTTTACCTCTACCTAGGCATTTGGGAGTCATGTCGGGCGCAGCGAGCACAGGAGATACCATGCAGCGACTTTCACACAAGGCTTCATATTTATTATTCGGCGTTGGTCCTCCAATTAATTGCAATTGACCAGGATCACATTTAATACCTCATATTTCTTACATCTGCAGCCTACATTTTTTCAGTCGTATAAAAATGAAAACATTCGCTATATTTGTCTTTGTGTTTACATCTGTTGTGGGAGGAAAATTGAGAGACTTCATGACTGCAGCCTGTTGAGTTGCTGTGGCTATTTGGTGGACCGCATATAATTTGCTACAAAAAACAAGTGTTAATGTTTAACGAAGGAGCACATACAAGCGCCTTACAAACCTATGTAGTGGGGAATTTGGTTCAAAAATATGAACGGAGTACATAGAAACAGTGGCAGCCAGGGAAATGTAAACAGATGCAGATGGAGATAAGGGTATGGAGCCAAGGATATGTCAAATCAAACCGCCAAATCAAATCAAATCAAATGTTTGTATAGCGCTTTTCACAACAGGAAGCCAAGGATATGTCTCCCCTTACTCCCCCCCGCTCTTTCGAAAACAAGTTTTACAGAAGCGGTGTAGAAATGTATGATTGGGGCTAAATGGTAACAAACTGTTATCACAATCACAATCAAATTCTCTTGCTGTTGCTGTTAAGGGAAAGAGGGGTTCACACTTATGACACACTCATGATTTATCATTGACTCCATAGCCATGATCTGTCATCACAGTTATTATCTAACATTGTATCTTATTTAACTATTATAGCCATTTAGCAAATAGCATTATCAGTACATGCTATAGATATATATTGCATAATTAGGTTAGCTTAAGTGATTGTCATTTTTTTATTAAAGAATGAATGATAGGAACGTAGTGGTGGAGAATGTAAACTACTGAAGAGGCAGAATGGGAAACCATGGGGAGGAAGTAATGTATGGGAAACCATGGGGAGGAGGTAATGTAAGCAGGGGGTTGACGTCAAGCTCACCAAAGGAGGGGTTAAAGAAGAGGATATAAGGAGGATGTATGCTGAAAAGTGTCAGTTGCTGCTTCGCGAACCAGCCCGGTTTCATGTAATCTCGCATCATATATAATAAACCCTGTTACATCAGACTCTGAAGATTGTGCTGTTTCTTGAAGAAGTATCCAGTGTGGTGGGATCCCTCAGTCTAACTGGCCCTGGCTGAGGTCAGATTCTCCTACACTGTGCTTTTATGTAACTTGTTGCTGCAAAAATATGTCAAGCATGAGCTACGAGTAGTAGTGAACGATATATCTCATTCCGATAGCTATTCCGATATGAGCATTTGCAATATCACACTGCCAAAGTTTGCGATAGAAATCTATAGGACGCTGGGCATGTTTTGTCTTACATCTGTTTCCCAAACATACTTGCAGACTAGCTTTGTCTCCCAGAACTAATTTACCCAAATCACATCCCAGACTCAAGCAAACACCAATCCCGGATGCGTTTGAAAATGCAACGCCTTACGAAAAAAAACTCTGAAAGTCACAACGGTGAAAGAAACAATAGGACAGCTATGTTCATTCAGTAGCCTAATGTTATTATGAAGTTCGACAGAAACAGTTGAATAGGTTTTTTCAACATGTCAGTAGGCTAAACTAATATTGGGGGGAATTGTATTGTTTGGGTTCCCTTAATTTAATATAATGCCTGTTCTATGATGTCTGGAACACATATGTACTGTCCTCCCTATGTGTGTGTGTCTGTACGCAGTTAGACAGCCAGCCAAACTCCTTTCAATAACAAGATGGGAGTCAGGGTGTAGCGTCCAAGCTCCAGTGTTTAATAATGCCACACTTGCATGATGTCAAAGAAACAATACAATTGGATGTATGGGTTGGAGTAAAAAGACAATGCTTTCGAAGGTGAAACAAGCTGAGATTGCAGAGAATTAAGTTTGAGCACATTGTACTAATGTTAACACATTGATTTCTTATCACCACATGAACTTCCGGTTTCCTGTTTCCTGTATGTAGATTCATGGCATTTTACTTAAGCAGCCAGTAAGTAGCAGTAAGCATTAAAACATAGTGTTTGCAATTACAAGGCAAAACAATAACACTTGCAATTACAAGGCAAAACAACATATAATATCAATGATCAATTTTCCTCCCATGTGTTTTGTTTCATCTTGTAATACCATATCACAATCGCAAGATATAGCAAGATTATGCAATAGCAATATGAGATTTTGCCTATATCGTGGAGCCCTAGCTACTGTCGATTTTTGAATTCGCAAGATTGTTCATTTGTTCACTTTGTCATTTGACACTGTCCAGTTCAGATCCTTTTGTTTCAAAGGCCTGGGTTTAGCTCGACCATCGGAATGCATCGAAGCGATTCCTATATCTTTCTAAAAATCTATTTATATGAGGAATAAAAATGTTGTACTATTAAAATGTATATTCGAATTGCGTGAATGAAAATGACAATACTATATTTTGTCCTTTCAAAGAAAACCTGTTTATTTAAGTGTTCGTAACACAAATCGAACTCGTAGAATCATGCAAATCTGACAATAATAAGAAGACATAATGACAAGAACAGGCCATTCAGCCCATCTAGGCTCGTCATGTCCTAATCTAAAGAGTATCTAGTACTGCATCTAGCCTAGACATGAATAGCCCAAGTGTTTCTGCCTCTACTACCTGATCTGGCAAGCTGTTCCAGGCATTGACAAACTTCCTAATATCTGTGCAGAATTTACCTTTAACTAATTTCCACCTGTGGCCTCTTGTTCTGCTGACCCTACTTATCTTAAAAAATCTTTGGTAGTTCACTTTGTTAATCCCTTTTAGGAATTTAAAAACCTCAATTAAATCCCCCCCTAAGTCTCCGTTTGCTAGGCTTAAATAGTCTATCCTCATAACTTTTACCTTTCATACCAGGTATCAGTTTAGTTGCCCTTCTTTGAACTTTTTCAAGAGCTTCTATATCTTTCTTGTAGTCCGGTGCCCAGAACTGCACACGGTACTCGAAGTGAGGTCTGACAAAGGTATTATATAACATTAATATAACCTCCTTTGATTTATACTCAATACTTTTTGCTATATATCCCAGCATCCTGTTGGCTTTTTTCACTGCTGTAGCACACTGCTTTGATGCAGATAGACTTTGATCAACTACAATTCCTAAGTCTTTTTCAAACTGAACACCTACTAACTTTTCTCCTCCCATAAACTACTCCTGTCTAATGTTTTTATTTCCCACATGCGTAACTTTACATTTAGCAATATTGAATGTCATCTGCCATGTATCTGCCCATTTTGAATTTTGTTTAAATCATCTTGGATTACTTTAGTCGATTCCAAACTGTCTGCCAAATCCCCAAGTTTAGTATCATCTGCAAATGTAACCATTTTGCTACTAACGTCCATATCAAGATCATTTATGTAAATAAGGAAGAGCAGAGGTCCCAGCACCGATCCCTGCAGGACACCACTGCACACAGCACCGAGGTCAGATACAGCCCTACCTACTGTTACTCTTTGTATTCGACCCTTGCAGCCAATTATGAACCCACTCTGAAACAACTCCTGCAATTCCTACTGAATTCATTTTAGCAATGAGCCTCTCATGTGGTACCTTGTCAAATGCTTTCTGAAAGTCCAAATATATAATATCATAGGCCTGGTTCAGATCAACACACTTTGTAGCCTCTTCAAAAAGTCTAGGAGGCTTGTTAGGCATGACCTCCCTTTGAAAAAGCCATGTTGGCTCTCCTTAAAATACTATTATTTTCAAGAATGATTCCAACTTATCCCTAATAATACCTTCCAGTATTTTACATGCGATGCAAGTTAAACTGACAGACCTATAGTTCCCTGGGTCAGTACGGCCCCCCTTCTTATACACTGCCTGGCCAAAAAAAAAGTCACCACCTGGATTTAACTAAGCAAATAGGTAAGAGCCTTCCATTGGATAATTACTGCAGTGATTAATATGTTTTAGCTGGCAACAAGTTATTTAACCCTAACTGATGCAGTGAGTAGCTTCTCATTTCTTAAACAACCATGTCGGAAGACATATCCTGTGGTTGTGGAAAATATGTTAATCTGTTTCAGAAGGGTCAAATTATTGGCCTGCATCAAGCAAAGAAAACAACTAAGGAGATTGCTGAAACTACTCAAATTGGGTTAAGAACTGTCCAACGCATTATTAAAACCTGGAAGGATAGTGGTGAACCATCATCTTCGAGGAAGAAATGTGGTCGGAAAAAAATCTTGAATGATCGTGATCGGCGATCACTTAAACGTTTGGTGACATCATATCGTAAAAAATCAACAGTAAAACTCACGGCTATGTTTAATAGTGAAAGTAAGAGCATTTCCACACGCACAATGCGAAGGGAACTCAAGAGATTGGGACTAAACAGCTGTGTAGCCTTAAGAAAACCACTTGTCAGTGAGGCTAATAGGAAAAAAGGCTTCAATTTGCTAGGGAGCATAAAGATTGGACTCTGGAGCAATGGAAGAAGGTCATGTGGTCTGATGAGTCCAGATTTACCCTGTTCCAGAATGATGGGCGCATCAGGGTAAGAAGAGAGGCGGATGAAGTGATGCACCCATCATGCCTAGTGCCTACCGCACAAGCCTGTGGGGGCAGTGTTATGATCTGGGGTTGCTAAGTTGGTCAGGTCTAGGTTCAGCAATGTTATGTGCCCAAAGAATGAGGTCAGCTGACTACCTGAATATACTGAATGACCAGATTTTTTTCCATCAATGGATTTTTCTTCCCTGATGGCACGGGCATATTCCAAGATGACAATGCCATGATTCATCGGGCTCAAATTGTGAAGAGTGGTTCAGGGAGCATGAGACATCATTTTCACACATGGATTGGCCACCACAGAGTCCAGACCTTAACCCCATTGAGAATCTTTGGGATGTGCTGGAGAGGACTTTGCTCAGAGGTCTGACTCTCCCATCATCAATACAAGATCTTGGCAAAAAATTAATGCAACTCTGGACGGAAATAAATGTTGTGACATTGCAGAAGCTTATCGAAACGATGCCATGGCGAATGCATGGCGTAATCCAAGCTAAAGGCGGTCCAACGAAATATTAGAGTGTGTGACTTTTTTTTTGGACGGACAGTGTACAAACAATTGTAGGAAGTCGGGTAAGTCACTCCCATATTCGTTAAAGCCTGGTGGTGCCTGTGCCCACAATAGTGCAGTATCGATACTACTGTTTTTCTTTCTTTAACTCATCCCAGCCAGGATCCACACTAATCACACACCCTATTCCACACCTCATCCCTCGCTAGTTTGGATCTATTTATAGTGGGCTGGGCAGAGCCGGCCAGTGGTATAGGCGATACAGGCGGCGATGCTTGCGGCGCCGTCCATCCATAGGGGGGGCGCCAACTGAGGGAGAGGGAAAAATATAAAAGGGAAAAAGAGAGAGAGAAAAAAACGCAGTGTCGCTCTTCTCTGAACAGAATGTTCTCAATTAAAATACTATTTCCAAATATGACCAAAAAAAGCCCACAACATATTTACATTTTTGCTTTCTGGGTTGGCCGCGGCGCAGCATCACAAATGACAAAAAGGAACGTGACCGCTGTGGTGACATTAATATTGACATGTAAACATAACAGCTCAAATTCACAACAGCAGAACACGATTTTTCCTATAACATTAGCTGCAATTTTTTTACCTCTACCTAGGCATTTGGGAGTCATGTCGGGCGCAGCGAGCACAGGAGATACCATGCAGCGACTTTCACACAAGGCTTCATATTTATTATTCGGCGTTGGTCCTCCAATTAATTGCAATTGACCAGGATCACATTTAATACCTCATTTCTTACATCTGCAGCCTACATTTTTTCAGTCGTATAAAAATGAAAACATTCGCTATATTTGTCTTTGTGTTTACATCTGTTGTGGGAGGAAAATTGAGAGACTTCATGACTGCAGCCTGTTGAGTTGCTGTGGCTATTTGGTGGACCGCATATAATTTGCTACAAAAAACAAGTGTTAATGTTTAACGAAGGAGCACATACAAGCGCCTTACAAACCTATGTAGTGGGGAATTTGGTTCAAAAATATGAACGGAGTACATAGAAACAGTGGCAGCCAGGGAAATGTAAACAGATGCAGATGGAGATAAGGGTATGGAGCGAGAAACCGCCTTGTGTGCACAAGGAAGCCGCCAAATCAAATCAAGTTTATTTGTGCACACAACAGAATTGTCACAAAAGCCAGAGGGGATATGTCTCCCCATATATGTCTCCCCTTACCCCCTGCTCTTTCGAAAACAAGTTTTACAGAAGCGGTGTAGAAATGTATGATTGGGGCTAAATGGTAACAAACTGTTATCACAATCACAATCAAATTCTCTTGCTGTTGCTGTTAAGGGAAAGAGGGGTTCACACTTATGACACACTCATGATTTATCATTGACTCCATAGCCATGATCTGTCATCACAGTTATTATCTAACATTGTATCTTATTTAACTATTATAGCCATTTAGCAAATAGCATTATCAGTACATGCTATAGATATATATTGCATAATTAGGTTAGCTTAAGTGATTGTCATTTTTTTATTAAAGAATGAATGATAGGAACGTAGTGGTGGAGAATGTAAACTACTGAAGAGGCAGAATGGGAAACCATGGGGAGGAAGTAATGTATGGGAAACCATGGGGAGGAGGTAATGTAAGCAGGGGGTTGACGTCAAGCTCACCAAAGGAGGGGTTAAAGAAGAGGATATAAGGAGGATGTATGCTGAAAAGTGTCAGTTGCTGCTTCGCGAACCAGCCCGGTTTCATGTAATCTCGCATCATATATAATAAACCCTGTTACATCAGACTCTGAAGATTGTGCTGTTTCTTGAAGAAGTATCCAGTGTGGTGGGATCCCTCAGTCTAACTGGCCCTGGCTGAGGTCAGATTCTCCTACACTGTGCTTTTATGTAACTTGTTGCTGCAAAAATATGTCAAGCATGAGCTACGAGTAGTAGTGAACGATATATCTCATTCCGATAGCTATTCCGATATGAGCATTTGCAATATCACACTGCCAAAGTTTGCGATAGAAATCTATAGGACGCTGGGCATGTTTTGTCTTACATCTGTTTCCCAAACATACTTGCAGACTAGCTTTGTCTCCCAGAACTAATTTACCCAAATCACATCCCAGACTCGGACTCAAGCAAACACCAATCCCGGATGCGTTTGAAAATGCAACGCCTTACGAAAAAAAACTCTGAAAGTCACAACGGTGAAAGAAACAATAGGACAGCTATGTTCATTCAGTAGCCTAATGTTATTATGAAGTTCGACAGAAACAGTTGAATAGGTTTTTTCAACATGTCAGTAGGCTAAACTAATATTGGGGGGAATTGTATTGTTTGGGTTCCCTTAATTTAATATAATGCCTGTTCTATGATGTCTGGAACACATACTGTCCTCACTATGTGTGTGTGTCTGTACGCAGTTAGACAGCCAGCCAAACTCCTTTCAATAACAAGATGGGAGTCAGGGTGTAGCGTCCAAGCTCCAGTGTTTAATAATGCCACACTTGCATGATGTCAAAGAAACAATACAATTGGATGTATGGGTTGGAGTAAAAAGACAATGCTTTCGAAGGTGAAACAAGCTGAGATTGCAGAGAATTAAGTTTGAGCACATTGTACTAATGTTAACACATTGATTTCTTATCACCACATGAACTTCCGGTTTCCTGTTTCCTGTATGTAGATTCATGGCATTTTACTTAAGCAGCCAGTAAGTAGCAGTAAGCATTAAAACATAGTGTTTGCAATTACAAGGCAAAACAATAACACTTGCAATTACAAGGCAAAACAACATATAATATCAATGATCAATTTTCCTCCCATGTGTTTTGTTTCATCTTGTAATACCATATCACAATCGCAAGATATAGCAAGATTATGCAATAGCAATATGAGATTTTGCCTATATCGTGGAGCCCTAGCTACTAGCTACTGTCGATTTTTGAATTCGCAAGATTGTTCATTTGTTCACTTTGTCATTTGACACTGTCCAGTTCAGATCCTTTTGTTTCAAAGGCCTGGGTTTAGCTCGACCATCGGAATGCATCGAAGCGATTCCTATATCTTTCTAAAAATCTATTTATATGAGAATAAAAATGTTGTACTATTAAAATGTATATTCGAATTGCGTGAATGAAAATGACAATACTATATTTTGTCCTTTCAAAGAAAACCTGTTTATTTAAGTGTTCGTAACACAAATCGAACTCGTAGAATCATGCAAATCTGACAATAATAAGAAGACATAATGACAAGAACAGGCCATTCAGCCCATCTAGGCTCGTCATGTCCTAATCTAAAGAGTATCTAGTACTGCATCTAGCCTAGACATGAATAGCCCAAGTGTTTCTGCCTCTACTACCTGATCTGGCAAGCTGTTCCAGGCATTGACAAACTTCCTAATATCTGTGCAGAATTTACCTTTAACTAATTTCCACCTGTGGCCTCTTGTTCTGCTGACCCTACTTATCTTAAAAATCTTTGGTAGTTCACTTTGTTAATCCCTTTTAGGAATTTAAAAACCTCAATTAAATCCCCCCCTAAGTCTCCGTTTGCTAGGCTTAAATAGTCTATCCTCATAACTTTTACCTTTCATACCAGGTATCAGTTTAGTTGCCCTTCTTTGAACTTTTTCAAGAGCTTCTATATCTTTCTTGTAGTCCGGTGCCCAGAACTGCACACGGTACTCGAAGTGAGGTCTGACAAAGGTATTATATAACATTAATATAACCTCCTTTGATTTATACTCAATACTTTTTGCTATATATCCCAGCATCCTGTTGGCTTTTTTCACTGCTGTAGCACACTGCTTTGATGCAGATAGACTTTGATCAACTACAATTCCTAAGTCTTTTTCAAACTGAACACCTACTAACTTTTCTCCTCCCATAAACTACTCCTGTCTAATGTTTTTATTTCCCACATGCGTAACTTTACATTTAGCAATATTGAATGTCATCTGCCATGTATCTGCCCATTTTTGAATTTTGTTTAAATCATCTTGGATTACTTTAGTCGATTCCAAACTGTCTGCCAAATCCCCAAGTTTAGTATCATCTGCAAATTTAACCATTTTGCTACTAACGTCCATATCAAGATCATTTATGTAAATAAGGAAGAGCAGAGGTCCCAGCACCGATCCCTGCAGGACACCACTGCACACAGCACCGAGGTCAGATACAGCCCTACCTACTGTTACTCTTTGTATTCGACCCTTGCAGCCAATTATGAACCCACTCTGAAACAACTCCTGCAATTCCTACTGAATTCATTTTAGCAATGAGCCTCTCATGTGGTACCTTGTCAAATGCTTTCTGAAAGTCCAAATATATAATATCATAGGCCTGGTTCAGATCAACACACTTTGTAGCCTCTTCAAAAAAGTCTAGGAGGCTTGTTAGGCATGACCTCCCTTTGAAAAAGCCATGTTGGCTCTCCCTTAAAATACTATTATTTTTCAAGAATGATTCCAACTTATCCCTAATAATACCTTCCAGTATTTTACATGCGATGCAAGTTAAACTGACAGACCTATAGTTCCCTGGGTCAGTACGGCCCCCCTTCTTATACACTGCCTGGCCAAAAAAAAAGTCACCACCTGGATTTAACTAAGCAAATAGGTAAGAGCCTTCCATTGGATAATTACTGCAGTGATTAATATGTTTTAGCTGGCAACAAGTTATTTAACCCTAACTGATGCAGTGAGTAGCTTCTCATTTCTTAAACAACCATGTCGGAAGACATATCCTGTGGTTGTGGAAAATATGTTAATCTGTTTCAGAAGGGTCAAATTATTGGCCTGCATCAAGCAAAGAAAACAACTAAGGAGATTGCTGAAACTACTAAAATTGGGTTAAGAACTGTCCAACGCATTATTAAAACCTGGAAGGATAGTGGTGAACCATCATCTTCGAGGAAGAAATGTGGTCGAAAAAAAATCTTGAATGATCGTGATCGGCGATCACTTAAACGTTTGGTGACATCATATCGTAAAAAATCAACAGTAAAACTCACGGCTATGTTTAATAGTGAAAGTAAGAGCATTTCCACACGCACAATGCGAAGGGAACTCAAGAGATTGGGACTAAACAGCTGTGTAGCCTTAAGAAAACCACTTGTCAGTGAGGCTAATCGGAAAAAAAGGCTTCAATTTGCTAGGGAGCATAAAGATTGGACTCTGGAGCAATGGAAGAAGGTCATGTGGTCTGATGAGTCCAGATTTACCCTGTTCCAGAATGATGGGCGCATCAGGGTAAGAAGAGAGGCGGATGAAGTGATGCACCCATCATGCCTAGTGCCTACCGTACAAGCCTGTGGGGGCAGTTAATCAGGTCTAGGTTCAGCAATGTTGTGTGCCCAAAGAATGAGGTCAGCTGACTACCTGAATATACTGAATGAGCAGATTTTTTTATAAATGGATTTTTTCTTCCCTGATGGCACGGGCATATTCCAAGATGACAATGCCATGATTCATCGGGCTCAAATTGTGAAAGTGGTTCAGGGAGCATGAGACATCATTTTCACACATGGATTGGCCACCACAGAGTCCAGACCTTAACCCCATTGAGAATCTTTGGGATGTGCTGGAGAAGACTTTGCGCAGCGGTCTGACCTCTCCCATTATCAATACAAGATCTTGGCAAAAAATTCATGCAACTCTGGACGGAAATAAATGTTGTGACATTGCAGAAGCTTATCGAAATGATGCCATGGCGAATGCGTGCCGTAATCAAAGCTAAAGGCGGTCCAACGAAATATTAGAGTGTGTGACTTTTTTTTGGGACAGGCAGTGTATATTGGAATTATACTACCCTGCTTCCAGTCATCTGGTATTTCTCCAGTGTTTATGGATTGTATAAAAATATCTGTCAGTGATTTATATATAATCTCCCCAAGTTCTTTGAGTACTCTGGGATATACAGTGCCTATAGAAAGTCATCATACCCTTTTGAAATAGTCACCTTTTTTTGTCTTACAGCCTGAAATGAAAGTACATAAAATCCATCTTTTTCCAGCTTTATTTACACATTTTGCCTTACAACATTCAAGTGAAAAAAAAGGGCACAATTTCTGATAATTAATTAAAAAATGAAAAACTAGAATAACAGGGTTGGAAAAGTGATCAGTCCCCTTAGAATAACCATTATAAACTTGCTCAGGTATAACCAATCACCTTCTAGATCACACACCAAGATAATTGGCCTCCACCTGTAGTGGTTTTGATTATTTCACAATAAAATCAGCTGTTCCTTGAGGATTCCACTCCTAGTAGTGCATGGTAACGCAAATAATTCACCATGGCTGGAAAGGTGCTTTCAAAAGGACTCCAGGATAAAGTTGTGGATAGGCACAAGTTAGGAGAAGGATATAAAAAGATTTCAAAGGCTTTAACTATCCCTCTGAGTACTATTAAGAATTGGAAGGCATATGGCACCACCCACACCGTGCCAAGATCGGGCCGTCCCTCAAACTGGATGACCGAGCCAGGAAAATATTGATCAGGGAAACTAACAAGAGGCCAATGGCAACCTTGAAGGAGTTACAAGTCTTAATGGTAGAGATTGGGCGATCTGTGCATGTGACAACAATTTCACAAGCTTTACACAAAGCTGGCCTGTATGGCAGGGTGGCAAGAAAGAAGCCTCTTCTGAAAAAATGTCACACTGAGTCTCGTTTACATTATGCGAAGAAACACATAGAAGATTCTGATGCCATGTGGCAAAAGGTTATATGGTCAGATGAGACCAAGATTGAACTTTTTGGACTGAACTCCAAGCGCTATGTTTGGCGGAAACCAAACACAGCACACCACTCAAAACACATCATACCTACAGTGAAGCATGGTGGTGGCAGCATAATGTTGTGGGGGTGTTTCTCTTCAGCGGGGACTGGGCAATTGGTCAGGATTGAAGGGAAAATGGATGCTTCCAAGTACACCCAAATTCTTGAGGAAAACCTGTGGCCCTCTGCTAGACAGCTGAAGATGGGCAGGTGGTTCACCTTCCAGCACGACAACGACCCAAAACACACCGCCAAAAAAACACGCAGTGGCTAAAGGACAGGAAGGTAAATGTCCTTGAGTGGCCTAGTCAGAGCCCTGACCTAAATCCGATAGAACATCTGTGGACTGAACTGGAACAGTTCTGCAAGGAAGAATGGGAAAATATTGCCCAATCTAGGTGCGCAAAGCTGGTACAGACATATCCAAACAGACTGATGGCTGTAATTAAAGCAAAAGGTGCCTCTACAAAGTATTAAATCAGAGGACTGATCACTTTTCCAACCCTGTTATTCTAGTTTTTCATTTTTTATTAATTATCAGGAATTGTGCCCTTTTTTTCACTTGAATGTTGTAAGGTAAAATGTGTAAATAAAGCTGGGAAAATATGGATTTTATGTACTTTCATTTCAGGCTGTAAGACAAAAAAAAGTGACTATTTCAAAAGGGTATGATGACTTTCTATAGGCACTGTATGCCATCAGGGCCTGCTGCCTGATTTGCCTGATTTGTCTGAAGTTTTTGTAGTTTTTGTAGTTTTTGTAGTACTTCTACATCCCTTATCTCAAAAGTCCTCCAAAACATTCTGTACATTGGCTATACATTTAGGCATATTTATAACCTCTTCTCTAGTAAAGCTCTCAACAAAGTAACTGTTTAGTGTGTTAGCAATATCCTTATTATTATAAACCAAAGTTCCTTCCTTATTCTTAATGCACTTAACCTCATCCTTAACTTTCCTTTTTCTACTACAATATTGAAAAAACGTATTAGGATTACTTTTTGCATCTTGGGAATTTTTTTATTTCAAACTGCATTTTAGCTGCTCTTATTTCCTTTTTAGCCCTAGCCCACATATTACAATAATCTAACTTGTTTCCCTCTGAGTTTTCCTTTTTAATATACTCTGTACAGTAACTTATTTTGCCTCAAAATCTCCCGTAAAGATTTAGTCATCCACTGCAGAGACTTTTTTCATCCTATTTTTCCTTACTTTTGGGATGAATTTACACTGTTATTAATCTACAATAACCGTTTTACCCGATCTATATTACTTAAATTCTCTCTCATTTTATTAAAGTCAGCTCGTATGAAATAAAACATTTGTGAGTGAGAGGAGGCTGTCTTAACTTGCCAAAAAATATCAAAAGTAACTAACAGTGATCACTTGTCCCTAGTGGTTCTACTACCTCTGTGCTGCAAATTCTGTCAGGATTGTTACACAAAACTAGATCCAGTATTGATTTCCCTCTCATAGGCTGAGTAACAGACTACCAAAAAGCAGTCATGGACCACATCTAAAAACTCCTCTTCACATTTACCCTGACCTGTCACTACTTCCCAATTAATAGAGGGGTAATTGAAGTCTCCCATTATTATCATCTCTCCTTCAACACAGATTTGTTTTATGTTGCCAAAGAGCATAGTATTTATGTTACTGTCTGAAGCTGGAGGTCTATAGCATACTCCTATACTAAGAGAGAGCTCTATTGCAGCTAGATGCTAGTGGTTTTATGGTTAATACAATCGCGTTACTCTAGTACATATATCTCTACTTTACAGATAATAGCTGCTGCATGGCTACATGATTTCCCATGTTACCTAGCTCTAAACAGAACCTGTAATATCGGGTTCTGTTTCGATCACACCACTGGCGCTCCCACTGTTACCCAAGCTGTTTGTTGGTACTCTGGTTAGGCTCAACCTCAGCTTTTAAGAAAGTAAATGAACTGTCTTTTTTACACAATAATTTACCGATCTTATTGCTATGTAGATAATTATAAGCCTCTGTGCATAAATTCCTCGCCATCAATGCCCTCACTAAGAATGAAGTAGTTCACAATGTCAACATATCTAACATCGGGCCATTGTTTCATATCATCTATCCATTCCATTAGGGCAGACAGATGGGGCACTTTCACAGTATTGTATCCAGTACTTGTTAGATAATCAGATCCGTGTAACCATCTGCGAAATTTGGCAATTTTTAAACAATTTTCATCTTCATATATACCAGGCTACATACATGAACACAGTGGAGCTGATATTTGTAACCGGTAATGCCGCTATGAATCATGGGAAGGGTCAGAGTTTGGGAAAGTGGTCAATAGAATTTATGCATATTTGTGTCAATACCCTCTGATGCAGTAGGACCAATTTGATACAGGCTAAATCCCCCTATTTCCCTGCAGGATCTGCACTTCTGCACAGCTTTGAGCAGCAGTACGACGCAGGCAGGATTCTCTGAGATGACACTGACAACACTACCAGAGCTCACTTAGCAGCATGGAATCAGACAGAAAGAAGAGGATCGCAGTGGACTGGAGTCTGTCCACATGGCAGAGTCAGAGACCGCTGCACCAGGACTCAACATACTGGAGCCAGAGTGTGTTACAGCACACAACAGGGTCAGTGATCTACAGCACACAAACATCACTGATAAAAACAGAAACTGATCTGGACTCCACTTACACTGGGGATCTTATTAAGACCGAGAGCATCGACAGTACAGAGCTGGGATATGTACCCCACCTGCATCCTGACCAGATCAAAACAGAGACTGATGATGGAGGCTACATTAAATCTGCACAGGACAGCGACTTGCAGGATATTAAATGTGACACGATGAAATCTGATCAAATGAAGTGTGAATCCAATGAAAGTTTAGTAAGTGATCTTATGAATTTCAGTGAGCCAACTAATTTGAATGACCACAGGATAATTCACACAAGTGAAAAGCCCTACAAATGCACTCAGTGTGGGAAATGTTTTAGCCAAGTTTTATCATGCTTGATGTTATACTGATGATGGTCATTTGACCGAAACGTCTGTCTCTTTTGTGTATTAAAAGACTTTAAATTAAACATTGAGCCTTCGCCTCGTTTGGGATATTCCCTCTTCTACACACAGTGTGCGGGTTCCACCTTCATTCATTTATTTATCGCGGCTATTGCAGCTTTTGAACCTACGCACCTGTGGTTACTATTATCCGGTTGGCGCGGCTTCACCTCTCCACAACAAATGTTTTAGCCAACCATATATTTTAAAGATCCACATGCATATTCATACAGGTGAAAAGCCCTACATATGTACTCAGTGTGGAAAGGGTTTTAGCCAAGCGGGTGGTTTAAAGAAGCACCTGGAAATTCATACAGGTGAAAAGCCCTACAAATGTACTCAGTGTGGAAAGAGTTTTAGCCAAGCATATAGTTTAAAGAAGCACAAGAGAATGAACACAGGTGAAAACCCCCACAAGTATATTCAATGTGGGAACTGTTTTTGCCAATCATTTAGCTTAAAGAGCCACATGCGTAATCATACAGGTGAAAAGCCCTACAAATGTACTCAGTGTGGAAAGTGTTTTAATTAGCTATCCCATTTAAATACACACAAGACAATTCACACAGTTGAGAACCCCCACAAATGTATTTAATGTGGGAAGTGTTTTAGCCAAGCATGTGATTTAAAGAAGCATCTGAGAATTCATACAGGTGAAAAGCCCTACAAATGTGCTCAGTGTGGAAAGTGTTTTAGCCAAGCATGCTATTTAAAGAAGCACCTGATAATTAATACAGGTGAAAAGCCCTACAAATGTGCTGTGTGGCAAGTGTTTAACCCAAGAATCTGACTTAAAAATACACCAGAGAATTCATACAGGTGAAAAGCCCTATATATGTACTGCGTGTTGTGAGTGTTTCAGGCATAGATGTAGTTGAAAGAAGCACATGAGAATTCATTCAGGTGAAAAGCCCTGAAGTATTCAGTGTGCAAAGTATTTCATTCAGTCTTCTACTTTAAATAAATATCTAAACATGAATACAGGTGCAGCTCCTGTAAAAAAATTACAAAATTAAAGTACAAAAAATCTACTTATTCAGGAAGTTGACATTCTGAGGTATCCATATCCCCCACTTTATTGATTTATAATCCTTTGCAGGAAAGCCTGATTCGTACTGCCTGATCATCAATTTCTTATGATCTACTATGGCAGTAACATAAAATGGTTTTCTCTCCTGATTACATTTATTTCAGCTTATACAATTGTTCAGTTGTGACATAATATCAAAGAGAATCTCCTAATTCTCTTAGTTTTCATCCAGTAATAAAATAAATAGAAGAAGAATGTAGTTCTCGCTTTTATTTTGATTTTTCCGCCATTTTGATAACCGGAAGACGATACCTTATTGTCGCTCGTTGTTGCTATCTTCATACTCAGGGCCAGGGCCTCACACTCCTACAACTTCCCACAGATGAGGAGCTTTGTAGACTGGTCGTTTCGTTGATTTGTTGTAGCCATACCCGATAGCTGGGTTGTATTGAGGTATTTGAGGACTACGACCGGTGGGTCTGTTGGTGTATGTTATACCTGTCTTTTTTTTTTGCTTTGTGAGCGTTGGGTCAGAGTGCTACTGTTTATACGACAAACTGCAGACAGGAGGTTTTCTTTTGTTTGTTCTTTAGCACGGGACTCAAAGTTGGCCTCGAAGACCGCGGTCTAGCTTTGTAAGGGTGTTTTAATTCTTGGTGGTGGAAACTGACCGGCCAGCGGCTCCTCGTCTTGTCCAAGTAATTGTGTAAAGTCGGGTAAGTCACCCCCGTATTCATTCAACCCTGGTGGTGCCTGTGTCCCCGAATCATGCTGTATCGATACTACTTTTTTCCTTTAACTCACCCCAGCCATGATCCACAATAATTACACACCCTAGTCCATACTTCATCTCTCGCTAGTTTGGATATATTTATAGTGGGTGGGAGACGGTCTTTACCTGCTACCCTATCATTAATTTACTAGTATGTCTCAATCTAGTTCTAACTTCTAGTTCAATTTCCACTCTAATCATCAAAAATAAATTGCCGTGATACATTCACGGTACAGTTTGGCATAGCCATAGATACCTGGGAGGAGGTTAACGAAGTTTGCTATGTGGCTGGCTACTTGACAAACATTAATTTAGGGCAGTTCAACTGATCAATCTGAGCCAAGTCTAGCAGACGAATCTAGAATTGCCATTTCTATGCCTTGGTATACATGTCCACCCTATTTGACCACACCACTCCATTAGATGGAGATGGACACACACACACACTTTGCTGTGTTAATCACCCCATTCATATGGTCCTATATGGCACCCAACGCAGCACACAGAGGGTTCTGAGGCATTTCAATGGTTCAATTCCGGCCCATTTGTCAGTCAGTTCGTGTCAAATTTGCACTGGAAATAGGTGAGTGCACTATTTTTGTCTGTTAAAAAATCGAAATACCAAACGGTGATCTAACTGACTTGGAACTGATTTTCTGGGTGGTTTTTCTGCTTTGTCTGTAGCGATTGTTTTGATTGGTATCTGTGAGAGGAAGGTTGAGAGCAGTTCACCCTCATTATCTATCACTAATGACTTAATAGTCATTAGCCATCGGCACATCCTATTAAATTACTGAGGCCAGTTAGTAAATTGCATTGCCAGGTCATTAGTAAACTGCATTATCACCGCTTTCCATGTGTAGTGTGTAGGAAATTGCATTATCAGTGCAGGCCACATGTAGTGCGTAGTTAGGTCAGAACAGGTAATTATTATATTAATGAGTGGAGGACAAGGAAATAATGGAGGGAAATGTGAACGATGCAGACGGAAATGGGGTTAGGATGAGAAACAGTATATATGTATAGAGAACTGTGGTATGAACCTGTGAGAAGGGTTGAGTTTAGGTGGGAGGGGTATAACCTTTAGCTCCACTGCAGGAGGGGGTAGGAAACAGGATAAAAGGAGAATGTTTCCAGAAATGTGACAGAAGCTGCTTTCTTGTATGTATCTCGTATCATATACAATAAACCTTATTACATCAGACTCTGAAGATTGTGTTTGTTTTTGAAGAAGTATCCAGTGTGGTGGGATCCCTCAGTCTAACTGGCTCTGGCTGAGGTCAGATTCTCCCACATATGATATCAGATTAGGTTAAAAGTTAGGTTAAACCAATTTAGCAAAATATAAACAAATGCTACCTTTGATTGACATGGATAGCTACATAACGATATTCTTTTTGGCGTGAAGCCTAGCCAACTATTTATGCCAGATTTTTAAAAATGGAAAGCTACGCGGCATAGCACATCTCAAAAAGTTCAAGGCACAGTTACTTGGAGGTTTAGTTAAAAAGCCTAGGGCTTGCTCGGGGATATCAATTTGGAAAAGTTTTAGAAGACTGAAGCAGTTGAGACGACAGCCCACACGTATCGGCTCAGAATCCCTTCACCATGGCGTGATGGTACTCAACGTATCCAATGTCTATAGTTAAAAGTAGTGCCAGTTGAAATAATTAAAACACTGCAGCATTGATGGCCAGTTGAAATAATAAATAAAAGTTATTTACAGTTACATTCTGGGACAGTTAGTAACTCCCGTTAGTTCTAAATGGAAGTTGTTCGCTAAATGTAGCTAACGTTTAGAATTATCACCGGATAGATAGTGTTCTGTTTAAAGCTAGTTATAACCTTGGTGCTAGTAAGCTGCAACAGAGCTCTCTATTCGAGCAAGCTGCAGGAATATCAGCGATCTTGCGTTGTCCTGGTTTGGATGAAACAATCCACGTATATTCCTGCAGTTCTCGAAGAGTGCTCTTTTTACAATCGCCTTACTCTAATACATATATCTCTACCTTCCAGATAATAGCTGCTGCATGGCTACATTATTTCCCATGCTAATTAGCTCTAAACAGAACCTGCAATATCGGGTTGTGTTTCGATCACGCCACTGGCTCTCACCATTACCCAAGCCAGCTGTTTGGTGTTAGGTAAACACAGTGGAGCAGATATGTGTAACCTGCTTCCGCGACGACGGCGCTATGAATCATGGGAAAGATCAGAGTTTGGGAAAGCGGTCAATAGCATTGATGCAGTAGGACCAATTTGATTAAGGCTAAATCCCCTTGTTTCCTTGCAGGAGCTGCACTTCTGCACACAGCTTTGAGCAGCAGTACAACACAGGCAGGATTCTCTGAGACAGGACACTTACAACACTACCAGAGCTCACTTAGCAGCACAGAATTATACAGAAAGAAGAGGAACTCAATGGACTGGAGTCTGTCCACATGGCAGAATCAGAGAGTGCTGCACCAGGACTCAACACACTGGAGCCAGGGTGTGTTACAGCACACAGCGGGGTCAGTGATCGACAGCACACACACACATCACTGATAAAAACAGAAACTGATCTGGACTCCACCTACACTGGGGATCTTATTAAGACCGAGAGCATCGACAGTACAGAGCTGGGATATGTACCCCACCTGCATCCTGACCAGATAAAAACAGAGACTGATGATGGAGGCTACATTAAGGCTGAACAGAACGGTGACTTACAGGATATTAAATGTGACATGATTAAATCTGATCAAATGAAGTGTGAATCCAATGAAAGTTTAGAAAGTGATTTTATGCATTTCAGTGAGCCAACTAATTTGAATGACCACAGGATAATTCATACAGGTGAGAAGCCCTACAAATGTACCCAGTGTGGGAAGTGTTTTAATCAGAAATCTCATTTAAATAGACACAAGACAATTCACACAGGTGAAAACCCCCACAAATGTATTCAATGTGGGAAGTGTTTTAACCAAGCATGTAATTTAAAGAAGCACCTGAGAATTCATACAGGTGATAACCCCCACAAATGTATTCAATGTGGGAACTGTTTTAGCCAGTCATATAGTTTAAAGGAGCACCTGAGAATTCATACAGGTGAAAAGCCCTTCAAATGTATACAATGTGGGAAGTGTTTTAGCCGATCATGTAATTTAAAGAAGCACCTGATAATTCATACAGGTGAAAAGCCCTACAAATGTATTCAGTGTGGGAAGGGTTTTAGCCACGCACGTGTTTTAAAGAAGCACTTGAGAATTCATACAGGTGAAAAGCCCTACAAATGTATTCAGTGTGGGAAGGGTTTTAGCGAACCATCTGGTTTAAAGCAGCACCTGAGAATTCATACAGGTGAAAAGCCCTACAAATGTATTCAGTGTGGGAGGGGTTTTAGCCAAGCAGGGGATTTAAAGAAGCACATGAGAATTCATACAGGTGAAAAGCCCTACAAATGTATTCAGTGTGGGAAGTGTTTAACCCTAGCATCTCACTTAAAAATTCACCAGAGAATTCATACAGGTGAAAAGCCCTACAAATGTTCTGAGTGTTGTGAGTGTTTCAGGCATAGATCTAGTTTAAAGAAGCACCTGCGAATTCATTCAGGTGAAAAGCCCTGAGGTTTTCAGTGTGCAAAGTATTTTTTTCAGGCTTCTACTTTAAATACATATCTAAACATTAATACAGGTGCAGCTCCTGAAGTGTTCTCAGTGGGAGGTGTTTCTGTCATGCATATTATTTAAAACACCATAGATTTTTTTTTAAAGGCTAAAAATGTCTTAAATGTCATTTGAATGCATTAAATAGTTTGACCACTCGCAGTACAGTGCTAATGATTTGTGAAAGCAGCTGTGTCACGAGTCATGACTCGTGTTATGTTTACCTTACCATTACCATTATAATTGATATAAAGTGTGAAACAAATCCCTCTTTCCAGACCCTACGGTCACACCAAATGTATTCTAGTGGCCCCCTGCCATCGGCTGTCATTATTCAAGTACTGAACAATAATTAACCTTATACCACTGGTAACACCATTACTCAATTACTGAACAATTACTTCAGCATATACTACAAAGATGTCGAGTGTCAATGAAGGCAACACCAGCCGCCTAATTATGTCATGCTATTGAAGTAGTTATCATCAGGGATATAGATTTAGTAGTGCACCAACCGATTCCAGTCCCAAAGAACAGCAGTTTGGAAATAACTGCTGATATTTCACAATTGCTAAATTGCTGTGTTATGCTTCATTTTACCAGCTATATTAACTGGCTGTACCCAGTAACGAAACAATCCTACATATTATTTTGGCAATCAAATGTTTTTCCAAGGTTCTATTTTTGCTGTGATAATGCGGCAATTGGCTTTCCGCCCCAGGGAGAGTGGAGGAAAGCCAATACGCCCGCTGTGTATATGAGTGGTTCTTGGTGTTACGGTGACTGTGGCTGGGGCCGGCTCGGAGGAGGCGGTACAGCACCCACTACCGGTCTCAGGACAAACGGCAGCGACCTCTCATACGAGGGTGGGGATAATTGACATGAAAAAGAGAGGGTATAATTGGCAACTAAAAATAGGGAGAAAGATGGGGAATAAAAACTTAAACCGAAAATAAAAAAATATATTAAAAAAATGAAAAATAGGATGTCATACTGTGGATCCGTATCAAACAAGTATTGTGTGATATAAATATGTACTTATAATGATAATATGAATGATTGTGTGATCCAGCATTATTGTTTTCAAAATTATTATATATTTATTTTATAATTAATTAATATGTATAATTATTGTCGTTCATGAAATGTGTAAAAATAATCAAAACATTTTAAAAAGGGGAAATATATTCCATTTGTTGATGACCCCTTTCACAGAACTGTTTGGGAACCCCTGTTCTACAATGCAGGCTTATCCAGCTCTTTTGACTTGGACATAAAGGGGGTTATCAACTGAATTTTTTGAAAAATGTTTTGTACTGAGATTTGTTTTGAGGAAAGAGTCAAATAAACTTTATTCTTATCTCAGTCTATCTCATGTTTAATGCTGATCTCATTTTTTGTACCGAATAACAAATCAGGATTTGTAATAACAGAAACTGTATTTATGTTGTGTTCATAATACCATTTTACTCATGGTTATTGTACTTATTGTTTTGCCATTGCTGCTATTTTACATTATTGTATTTTTCTGACCTGCCCAGAGACTACAGGTGACACGTGGAGCTGAATCTGGTAGACAATAGACTCTCATCCATTTTCAAAACCATATACATGTTCTTTCCCTCTCAAATAAACTCTTATGTTCTGATGAATTCATAATCACTGTTTAAATTAATTAATTAATCGATCTCAAGAGTCATAAAATCATGCTTATTTTATAGTTGCCCCTTGTTTTAGTGGGGGTTGTGATTTTTGTTTAAAATAAATGCTTTAATGAAGCTCCAAATTCTTATTTTTTGGTGAGTTAACAAAACTCAGTGGACTAATGTGTTGATGCTTTGGGAGGCCCAGGTCAGCATTTGGATTTGGGTTAGTGCTGGATGTGACCTGCCGTTAGACTCCAAATCGGAGCTCCAATGCTGGTATGTATAGTGTTGGAGCTGCTGTTTGTCTTGGAAGGCTTTTTCTCAAAGACCAAATTGTTGGATAAATAATACAATTATTGACACATACTTCAAATCTTTAAATAGATCCAATGCAGAATTCATTAATCATCTGAGTAATATTGTATGGCTTAGTACAGTTTATTTTGATGAATATCCATCATTACCTCATTCCTCGGAAATGGAAACACACTGTTGACATTACAATGTATTAGTTATTCCAATTAATGTAATTGATTCACATTGGATATGCACTATAATTTACATAGTCGCAAAAGCAAATCTGAAAGCATCACTTTGAATATTAGTATCATGGATTCCCTATGACATTGGGTTAAACAAGTCCCCAAAATCACTGCAAAGGTACCTAGGTCTGCAGTATGTGGCCATAACAGGCAAGATCGTACACATACAAATCATTGTGGAGTAATCAAATCTGCACAGGATTCAGGAAACAAAAGGTTGGCAGTAGTTTTGGACTATGTTTGCCTGTAAGCCAAAATGGTTTTGTTAATGATCAACTAGCAAGAAATTCAAAGCAAATGTGACATTATTCCATTAGTTAACGTCAGGTGACCTTATATTATATTTTACATTACAGGCATTTAGCAGACGCTCTTATCCAGAGCGACTTACAGTTTACATTTCTTCACAATCCATTTATACAGCTGGACATTAACTGAAGCAATTCAGGTTAAGTACCTTGCTCAAGGGTACAATGGCAGTGTACCACCTGGGGATTGAACCTGCAACCTTAACGTTACAAGCCCAGTTCCCTAACCATTATACCACACTGCCGCCTATATTATTTACTATTAATAATACGTTTAATCTGAAGCACGTTTCTAGGGACCCAAGGACTGTACAATATTAAAAGGGTTAAAATACGGTGAGTCTTCAGTCTGGATTAAAAATAGAGATTAACTGCATTGCGGTTTGAAGCAGGGAGGGCATTCCAGAGTCTAGGAGCAGCTGCACTAAAAGCTCTGGTCCCCACAGTGCGCAGCCTGGTGTCAAAGGAGCATAGCCTTCGAGAGAGGGTGTAGGTGTGGAGCATGCCTGAGAGGTATTTTGGGGCAAGGTCATGGAGAGACTTCTAGGTGAGGAGGACATTTTGGTGGGTGATGCCCGGAGTCTGGAGATGTTCTTTAGATTTCGTGTTTAGGAAAGGAAATATAAAGTAATATGCCGGAAGGCATATTCATTAAAGTCTTAGCGGATACAGAGATAGGGGAGATGGAAGTATTGGATAAATTACATAAATTAAAGACTAATAAGGCAGCCGGCCCAGATGGCATATACCCCAGGGTACTAAGGGAGTTAAGCGAGATCATTTTTAAACCACTGGCAAGTATTTTTAGACTGTCTTTAAAGACTGGTGAAATACCAAATGACTGGAAACAGGGTATTGTGGTACCAATATATAAGAAAGGGGACCGTACTGATCCAGGAAACTATAGGCCTATTAGTTTAACTTGCATCATATGCAAAATATTAGAATCTATTATTAAAGATAAACTAGAAGTATTTATAGAAAATTACAACATCCTAAGGGATAGCCAGCATGGTTTTTGCAAGGGTAGGTCATGTCTGACAAATCTGCTGACATTTTTTGAGGAAGCAACCAAGTATCTGGATGAGAAAAAGGCGTATGATATTATATACAGTGGCACCTCGGCCCACGAACTTAATTCGTTCGTTAACTCCAAAAATTATTTCCCATTGAAATTAATGTAAATCCAATTAATCCATTCTCCAGCCCCAGAAACACTTTTTAAAAACTTTTTTATGGGTTTATGTGTGGCAAAAATATAGAAAGGAATTAAAGATAACCTTAATTATAGAAAAATAAAAATACTAAAATAAAACATAATAATTGTACACTTTACCTTTGTGGTTGATAGTTTCTGGCACAGGTGGATGGTGGAGGAGGAGGAGGAGAGGAGGAGGAGGAAGACCACTCCTTCGAAGGAGAGGCCTTCGAGGGAGAGTCCGATTCCATAATAACATCGGGCAACTGTGTTTCTGGTGTTTTTTCTCTTCTTTGTATTGTTTGAAGTGGTTTGAACACAACGACGAACGATGTAAACAACGCTGAGTACTAAGCACAACTGACGCTATCCACGACGCGCTACGGCGAGAATCCCGCGAGTTTGTGTGTTTGTGCGTTCGTGCACCGAGGGCTTGTTCGCGGGCCGAGTGAAAATTTGTTCGGAAAGTGTGTTTGTTCGTGGGCCGATTTGTTCGTGAGTAGGGGCGTTCGCGGGCCAAGGTTCCACTGTACTTAGATTTCCAAAAAGCATTTGATAAGGTGCCACATGACAAACTCATTATCCAAATGAGAGCAGTAGGAATTACAGGTGGCATTTTAGAGTGGGTTCGGAACTGGTTACTGGATAGAACACAAAGGGTAGTAATAGGCGGGATCTTATCCGAGGAGGGTATAGTGGGAAGTGGAGTCCCGCAGGGATCGGTGCTGGGACCACTGCTCTTTATCATTTACATAAATGACATTGATATGGACATTGAAAGTACATTAGTTAAATTTGCAGATGATACAAAACTGGGAGGCTTAGCAAATAGTCAGGAATCTACTAAAGTAATCCAAGACGATCTGAATAGAATCCAGAAATGGGCAGAAACCTGGCAAATGAAATTTAATACAACTAAATGTAAAGTTCTACATGTGGGGAATAAAAACATAGGACAGGATTATTTTATGGGAGGTAGAAAACTAGAATGTGCACACGTAGAAAAAGACCTAGGAGTACTAGTTGATCAAAGCTTGTCAGGGACTGGTCAATGTGCGGTAAATAAATGAATTTATTTCCGGTCCGCGAAATAAATGAACTGGTCGCAGCTTTTTTCTTAGTAAAAGGAGATTCATTTGATTGAGGCTTTTAAATTTTTAAAGGAAAATGGTGTTGGCTCCCAGTGTTTTCTTTTCCGTGGAAACCAAAGGGTCCAAATGGCTCTTTGAGTGTTATGGGTTGCCGACCCCTGCACTAGGGGTATTCAAGGCTAGGCTCGATCTAGTGTTAGACACTCTAGCCTTTGGATAAACTAAGCATGTGAGCAGACTAGTGGTAGGAATGGACGAGCAGTGTTGGGCTGAATGGCCTGTTCTCGTCTTCCCCTTATGTTATGTTATGTTATGTAAATTAATTAAAACGAATACATTTTTAAAAGAACAATTTAAAAAAGAACAAATATGAAACTGAATTTAATATTTAATGCTATTGTTTATGTATGAAATAATTAAAACAGGTAAAGCCTCTGGTGGTGGCACTCAGTTCACTGGGACGGGGTCCTTGCTTTGCTAAAATTTGGCATAAGCTAATGGTCATCTGCGGACCTCATTAGCTTACAACATGTTTGCAATTAGTGGTGATATTTTCTTGAGAGAAATGTAGCTTAATAAAAACATTCATTTACTAAAATTAATTTATTACAAATAAGTAATTTAGGGCTGGCATAGTGGTCTAACGCACCCATATTTGGCTAGTCCTGTATGAGTGAGCTGCCTATCAGGGACACAGTTCAAAACCTGTCTCTGCCAGACCGGCCCTGGCTGTTAGCGCCAATCGGGGGTGGCATTTAACTGTCCACTACTGGGGTAGGGTGGCCGGCACGAAGTCGCCATGAATGTGTGAATTAAAACTAATGAAAGTTTTTAAAGTATGTTTACTTGGGTAGTGCTACTGGTAAAGGCGCTTTAAGTTCTCAGTGCAGGTGGCCCACTGGCGGGGGAGTCCCGCTAGGTGGCGGTAATTTGCTGTCCCAGGGGGAGCGGGAGGGAAACCTGCATAAATTGTGTACATGCAAGTGGCTCTGTGTGTACCAGAATAACAGTTTTTGATTTGTATTGCCTGATTCCATGTATTGCATAATATGCAAATAGCCCCAAGCCTGGCTGTAGAGGCGGCACTTTAGCCATGGAAAAATGTTATGACGACACAGTAATCTAAAACTCAACTGATTTAGAAAGTAGACATTCTGAGGTATCTATATCCCCCACTTTTATTGAGTTATAATCCTTTGCAGGAGAGCCTGATTCGCACTACCAATCATGACTATCATCAATTACCTATAATCTAGTATGGCAATGACATAAAATGGTTTTCTCTGCTGATTATATTTAATTAGGCTTACAAACTTGTCCAGTTACTACATGATATGTAAGAGAATCTGCTATTCTCTTAGTTTTCGTCCAGTCAGAAAATAAATAGAGGAACAAATGAGGAAGTAATCCCCGCTTTTATTTTGATTTGTTTTCCATTTTAGTAACCGGAAGTCGATTCCATTTTGTCGCTAGCTTCATAATCCTAGCTAGAGCCTGACCCCGCATTCTAACTGGGGGCGATACTAGGCGAATAAATCTAGCGTGGGCGTTCCCCACTCTTGAATGGCTTCCTCAAAAATGCTTCCGACGTGCTTACAACATTTTTGCATGGTAAACGAATAGTTCATCATAGATTTTGAGAATCTTTATTATAAATATTAGTTGGCTAGCAGTATTGTTTCCTTCAATCATGAACCGCAAACTCAAACTCAGAAGGCTTTTTACAATTGCGGCCATTTACTTGCGCTGGAAACGGCTCGCAATTTGTCTCGATGCACGTTTTCAAACGTACCCATGCGATAAAAAATTGCCTTTTAACCAACACAAACATTACATAAGATGTATGTAGGCCATATAAGTTTAGCTAGCTATAAATATTTATGCTTTTAGGATTAAATAACGTATGGCGGTACTGCAGACCGCTGTTATCAGTTTCTCCTCATTCATGTTGAAGTGTTGGAACTAGGAACCAAATTTCGGTGTTGTGTTGGTTCCGCGTGGAAGGTAAAAACAGCAACACATGAATTTGATTGGCTCTTACTGGGCGATATCGCCTGAAAGTTCAGAATTTTCAACTTTTCTGTGTCGCCGCCACGCCCACAAATCGGTGGGCCAATCGGTCAATCACCAGAAGTCACCCACTCTCATAGAGAATCAATGCATTTCGGGCAGCTCGTCGCCGAATCGCCCCCTGTTAGAATCAGGGGTCACCCTGTGTGAAAATAAGTGCTCCCAATTGTATGATGCACTATGACAACAGCCAATGAGAAGTGCTGTGATTGACCTGTGGGTATATAACAGTGTGCATGTCTCAAATAGCAGGGACGGAAGAGCCAGAATGGAAAGGTTAAGTAGCCGTTGGTCTCGACTCGTCTTTGACAGAGATGAAGACAACTATGAACTGTGGGAGACGAAATTTTTAGGCCATCTTCGGTTGCAAGGGCTAAAGGTCACTATTTTAAATGATCCTACCGACGATGATGGAGGGGCAGTACATGGCGCGAAAAATGCAGAGGCATATGCAGAGCTAATCCAGTTTCTGGATGATAAAAATGTGTTGCTAGTAATGCGAGAAGCAGCGGACAATGGGCGGAAAGCGCTAAAGATTCTGAGGGACTATTATGCAGGTAAAGGGAAGCCGCGTATAATTAGCCTGTATACAGAACTGACTTCACTTAAAAGGTCGAGCAGTGAGAGTGTGATAGAATACGTTATACGTGCAGAGACAGCCATTACAGCATTGAGAAACGCTGGTGAGACATTGAATGATGGGCTGTTGGTAGTTATGATTTTGAGGGGACTGCCAGAATCATTTAAACCGTTCACTATTCATGTCACCCAAAGTGATGTGACAATGCCTTTTGCTGAATTCAAAACGAAACTATGGAGCTACGAGGACACTGAGAAGATGCACCCAACAGCACACGATGACAACGTCATGAAGGCGCGAGTGCAGCCGAGTGCGAGACCCGCTATGGTGAGTGCAAGTGATCGGGGAGCCGAGAGTGCGGACATAGTGTGTTCCAGATGTGGCCTGAAAGGACACAAAGCCAGAACATGTCAACCTGCAGACGGACACAGCGGCGGGACGACGCACGTCAAGTTTCCGAGGAGGCGAGCAACAAGGCCTACGCATTCCTGACGAGTGACGGGGACGCGGAGATCCAGCCAGGGCGCGGTGTCAAGATGAAAGGTCTGATGGTGGATACGGGGGCAACTTTGCATATCATCACGGACATCGCAAAGTTCAAGAAGTTCGACGACAGGTTCCAGGCCGAGACACACTGCGTGGCTGATGGCACGAGGAGCAACGGGATCACGGAGCACAGAGGAGACGCAGAGGTGTGCTTGATCTACAGCAGGAGGCGACGCCACAGCACGACGCTGAGACAGGTGTTGTACATCCCCTCATACCCGCAGGACATCTTTTCTGTGAAAGCAGCCACTAACAGCGGAGCGACCGTAATCTTCAAGGAAGGGAAAGACGTCCTACAAGACAGAGACGGTACCCAATTCCACATTCATGAGCATAACAGGCTATACTATTTACACACAGTAAGTATTGAATGTGATGACCAATGTAAGGGGTGTCATGATATGCAGACATGGCATGAGATCCTATGGCACTGTAATTATGATGTTCAGAAATTACAGAATGTTGTTGATGGTATGACAATCAAGGGTAAAGTAGACAAGCCTACCCTACATTGCGAAGTGTGCACTGAGGGAAAGTTTATCCAAACTAGGAACAGGGAGCCTGATGTGAGAGCCAAAGCAGCTCTAGAGTTGGTACACACAGATTTAGCGGGACCAATAGACCCAGAGTCCAGAGACGGGTATAGGTTTGCGTTATCATTCACTGATGATTATTCCAGTGCAGTGTTTGTGTACTTCCTAAAAAGTAAGAGTGACACAGTGCAAGCAACAGATACGTTTTTTGCTGACACAGCCCCATACGGGAAGATTAAATGTATCAGGTCTGACAATGGTACAGAATTCATGGGAAAGAATTACCAGGCATTACTCAGCAGAAATGGAATTAGGCATGAGACCTCAGCACCATACTCACCACACCAGAATGGTACTGCTGAGCGAAATTGGTGAACCCTGTTTGACATGGCTAGGTGTATGCTAATAAAGAGTTGCCAAAGGTGTTATGGACCTATGCAGTGCAGACAGCAGCTATAGTGAGAAACAGATGCTATTAGGGCAATCGCACAAAACAGACGCCTTACTTAATGTTGACAGGAAGACGGCCTAACATTTCTAGGATGCAAAGGTTTGGGTCAGTGTGCTATGCTTATAAACAAGACAAGAGAAAGCTAGACTCAAGGTGTGAGAAAGGAATCTTTTGTCGGGTACGACAAGAATAGCCCAGCCTATATGGTCTACTATCCTGACAATGGGAAAGTGCAGAAGCACAGACTGGTGAAATTTGTGACCAAAGCAATTGTAGAGCAGCAGACACAGACTGACATGACGCCTGATGACGATGACTTTGAGGTGCAGTATAGGGCTAGCAAGACCAGGCAAGATACTGATGTGAGTCCAGGATGTACTCAGGGCCAGGTTCCAGTAACTAGACCTGAGGTGAACAGCCAAGCACAGGTGGGCGACACCAGCCATGAGCCTACGCGATACTCTTCTAGGGTGAGGAAGAAACCAGGTTATTTAAGCGAATATGTATCTAACGAGGAGAGTGATGATCAAGTACTGACTAACATAGATTATTGTTACAGATCGATGTGTAATGTACCCCTGACATTCAGGGAAGCTGTAACCTCAACTAACTCGAAGGAATGGGTTAATGCGATGGATGATGAAATGCAATCGCTGAGAGAAAATGACACATTTACCCTGACCAACTTACCTGAGGGTAAGAATGCAGTGGGGGGTAGATGGGTATATGCGGTTAAGAACAATGTTGATGGATCTGACAAATACAAGGCAAGGTATGTAGCTAAAGGATACAGTCAAAAGATGGGTGTAGACTATGAGGAGACATTTTCTACTGCTAACTTGACCAGTATCAGAGTGTTGATGCAAAAAGCAGCACAGGAAAACCTGATTTTACATCAGATGGATGTCAAAACTGTCTACCTACATGCACCAATAGATTGTGAGATTTTCATGGAACAACCAGAGGGTTATGAGGTTAAATCTAGTAAAAAAGGAAAGTTGGTGTATAAGCTAGAAAAGTCACTATATGGGATAAAACAGTCAGGCAGAAATTGGAACAAAATGTTGCATGAGTATCTGAGTGAAAATGAGTTTGTACAAAACCCAGCTGATCATTGTGTTTACACAAGGGGAAAAGAAAATGATCATGATAATATGGGTTGATGAATTGATTATTACTGCCAGTCATGAAAATGCACTGAAGGTTGTGAAGGAGATGCTCACACCAAAATTCAAGATGAAAGACTTGGGTAAATTGAAACATTTTCTTGGTATCGATTTTTGACCAGTGTGATAAATGTGTGAAAATGTTACAGAAGAGGTATGTGGAGAAAATGCTAGAAAGGTTTGACATGCAAGATTGTAAACCCAGAGCAACACACAGTGAACAAAAATTGAACTCCACTTGTGAGGCAGAGTATATGGCGTTAGCCGCAACTACACAAGAGTGTATGTGGGTCAATGACGTGACGTGTCCATTTTGGTGTCCAAAACATATTTATAATATAAAAAATATATACTTTTAAATTAAAACTACATTATATTACTAAATGTCCCCCTCTTCATTGACTAGTAGTAGTAGTTATTATGAATAATGGAAATTTAAGGAGCTATGGAGCTCCAAAGTGCCAAAATGTCATTCGGGATAACTGTCCGCACCTAAAATCAAAGTACAAAAATGCTCCGAAAACATTAAAAACCTCAATAAAACTTTAAATCTACCCATTGGGCATAATTGTGTGAATGTTTCCATGGATGTATAAACATATTGTGAGGATTCTGTACTTCAGTTCATTTTTATGCGTGAAACACTTTTGTCCCAGCATTGGGATTTTAGCTAATGTCATTCGGGATAACAGACATTCAAGAGCAATTTTACACCATAAGGCATTGTGATAGCCATGTGACAGGAGGTTGCATCAGAAAGAAGATTCTCAAGGACCCCCAGACTGTGCAGCAAGGTTAGTAAAGCTCTCTTAAAATATTAATAATTTGACCTTTTCGGTCACTGGTGCACTATGATACAAAATCCTGTGTCATACGGGACAACGCTTAAAACACATAGAAACTGTTGTTTTATTTCAAATTTGCATATTTGATGTGAAAGATGATATTAAAATGTTGAAGGTCAAGGCCATTAGTTTTCCATAGGTGGCCAAGTAATTGCCTGTTAAATAAGTTAAAGCAGTTTGTTTGTCATTCGGGATAACGATTTTGTCATTCGGGATAACAGTACCTTGCTGTTATCCCACAATGTCATTCGTTACTCTGAATGACAAATGCATAGTTTTATTGCTTTTATGACTATTTTAAAGCTTGTAGGCATAAATTATATATTGTTATTTCTTATTAATAACACATTTAACATATTTATACAATATTAATACGTTTTGTATGTTTTAAGGCATATTTTATCTTTGTGTCTGTCCACCAAAGGAGATTGAAACATGGTCATTATCTTTATTGTTTTTATAGTGTTTATTCAAATAATTAGCAATTAATTAAAGTTATAATGCTTTATCAATGCTTTATAAGTACAGATTTGATGTTTTAAGGAAATTCTGTTCTATATATCCAGACCCCAAAGGATCTCTACAGCACACTACAGGAGAACACAAGCTCAACTATAAGGTACTTCTGGATATCTGAAGATGACGTGTGTAGACATGATGATGCAGTGCCAAGTCAGTTGCCAGTTGTTAAAGGCACCATGAAACTACACCAGGTTGCCTCACAAACCCCGAGGAAGATACGTCACAGAGAGCTGTCCTGCTTTTGCAGCCAAGGAGGAAGCCATTGTAACTGCTATGATCCAGTTGATGTGGACTTCAATCAAGAAGGATCTGAAGAGACCGCCTCCACAAGGTCAAACTCCACCCGGTTCAACCAAGAAGGATCTGAAGAGACCGCCTCCACAAGCTCAAACTCCACCCGGTTCAACCAAGAAGGATCTGAAGAGACCGCCTCCACAAGCTCAAACTCCACCCGGTTCAACCAAGAAGGATCTGAAGAGACCGCCTCCACAAGCTCAAACTCCACCCGGTTCAACCAAGAAGGATCTGAAGAGACCGCCTCCACAAGCTCAAACTCAACACTGCAGTCCACGCACAACCACACAGATTTAGTTGGTAAATTTGTTGTTGTGAGATATGATGACCAACCTTTTGTCGGCTAAGTTCTTCATCTGGTGCAGAATGAAATTGAGGTGAGCTGCATGAGACAAACTGCTGGAAAGAACGTATTTATGTGGCCAGAAACGTGATATAACCTTTTACTACATATCCGATGTGCAAGCAGTCATCTCAGAGCCAGAGCCATCCACCAATCGCAGCTCAAAACTATGCAGCCGGGACTGGGAAAAATTCAAAGAGATGATGTGACTCAAATGTGCGTCTGCTCCACCCACAGAGAATAAATACAGAGAATAGATGTGGAGCTCTCACGCAAAATGAAGTATTTTAACTGAATGTTTTAGTTACAATACCATGAAGCCAATAGATGAGGGCGTGGCTGCACGACACGGAGCTGGACATATGATGATGATACACGAAAGAAGAAGAAGAAGAAGCCAATTGTTAAAACAACATTCCAGATGATAGCTACAGTATGCTGACCATTTTATTCAATCAAAATGTTCAACTTTTCAGTGTTGATGATGAAAATGTTTATGAAGAATACATGGATTAGACTAATTACTACTCTCGAATCATTAGGGAATAGATGGGAAGATCTCACCCAAAATGAGGTATTTTAATGTTTTAGTTACAAGGCCATGTAGCCTAATTCAAGAGAAAATATGAAGCCATTTTTAAGGCAACGTTCCAGATGATAGCATGTTGACAATTTTATTCAATCAAAATGTTCTACTTTTCAGTGTTTATGAAAATGTTAACTGATATGAAAATGAATGTTAATGAATTTATACTGACTTAAAAACGTTATAAATTACACTACTGCTGTTGCCTACATTTTGATATATTTTACAATGGCAGGTGTTTACTGTATATGAAATGGTTAATGTTGTGTTCAAAATGCTAGGTTAGTGTTTTTAAATGTTAAAAAAATATGTTTTACTAAGGCAAAATATCCAATAAAGTTTAATGTGTAATGAATGTAAGTGTTTGCCCACTACTGATTATTTACATTTAATTTGACAAGTTGCCAGTGCCTCTCACTTTGTATTAAATATAGAATGCTTATTTAGATACATCTTTGTTGCTGAGACTACACTTCGTGATCATCCCACTCGGAATCTCACAGTATGTCATTCGGGATAACGATGTCAGTCAGGCGGGATAACACAGATTTTTCTTGAAATATTCCATAATTCAATTTTCTTTAGTTGAGGATGCAACAATAATCTTAACCCCTTTACTAGATTGCATTTTTAGACATTTCCCAGCTTTTTCACTTTTCAGCATTACGTTTTGGGTGAAAACATAGACAAATGGGCCTGTGTAAGTAGAAAAGCCTATATTTATGATATTAATTGTGATACAATTTTGATTTCCTGAGCACAACATGTTTGTTGCTATCAAACGATGGATATCTATTAAGTATTGTACGTTGATAAATATAAATAACCAAATTATTAGAAAATCTATTACCGTTATCCCGAATGACATTTTTGATGGAAAATCGAATTGTTAATAATAAAAATGTATAAATGTAATTCTTAGAGAACAAAACTTGTTGAAACATATACATAACATTCTAATGAAGGTAGAAAGAGCTTAAATTCGCATTTTTAACTCAATTAATTTTTTTCCCATTTTTAAACCCTTATTCGTCACTGACCCATGTACCTAGTACAACTACAAGAAGGTATTGACGGACGCATCACCTAAGGCAGGGGTGTCCAAACTTTTTCCACTGAGGGCCAAATACAGAAAAATATACGAAAGGCTGGGCCACTATTGGGGGTGCTGCGCGAAAATAATTCTTGCGCCCCTCGGATTTTCTGTCGACGGGGGGGTTCCTGCGAAGAAAGCTGAGACCAGTTCGTTTATTTCGCGGAGTTTTTTCGTTTATTTCTGTCGACGGGGGGGGGGGCCCATCTAGGCTCGTCATGTCCTAATCTAAAGAGTATCTAGTACTGCATCTAGCCTAGACATGAATAGCAGAAGTGTTTCTGCCTCTACTACCTGACCTGGCAAGCTGTTCCAGGCATTGACAACTTCCTAATATCTGTGCGGAATTTACCTTTAATTAATTTCCACCTGTGGCCTCTTGTTCTGCTGACCCTACTTATCTTTAAAAATCTTTGGTAGTTCACTTTGTTAATCCCTTTTAGGAATTTAAAAACCTCAATTAAATCCCCCCCTAAGTCTCCGTTTGCTAGGCTTAAATAGTCTATCCTCATAACTTTTACCTTTCATACCAGGTATCAGTTTAGTTGCCCTTCTTTGAACTTTTTCAAGAGCTTCTATATCTTTCTTCCGGTGCCCAGAACTGCACACGGTACTCGAAGTGAGGTCTGACAAAGGTATTATATAACATGAATATAACCTCCTTTGATTTATACTCAATACTTTTTGTTATATATCCCAACATCCTGTTGGCTTTTTTCACTGCTGTAGCACACTGCTTTGATGCAGATAGACTTTGATCAACTACAATTCCTAAGTCTTTTTCAAACTGAACACCTACTAACTTTTCTCCTCCCATAAACTACTCCTGTCTAATGTTTTTATTTCCCACATGCGTAACTTTACATTTAGCAATATTGAATGTCATCTGCCATGTATCTGCCCATTTTTTAATTTTGTTTAAATCATCTTGTATTACTTTAGTCGATTCCAAACTGTATGCCAAATCCCCAAGTTTAGTATAATCTGCAAATTTAACCATTTTGCTACTAACGTCCATATCAAGATCATTTATGTAAATAAGGAAGAGCAGAGGTCCCAGCACCGATCCCTGTGGGATACCACTGCCCACAGCACCTAGGTCAGATACAGCTCCACCTACTGTTACTCTTTGTATTCGCCCTTGCAGCCAATTATGAACCCACTCTGAAACAACTCCTGCAATTCCTACTGAATTCATTTTAGCAATGAGCCTCTTATGTGGTACCTTGTCAAATAGATAGATAGATAGATAGATAGTTTATTAGCCACACGACCAAGGCCGGTGGAATTTTTTTTCGGTACAGTATGTTTTACTCTGCAGCACAAATACATAAATGGACAACAGCAGACAATCCACATATTATCACGACACAATACAGGGATACAGTCAACATATCATCACAAAAACATAATACACACAACCATATACCATAGGTGCATGGTAATGCATGTCAGTAGTATGTGAGGAGGGGACTAGAGGAAGGAGTTCAGAGTCCTGATAGCTAAGGGAAAAAAGCTGTTTGTGAAGTGTTTAGTCCTAGTGGACAATGACCTGTAGCGCCTGCCTGAGGGAAAGAGCTGGAACAGGTGATAAGCAGGATGTGAGGGATCGGAGATTATCTTCTTTGCTCGCTTTACAGTTCGGTAAATATGTAGAGATTCAACTGAGGGGAGTGGGTTGCCTATGATTTTTGGATGCCTTGTTGACAATCCGCTGTAGTTTTTTCCGTGTTTGACTGTCCGTGCTGCCGTACCATACTGTAATAGAGGATGTGATGATGGACTTGATGATGGCTGAGTAGAACAGAACGAGAAGTTGATGCTTGATCCGGTATTTCTTAAGCTGTCTAAGGAAGTAAAGTCGTTGTTGAGCTTTTGCAATGATGTGCTCAGTGTTAGTTTTCCACTTCAGGTTTTTGCTAATGTATGTTCTGAGGAATTTAAAAGAGTCAGTGGTGGTGATGGGGTCTCCATTTATTTGTATGGGTGTTTTGGGATTCGGCATGAGTCGGAAGTCAATAATGAGTTCCTGGGTTTTGGCTGCATTAAGCAGGAGGTAATTTTTTCAAGTGACAGCTTGAGCCACCTCAATGTGGTACTGGGTTTCATCATTGTTAGAGAAGAGGCCTACAATGGTTGTGTCGTCTGCGTATTTAATTGTTTTCACAGAACTGTCCTTGGATGTAAAGTGGGTGGTGTACAGTGAGAGGAGCCAGGGGGAGAGAACACAGCCCTGAGGAGCTCCTGTACGGAGGGTGAGAGGGTGTGAGGTTAGGTTATTAACCTTCACCCTCTGTGGCCTGTTCCACAGGAAGCTCCGAATCCAGTGGCATATGGCTGGGTCAATGCTTTCTGAAAGTCCAAATATATAATATCATAGGCCTGGTTCAGGTCAACACACTTTGTAGCCTCTTCAAAAAAGTCTAGGAGGTTTGTTAGGCATGACCTCCCTTTGAGAAAACCATGTTGGCTCTCCCTTAAAATACTATTATTTTTCAAGAATGATTCCAACTTATCCCTAATAATACCTTCCAGTATTTTACATGCGATGCAAGTTAAACTGACAAGACCTATAGTTCCCTGGGTCAGTACGGTCCCCCTTCTTATACACTACCGTTCAAAAGTTTGGGGTCACCTGCTGGAAACTATTTTTATCTCATAATTGACAATGCTTTACACCGTATACATTTCTGTAAATACTTTAAAATGACAAAAAAACACATGTAACAATGAACAAAATGAACATCAAAGAAATGTTCAAGAAAATTATATTGAAAATTGAATCTTGGATTCCTCAAAATAGTCACCCTTTGGCGTGAGAATAGCCTCACAAACAGTGGCCATTCGGTTAATAAGTTTTAGCAGGAAATCACCCGACATGTTTTCCCAGCTATCCTGCAGCAATTCCCAGAGAAACTTGTGGGATGCTTTGCTTTGACTCTTCCTTTCCAGTTTGTCCCATACAAATTCTATGGGATTGAGGTCTGGACTGGTCCAGGTCTTTAGTTTGAGTTGTTGTTCACATTCCTCCTTCACCAGATAGTTCTTGCACAACTTCAAGGTGTGTTTCGGGTCGTTATCTTGCTGAAGAATGAAGGAGTGCCCGATTAGCCATAGTCCAGATGGAAGGTGACCCCAAACTTTTGAACGGTAGTGTATATTGGAATTATACTACCCTGCTTCCAGTCATCTGGTATTTCTCCAGTATTTATGGATTGTATGAAAATATCTGTCAGTGATTTATATATAATCTCCCCAAGTTCTTTGAGTACTCTGGGATATATGCCATCAGGGCCTGCTGCCTGATTTGTCTTAAGTTTTTGTAGTACTTCTACGTCCCTTATATCAAAGTCCTCCAAAGCATTCTGTACATTGGCTATACATTTAGGCATATTTATAACCTCTTCTCTAGTAAAGCTCTCAACAACGTAACTGTTTAGTGTGTTAGCAATATCCTTATTATTATAAACCAAAGTTCCTTCCTTATTCTTCATGCACTTAACCTCATCCTTAACTTTCCTTTTTCTACTACAATATTAAAAAACCTTATTAGGATTACTTTTTGCATCTTGGGAAATTCTTATTTCAAACTGCCTTTTAGCTGCTCTTATTTCCTTTTTAGCCTTACCCCACATATTACAATAATCTAACTTGTTTCTCTCCGAGTTATCCTTTTTATATACTCTGTACAGTCACTTCTTTTGCCTCAAAATCTCCCGTAAAGATTTAGTCATCCACTGCAGAGACTTTTTTCATCCTATTTTTCCTTACTTTTGGGATGAATTTACACTGTAAATCTACAATAACCGTTTTACCCGATCTATATTACTTAAATTCTTTCTCATTTTATTAAAGTCAGCTTGTCTGAAATAAAACATTTGTGAGTGAGAGGAGGCTGTCTTAACTTGCCAAAAAATATCAAAAGTAACTAACAGTGATCACTTTTCCCTAGTGGTTCTACTACCTCTGTGCTGCAAATTCTGTCAGGATTGTTACACAAAACCAGATCCAGTATTGATTTCTCTCTCGTAGGCTGAGTAACAGACTACCAAAAAGCAGTCATGGACCACATCTAAAAACTCCTCTTCGCATTTACCCTGACCTGTCACTACTTCCCAATTAATAGAGGGGTAATTGAAGTTGCCCATTATTATCGTCTCTCCTTCAGCACAGATTTGTTTTATGTTGCCAAAGAGCATAGTATTTATGTTACTGTCTGAAGCTGGAGGTCTATAGCATACTCCTATACTAAGAGAGAGCTCTATTGCAGCTAGATGCTAGTGGTGCTTTTTATGGTTAATACAATCGCGTTACTCTAATACATATATCTCTACTTTACAGATAATAGCTGCTGTATGGCTACATGATTTCCCATGTTACCTAGCTCTAAACAGAACCAGTAATATCGGGTTCTGTTTCGATCACGCCACTGGCTCCCACTGTTACCTAAGCCAGCTATTTGGGTTTGTTGGTACTCTGGCTAGGCTCAACCTCAGCTTTTAAGAAAGTAAATGCACTGTCTTTTTTACACAATAATTTACCGATCTTATTGCTATGTAGATAATTATAAGCCTCTGTGCATAAATTCCTCACCATCAACGCCCTCACTAAGAATGAAGCAGTTCACAATGTCAACATATCTAACATCAGGCCATTGTTTCATATCATCTACCCATTCCATTAGGGTAGACGGATGGGGCACTTTCACGGTATTGTATCCAGTACTGTATCAGATCCGTGTAACCATCTGCAAAATTTGGCCATTTTCTAACAATTTTCATCTTCATATATACCAGGCTACACACGTGAACACAGTGGAGCTGATATCTCTAACCGGCGTCCGCGATAACACCGCTATGAATCATGGGAAAGGTCAGAGTTTGGGAAACTGGTCAATAGAATTGATGCATGTTTGTGTCAATACCCTCTGATGCAGTAGGACCAATTTGATAAAGGCTAAATCCCCCTATTTCCCTGCAGGAGCTGCACTTCTGCACAGCTTTGAGCAGCAGTACGATGCAGGCAGGATTCTCTGAGACGACACTGACAACACTACCAGAGCTCACTTAGCAGCATGGGATCAGACAGAAAGAAGAGTATCTCAGTGGACTGGAGTCTGTCCACATGGCAGAGTCAGAGACTGCTGCACCAGGACTCAACACACTGGAGCCAGAGTGTGTTACAGCACACACACACACACATCACTGATAAAAACAGAAACTGATCTGGACTCCACTTACACTGGGGATCATATTAAGACCAAGAGCATCGACAGTACAGAGCTGGGATATGTACCCCACCTGCATCCTGACCAGATCAAAACAGAGACTGATGATGGAGGCTACATTAAATCTGCACAGGACAGCGACTTGCAGGATATTAAATGTGACACGATTAAATCTGATCAAATGAAGTGTGAATCCATGAAAGAGAATCACACATCCATGAAAGTTTAGTAAGTGATCTTATGAATTTATGAAGTGATCTTATGAATTTCAGTGAGCCAACTAATTTGAATGACCACAGGATAATTCACACAGGTGAAAACCCCTACAAAGGTATTCAATGTGGGAACTGTTTTAGTCAATCATATAGTTTAAAGAAGCACCTGAGAATTCATTCAGGTGAAAAGCCCTAAAGTATTAATTGTGCAAAGTATTTTATTCACGCTTCTTTAAATAAATATTGAAACATTAATACAGGTGCAGCTTCTGAAGTGTGCTCAGTGGGAGGTGTTTGTCATGCATCTTATTTAAAACACCATAGATTTTTGTAAAGCCTAAAAATGTCTTAAATGACATTTGAATGCATTAAAAAGTTTGACCACTGGCAGAACAGTTTGTTCATGGTTTGTGAAAGTAGCTGTGTCACGTGTCATGTTTACCTTTATTATTTATTTTAAAGTGTGAAACAAATCCCTCTTTCCAGACCCTACGATCACACCAAATGCATTCTAGCGGCCCCCTGCCATTGGCCATCATTGTTCAAGTACTGAACAATAATTAACCTTATACCACTGGTAACACCATTATTCAATTACTGACCAATTATTTCACCATATACTACAAAGATGTCGATTGTCAATGAAGGCAATGCCAGCAGCCTAAGAAGACTAAAATAATTGTTTGTGATGGAGAAACTGACATATAGAATAAGGAATAAATACCTTTTTTCCAAGAAATGGGATAAAATAATGAATTCAAATGTTATTCCCCTTGACACTGATGTATTAGAACATCACGTTTCTAGAGATCACATGTGAATGAAAGGCCACCTGTAGGAAGTCTACTACCACTTGGTAACCAGTTTTTGTTTTGTTTTTTCTTCCTCATAATGTTTATCCTTTATTATTTATATTTTTTCTCCCTCCCCCCTTATTTACATCTTTCTTTTTACATATGTATGTTTTTTTTTTTTTTTTCTTCCTTTATTCCCTCAAGTCATATATAAATATGTATGTAAAATGTGTTTGAACAGCAATGAAGTGTATAAATTATGAAGACACAAAGTATAATATATATATATTTTAAGTACTTCACAATATACTACAAAGATGTTGATTGTCAATGAAGGCAATGCGAATAGCCTAATAATTTAATATTGAAATAGTTATTTCGATTTAGATTTAGTAGTGCACCAACAGATTCCAGTACCAAACCACAGTGGTTTGAAAATAACCACTGATATTTCACAATTGCTAAATTGCTGTGTTATTTTTGTCAACTTTATCCAACTGTTTGGAGTGGGCGAAGAAGTTGTGAGTGGATCTGATATGACAGATGACTTGAATACTAGGAGCATGACAAACGACTTGTAAATTATGTGGAGGTGGAAATGATAATGATATTGATAATTGTAAGAAAATCAAGTACAGACACATGACATTGTTTACAATTGCAGTTGGAAAGAATTCATGAAAAATGACCACATGGTCCATTCAGGGCCGTAGCACACAATTCTGGGCCCTATACATATGCAGTCTTGTGGGCCCCCTTCCCCTCTTGATCCATGACTCTCACGCATCTTTAGAATTTTTAAAAATTAAATCAAAAACTATACACATGAATCTGTAGTGGTTATTAGGGTAATCGCTAATTAACTGCTTATACCACATTTAAACAAATAATTAGTAAGATTAGTAAGATTCTCTGGCCATAGTCCTGGGTCCTCTGGCAAATACCCTTCTGCATTACCCTCACTTTTTTCCACTTACTCCTCTGTCTTCTCATCCTTCTCACTACCCTCAGAGCAACCTTCATTTTCCTTGCTCTCTTCACCTCCATCATCCTCTTCACTAGTCCTACTGCTACTCTCTGCCTCTTCTCCCTGCTCACTCTCTGCCTCGATCACATCTTCTTCCTGCTCACTCTCTGCTACAAGGACAGGCCCCTCTACAAGCATGAACATGCAGGATTGATATTAGCCTCTTAACCTGCTTATAATATACAATGAAACAGGCTACAGGCTAGATTCTGCTTAATTTACCAGCTAGCTAGCTACGTTAGCTTGTCTTGTTATAGAACTGGATCAAATGAGTCTTCAAAAACAAAGTTTCAATGCATTTCACCATCACCAGTAGTTTGCCTGCATTTGCGATTGCTTTCAGCCAGTAGCGAGAGTGAAACTGAAATGAGATGAATTGCACAAAAAAAATAATGAACGCATCATCCATTTGAAATTAATCGCATGCGTTAACGTGTTAATGTTGACAGTCCTAGTCCAATCGAAACAACGTACCGATATTAGCTTAAACCACTCTTAAACAGTGTTAGCAAGTTGATTTATTTTGAAAGAAATTAGTGAGCAGTTGTTTTCCCTCAGTTTGCCTTTTTTCCTCTTTCTTTTCTTTTTTGATACCAGACTTCACTTTCTTCTGGAAAGACATGATTGACTGAAACTTGCGGGCTCCAGCATCAGCACCAGTCAGCGTGATTAGCCATGTTTGGCGACGAATCTTAGTGTAGGTATGTTACAAAAATGTATCAGATAGAGATAGAGCATGAAAATACCTTTAATTTGATACCTTATTCACTCTCATATCTTAACTTTTAAGGAAGTTATGGTAATTCTTACACTCGGAAATTTGCATATTGACCCCTATTGTTTTTCAATGATCTTGAAACAAAAGCTGTGATTCAATAACATAAATGCCCATAACTTTCTTAAAAATAAAGATAATTGCATGAAATTTTCAGTAATTACAGATTGAAGCATTCAACCACGGCAGGCAGTGAGCATTTGGGCAAAGATATCTCACATTCCGGGTCTAAAATATCGCATTTCGCATCGACAGATTTCAATGAAATTTCACCAGAAACAAGATAAAATGTTAAATTAACGTCCTGGATACCTTTTATTTAGTCCTGAACTTGCGATATATCATTTTGAAAGCACTAAACACGAGTCTGACTCTGAAGTGTAGCGTATGACCAAACCGAGCAATGTTTAATCAAATTTTGGAAACAAGATGGAGGATCGAGTTTTCAACTACGTTATATCGCAGACATATGGTGAAAAAAAACCCAGACAGCCCTTGAAAAGCCTGCATTTTTGGGGTATGGCCATAGTCTTTCATAATCGCTCGCACAGGGACACAGGCACATCTAGACCGCCGCTGCGCACGGGAATTGTAACATACCTACTTAGTACCTTTGAATTGTGGCTACAGATTTACCTACAGGGTCCTAGTTTAACTATGTGGTTGCTCCTAGCACCCAGGAACTGTACTTCCCACTAGGGTGGCTTTCAGCTAAACTGTTCTTGACTACAGTTAACACTTTGTTGTACGTCGTTCTGGTTAAGAGCGTCTGCCAAATGCCTGTAATGTAATGTAATGTAGTGCAGGGGGGCGGACTAAACCATTTGCGCTTTTGAGAGGGGAGAGGGCCCAGAGAGCCTCCAATATTTTTATGGATACAAAGTTCAGTCTCTCAACCTATTTATTCAGCCAATATAGTTTAGTAATGACAGTAATTACTTAGACATTTAAAATTGCAGAAAAATGTTTTTTTTCTCCATTCCAGGCTTTTCAAGGGCCCTCCCCCACTTGGGGCCCTAGGTAGACAGTTCCCCTTTTCCCCCCCGATACGACGCCCCGGGTCCATTTACCAACCACAGTCATAGGCAGTAAAAACGCCCCACTTGGGTGAATGAAAATACTAGCATTGGTGTTATTTCAAAAATATGAATCCAAAGTGTCTTGTATTTTGTTAGTTGAACACATGCCCAATAGCAGTGATCTGGAATGGTACATTGATGAAGATGAGCTTGAGCTATTAAAATCTGACAGCATTGACAAACATTGAGAAAAAGTTTTTGAAATGTAACACGTCTGTGGTAGCTTATGGTGTCAAATCAGGGAAAACCCTTCTCAAACTGATGAGGGAATCCACACATGCAACAAAATTTGCAATATTGTAGATCAGAAAAAAACTGAATTGAACCATTAATATGTCAAATACTAATAATGGCATACTTGCTTTTCTGCTTGACAGGGCAGATATGGATCAAGGAACAAATTATTGGCTAAATGATACAATAATTGACACATACCTGAAATCTTTAAATAGATCCAAAGCAGAATTCATTCATCATCTCAGTAATATTGTAAGGCTTAATAAAGTTTGTTTTGATGAATATCCATCATTACGGCGGCAGTGGTAGCATAATGGTTAACGATCCCAGGTGGGGCACTGCTGTTGTACCCTTGAGCAAGGTACTTAACCTGGATTGCTTCAGTAAATATCCAGCTGTATAAATTGATTGTTTGTAAAGAAATGTGAAACTGTGTAAGTCACTCTGGATAAGAGCGTCTGATAAATGCCTGTAATGTAATGTAATGTACCTCATTCCTCTGCAATGAAAAGACACTGTTGACACCTAAGTCTGCAGTATGTGGCCATAACAGGCAAGATCGTACACATACAAATCATTGTGGAGCAATCAAATCAATGCACAAGATTCTGGAAATAAAAAGATGGCAGTAGCTGTGGACTATATATTTGCCTGTATGCCAAAAAGGTTTTGTGAATGATCAATCAACTAGCAAGAAATTAAAAGCAAATGTGACATATTCTATTAGAGTTATTAATAATAATACATTTAATTTCAAGCACCTTTCTAGGAACCCAAGGACCGTACAGTATAAAAAATACAATAAAATGGACACCACTTAAAAACAAAGCACAAAAGTCCTAGTATGGAGGAGAACTAAACTACAAAAAAGCCAGGCTGAAGAGGTGTGTCTTCAGTCTGGATTTAAAAAAAAGACATGGACTGTGCATTGCGGATTGAAGCAGGGAGGGCATTCCAGAGGCTAGGAGCAGCTGCATTAACGGCTCTGGTCCCCACAGTGCGTAGCCTGGTGTGTGGAGTGATGAAGTCCAGTGTCGGAGGAGCGTAGCCTTCGAGAAGCTGGTTTTGGTGCGGAGGAAGTCCAAGGGGTATTTGGGGGCAAGGTCATGGAGAGACTTATAGGTGAGGAGGAGAATTTTAAATAAGATACCGGACTTGACTGGGAGCCAATGGAGGTGCAGAAGGATAGGGGTGATGTGCTGCCATGGTTTCATGCGTGTGAGAAACCTGACTGCAGAGTTCTGGATGTACTGGAGCTTATCTAGGGCTTTACTGGGCACCCCGAATAGGACTCCATTGCAGTAATACAGACAAGAGGTCATGAAGGCATGGATGAGGGTCTCTGCCACAGAGTTGGTGGGTGATGGCTGGAGTCTGGATATGCTCTTTAGATTTGGTGTTTAGGAAAGCAAATGTAAAGTAATTAAAACCAATGAATTGTATAAAACAGAATTGTATTTTTTATATTATTGTTGATGTATGAAAGAAAGCCTCTGGTGGTGGCACTCCTTAGTTCACTGGGATGGGGGGGTCATTGCTTTGCAAAAATTTGGCATAAGCTAATGGTCATCTGTGGCCCTCATTGGCTTACGACATGTTTGCAATTAGTGGTGATATTTTTTTGAGAGAAATGTAGCTTAATAAAAACAAATTCATTTACCACTCAAATTAATTTATGAAAATTAATTAATTTAAATTGGTGAATTAAAATGAATGTAAGTTTTTAAAGCTACTGGTAAAGGCACTTTAAGTTCTCAGTGCAGGTGGCCCACTGGCGGGGGAGTTCTGCTAAGTGGGGGTGATTTGCTGTCCGAAGGAGAGCGGGAGGGAAGCCCGCATGAGTTTCCCAAGCCTCTGTGTGTATCAGAATTGATGTCTTTGATTTGTATTGCCCGATTACATGGATTGCATAATATGCAAATAACCCCAAGCCTGGCTGTAGAGGCGGAACTTTAGCCCAAGTAAAAAGTTTAAAAAACTCCACTTATTCAGGAAGTAGACATTCTGAGGTATCCATATCCCCCACTTTATTGAGTTATAATCCTTTACAGGAGAGCCTGATTCATACTGCCTGATAGACTATCATCAATTACCTATAATTTAGTATGGCAGTAACATAAAATGGTTTTCTCTCCTGATTACATTTATTTCGGCTTATACAATTGTTCAGTTGTGACATAATATCCAAGAGAATCTCCTAATCCTAATCATCATCTCCTGATGTAGTTCTCGCTTTTATTTTGATTTTTTACGCCATTTTGATAACCGGAAGTCGATGCCTTATTGTCGCTCGTTGTTAGCTTTATACTCCTAGCTGAGCCTCACACTCCTACAACTTCCCACAGGGGAGGAGCTTCGTAGACTGGTCGTTTTGTTGATTTCTTGTAGCCATACCCGATAGATGGGTTATATTGAGGTATTTGAGGACTATGACCGATGGGTCTGTTGGTGTATGTTATACCCACATGAGCGTTGGGTCAGAGTGCTACTTTTTATACGACGAACTGCCGACCGGAGGTTTTCTTTTGTTTGTTCTTTAGCACGGGACTCAAAGTTGGCCTCGAAGACCGCGGTCTAGCTTTGAAAGGGTGTTTTAATTTTTCGTGGTGGAAACTGAACGGCCAGCGTCTCCTCGTCTTGTCCAAATAATTGTGGAAAGTCGGGTAAGTCACCCCCGTATTCATTCAACCCTGGTGGTGCCTGTGTCCCCGAATCGTGCTGTGTCGATACTACTTTTTTTCCTTTAACTCACCCCAGCCATAATCCACAATAATTACACACCCTAGTCCACACTTCATCCCTCGCTAGTTTGGATATATTTATAGTGGGTGGGAGACGGTCTTTCCCTGCTACCCTATCATTAATTTACTAGTATGCCTCAATCTAGTTCTAACTTCGAGTTCAATCTCCACTCTAATCATCAAAAATAAATTGCCGTGATACATTCATGGTACAGTTTGGCATAGCCATAGATATCTGGGAGGAGGTTAACTAAGTTTGCTATGTGGCTGGCTACTTGACAAACATTAATTTAGGGCAGTTCAACTGATCAATCTGGGCCAAATCTAGAGTTGCCATTTCTATGCCTTGGTATATGTACACCCTATTTGACCACACCACTCCATTAAGTAGATTCACACACACACACACACACACACACACACACACCCTTTGCTGTGTTAATCACCCCATTCATATGGTGCTATATGACACCCAACGCAACACACTGAGGGTTCTGAGGCATTTCAATGGTGATTCCGACCCATTTGTCAGTCAGTTCGTTTCAAAATTGCACTGGAAGTGCACTATTTTTGTCTGTTAAAAAATCGAAATACCTAACGTTGATATAAATTACTTGGAACGTATTTTCTGGGTGGTTTTTCTGCTTTGTCTGTAGCGATTGTTTTCGTTGGTATCTGTGAGAGGAAGGTTGAGAGCAGTTCACCCTCATTATCTATCACTAATGACTTAATAGTCTCAGCCCTCGGCACATCCTATTAAATTACTGAGGCCAGTTAGTAAATTGCATTGCCAGGTCATTAGTAAACTGCATTATCAGCGCTTTCCATGTGTAGTGTGTAGGAAATTGCATTATCAGTGCAGGCCACATGTAGTGCGTAGTTAGGTCAAAACAAGTAATTATTATATTAACGAGTGGAGGACAAGGAAATAATGGAGGGAAATGTGAACCGATGCAGACGGAAATGAGGTTAGGATGAGAAACCGTATATATGTATAGAGAACTGTGGTATGAACCTGTGAGAAGGGTTGAGTTTAGGTGGGAGGGGTATAACCTTTAGCTCCACTGCAGGAGAGGGTAGGAAACAGGATAAAAGGAGCATGTTTTCAGAAATGTGACAGAAGCTGCTTTCTTGTATGTAATCTCGTATCATATACAATAAACCCTATTACATCAGACTCTGAAGATTGTGTTTGTTTTTGAATAAGTATCCAGTGTGGTGGGATCTCTCAGTCTAACTGGCTCTGTCTGATGTCAGATTCTCCCACATATCAGATTAGGTTAAAAGTTAGGTTAAACCAATTTCGCAAAATATAAACAAATGCTACCTTTGATTAACATGGGTAGCTACATAACGATTAGGCATGGGACGGTTACCGTAATAATGGTATACCGCGGTATAACAGGCCACGGTATAACTAACTACAAACATTTAGTTTCCACGGTATATGCTCTACGGTATTTTTTATTAAAAGAAGCACACACAAAAAATACAGTGGTCCCTCGTTTATCGCGGGGGTTACGTTCTAAAAATAACCCGCAATAGGCGAAATCCGCGAAGTAGCTTTATTTTTTACAATTATTATATATGTTTTAAGGCTGTAAAACCCCTCACCACACACTTTATACACTTTTCTCAGACAGGCATTAACATTTTCTCACATTTCTCTCTTGTTTAAACACTCAAAGTTCAAACCTTCGTAGATTTAAAAAAATAAGTACAGTATTATAGAATGAAACCAAAGATCAAAGCTGTTTTCAGGCCCAAACATTTATTTGAGAAATAAAAATATAAACGTTTTCCATATACATAAATATGATAGCTTTTAGAAACAAATTTAATTTTAATGATCAACCTACGAGGATGGACACATAAGAAATTATTAATAGTGACTCGCGCGTATTTCACAGTTCCTTTGACCGTGCCTCTTCGTCCTGGCGCCGCTCCGCTGTAGCGTCTTTTTCCACTGAAGGCCTTGGAGCAGGTGTCATTTTCGGGTGAAGAACATAGTTATGGGTAGTTGTTGGCGCTGTTTTTCTTCTGGGCGAAAAGATTCTTATAAACAGACATGCCACCTTCGATTATATTTGAGAACTGTAATGAACTGTAGACCATTGTCAATCAGGACTTAGAACACAATGCGCGTTCATACGCTGTAAAAAAAAGCATGCAAAATTGCACTAAAAAAATCCGCGAAACAGCGAGGCCGCGAAAGGTGAACCGCGTTATAGCGAGGACCACTGTAATGCTATGCCAAAATCTATGCACCCCGAAAACGAACCTAAGGTAATTGAGATTCGAATTTCACTTGGTGCAGAATTCTACTTATGGCGGCATTGCGCGCGGAGTCAGTTGTGGAGTCAGTGAGATTTGTCGTCTGCTCCACGTTGATTCAGTCATGGCAGCCAGGTTCGAAATAGGAGGTGAACCACCCGAACTGTATCCCAAAATACTTATTTTGAAGTGTTTTATTTTTCAGAAAATAATATTTTTACAGTATAAAGTTTACAAAAATATTGAACAAATATTCTGTTAAAATAAAATAAATCGTAAAAAAAAATCTGTTTGTTTTTTTACCCAGATTTTAGAGGTGCGCTGCCGCCGCGCTAATACCGTGGTAATGGTATACCGCGGTATTTTTTCCCAAGGTTATCATTAAGTCAAAATCTCATACCGTCCCATGCCTAATAACGATATTGTTTTTGGCGTGAAGCCTAGCCAACTATTTATGCCAGATTTGTAAAAATTGAAAGCTACGCGGCATAGCACATCCCAAAAAGGCACAGTTACTTGGAGGTTTAGTTAAAAAGCCTAGGGCTTGCTCGGGGATATCCATTTGGAAACGTTTTCGAAGACTGAAGCAGCTGAGACGACAGCCCACACGTATCGGCTCAGAATCCCTTCACCATGGCGTGATGACACTCAACGTATCCAATTACATTACATTACAGGCATTTAGCAGACGCTCTTATCCAGAGCGACTTACAGTTTACATTTCTTGACATACAATCCATTTATACAGCTGGATATTAACTGAAGCATTTCGGGTTAAGTACCTTGCTCAAGGGTACAACGGCAGTGTCCCACCTGGGGATTGACCCTGCAACCTTAATGTTACAAGCCCAGTTCCCTAAACATTATACCACACTGCCTTAGGTTAACAGTAGTGCCAGTGGAAATAATAAATAAAACACTGCAGCACTGATGGCCAGCTACTGCAGCTTTATCCACCACTTTCCAGGTACAGACCGTGGGTGTTGCCATGACACTCGGCACATTTATGGGACGGTTACTAACTCCCGTTAGCTCTAAAGGCAAGTTGCTAGCTAAATGTAGCTAACGTTTAGAATTCTCACCGGATAGATGATGTCTTCGGGCCCAACGTGCCGTTCGCTGGTGCGCAAGTAACTCCCAAAGACGTAAAGATTTTATGAATGGAGTCTGTTTTCAACACAGTCAGACTCGCAAAACATGTCCTTGTCGTGCACCCTACAGTCTACGGTCCTGTTTTTCCACTAACCACTGCATTCTGGACCTGAATCAAGAAAAATCATTGTATTGTTTTTCAACCTGAAGGTATCTTTACATTATTAAAAGCCTGGACAAATACATAAACAACTCCTTATTATAGTATGGCATGTTTATTGTTTTGACATAATTTGTATAGACTGAATGGAAATGGTTATGCTTCACTAAATTTTATGCTACTTACACATGCTAACATGTTACCTAATCATGTTACTTAGCTCTAAACAGAACATGTAATATCGTGTTCTGTTTAAAGCTACTTGGTGCTAGTAAGCTGCAACAGAGCTCTCTATTCGAGCAAGCTGCAGGAATATCAGCGATCTTGCGTTGTCCTGGTTTGGATGAAACGATCCACGTATATTCCTGCAGCTCTCTCGAAGAGTGCTCTTTTTACAATCGCCTTACTCTAATACATATATCTCTACCTTCCAGATAATAGCTGCTGCATGGCTACATTATTTCCCATGCTAATTAGCTCTAAACAGAGCCTGCAATATCGGGTTGTGTTTTGATCACGCCACTGGCTCTCACCATTACCCAAGCCAGCTGTTTGGTGTTAGGTAAACACAGTGGAGCAGATATCTGTAACCTGCTTCCGCGATGACGCCGCTATGAATCATCTGAAAGGTCAGAGTTTGGGAAAGTGGTCAATACCATTGATGCAGTGGGACCAATTTGATTAAGGCTAAATCCCCTCGTTTCCTTGCAGGAGCTGCACTTCTGCACAGCTTTGAGCAGCAGTACAACGTAGGCAGGATTCTCTGAGACAGGACACTTACAACACTACCAGAGCTCACTTAGCAGCACAGAATCAGACATAAAGAAGAGGAACTCAATGGACTGGAGTCTGTCCACATGGCAGAATCAGAGAGTGCTGCACCAGGACTCAACACACTGGAGCCAGAGTGTGTTACAGCACACAGTGGGGTCAGTGAGCACACACACACATCATTGATAAAAACAGAAACTGATCTGGACTCCACCTACACTGGGGATCTTATTAAGACCGAGAGCATCGACAGTACAGAGCTGGGATATGTACCCCACCTGCATCCTGACCAGATCAAAACAGAGACTGATGATGGAGGCTACATTAAGGCTGAACAGAACGGTGACTTGAAGGATATTAAATGTGACACGATTAAATCTGATCAAATGAAGTGTGAATCCAATGAAAGTTTAGAAAGTGTTCTTATGCATTTCAGTGAACCAACTAATTTGAATGACCACAGGATAATTCATACAGGTGAGAAGCCCTACAAATGTACCCAGTGTGGGAAGTGTTTTAATCAGAAATCTCATTTAAATAGACACAAGACAATTCACACAGGTGAAAACCCCCACAAATGTATTCAATGTGGGAAGTGTTTTAGCCACGCATGTAATTTAAAGAAGCACCTGAGAATTCATACAGGTGAAAAGCCCTACAAATGTATTCAGTGTGGGAAGGATTTTAGCCAAGCACGTGATTTAAAGAAGCACTTGAGAATTCATCCAGGTGAAAAGCCCTACAAGTGTATTCAGTGTGGGAAGGGTTTTAGCGAACCATGTGGTTTAAAGAAGCACCTGAGAATTCACACAGGTGAAAACCCCCACAAATGTATTCAATGTGGGAAGTGTTTTAGCCAAGCATGTAATTTAAAGAAGCACCGGAGAATTCATACAGGTGAAAAGCCCTTCAAGTGTACTCAGTGTGGGAAGGGTTTTAACCAAACAAGTAATTTAAATACACACAAGATCATTCACACAGGTGAAAGCTCCCACAAATGTATTCAATGTGGGAATTGTTTTAGCCAAGCACGTTATTTAAATAGCCACTTGAAAATTCATAGAGGTGAAAAGCCCTACAAATGTATTCAGTGTGGGAAGTGTTTTAGCAAAGCATGTGATTTAAAGAATCACCTGAGAATTCATACAGGTGAAAAGCCCTACAAATGTATTCAGTGTGGGAAGGGTTTTAGCCAAGCATGCTATTTAAAGAAGCACCTGAGAATTCACACAGGTGAAAAGCCCTACAAATGTATTCAGTGTGAGAAGGGTTTTAACCAAGCACGTTATTTAAATAGCCACTTGAAAATTCATAGAGGTGAAAAGCCCTACAAATGTACTCAATGTTGTAAGTGTTTTAGCAAAGCATGTGATTTAAGGACGCACCTGAGAATTCATACAGGTGAAAAACCCTACAAATGTATTGAGTGTGGGAAGTTTTTTATCCAAGTATGTAATTTAAACAAGCACATGAGAATTCATACAGGTGAAAAGCCCTACAAATGTATTCTGTGTGGGAAGGGTTTTAGCCAAGCATGTGATTTAAAGAGGCACCTGAGAATGCATACAGGTGAAAAGCCCTACAAATGTACTCAGTGTGGGAATTGCTTTAGCCAAGCATGTGTTTTAAAGAAACACCTGCGAATTCATTCAGGTGAAAATCCCTAAAGGTATTAGTGTACAAAGTATTTCATTCAGGCTTCTTCTTTAAATAAATATCTAAACATTAATACAGGTGCAGCTCCTGAAGTGTGCTCAGTGGGAGGTGTTTCTGTCATGCATCGTATTTAAAGCACCATTGATTTTTTTAAAGCCTAAAAATGTATTTGAATGACATTTGAATGCATTAAAATGTCACTGGCAGTACAGTGCTAATGGTTTGTGAAAGCAGCTGTGTCATGTGTCATGACTCGTGTTATGTTTACCTTTATAATTTATTTTAGTGTGAAAGAAATCCCTCTTTCCAGACCCTACGGTCACACCAAATTCATTCTAGCGGCCCCCTGCCATCGGCCATCACTATTTAAGTTCTGAACAATAATTAACCTTATACCACTGGTAACACCATTACTCAATTACTGAACAATTACTTCACCATATACTACAAAGATGTTGAGTGTCAATGAAGGCAACACCAGCAGCCTAATAATGTCATGCTATTGAAGTAGTTATCATCAGGGATGTAGATTTAGTAGTGCACCAACAGATTCCAGTCCCAAAGAACAGTGGTTTGGAAATAACCGCTGATATTTCACAATTGCTAAATTGCTGTGTTATGTTTCATTTCAACTGGCTGTACCCAGTAAAGGAACAATCCTACATATTATTTTGGCAATCAAATGTTTTTCAAGGTTCTGTTTTTGCTGTGATAATGCGGCAATCGGCTTTCCGCCCCAGGGAGGGTGGAGGGAAGTCGATACGAGCTCTCTGTATATATGAGTGGTTCTTCGTGTTACGGTGACTGTGGCTGGTGCCGGCTTGGAGGAGGCGGTACAGCGCCCACTACCGGTCTCAGGACAAACGGCAGCGATGTCTCATAAGAGGGTGGGGATAATTGGCAACTAAAAATAGGGAGAAAGACGTCATACTGTGGATCTGTATCAAACAAGTATTTAATGTGATAGAAATATGTACTTATAATGATAAAATATTAATGATTATGTGTAATCCAGCATTGTTGTTTCCTAAATTATTTATTTATTTAAAACGGGAAATATATTCAATTTCTTGTGGACACCTTTCCAGCTCTTTTGACTTGGACATAAAGGGGGTTATCAATTGAATTTTATGAAAAATGTTTTGTATTGAGATTTGTTTTGAGGAAAGAGTAAAATAAAATGTAATCTTATCTCAGTCTATCTCATGTTTAATGCCGATACCTAATTTTTTGTACCAAATAACAAATCAGGATTTGTAATAACAGAAACTGTATTTATGTTGTGTTCATAATACCATTTTACTCATGGTTATTGTACTTATTGTTTTGCTGTTGCTGCTATTTTACATTATTGTATTTTATGACCTTTTATGGACCTGTACTTTCCCTCTCAAATAAACTCATGTTCTGATGAATTCATAATCAGTGTTTAAATTAATTAATTTTAAGTCATAAAATCATTGCCCCTGCCCCTTGTTTTAGTGGGGGTTGTGATTTTTGTTTCAAATAAATGTACTAAAATGCTTTAATGAAGCTCCAAATTCTTATTTTTTGGTGAGTTAACAAAACTCAGTGGACTGATGTGTTGATGCTTTGGAAGGCCTAGGTCAGAGCATTTGTATTTGGGTTAGTGCTGGATGTGACCTGGAGTTAGACTCCAAATGGGGGCTCCAATGCTGGTATGTATAGTGTTGGAGCTGCTGTTTGTCTTGGAAGGCTTTTTCTCCATCTATTAGTGCCTGAAAAAAATCCCAAGACTCAAATTCAACTACAAAGTGACTAATTCAAGTTGACTCTGTGAATGGTATACTATTAGGGATTAATCCGAATAATTTCCCAGGTTTTCCCCCTTCGATGACAGCCCTAATTATCTGAAGGAGTTCCCCTCTCCCCAGGACCCCATGCACTGCGGTCAAACAGCCGTAGGCTCCTATCTGTGCGCTACAGTTGGACAGTGCACAGCTAGGATGGCTACAGCATCTGTCTTAATTACTTGGCTAATTAACCAGCTCAGATTCTGTAGCCATCTCAGGTTACAGCAATGCCTAATCTCAGGAAATTAACGCTAGATGTAGCTACAGGCATGTCTCACATCCATTTGAATGAGAAGCCTTTTCTTTCTTTTGGCACGCTGCATGCACGTGAGTGCGCAGCTTGGGTCAGTGACCTCTGTCCAGGGATTAAAAGGGGTGTGACAGTTTCCAGCTCCCTGAAGCTAGCGACAATAAGAAACAACACGACTTCTACTTTTAATCGTCTGGTTTGTAGCTTCAAACTTTCCCTCCCAAAACAAAGGTTCTCTGCTGTTGTCTTCTGCTGCCAGCTGATGCTGCGCATTACATCCACAGAATTTGAAATGATTGTATCCACTTCATGTCTGCGATGTAGAATGCATTTTGCTCAATTGTAGGTGGCTATTTGGCTACAGAAATTAAATGAACTAATATTCTTACAATCAATTAAAATGTATGAAGTATAAATTGTGGAATAAACAACATGTTTTTTAAAACTAAAATAATGTAATTACTCCATTCTCCTTTTACTCCATTCCATAAATTTAGACTTGTAATAAAAATAATGTGATTTACTATGATATAATTCAACTTGGAGCAAGTTGGCACAATCTAAGGCAATAATTTGTTAACTAATATATAGATGATGTAAGTTGCTACAGTAGAATAATCGGAAGGATAAACCTCTATACTATGAACACGTTTTGTTAAAATAAACTAAAGAATATAGAAAAACACATTTAATATATTAGCCATATGTGGTTATAACCATTGGGCCATTACCAATCTTACACTGTTAGAATCTGCTTGTTTTTAGAGTAAGTGGGGTAATATGAATACCTCAGTCTGTCTACTTTCTCAATCAGTTTAGTTTCAGATCACTGTGTCGTCTTACAAATCCTTAGAGGTTTGTTGGGTGTAGTTTGAAGTGGGTGACATGAAATTTTGGAGAGAAGTGACAACAGTTCTACGGCCAAGCCGTTGACCAGATGCTGCCAAGCGTAGTGTTGTACGGCTTTCCAATATCTGGAAATACAACTATGGCAACATTAAAGGCCTGGTAAATCAGCTGTAAACAGTGATGCCAACAACCCTCCAGGATCACAATGCTGAAAAGAAGAAAAAGCATTTGAGGTAAGTCACACACAAGAATGTACTAATGACCAAAATGTGAAGGAAATAAATACCCCTATTAAACAGCGAGTTGGAAAAACAATTCTCATTGTCAAATAATATATTTTGAATAACCACTCAAGTACAGACACATTGTTTACAATTGCAATTGTAAAGAATTCAGTAAAAATGACCATATGGTCAGGAACGGCACATTGATGAAGATGAGCATCAGCTATTAAAATCTGACAGCATTGAGAAAATGTTTTTATTTAAGCTCTGATTGCTTATGTCAAATGAGAAGAAATTTTTTTCGGAAAAAAACTAAATTGAACCATTAATATGTAAAATACTAATAATGTCATAGTTGCCTTTCTGCTTGACAAGGGCAGATATGGATCAATTACAAGGACCAAATTGTTTGCTAATTAATACAATTATTGACACACCTCAATACTCAGTAATATTGTATGGCTTAATATAGTTTATTTTGATGAATAGTTATTACCTCATTCTTCTGCAATGAAAAGACAGTGTTGACATTACAATGTATTAGTTATTCCATTAATGTAATTGCTTCATGTTGGATATGCACTATAATTTACATAAAATCACAAAATAAAAAGTTATAGCATCATTTTGAATATTAGTATCATGGATTCCCTATGACATTGGGTTAAACAAGTACACTAAAGTCACTGCAAAGGTACCCAAGTCTGAAATATGTGGCTATAACAGGCATGATTGTATATATACCATTCATTGTGGAGCAATCAAATTAGTGCACAGGATTCCGGAAACAAAAAGATGGTAGTAGTTGTGGATTATATGTTTGCCTGTAAGCCAAAAAGGTTTTGTTCGTGATCAATCCACTAGCAAGAAATTCAAAGCAATTGTGAAGTTTTTCTATTAGAGTTAACATCAGGTAACCTTACATGATATTTATTATTAATAATAATAATAAGTTTAATCTGAAGCACATTTCAAGGAACCCAAGGACTGTACAATATAAAAAGGGTTAAAATAATAATACTAATAATACAAATAAATGGACACATTTAAAAACAAAGCACAAAATTCTAGTAAAGAGGAGAACTAAACTACAAGAAAGCCAGACTGAAGAGGTGAGTCTTCAGTCTGGATTAAAAAATAGTGCATTGTCGATTGAAGGAGGGAGGGCATTCCAGAGTCTAGGAGCAGCTGCACTAAAGGTTCTGTCCCCCACAGTGCGCAGCCTGGTGTCAAAGGAGCGTAGCCTTCGAGAGAGGGTGTAGGTGTGGAAGATGTCTGAGAAGTATTTTGGGGCAAGGTCAGGGAGAGACTTATAGGTGAGGAGGAAAATTTTAAATCAGACGGGACTTGACCAGGAGTCGGTGGAGGTGCAGGAGGGTGTGGGTGATGTGGTTTCTTGTGTGTGAGAAACCTGGCCGCAGAGTTCTGGATGTACTCGAGCTTATCTAGGACTTTACTGGGCACCCCGATGAGAACTCCATTGCAATAATCCAGACGAGAGGTCATAAAGGCATGGATGAGGGTCTCTGCTACTGATTTGGTGGGTGATGGCCGGAGTCTGGAGATGTTCTTTAGATTTAGTGTTTAGGAAAGCAAATATAAAGTAATATGTAAATGAATTAAAACTAATTCGTTTTAAAAATAACAATTAAAAAAATAACACATATAAAACGGAGTTGTATATTTAATATTATTGTTTATGTATGAAAGAATTAAAATAGGAAAAGCTTCTGGTGGTGGCATTCCTTAGTTCACTGGGACGGTGTCCTTGCTTTGCAAAGATTTGACATAAGCTAATGGTCATCTGTGGCCCTCATTGGCTTACAACGTGTTTGCAATTATTGGTGATATTTTCTTGATAGAAATGTAGCTTAATAAAAATAAATAATTTACTCAAATTAATTCATTAAAAATAAGTAATTTATTGCTGGCGGATGGCGTATTGGTCTAACGCACCCATATTTGGTTGGTCCTGTACGAGTGTGAGCTGCCTATCAGGGACGCTGTTCAAAACATGTCTATGCCCTGTCCACTAGCCCACACCGGGGGTGGCATTTGGCTGTCCGCTACTGGGGGAGGGTGGTTGGCACAAATTTGCTGTGAAGCACGTAAGGGTGTCTTCAGAAAGCGGATTATTGTGTCGAAGGAGGCTGATCATCGCCGGCCTCGGAGAGTAGCTTGCCCCTTAGAGACCAGCAGCAAGTTCGTGGGGAGGGTTAATCAAAATAAATAGAAGGTATAATTGGTTTCCAAATTGGGGAGAAATGGCGAAAAATCCCCCCCAAAAATAATAATGTCATTTAAATGGGTGAATTAAAATTAATGTAAGTTTTTAAAGTACGTTTACTTGGGTAGTGCTACTGGTAAAGGCGCTTTAAGTTCTCAGTGCAGGTGGCCCACTGGCGGGGGAGTCCCACTAGGTGGCGATCATTTGCTGTCCCAGGAGGAGCGGGAGGGAAACCCGCATGAGTTGTGTACGTGCACGCGGCTCTGTGTGTACCAGAATAACAGCCTTTGATTTGTATTGCCTGATTCCATGTATTGCATAATATGCAAATAACCCCAAGCCTGGCTGTAGAGGCGGCATTTTAGCCCCAGAAAAATGTTATGACGACGACAGTGATCTAAAACTAAACTGATTTAGAAAGTAGACATTCAGAGGTATCTATATCCCCCACTTTTATTGAGTTACAATCCTTTGAGGAGAGCCTGATTCATACTACCAATCATGACTAAAATCAATGACCTATAATCTAGTATGGCAGTAACATAAAATGGTTTTCTCTACTGATTATATTTAATTAGGCTTATAAACTTTTCCAGTTACGACATAATATACAAGAGAATACACTATTCTCTTAGTTTCTGTCCAGTAATAAAATAAGCAGAGGAACAAATGAAGAAGTAATCCCCTCTTTTATTTTGATTTCTTTGTCATTTTAGTAACCGGAAGTCGATTCCATGTTGTCGCTAGCTTCATACTCAGAGCCTCACACTTCTACAACTTCCCATAGGGGAGGAGTTTTGTAGGCTGTTCGTTTCGTTTCGTTTCGTTTCGTTTCGTTGATTTGTTTGAGCCATACCTGATAGTTGAGTTAGAACTTTGTGAAACTTCGGAAGCGTTGGGTCAGAGTGCTACTTTTTATACAACGAACTGCCGACCGGAGGTTTTCTTTTGTTTGTTCTTTGGTACGGGACTCAAAGTTGGCATGGAGCACCGCGGTCTAGCTTTGTAAGGGTGTTTTATTTATTTGATGGTGAAAATAGAATGAAACTTACACGGAGCGGCGCCGTATCCCGATGCGCACCGACTATGAAGACAACGCCAGCGTCTCCTCGCCTTGTGCAAATTATTGTGGGAAGTTGGGTAAGTCACCCCCATATTCATTAACGCCTGGTGGTGACTGTGCCCCCGAATCGTGCTGTATCGATAATACCTTTTTCCTTTCTTTAACTCACCCCAGCCAGGATCCACACAAACTGATATTTACTTGATAGCCATCGAATTCGTGTCTTATTGGTATATTGTAATTGACAATTGTGTGTGTTGGGGGGGACGATGAGATTATAAAAAACGGATAAATCCACACCTTACGTGGCTTGTGCAACAACGTATTGGATGACTTTAAAGTAAATAGCCTATCACTTTGTCACTTGGTCACGCAATGGTTTGACAACCAGCTAACATGTTTTGTCATCATCATGGCTGATCGGCCATGTTATCATCAATCTGTCGGCCATTCAACACAAGCTTTAACTTTTCCTAGATATTTATTCTTTACATAAGTGTTACAAAAATTTGAAAATCACGTTTGGAAAAAAGCGAAAACGCTTTTATTACCCTCCGTTTGTGTTATTCGTGTGTTATTACGTCTCGCTCGTCTTCTGACCAACGATTCAGTTCTCTTTCACCACACCAGATGGCGCAAGGATCTTCACATAGCCTATAGCCAAGAGTCTCTATCTTACAGAATGGCTTTATAATAATAATAATAATAATAATAACTAGAATGGCATTTAGAGAGATGCAACACCCACGTGAACTTGCTCAAAAAATATATTTATCATTATCTGCATGTGCTGCGAGATTATAGACTGTCGAAGTCTCCAGTTTTATGTTTTGGCTAACTGTTATGGCCATTCTAACCAACACATTGGTTACAGTCGAAATTATGATAAAGCATATGACGAGTTTCGTTCCAATACGAACCTTTATCTGTGTTCAAAGTATATCAGATTCTGAAATCATACATAGCCTAATGTGTGTTTAAAAATGCGTTTCTCCGCAAAACGCAATGGCCTATACCACAGATCGGTAGTGACGGTAACTTTAATCTAAAAGGAATTCTGGGTAATATGCAAATCAAGCCCTATTACAGAACTGCTTTCAGATTTTTGCAATTGACCCTTCGCTAAACCACGCCCCCCTTAGTTACTGTTGCTAAGTCTGTCAAGCTAACTGCACTCCCTGGAGAAATATTGTCCAATTTTTGGAAAATAGAAAAAGAGATTTCAGATAGAACCAGACAGAAGCGTCTACAATATGCATTTGAAGGTTATATTCAAGATATCACACTGACTCAGCAACAAAATGATGTTAAAAAAAATTAAGATAGAAGCGAAAGCCTACAGATCACAGAGTAAAAGTGAACCACCGCATCACCTGGTGATTGAGACAGAGGACAACGACATTAAGGAGCAACACTGTTCCTGTAAAGCTGGGTAGGTCTCTATTCACTATTACAATCATTAAAAAGCAAAAGCAGTAGGCCTATATAACGTTACATTCAGTAGTAAGTTAGCTAGCGTTAGCTAACTAACGTAACATTAGTAGCCTATAGTGTGCTGTAACGACATTACTCTGGTTAGCTCCACAGGTTTCTGCGCCCATCTCATCGGACTTATCTTATCCATACCCTGGACCTCTGTAAAGCAAAAAATATCAGCAGTGTGTCAGCCCAGTCCTCCACAAGATTTGGGTACTCGGGACTGGGCTTCCCATTGACAAAGTGCTGAAATAGTAATGAAAAAATAGTATTACATTTTGACATCAAGGTAACGCTACCCACTTGGTTTTCTAGAGCTTGACTGTAACATCTTAACGTTAGCAAGCTGGCTGGATCACGAATAACAAAGCTAACATTTAGTCTAACTTTACTAACGTTGCAACCCGGAGCTGTATATCCAGACCGTAGCCACGTTAGCTTAGCTGGCTAACACTTTTCAGGATTTGATTTTGGAAAGGGAAAAAAAACGTATATCTCCTTCCAACCTCTCCAGGTAACGAGTGTCACTGTTACAAGTGCCCCAGGCACAACGTTTAACCATAACTAGCTAAAAGTCCACAAAACCAGCTCGAAAATGAAGAAAATCTCACACTTTTCCGTCAGAGTCAACGGAGCTCCGCCATAAACTGTTGGACCTCTGTCGGAGCCTGTCCAATGCTGCACTGTGATTGGCCAGTCTGCGTTTTGGGGCGTGGTTTAGCGAAGGGTCAATTGCAAAGAATGCTTTGTATATTTGCATTTATTTTTTCACCATTTAAAAAAGGTGGCTGGATTCACCAAAGCCACTGGTACACCAAGTTTAGTTGCCAGCACCCCAAAGACAGAGTTCAACTGAAGCTGCAGTATCACACCACAGAACCTAGGATGCTGTTACTTTGGTATACCCTGCCACCCCATCAAGGGGTGCCCATCATAGCCTTCGCAGCCATTAGACAAACTGGCGTGTGTCAACCAAGGCCGCAGTCCTCAGTCCTCAGTATCCCCACACCAGGCCATCAGGCTCCAGCCTGGCTCCAGCTACCTAGGATTCCTGGCTCCAGCTACCTAGGATTTCTCTCTACTTCCCCCATTAACGGTGACTCATTTTAGGGACTACTCAAGAGTTGCTTCGGTAGGGTTAAACAAGCGCATAGGGTCGTTCGTGTTTCAGTTTTTTTTAACGTCTGCAAGTGAACCAGTTTTAACCTTTATACGGGGACTTTAAATGCGACAGTAGGAACTGTGGGTAATATGCAAATCGCCCGGTGACGTTACAGCAGAATTTGGCATCTGCGCATTTGTAGGGGTTAATTGGTTGTGGTAAGAGATTATGAAGGGGGAAAATAGCGTTGTCTAATGCTAAGCTAGCTACAAAATATGTGCGTTTAGCGTATTTCTGAGTGCTTATTGGCGCTTAAATGCGTTATAATAGAAAAGCGATCGTTCCTTAGTCTTGATTCAGCGGTAGCCGCTACAATTTCTCTACATTATCCAACGTATGAACTGCCAGTTTCTCCCAGAAGAAGGTGCCTTTGAGCGACCTTTTAGTACTTTTCACACCAAACTGAGCCTCAGAAACTTCTTTCAACTTACGGTTGTATTTTATGAAATAGACCTTGTAAATAGCTGGTCTAATTGCATATTACCACAGTTCCTACTGTCGCATTTAGAGTCCCCGTATAAAGGTTTAAAAATGGTTCACACTTTTTTTTAAAGAACGAACGACCCTATGCGCTTGTTTACCCCTACCGAAGCAACTCTTGAGTAGTCCCTAAAATGAGTCCCCGTCAATGGGGGAAGTAGAGAGAAATCCTAGGTAGTGTTAACGAGAATACAGATGTTAACTGGATCTTTTTTAAGATCCTTTAACCATGGCTGGAGCCTGATGGCCTGGTGTGGGGATACTGAGGACTGCGGCCTTGGTTGACACACGCCAGTTTGTCTAATGGCTGCGAAGGCTATGATGGGCACCCCTTGATGGGGTGGCAGGGTTTACCAAAGTAACAGTGGCCTGTCCATGGCTTTGGTTGAGCATCCCTTTATGTGGTATAAAGCCTAAAAGGCATCCTAGGTTCTATGGTGTGATACTGAAGACTGCAGCTTCGGTTGAACTCTCAGTCCTTGGGGTGCTGGCAACTAAACTTGGTGCTCTGTTGTACTGGAGTACCAGTGGCATGTCCATGGCTTTGGTGTATCCAGACACCTTTTTTAAATGGTGAAAAAATAAATGCAAATATACAAAGCAGTGATATATTCTTTGCAATTGCAAAAATCTGGAAGCAGTTCTGTAATGGGGCTTGATTAGCATATTACCCAGAATTATTTTTAGGTTCATTTAAAGTTACCATCACTGGGGCATGCCCACCTAGTTACCATTACTGGGACACGCCCACTTGGTCATATGGTTGTTTACTAAAGGTCAAAAGGTCACATTTTTAAGTGACACTTGAAGAAATCCATATTATGTCTATATATGGCACTCAACGTATAAGAACCTAAGAATACATAATGATGAGAACGGGACTTTCATGCCATCTAGGCTGAACGGCCTATATACATGTCCTTATACATGTATATAGTTAACAGATTCAGACATGTCTTTCCTTCGTCAGAGTCTTCGAAGACTGGAGTGGTGGTTCTTTGATTATTGCCGATTTGTCTACAGGAATCAGAAAAAATGGCAAACAACTGAATAGACTCTACTGTAGAAAGTGCCAAGTTATATCAGTAGATGGCCAGTACTGCAGCTGTATAACATTTATGCATGTTTGTGTCAATACCCTGTGATACAGTAGGATTAATTTGATTAAGGTTAAATCCCCCCATTTCCCTGCAGGAACTGCACTTCTGCACAGCTTTGAGCAGCAGTACGACGCAGGCAGGATTTTCTGAGACAGGACACTGACAACACTACCAGAGCTCACTTAGCAGCACGTGATCAGACAGAAAGAAGAGGAGCTCTGTCCACATGGCAGAGTCAGAGAGTGCTGCACCAGGACTCAACACACTGGAGCCAGAGTGTGTTACAGCACACAGCGGGGCCAGTGATCTACAGCACACACACACATCACTGATAAAAACAGAAACTGATCTGGACTCCACCTACACTGGGGATCTTATTAAGACAGAGAGCATCGACAGTACAGAGCTGGGATATGTATCCCACCTGCATCCTGACCAGATTAAAACAGAGACTGATGATGGAGGCTACATTAAATCTGCACAGGACAGCGACTTGCGGGATATTAAATGTGACACTATTAAATCTGATCAAGTGAAGTGTGAATCCAGTGAAAGTTTAGTAAGTGATCTTATGAATTTCAGTGAGCAAACTAATTTGAATGACCACAGGATAATTCATACACGTGAAAATCCCTACAAATGTACGCAGTGTGGAAAGGCTTTTAATAGACTAGCCCATTTAAATGCACACGAGACAATTCATACAGATGAAAAGCCCTACAAATGTACTGAGCGTGGAAAGGGTTTTAATCGGCTAGCCCATTTAAGTACACACGAGACAATTCACACCGGTGAAAAGCCCTACAAATGTATTCAGTGTGGGAACTGTTTTAGCCAATCATATATTTTAAAGGTCCACATGCGTATTCATACAGGTGAAAAGCCCTACAAATGTACTCAGTGTGGAAAGTGTTTTAATCAGCAATCCCATTTAAAAACACACAAGATAATTCACACAGGTGAAAAGCCCTACAAATGTACTCAGTGTGGGAAGGGTTTTAGCCAAGCAGGTAGTTTACATACTCACAAGATAATTCATACCGGTGAAAAGCCCTACAAATGTACTCAGTGTGGGAAGGGTTTTAGCCAAGCAGGTAGTTTAAAGAAACACCTGGAAATTCACACAGGTGAAAAGCCCTACAAATGTACTCAGTGTGGAAAGAGTTTTAGTCAAGTAGGTGATTTAAAGAAGCACCTGAGAATTCATACAGGTGAAAAGCCCTACAAATGTACTCAGTGTGGAAAGTGTTTTAATCAGCTATCCCATTTAAAAACACACAAGACAATTCACACAGGTGAAAAGCCCTACAAATGTACTCAGTGTGGGAAGGGTTTTAGCCAGTCAAATAGTTTAAAATTTCACATGCATATTCATACAGGTGAAAAGCCCTACGAATGTAATCAGTGTGGAAAGGGTTTTATTCAAGCATGTACTTTAAAGAAGCACCTGAGAATTCATACAGGTGAAAAGCCCTACAAATGTATTTAGTGTGGGAAGGGTTTTAGGCAATCGTGTTATTTAAAGCTCTACCTTAAAATTAATACAGGTGAAAAGCCCTACAAATATACTGTGTTGAGTGTTTCAGGCATACATCTAGGTTAAAAAGCATCTGAGAATTCATTCATGTGAAAAGCCCTGAAGTTTTCAGTGTGCAAAGTATTTAATTCAGTCTTTTACTTTAAATAAATATCTAAACATTAATACAGGTGCAGCTCCTGAAGTGTGCTCAGTGGGAGGTCTTTCTGTCATGCATCTTATTTAAAACACCATTGATTTTTTTTGTAAAGCCTAAAAATGTCTTAAATTACATATTTGAATGCTTTAAAAAGTTTGACCGGTGGCAGTACAGTGTGAATGGTTTGTGAAAGCAGCTGTGTCATTTTGACTTGGACATAAAGTTATCAACTGAAATTTCTGAAAAATGTTTTGTATAGAGATTTGTTTTGAGGAAAGAGTCATACAATTTATTCTTATCTCAGTCTATCATGTTTAATGCTGATATCTCATTTTTTGTACCGAATAACAAATCAGGATTTGTAATATAGAAACTATTTATGTTGTGTTCATAATACCATTTTACTCATGGTTATTGTACTTATTGTTTTGCCATTGCTACTTTACATTATTTTATTTTTCTGACCTGCTCAGAAACTACAGATGAAATGTGGAGCTGAGTCTGGTAGACAATGGACTCTCATCCATTTTCAAAACCATATACATGTACTTTGCCTGTCAAATGAACTCTTATGTTCTGATGAATTCATAATCACTGTTAAATTAATTAATTAATTGATTTCAAGAGTCATAAAATGCTTATTTTATAGTTGCCCCTTGTTTCAGTGGGGGTTGTGATTTTTGTTACAAATCAATGTACTAAAATGCTTTAATGAAGCTCCAAATTCTTATTTTTTGGTAAGCTGACAATACTCTTAAGGCAATCTAAGGCAATCATTTGTTAACTAATATATAGATGATGTAAGTTGCTACAGTACAATAATCGGAGGGATAAATCTCTATACTATGAACAAGTTTTGTTAAAATAAACAAAAGAGTATAGAAAAACACATTTTATATATTAGCCATTTGTGGTTATAACCATTGGGCCATTACCAATCGTACACAGTTTTTAGAGTAAGTGGGGTAATATGGATACCTCAGTCTGTCTACCTTCTAAATCAGTTGAGTTTCAGATCACTGTGTCTTACAAATCCTTGCAGGGGTTTGTTGGGTGTAGTTTGGAGTGGGTTACATTAATTCTTTCTATTGTTCTATTAGAGTTAACATCAGGTAACCTTACATGATATTTATTATTCTTAATAATATTAACAAGTTTAATCTGAAGCACATTTCTAGGAACCCAAGGACTGTACAATATAAAAAGGGTTAAAATAATAATTATAATACTAATAATAAAAATAAATGGACACATTTAAAAACAGCACAGAATCCTAGAAAAGAGGAGAACTAAACTACAAGAAAGCCACACTGAAGAGGTGAGTCTTCAGTCTGGATTAAAAATAGAGATGAACTGCATTGCGGTTTGAAGCAGGGAGGGCATTCCAGAGTCTAGGAGCAGCTGTACTAAAGGCTCTGTCCCCCACAACCTGGTGTCAAAGGAGCGTAGCCTTTGAGAGAGGGTGTAGGTGTGGAGCATGCCTGAGAAGTATTTCGGGGCAAGGTCATGGAGAGACGTATAGGTGAGAAGGACATTTTTAAATAAGATGGGACTTAACCAGGAGAAAATGGAGGTGCAGGAGGGTGTGGGTGATGTGGTTTTGTGTGTGTGAGAAACCTGGCCACAGCGATGAGAACTCCATTGCAGTAATCCAGGCGAGAGGTCATGAAGGCATGGATGAGGATCTCTGCCATGGATTCAGTGGGTGAGTCTGGAGATGTTCTTTAGATTTAGTGTTTAGGAAAACAAATATAAAGTAATATGTAAATTAATTAAAACATACATTTTAAAAATAACAATTTTATAAAATAAATTAAAAACTGAATTGTATATTTAATATTATTGCTTATGTATGAACAAATTAAAATACATAATGCCTCTGGTGGTGGCACTCGTTAGTTCACTGGGATGGGGTCCTTGCTTTGCAATAAAAAAAAAAAGCTAATGGTCATCTGTGGCCCTCATTGGCTTACATGTTTGCAATTATTGGTGATATTTTCTTGAGAGAAATGTAGCTTAATTAAAAAAAATTATTTACTGAAATTAATTTATTAAAAATAAGTCATTTAGGGCTGGCTGATGGTGTAGTGGTCTAACGCACCCATATTTAGCTGGTCCTGTACGAGTGTGAGCTGCCTGTCAGGGACGCCGTTCAAAACCCGTTTATGCCCTGGCCGTTAGCCCCCATTGGGGGACATTCGCTGCCCGCCACTGGGGGAGTGAGCTCGGCCCGAATTCGCTTTGAAGCACGTAAGCGTGTCTTCAGAAAGGGGATCATTGATTTCTGTCTCGAAGGAGGCGGATCATTGCCGGCCTTGGAGAGTAGCCTGCCCCAGAGACCAGCGGCAAGCTCGTGGGGAGGCTTAATGAAAATAAATAGAAAGTATCATTGGTTTCCAAATTGGGGAGAAAATGGGGGAGTAATTTAAATGGGTGAATTCAAATTAATGTAAGTTTTTAAAGTAAGTTTACTTGGGTAGCGCTATTGGTAAAGGTGCTTTAAGTTCTCAGTGCAGGTGGCCCACTGGCGGGGGAGTTCCGCTAGGTGGCGGTAATTTGCTGTCCCAGGAGGAGCGGGAGGGAAACCCGCATGAGTTGTCTACATGCAAGTGGCTCCAAGTGACTCTGATTTGTATTGCCTGATTACATGTATTGCATAATATGCAAATACCCCAAGCCTGGCTGTAGAGGCAGCACTTTAGCCCCAGCAAAATGTTATGACGACACTGATCTAAAACTCAACTGATTTAGAAAGTAGACATTCTGAGGTATCTATATCCCCCCACTTGTATTGAGTTACAATCGTTTGCAGGAGAGCCTGAGTCGTACTACCAATCAAGACTATCATCAATTACCTATAATCTAGTATGGCAGTAACGTAAAATGGTTTTCTCTACTGATTATATTTAATTAGGCTTATAAACCTGTCCAGTTACTACATAATAGGCAAGAGAATATACTATTCCCTTAGTTTTCGTCCATTAATAAAATAAATGGAGAAACAAATGAAGTAATCCCCGCTTTTATTTTGATTTGTTTGCCATTTTAGTAACCGGAAGTCGATTCCTTGTTGTCGCTAGCTACATACTTTTAGCTAGAGCCTCACACTTCTACGTCTTTCCACAGGGGAGGAATTTTGTAGGCTGGTCGTTTAGTTGATTTGTTTGAGCCATACCTGATAGCTGAGTTGTATTTCAGTAATACGACCTATGGGTCTGTTGGTGTGTATAATACCTGTCAGTTTTTGAGCTTTGTGAAACTTTGGAACCGCTGGGTCAGAGCGCTACTTTTTATACGACAAACTGCCGACCGGAGGTTTCTTTTGTTTGTTCTTTGGTATGGGACTCAAAGTTGGCATGGAGCACCGCGGTCTAGCTTTGTAAGGGTGTTTTATTTATTTGATGGTGAAAATAGAATGAAACTAGTACACGGAGCGGCATATCCCGATGCTCGCCGACTATGCAGACAAGGCCAGCGCCTCCTCGCCTTGTACAAATAATTGTAGGAAGTCGGGTAAGTCACCCCCATATTCATTAAGCCCTGGTGGAGCCTGTGGCCACAATAGTGCAGTATCGTTACTACTGTTTTCCTTTCTTTAACCCATCCCAGCCAGGATCCACACTAATTACACACCCTATTCCACACCTCATCCCTCGCTAGTTTGGATCTATTTATAGTGGGCTGGGCAGAGCCGGCCAGTGGTATAGGCGATATACAGGAAAAACACGCAGTGTCGCTCTTCTTTAAACAAAATGTTCTCAATTAAAGTACTATTTCCAAATATTACCAAAAAAGCCCACAACATATTTACATTTTTGTTTTCTGGGTTGACCGCGGCGCAGCATCATCCCCTTTCCTCCGCCCCAGTAGGAGGAGTTACCTGAAGTGACGAAAAAGAACGTGACCGCTGTGGTGACATTAATATTGACATTGTAAACATTACAGCTCAAATTCACAACAGCAGAACACGGTTTTCCCCATAACATTAGCTACAATTTTTTTAACCTCTACCTAGGCATTTGGGAGTCATGTCGGGCGCAGCGAGCACAGGAGATGCCATGCAGCGACTTCACACAGGGCTATCTAATCCTTCATATTTATTATTCGGCGTTGGTCCTCCAATGAATTGCAGTTGACCAGGATCACATTTAATACCTCATATTTCTTACATCTGTAGCCTACATTTTTTCAGTCGTATAAAAATGAAAACATTCGCTATATTTATCTGTGTGTTTACATCTGTTGTGGGAGGAAAATTGAGAGACTTCATGACTCTGCAACCTGTTGAGTTTTGGTGGACCGCATATAATTTGCTCCAAAAAACAAGTGTTAATGTTTAACGAACGAGCACATGGAAAACCGTCTTACAAGCGCAGTGCATATGAAGCATATGATTTGGGTCAAAAACAAAACCGTCTTATAAGCACAATGACGTATGTAGTGGGGAATTTGGTTCAAAAATACAAACTGTTATCACAATCAAATTCTCTTGCTGTTCTGGAAGGGAAATCAAGAGGGGTTCACACTTATGACACACTCATGATCTATCAGTATGACTCCATAGTCATGATCTGTCATCACAGTTATTATCTAACATTGTATCTTATTGATACCATTATTATAGCCATTTAGCAAATAGCATTATCAGTACATGCTATAGATATTGTAGCAAGCATGCGTGGTGGAGTGCAGCAAGAAGACAAATGGAGTCAGGCAGTGACGGGGAATGGGCCAAGGATGGCGATGCCAACGCGCTCCATCGGAGACCCCACCAAGTACTGCTGTAGGGAGGCGTGTGAACGTCGGGTGGGCCCCTTCTGGGCGGTACAGGAGTCACAGCAGTGGACGTGCATTTCCACGTTTCGCAGACCAATAGAACCGCCCCCTGAGGCGGCGAAGGGTTTTGTTGTTCCCGAAGTGCCCCGCCCCCGTTGCTCCGAGCACCAGCTGCAGGACCTGCGTTCGGAGGGCACGGGGCACCAACAGCTTCATCAGGTCGGCCCCTTGACCGGGGGCTCGCCGCCGCCAGTACAGCACACCGCCTTGCACCTCGAGGCCACCCCACTGGGAGTGGTACGCTTTCGAGTGTTGAGGGCGGCCACATCCGCCCACTCCGGCCATCTTACTGCCGCCAGCCAACCTCGTACATGGGCGAGGGTCGCGTCCCGCCCTTGCTCCTCCTGCAGCATCTCCAGCCACCGTGCAACCTGGCCCTCGGGGTACTTCAAGTGGAGCAGACACGTGAGAGAGGTGTGGTCAGTCCGGATGAGGAACCGGAGGAGCTCCCGGCGAGTGACGCAATAGTTCCGCTCTGCCTTGTTCAAAGTACAGCTGTATTACGCGATCACCTGCTCTCCGCTGTCGCCTTGCTGGGACAGGACTGCACCGACACGCCTACATTGCTGGCGTCTGTGTCGATGATGAACGGGCGGTTCACGTCAAGATACGCCAGCACAGGGGCCATGATAAGGGCGGTTTGGAGAATTTTAAAAGCTGTGGAACAGGGGTCATTCCAGACAGGCCGGCTGCGGTCAGTCAAGCGGTGAAGCGGACTGGCGATGGTGGCAAAGTCCTGCACATACCGGCGGTAGTACAATGCAAGTCCCAGGAAGCTTCGCAGGTCGCTGAAGTTGGTGGGGAGTGGCCAGTCATGAACAGCAGTGATCTTAGCCGGGTCGGTGGATATGCTGCCGGCGCTCACTACGTGCCCCAGGAACTGGCATTTCTTTGGGTTCAGGCACAGACCGGCTTGGTGGATGGCGGCGAAGACTTCCCGCAGGTTGCAGAGGGCCCCCTCGAAGTCGCTGGCGTGGACAAGGAGGTCGTCAAGGTAGATGATGCAGTGTTGTTGGGGAACGTGAGCCAACACTCGCTCCATCAGCCGCTCGAAGGTGACCGGTGCGTTGCAGAGCCCGAACGGCATAACGCGGAAATGCCACAGCCCCTGCCCGATGGTGAAGGCGGTTTTGGACCGATCGTCTGGAACCCGCTCCACATGTCAGTAGCCACCCCGCAGGTCGAGCGAGCTGAACCAACTGGATCGGCGGATATAGTCCAACGGGTCGTCAATGCGCGGCAGCGGGTAGGTGTCCTTCTTTGTTACGGCATTCAGGCGTCGGTAGTCGACACCAGCTGTCATCTTTCTTTTTCACAAGGACAGCGGGGGCCGCCCATGGGCTGTCTGATGCCTCAATTACTCCAGCAGCCGCCATGTCCCGGATCTGCTCCTCAGCAGCCTGGCGCTTGGCGAGGGCGAGCCGATAGGGACACAGAAGGATGGGCGGGGCAGAGCCAGTGTCAATGGTGTGTTGAACCAACCCCGTCCGTGTGCAGTCTTCATCCCTGGCGGTGAAGCTATCGGCATACTCCCTGAGCAGCTGCTTCAGCTGTTGCTGCTGCAAGGGGTCCAAGCCGTTGCTGCTGCGTTGCCACAGGTTGTGGACAGCCCGAGCCATTTCGGAAATCTATAGGAACGCTCGACGCTGGGCATGTTTTGTCTTACATTTGTTTCCCAAACATACTTGCAGACTAGTTTTGTCTCCCAGAACTAATTTACCAAAATCACATCCCAGACTCAAGCAAACACTAATCCCGGATGCGTTTGAAAATGCAACGCCTTACGAAAAAAACTCAAAGTCACAACGGTGAAAGAAACGATAGGACAGCTATGTTCATTCAGTAGCCTAATGTTATTATGATGTTCGACAAACAGTTGAATAGGTTTTTTCAACATGTCAGTAGGCTAAACTAATATTGGGGGAATTGTATTGTTTGGATTCCCTTAATTCACTTAATATAATGCCTGTTCTATGATGTCTGGAACACATATAATATCAATGATCAATTTTCCACCCATGTGTTTTGTTTCATCGCGTAGTACCATATCACAATCGCAAGATGTAGCAAGATTATCGCAAGATTTTGCCTATATCGTGTGGGCCTAGCTACTGGCTACTGCGGCAGCAGTGTTAGCATAATGGTTAAGCAACTGGGCTTGTAACGCAAAGGTTGCAGGTTCGATCCCAGGTGGGGGCACTGCCGTTGTACCCTTGAGCAAGGTACTTAACCTGAATTGCTTCAGTAAAATATCATTGATATAAATAAGAAAGAGCAGAGGTCGCAGCACCGATCCCTGCGGGATACCACTGCCCACAGCACCTAGGTCAGATACGGCCCAACCTACTGTTGTATTCTTTGTATTACCCCTTTGTATTCGCCCTTGCAGCCAATTATGAACCCTCTGAACTCTGAAACAACTCCTGCAATTCCTATTGAATTCATCTTAGCAATGAGCCTCTCATGTGGTACCTTGTAAAATGCTTTCTGAAAATCCAAATATATAATATCATAGGCCTGGTTCAGGTCAACACACTTTGTAGGCTCTTCAAAAAAAAGTCTAGGAGGTTTGTTAGGCATGACCTCCCTTTGAGAAAACCATGTTGGCTCTCCATTAAAATGCTATTATTTTTCAAGAATGATTCCAACTTATCCCTAAAAATACCTTCCAGTATTTTACATGCAATGCAAATTAAACTGACAGACCTATAGTTCCCTGGGTCAGTACGGCCCCCCTTCTTATATATTGGAATTATACTACCCTGCTTCCAGTCATCTGGTATTTCTCCAGTGTTTATGGATTGCATAAAAATATCTGTCAGTGGTTTATATATAATCTCCCCAAGTTCTTTGGGTACTCTGGGATATATGCCATCAGGGCCTGCTGCCTGATTTGTCTTAAGTTTTTGTAGTTTTTGTAGTACTTCTACGTCCCTTATCTCAAAGTCCTCTAAAACATTCTGTACATTGGCTATACATTTAGGCATATTTATAACCTCTTCTCTAGTAAAGCTCTCAACAACATAACTGTTTAGTGTGTTAGCAATATCCTTATTATTATAAACCAAAGTTCCTTCCTTATTCTTCATGCACTTAACCTCATCCTTAACTTTACTTTACTTTTTCTACTACTAATATTGAAAAAACTTATTAGGATTACTTTTTGCATTTGGGAAATTTTTATTTCAAACCGCCTTTTAGCTGCTCTTATTTCCTTTTTAGCCTTACCCCACATATTACAATAATCTAACTTGTTTCCCTCTGAGTTTTCCTTTTTATATACTCTGTACAGTCACTTCTTTTGCCTCAAAATCTCCCGTAAAGTTTTAGTCATCCACTGCGGAGACTTTTTTCATCCTATTTTTCCTTACTTTTGGGATGAATTTGTACACTGTACATCTACTATAACCGTTTTACCCGATCTATATTACTTAAATTCTCTCTCATTTTATTAAAGTCAGCTCGTCTGAAATTAAGAATTTGTGCGTGAGAGGAGGCTGTCTTAACTTGCCAAAAAATATCAAAAGTAACTAACAGTGATCACTTGTCCCTAGTGGTTCTACTACCTCTGTGCTGCAAATTCTGTCAGGATTGTTACACAAAACCAGATCCAGTATTGATTTCCCTCTCATAGGCTGAGTAACAGACTACCAAAAAGCAGTCATGGACCACATCTAAAAACTCCTATTCACATTTACCCTGACCTGTCACTACTTCCCAATTAATAGAGGGGTAATTGAAGTCGCCCATTATTATCATCTCTCCTTCAGCACAGATTTGTTTTATATTGCCAAAGAGCATAGTATTTATGTTCCTGTCTGAAGCTGGAGGTCTATAGCATACTCCAATACTAAGAGAGAGCTCTATTGCAGCTAGATGCTAGTGGTGGTTTTTATGGTTAATGCAATCGCGTTACTCTAATACATACATCTCTACTATCCAGATAATGGCTGCTGCATGGCTACATGATTTCCCATGTTACCTAGCTCTAAACAGAACCTGTAATATTGGGTTCTGTTTCGATCACGCCACTGGCTCCCACCGTTACCCAAGCCAGCTGTTTGGGTTTGTTGGTACTCTGGCTAGGCTCAACCTCAGCTTTTAAGAAAGTAAATGAACTGTCTTTTTTTACACAATAATTTACCGATCTTATTGCTATGTAGATAATTATAAGCCTCTGTGCATAAATTCCTCACCATCAACGCCCTCACTAAGAATGAAGTAGTTCACAGTGTCAACATATCTAACATCGGGCCATTGTTTCATATCATCTACCCATTCCCTTAGGGTAGACGGATGGGGCACTTTCACGGTATTGTATCCAGTACTTGTTAGATAATCAGATCCGTGTAACCATCTGTGAAATTTGGCAATTTTTTAAACAATTTTCATCTTCATATATACCAGGGTACACACGTGAACACAGTGGAGCTGATATCGCGTGCGCGATAACACCACTATGAATCATGGGAAAGGTCAGAATTTGGGAAAGTGGTCAATAGAATTGATGCATGTTTGTGTCAATACCCTCTGATGCAGTAGGACCAATTTGATAAAGGCTAAATCCCCCTATTTCCCTGCAGGATCTGCACTTCTGCACGGCTTTGAGCAGCAGTACGACGCAGGCAGGATTCTCTGAGACGACACTGACAACACTACCAGAGCTCACTTAGCAGCACGGGATCAGACAGAAAGAAGAGGATCTCAGTGGACTGGAGTCTGTCCACATGGCAGAATCAGAGACTGCTGCACCAGGACTCAACACACTGGAGCCAGAGTGTGTTACAGCACACAGCTGGGTCAGTGATCTACAGCACACACACACATCACTGATAAAAACAGAAACTGATCTGGACTCCACCTACACTGGGGATCTTATTAAGACCGAGAGCTTTGACAGTACAGAGCTGGGATATGTACCCCACCTGCATCCTGACCAGATCAAAACAGAGACTGATGATGGAGGCTACATTAAGGCTGAACAGAACGGTGACTTGCAGGATATTAAATGTGACACTATTAAATCTGATCAAATGAAGTGTGAATCCAATGAAAGTTTAGAAAGTGATCTTATGCATTTCAGTGAGCCAACTAATTTCAATTACCACGGGATATTTCATACAGGTGAAAAGCCCTACAAATGTACCCAGTGTGGGAAGTGTTTTAATCAGAAATCTCATTTAAATAGACACAAGACAATTCACACAGGTGAAAACCCCCACAAATGTTTTCAATGTGGGAAGTGTTTTAACCAAGCATGTAATTTAAAGAAGCACCTGAGAATTCATACAGGTGAAAACCCCCACAAATGTATTCAATGTGGGAAGTGTTTTAGCCGATCATGTAATTTAAAGCAGCACCTGATAATTCATACAGGTGAAAAGCCCTACAAATGTATTCAGTGTGGGAAGGGTTTTAGCCACGCACGTGTTTTAAAGAAGCACTTGAGAATTCATACAGGTGAAAAGCCCTACAAATGTATTCAATGTGGGAAGTGTTTTAGCCAAGCATGTAATTTAAAGAAGCACCTGAGAATTCATACAGGTGAAAACCCCCACAAGTGTATTCAATGTGGGAACTGTTTTAGCCAATCATATACTTTAAAGAAGCACCTGAGAATTCATACAGGTGAAAAGCCCTACAAATGTATTCATTGTGGGAACTGTTTTAGCCAATCATTTAGCTTAAAGAGCCACATGCGTATTCATACAGGTGAAAAGCCCTACAAATGTACTCAGTGTGGAAAGTGTTTTAATCAGCTATCCCATTTAAATACACACAAGACAATTCACACAGGTGAGAACCTCCACAAATGTATTCAGTGTGGGAAGTGTTTTAGCCAAGCATGTGATTTAAAGAAGCATCTGAGAATTCACACAGGTGAAAAGCCCTACAAATGTGCTCAGTGTGGAAAATGTTTTAGCCAAGCATGCTATTTAAAGAAGCACCTGATAATTCATACAGGTGAAAAGCCCTACAAATGTGCTCAGTGTGGCAAGTGTTTAACCCAAGCATCTGACTTAAAAATACACCAGAGAATTCATACAGGTGAAAAGCCCTACATTTGTACTGAGTGTTGTGAGTGTTTCAGGCATAGATCTAGTTTAAAGAAGCACATGAGAATTCATTTAGGTGAAAAGCCCTAAAGTATTCAGTCTGCAAAGTATTTCCTTCAGGCTTCTACTTTAAATAAATATCTAAACATTAATACAGGTGCAGCTCCTGAAGTGTGCTCAGTGGGAGGTGTTTCTCTCATGCATCTGACTTAAAACACCATTCATTTTTGTAAAGCCTAAAAATGTCTTAAATGACATGAAAAATGAAAAAGTTTGACCACTGGCAGAACAGTGCGAATGGTTTGTGAAATTAGCTGTGTCACATGTAATGTTTACCTTTATAATTTATTTTAAAGTGTGAAACAAATCCCTCTTACCAGACCCTACGGTCACATCAAATGCATTCTAGCGGCCCCCTGCCATCGGCCATCATTGTTCAAGTACTGAACAATAATTAACCTTATACCACTGGTAACACCATTATTCAATTACTGAACAATTACTTCACCATATACTACAAAGATGTCGATTGTCAATGAAGGCAATGCCAGCAGCCTAAGAAGACTAAAATAATTGTTTGTGATGGAGAAACTAACATATAGAATAAGGAGCAAATAACTTTTTTTCCCCAAGAAATGGGATAAAATAATGAATTCAAATGTTATTCCCCTTGACACTGATGTATTAAAACACCATGTTTCTAGAGATCACATGTGAATGAAATGCCACCTTTATGAAGTCTACTACCTCTTGGTAACCAGTTTTTGTTGTTTGTTTTTGTTTTTTCTTCCTCATAATTTTAACCTTTATTATTAATCATATTTCTCTCCCCCCCTCTCTTATTTGCACATTTCTTTTTCTTTTTAAACATTATTTACATATTTATGTATTTTTTTCTTTCATTTCTTCCTTTATTCCCTCAAGCCATATATAAAAATGTATGTAAAATGTGTTTGAACAGCAATGAAGTGTATGAATTATGAAGACACAAAGTGTAAAACATTTTTTAAAAGTACTTCACAATATACTACAAAGATGTTGATTGTCAATGAAGGCAATGCGAACAGCCTAATAATTTCATATTGGACTAGTTATTTAGATTTAGATTTAGATTTAGTAGTGCACCAACAGATTCCAGTACCAAATAACAGTGGTTATTACTGTTAGTGGTTTGAAAATAACCACTGATATTTCACAATAGCTAAATTGCTTTGTTATTTTTGTCAACTTTATCCAACTGTTTGGAGTGGGTGAAGAAGTTTTGAGTCGATCTGATATGACAGATGACTTGAATACTAGGAGCATGACAAACATGACTTGTAAATTATGTGGAGGTGGAAATATATGATAATGATATTGATAATTGTAAGAAAATCAAGTACAGACACATGACATTGTTTACAATTGCAATTGGAAAGAATTCATGAAAAATGACCACATGGTCCATTTACCAACCACAGTCATAGGCAGTAAAAACGCCCCACTTGGGTTGAATGAAAATACTAGCATTGGTGTTATTTACAAAAATATGAATCCAAAGTGTCTTGTATTTTGTTAGTTGAACACATGCCCAATAGCAGTGATCTGGATTGGCACATTTATGAAGATGAGCTTGAGCTATTAAAATCTTACAGCATTGACAAACATTGAGAATACGTTTTTGAAATGTAACACTTCTGTGGTAGCTTATGGTGTCAAATCAGGGGAAACCCTTCTCAAACTGATGAATCCAAATTTGCAATATTTTAGATCAGAAAAAAAATAAATTGAACCATTAATATGTCAAATACTAATAATGTCATAGTTGCCTTTCTACTTCACCAGGGCAGGTATGGATCAAGGAACAAATTATTGGCTAAATGATACAATTATTGACACATACCTGAAATCTTTAAATAGATCCAAAGCAGAATTCATTCATCATCTCAGTAATATTGTAAGGCTTAATAAAGTTTGTTTTGATGAATATCCATCATTACGGCAGCAGTGTTAGCTTCATGGTTAAGGAACTGGGCTTGTAACGCAAAGGTTGCAGGTTCGATCTGCTGCACTGCTGTTGTACCTTTGAGCAAGGTACTTAACCTGGATTGCTTCAGTAAATATCCAGCTGTATAAAATGATTGTATGTAAAGAAATGTGAAACTGAAAGTCACTCTGGATAAGAGTGTCTGTTAATGCCTGTAATGTAATGTACCTCATTCCTCTGCAATGAAAAGACACTTGACATTACAATGTATTAGTTATTACATTAATGTAATTGCTTCACGTTGGATATGCACTATAATTTACATACAATCAAAAAAAGTAAAAGAAAATCTTATAGCATCACTTTGAATATTAGTATCATGGATTCCCTATGAAATTGGCTTTAAACAGGTACCCTAAAGTCACTGCAAAGGTACCTAACTCTGCAGTATGTGGCCATAACAGGCAAGATCGTACACATACAATTCATTGTGGAGCAATCAAATCAAAGCACAGGATTCCGGAAACAAAAAGATGCCAGTAGTTGTGGACTATGTTTGCCTGTATGCCAAAAAGGTTTTGTTAATGATCAGTCAACTAGCAAGAAATTAAAAGCAGATGTGGCATATTCTATTAGAGTTATTAATATACACCATTTAAAACACCATTTAAAAACAAAGCACAAAAATCCTAGCAAAGAGGAGAACTAAACTACAAAAAAGCCAGGCTGAAGAGTCTTCAGTCTGGATTAAAAAATAGACATGGACTGTGCATTGTGGATTGAAGCAGGGAGGGAATTCCAGAGTCTAGGAGCAGCTGCACTAAAAGCTCTGGTCCCCACAGTGCGCAGCCTGGTGTCAAAGGAGCGTAGCCTTCGAGAGAGGGTGTAGGTATGGAGCATGCCTGAGAGGTATTTGGGGACAAGGTCATGGAGAGACTTATAGGTGAGGAGGAGAATTTTAAATAAGACACCGGACTTGACTGGGAGCCAATGGAGGTGCAGAAGGATGGGGGTGATGTGCTGCCAGCGTTTTGTGCGTGTGAGAAACCTGGCTGCAGAGTTCTGGATGTACTGGAGCCTATCTAGGGCTTTCCTAGGCACCCTGAATAGGACTCCATTGCAGTAATATAACATAACATAACATAAGGGGAAGACGAGAACAGGCCATTCAGCCCAACACTGCTCGTCCATTCCTACCACTAATCTGCTCACATGCTCAGTTTATCCAAAGGCTTGAGTGTCTAACACTGGATCGAGCCTAGCCTTGAATACCCCTAGTGTCTCAGCCTCTACTACATGTCCAGGCAAGCTATTCCACGCATTGATCACTCTGTGTGAAAAAATATTTCCTAGTGTCCGTGTGAAATTTACCCTTTGTCAGTTTCCATTTATGCCCCCTCGTTCTGCTAACCGAACTCAACTTGAATAATTTCCTAAAATTCACTTTGTTAATTCCTTTAATAAATTTAAAAGCCTCAATCAAATCTCCCTAAGTCTCCTTTTACTAAGCTTGAACAGTCCAAGCATCTCTAGCCTTTCCTCATAACACTTGTCTTTTATGCCTGGAATCAGTCTGGTTGCCCGTCTTTGGACCTTTTCCAGCGCATCTATATCTTTTTTGTAATGCGGTCCCCAGAACTGCACACAATATTCCAAGTGTGGCCTAACAAGGGCATTGTATAGGGTGCATATGATCTCCTTCGATTTGTACTCTATACTCTTGGCTATGTATCCCAGCGTCCTGTTGGCTTTTTTAACTGCTACCGCACATTGACCAGTCCCTGACAAGCTTTGATCAACTGGTACTCCTAGGTCTTTTTCTACGTGTGCACATTCTAGTTTTCTACCTCCCATAAAATAATCCTGTCCTATGTTTTTATTCCCCACATGTAGAACTTTACATTTAGTTGTATTAAATTTCATTTGCCAGGTTTCTGCCCATTCCTGGATTCTATTCAGATCGTCTTGGATTACCTTAGTAGATTCCTGACTATTTGCTAAGCCTCCCAGTTTTGTATCATCTGCAAATTTAACTAATGTACTTTCAATGTCCATATCAATGTCATTTATGTAAATGATAAAGAGCAGTGGTCCCAGCACCGATCCCTGCGGGACTCCACTTCCACTATTACTACCCTTTGTGTTCTATCCAGTAACCAGTTCCGAACCCACTCTAGAATGCCACCTGTAATTCCTACTGCTCTCATTTTGATAATGAGTTTGTCATGTGGCACCTTATCAAATGCTTTTTGGAAATCTAAGTATATAATATCATACGCTTTCTCTCATCCAGACACTTGGTTGCTTCCTCAAAAAATGTCAGCAGATTTGTCAGACATGACCTACCCTTGCAAAAACCATGCTGGCTATCCCTTAGGATGTTGTAATTTTCTAGAAATACTTCTAGTTTATCTTTAATAATAGATTCTAATATTTTGCATATGATGCAAGTTAAACTAATAGGCCTATAGTTTCCTGGATCAGTACGGTCCCCTTTCTTATATATTGGTACCACAATACCCTGTTTCCAGTCATTTGGTACTTCACCAGTCTTTAAAGACAGTCTAAAATTACTTGCCAGTGGTTTAAAAATGATCTCGCTTAACTCCTTTAGTACCCTGGGGTATATGCCATTCGGGCCGGCTGCCTTATTAGTCTTTAATTTATGTAATTTATCCAATACTTCCATCTCCCCTATCTCTGTATCCGCTAAGATTTTCTGAGTAATGAATATGCCTTCCGGCCTATTAGCAGCCTCTTCTCTGGTAAAACTCTCTACAAAACAGCCATTTAGAGCATCTGCAATATCCTTATTTTTACAGAGCAGTGCCCCGTCTTTGTTTTTAATTCCCTTAATCTCCTCTTTGACTTTTCTTTTCCTACTACAGTATTGAAAGAAACGCTTAGGGTTACTTTTAGCATTTTCTGCGATTTGCCTTTCGTAGATCCTTTTGGCTACCCTTAGTTCTTTTTTGACCTTAGCACGCACACGACAATATTCAGCCTTATTACTCTCGGTACTGTCGTTTTTATATATCTTAAACAGTTTTTTCTTCTCCCTCAAACTCTGTCGCATATCTTTATTTATCCACGGTGGGGACTGCTTTTTCAACTTACTTTTCCGCACCGTAGGAATAAATGTACACTGTGCATCAAGTATAACCCTTTTAAACTTGTCCCACTTTTCATTCACTGTCCTACACTCCAGAAGATGTCCCCAGTCTACCATGCTTAATTCTAATCGCATCTGTTTAAAGTTGGCACGCCTAAAATTTAAAATCCTTGTGTTAGATGGGGCCCTCTTAGTTTGCCATAATATATCAAATCCGATTGCGGAATGATCGCTTGTCCCAATGGGTTCCATTACCTCTATACTACTGATTCTGTCGGCGTCATTACATAACACCAGATCTAAAATTGAATTTCCTCTTGTAGGCTGTCTAACATACTGTGCCAAAAAAAGATCATTAATAACATTAATACTAATACAGGCGACAGGTTGTGAAGGCATGGATGAGGGTCTCTGCCACGGAGTCGGGGAGTAATGGCCGGAGTCTGGATATGTTCTTTAGATTTTGTGTTTAGGAAAGCAAATATAAAGTAACATGTAAAGTTATTAAAACCAATGAATTATACAAATAAAATGTATAAAACAGAATTGTATATTTTATATTATTACATTTACATTTACATTTTAAGCATTTAGCAGACGCTCTTATCCAGAGCGACTTACAAGATGTGCATTAATACAAGGTGAGAACAATCAAAGTTAGCGTACAAGATCAGTGCAGTAAAACGGCAAAAGACATCATTGCAGGCGTCTGCGTATCATACCTGTAACATTGGGAAAGAAAAGGTTAGTGGGTGTTTTTTTTTTTGTTTTTTTTTGAACAAGTAAACAGTGGTGACGACAGATTGACTAGATGGACAGTGTTCAGTGGTAGTGGAGTCTGAAGAGGTGGGTTTTGAGTCTCTTGCGGAAGATTGGAAGCGGGAGGTCGTTCCACCAACGAGGGACCAGGACAGAGAAGAGGCGAGACCGCGAGGAGCGCTGCCAGGCGCCCGGAGGGATGGGGCAGTCAGTCTGCCAGCGGAGGCGGAGCGGAGGGGTCTGGACGGGGTGTAGGGCGTGATGAGTGACTGGAGGTACGGGGGAGCAGTACCTCTGGCCGCTTGAAAAGCCAGCACCAGTGACTTGAATCTGATGCGTGCTGCGATGGGGAGCCAATGCAGAGAGGAGAGTAGAGGGGTGACGTGGGTGAACTTTGGCTGGTTGAACACCAGGCGAGCAGCGGCGTTCTGGACTAGTTGCAGTGGCTTGATGGCACAGGCCGGAAGGCCTGCCAGCAAGGAATTGCAGTAGTCCAGACGTGAGATCACCAGGGCCTGGACCAGGAGTTGAGTGGCCTCTAGGGTGAGGAACGGTCTGATCCTCCGGATGTTGTGGAGGGAGAAACGGCAGGTCCGAGAGATCGCTGCAATATGGCTCGAGAAGCACAGCTGGTTGTCCAGGGTTACCCCAAGACTCCTGGCAGACTGGGACGGAGACACTATGGAGCCTTCCACGGTAATTGACGCATCAATCACCGGGGAGTCCTTCGCTGGGAGGAAGAGCAGCTCTGTCTTCCCCAGGTTCAGCTTCAGGTGGTGGGTGGACATCCATGCGGAGATGTCAGCCAGGCATGCAGAGATCCGTGCCGGGATCTGGGTATCAGATGGAGGGAAGGAGAGAAACAGTTGAGTGTCATCAGCATAACAGTGATAGGAAAAACCATGAGCAGAAATAACAGAGCCAAGTGACTTGGTGTACAGAGAAAATAGGACAGGGCCTAGCACCGAGCCCTGCGGGACACCGGTAGAGAGGGTGCGGGGAGAGAGAGAGGATCCTCTCCAGGCCACCTGGTAGGACCGGTCAGCCAGGTAGGACTCAAACCATGTCAGCACAGATCCAGAGATTCCCATCTCGACGAGAGATGAGAGCAGGATCCGGTGGTCCACGGTGTCGAATGCCGCCGACAGGTCAAGGAGGAGGAGGACGGAGCTAAGGGATCGGGACTTAGCGGCGTGAAGAGCCTCAGTGACCGCAAGGAGAGCCGTCTCTGTGGAGTGGCCTGCTCTGAACCCAGATTGGTTGGGATCAAGCAGGTCGTTCTGTAAGAGATGAGCAGACAGTTGATTATAGACAGCCCGCTCTAACGTTTTGGAGAGGAAAGGGAGGAGAGAGACAGGTCGGTAGTTAGAGATGACAGCAGGATTCAGAGAGGGTTTTTTGAGGAGGGGGACAACCTGAGCGCATTTGAGGGAGGAGGGGACAGAGCCAGAGGAAAGAGAGGAGTTAATGACATTAGAGACAACGGGAGGATGTCCATAGCAATGGACTGGAAGAGGGGGGAAGGAATGGGATCGAGAGGGCAGGTGGTGGGACGGTGGGAGAGAACAAGTTGAAGGATGTCCGAGTCAGGGAGGGGTGAGAAGGAGGACAGAGAGGTGGGAGGTTTAGGTAGCGGGATGGGAGAGGGAGGGGTAGGGGGGAAGGAGTTGCGAATGACCTCAACCTTCTCGTGAAAGAAGGATGAGAAGTCATCTGCGGTTATAGAGGAGGGGGGTGGGGGAGGAGGAGGGGTGAGGAGAGAATACATTATCAACAATACATTATTGTTGATGTATGAAAGAAAGCCTCTGGTGGTGGCACTCCTTAGTTCACTGGGATGGGGGGATCATTGCTTTGCAAAAATTTGGCATGAGCTAATGGTCATCTGTGGCCCTCATTGGCTTATGACATGTTTACAATTAGTGGTGACATTTTTCTGAGAGAAATATAGCTTAATAAAAACTAATTAATTTACTAAAATTAAATTATTGAAATCAATTAATTTAAATTGGTGAATTAAAACAAATGTAAGTTTTTAAAACGCGTTTACCTGGATGGTGCTATTGGTAAAGGCACTTTAAGTTCTCTGCAGGTGGCCCACTGGTGAGGGAGTTCCGCTAGGTGGCAGTGATTTGCCCCAAGGAGAGCGGGAGGGAAGCCTCCAAGACTCTGTGTGTATCAGAATTGATGTCTTTGATTTGTATTGCCTGATGACATGGATTGCATAATATGCAAATAACCCCAAGCCTGGCTGTAGAGGCGGAACTTTAATAAACGGCCCAAGTAAAAACTTATTCAGAAAGTAGACTTTCTGAAGTATCCATATCCCCCACTTTATTGAGTTATAATCCTTTGCAGGAGAGCCTGATTCGTGCTGCCTGATAGACTATCATCAATTACCTATAATCTACAGCCATGGCCAAAAGTTTTGAGAATGACACAAGTATTGGTTTTCACAAAGTTTGCTGCTTCAGTGTTTTTAGATCTTTTTGTCAGATGTTACTATGGTATACTGAAGTATAATTACAAGCATTTCACAAGTGTCAAAGGCTTTTATTGACAATTACATTAAGTTTATGCAAAGAGTCAATATTTGCAGTGTTGACCCTTCTTTTTGAAGACTTCTGCAATTCGCCCTGGCATGCTGTCAATTAACTTCTGGGCCACATCCGGACTGATGTCAGCCCATTCTTGCATAATCAATGCTTGGAGTTTGTCAGAATTTGTGGGTTTTTGTTTGTCCACCCACCACTTGAGGATTGACCACAAGTTCTCAATGGGATTAAGGTCTGTGGAGTTTCCTGGCCATGGACCCAAAATTTCGATGTTTTGTTCCCCGAGCCACTTAGTTATCACTTTTGCCTTATGGCAAGGTGCTCCATCATGCTGGAAAAGGCATTGTTCGTCACCAAACTGTTCTTGGATGGTTGGGAGAAGTTGCTCTCGGAGGATGTTTTGGTACCATTCTTTATTCATGGCTGTGTTCTTCGGCAAAATTGTGAGTGAGCCCACTCCCTTGGCTGAGAAGCAACCCCACACATGAATGGTCTCAGGATGCTTTACTGTTGGCACGACACAGGACTGATGGTAGCGCTCACCTTTTCTTCTCCGGACAAGCTTTTTTCCGGATGCCCCAAATAATCGGAAAGGGGATTCATCAGAGAAAATGACTTTACCCCAGTCCTCAGCAGTCCAATCCCTGTACCTTTTGCAGAATATCAGTCTGTCCCTGATGTTTTTCCTGGAGAGAAGTGGCTTCAATGCTGCCCTTCTTGACACCAGGCCATCCTCCAAAAGTCTTCCCCTCACTGTGCGTGCAGATGCACTCACACCTGCCTGCTGCCATTCCTGAGCAAGCTCTGCACTGGTGGTGCCCCGATCCCGCAGCTGAATTAACTTTAGGAGATGGTCCTGGCGCTTGCTGGACTTTCTTGGGCGCCCTGAAGCCTTCTTCACAACAATTGAACCTCTCTCCTTGAAGTTCTCGATGATCCGATAAATGGTTGATTTAGGTGCAATCTTACTAGCAGCAATATCCTTGCCTGTGAAGCCCTTTTTGTGCAAAGCAATGATGACTGCATGTGTTTCCTTGCAGGTAACCATGGTTAACAGAGGAAGAACAATGATTTCAAGCATCACCCTCCTTTTAAAGCTTCCAGTCTGTTATTCTAACTCAATCAGCATGACAGAGTGATCTCCAGCCTTGTCCTCATCAACACTCTCACCTGTGTTAACGAGAGAATCACTGACATGATGTCAGCTATTCCTTTTGTGGCAGGGCTGAAATGAAGTGTAAATGTTTTTTGGGGATTAAGTTCATTTTCATGGCAAAGAGGGACTTTGCAATTAATTGCAATTAATCTGATCACTCTTCATAACATTCTGGAGTATATGCAAATTGCCATCATAAAAACTGAGGCAGCAGACTTTGTGAAAATTTATATTTGTGTCATTCTCAAAACTTTTGGCCATGGGTGTAGTATGGCAGTAACATAGAATGGTTTTCTCTCCTGATTACATTTATTTCGGCTTATACAATTGTTCCGTTGTGACATAATATCAAAGAGAATTTCCTGATTCTCTTAGTTTTCATCCAGTAATAAAATAAATAGAAGAACAAATGAATGTAGTTCTTGCTTTTAGTTTGATTTTTTCCGCCATGTTGATAACCGGAAGTTGATGCCTCGTTGTTGCTAACTTCATACTCAGAGCCTCACACTCCTGCAACTTCCCATAGGGGAGGAGCTTCGTAGACTGGTCGTTTCGTTGATTTGTTGTAGCCATACCCGGTAGATGGGTTATATTGAGGTATTTGAGGAATACGACCAATGGATCTGTTGGTGTATGTTATACCTGTCATTTTCTGAGCTTTGGAAGCGTTGGGTCAGAGTGCTACTTTTTATACGACGAACTGCCGACCGGAGGTTTTCTTTTGTTTTTTCTTTAGCACGGGCCTCGAAGACCGCGGTCTAGCTTTGTAAGGGTGTTTTAATTTTTGGTGGTGGAAACTGAACGGCCAGCGTCTCCTCGTCTTGTCCAAATAATTGTGGGAAGTCGGGTAAGTCACCCCCGTACTCATTAAAACCGGGTGGTGCCTGTGTCCCCGAATCATGCTGTATCGATACTACTTTTTTCCTTTAACTCACCCCAGCCATGTTCCACATTACACACCCTAGTCCAGGGGTCCCCAACCACCGGGCCACGGCCCGGTACCGGTCCGTGAGGCATTTGGTACCGGGCCGCACAGAAATAATAAAAACGTTTTAATTTTAATTTTATTTCCATTTTATTGACTATCGCAGTCTGCAGGGTGTTTTATTTTGAAAAATGACCACTTCCGTTTGTGCCTCTTTTCCGCACTGTTTTTTTTCCATGCACCCCCGGTCCGTGGAAAAAATGGTCTTGCATGAAACCGGTGCGTGGTGCAAAAAAGGTTGGGGACCGCTGCCCTAGTCCACACCTCATCCCTTGCTAGTTTGGATATATTTATAGTGGGGTGGGAGACGGTCTTCCCTGCTACCCTATCATTCATTTCCTAGTATTTGTCACTCTAGTTCTATCTTCTAGTTCAATCTCCACTCTAATCATCAAAAATAAATTGCCGTGATACATTCACGGTATAGTTTGGCATAGCCATAGATACCTTGGAGGAGGTTAACTAAGTTTGTTATGTGGCTGGCTACTTGACAAACATTATTAATTTAGGCCAATTTCAATCTGGGCCAAATCTAGAGTTGCCATTTCTATGCCTTGGTATACATGTCCACCCTATTTGACCACACCACTCCATTAAGTAGATTGACACACACACACACTTTTCTGTGTTAATCACCCCATTCATATGGTCCTATATGGCACCCAACGCAGCACACAGAGGGTTCTGAGGCATTTCAATGGTGATTCCAACCCATTTGTCAGTCAGTTCGTGTCAAAATTGCACTGGAAATAGGTGAGTGCACTATTTTTGTCTTCTTAAAAAGTCTAAATACCAAACGGTGATCTACTTGGAACGGATTTTCTGGGTGATTTTTCTGCTTTGTCTGTAGCGATTGTTGTGATTGGTATCTGTGGGAGGAAGGTTGAGAGGAGTTCACCCTCATTATCTATCACTAATGACTTAATAGTCATTAGCCATCGGCACATCCTATTAAATTACTGAGGCCAGTTAGTAAATTGCATTGCCAGGTCATTAGTAAACTGCATTATCAACGCTTTCCATGTGTAGTGTGTAGGAAATTGCATTATCAGTGCAGGCCACATGTAGTGCGTAGTTAGGTCAGAACAGGTAATTATTATATTAATGAGTGGAGGACAAGGAAATAATGGAGGGAAATGTGAACAGATGCGGATGGAAATGAGGTTAGGATGAGAAACAATGATGTATAGAGAACTGGCATGAACCTGTGAGAAGGGTTGAGTTTAGGTGGGAGGGGTATAACCTTTAGCTCCACTGCAGGAGGGGGTAGGAAACAGGATAAAAGGAGAATGTTTTCAGAAATGTGACAGAAGCTGCTTCACGAACCAGCCCGGTTTCTTGTATGTAATCTCGTACCATATACAATAAATCCTATTACATCAGACTCTGAAGATTGTGTTCGTTTTTGAAGAAGTATCCAGTGTGGTGGGATCCCTCAGTCTAACTGGCTCTGGTTGAGGTCAGATTCTCCCACATATCAGGTTAGGTTAAAAGTTAGGTTAAACCAATTTTGCTAAATATAAACAGACGCTACCTTTGATTGACATGGGTAGCTACATAACGATATTGTTTTTGGCGTGAACGCTAGCCAACTATTTATGCCAGATTTTAAAAAATGGAAAGCTACGCGGTATAGCACATCCCAAAAAGTTCAAGGCACAGTTACTTGGAGGTTTAGTTAAAAAGCCTAGGGCTTTCTTGGGGATATCCATTTGTAAAGGTTTTAAAAGACTGAAGCAGTCAATGATGGCACTCAACGTATCCAATGTCTATAGTTAACTGTAGTGCCAGTCGAAATAATAAATATAACACTGCAGCACTGATGGCCAGTTACTGCAGCTTTATCCTCCACTTTCCAGGTAGAGACGGTGGGTGTTGCCATGACACTCGACACATTTCTGGGATGGTTACGAACTCCCATTAGCTCTAAAGGCAAGTTGCTAGCTAAATGTAGCTAACGTTTAGAATTCTCACAGGATAGATAATGTCTTCGGCCCCAACCTCTTCCGTTTGCTGGTACGCAAGTAACTTCCGAAAACGTAAAGATTTTATGAATGGAGTCTGTTTTCAACACAATCAGACTCGCAAAACATGTCCTTGTCGTGCACCCTACAGTCTACAGTCCCGTTTTTCCACTAACCACTGCATTCTGGACCTGATTCAAGAAAAAACATTGTATTGTTTTTTAACCTGAAGGTTATTAAAAGCCTGGACAAATACATAAACAACTCCTTATTATAGTATGGCATGTTTATTGTTTTCAGAGTTTGACATAATTTGTATAGACTGCATGAAAATGGTTATGCTTCAATAAATCTTATGCTACTTACACATGCTAACGTATTACCTAATCATGTTACCTAGCTCTAAACAGAACCTGTAATATCGGGTTCTGTTTAGAGCTAGTTATAACCTTGTTGTTAGTAAGCTGCAATAGAGCTCTCTATTCGAGCAAGCTGCAGGAATATCAGCGATCTTGCATTGTCCTTGTTTGGATGAAATGATCCACATATATTCTTTCAGCTCTCTCGAAGAGAGAGCTATATTGTAGCTAGATCAGGGGTGGGCAATCTTACCCTGTGTGGGCCGGTGTGGGTGCAGCTGAACAGTGACACACCTGATTCCACTAATCAAAGCCCTGATTGAAGACTTTGATTAGCTGATTAGTCAAATCAGGTGAGCTACTGCTCGGCTGGAACAAAAGCCTGCACCCACACCGGCCCACACAGGGTAAGATTGCCCACCCCTGAGCTAGATGCTAGTCGTGCTTTTTACAATCGCCTTACTCTAATACATATATCCCTACCTTCCAGATAATAGCTGCTGCATGGCTGCATGATTTCCCACGCTACTTAGCTCTAAACAGAAACTGCAATATCGGGTTGTGTTTCGATCACGCCACTGGCTCTCACCATTACCCAAGCCAGCTGTTTGGTGTTAGGTAAACACAGTGGAGCAGATATCTGTAACCGGCGTCCACGATGACGCCGCTATGAATCATGGGAAAGGTCAGAGTTTGGGAAAGTGCTCAATAGAATTGATCAGTAGAATTGATCAGTAGTACCAATTTGATAAAGGCTAAATCCCCCTATTTCCCTGCAGGAGCTGCACTTCTGCACAGCTTTGAGCAGCAGTACGACGCAGGCAGGATTCTCTGAGACAGGACACTGACAGCACTACCAGAGCTCACTTAGCAGCACGGGATCAGACAGAAAGAAGAGGATCTCAGTGGACTGGAGTCTGTCCACATGGCAGAATCAGAGACTGCTGCACCAGGACTCAACACACTGGAGCCAGAGTGTGTTACAGCACACAGCGGGGTCAGTGATCTACAGCACACACACACATCACTGATAAAAACAGAAACTGATCTGGACTCCACCTACACTGGGGATCTTATTAAGACGGAGAGCATCGACAGTACAGAGCTGGGATATGTACCCCACCTGTATCCTGACCAGATAAAAACTGAGACTGAAGATACAGGCTACATTAAGGCTGAACAGAACGGTGACTTGCAGGATATTAAATGTGACACTATTAAATATGATCAAGTGAAGTGTGAATCCAGTGAAAGTTTAGAAAGTGATCTTATGAATTTCAGTGAGCAAACTAATTTGAATGACCACGGGATAATTCATACAGTTGAAAAGCCCTACAAATGTACCCAGTGTGGGAAGTGTTTTATCCAATCATGTATTTTAAAGAAGCACCTTAGAATTCACACAGGTGAAAAACCCTTCAAGTGTACTCAGTGTAGTAAGTGTTTTAGCCAAGCATGTGATTTAAAGAAACACCTGAGAATTCACACAGGTGAAAAGCCCTTCAAGTGTACTCAGTGTGGGAAGTGTTTTAACCAAACAAGTAATTTAAATAGCCACTTCAAAATTCACACTGGTGAAAAGCCCTACAAATGTATTCAGTGTGGGAACTGTTTTAGCCACGCATGTGATCTAATGAAGCACCTAAGAATTCATACAGGTGAAAAGCCCTACAAATGTACTCAGTGTGGGAAGTGTTTTAATCAGCTAGCCCATTTAAATACACACAAGATAATTCACACAGGTGAAAGCTCCCACAAATGTATTCAATGTGGGAATTGTTTTAGCCAAGCATGTGATTTTAAAAAGCACATGATAATTCATACAGGTGAAAAGCCCTACAACTGTATTCAGTGTGGGAAGGGTTTTAGCCAAGCATGTGTTTTAAAGAAGCACCTGATAATTCATACAGGTGAAAAGCCCTACAAATGTATTCAGTGTGGGAAGGGTTTTAGCCAAGCATGCTATTTAAAGAAGCACCTGAGAATTCACACGGGTGAAAAGCCCTTCAAGTGTACTCAGTGTGGGAAGGGTTTTAACCAAGCACTTTATTTAACGAGCCACTTGAAAATTCATAGAGGTGAAAAGCCCTACAAATGTACTCAATGTTGTAAGTGTTTTAGCAAAGCATGTGATTTAAGGAAGCACCTGAGAATTCATACAGGTGAAAAACCCTACAAATGTATTCAGTGTGGGAAGTGTTTTAGCCAAGCATGTGATTTAAAGAAGCACATGAGAATTCATACAGGCGAAAAGCCCTACAAATGTATTCAGTGTGGGAAGTGTTTTAGCCAAGCATGTGATTTAAAGAAGCACCTGAGAATTCATACAGGTGAAAAGCCCTACAAATGTATTCAGTGTGGGAAGGGTTTTAGCCAAGCATGTGATTTAAAGAAGCACCTGAGAATTCATACAGGTGAAAAGCCCTACAACTGTATTCAGTGTGGAAAGTGTTTAACCCTAGCATCTCACTTAAAAATACACCAGAGAATTCATACAGGTGAAAAGCCCTACAAATGTATTGAGTGTTGTGAGTGTTTCAGGCATAGATCTAGTTTAAAGAAGCACCTGCAAATTCATTCAGGTGAAAAGCCTTGAAGTTTTCAGTGTGAAAAATATTTTATTCAGGCTTTACTTTAAATAAATATCTAAAATTTAATACAGGTGCAGCTCCTGAAGTGTGCTCAGTGGGAGGTGTTTCTGTCATGCATATTATTTAAAGCACCATTGATTTTTGTAAAGCCTAAAAATGTCTTGAATGACATTTGAATGCATTAAAAAGTTTGACCACTGGCAGTACAGTGCTAATGGTTTGTGAAAGCAGCTGTGTCACGAGTCATGACTCGTGTTATGTTTACCTTTACCTTTATAATTTATTTTAAAGTGTGAAACAAATCTCTCTTGCCAGACCCTACGGTCACACCAATTTCATTCTAGCGGCCCCCTGCTACTTCAAAGCTTCAAAATCATTGTGGGAGTATAACTGAAATGAGTACACAGGTGTATGTTGAAGTAGTTATCATCAGGGATATAGATTTAGTAGTGCACCAACAGATTCCAGTCTCAAAGAACAGTGGTTTGGAAATAACCGCTGATGTTTCACAATTGCTAAATTGCTGTGTTATGCTTCAGTTTACCAGCTATAGTAACTGGCTGTACCCTGTAAAGAAACAATCCTACATATTATTTTGGCAATCAAATGTTTTTCCAGGTTCTATTTTTGCTGTGATAATGCGGCAATTGGCTTTCCGCCCCAGGGAGGGTGTAGGGAAGCCGATACGAGCTTGCTGTATATATGAGTGGTTCTTGGTGTTACGTTGACTGTGGCTGGTGCCGGGACGGAGGAGGCGGTACAGCACCCAATACCAGTCTCAGGACAAACGGCAGCGACCTCTCAGGGTGGGGATAATTGACATGAAAAAGAGAGGGTATAATTGGCAACTAAAAATAGAGAGAAAGATGGGGAATAAAAACTTAAACAGAAAATTCAAAAATATATTAAAAAAAAAAAAAAAAAAGGATGTCATACTGTGGATCTGTATCAAACAAGTATTTCGTGTGATATAAATATGTACTTGTGTGATCCACCATTATTGTTTTCAAAATTATTATTTATTTTATCATTAATTAATTAATTATATAAATAATAGTCTCATGAAATGTGTAAAAATAATCAAAACATTTTTAAAAGGGGAAATATATTCAATTTGTTGAGGACCCCTTTCACAGACCTGTTTGGGAACCCCTGTTCTACAATGCAGGCTTATCCAGCTCTTTTGACTTGGACATAAAGGGGGTTATCGACTGAATTTTTTGAAAAATGTTTTGTATTGAGATTTTTTTTGAGGAATGAGTAAAATAAAGTTTATTTTTATCTCAGTCTATCTCATGTTTAATGCCGATATCTAAGTTTTTGTACCGAATAACAAATCAGGATTTGTAATAACAAACTGTATTGATGTTGTGTTCATAATACCATTTTACTCATGGTTTTTGTACTTATTGTTTTGCCGTTGCTGCTATTTTGCATTATTGTATTTTTATGACCTGCCCAGAGACTACAGATGAATCATGGAGCTGAATCTTGTAGACAATACTCTCCATTTTCAAAACCATATACATGTACTTTCCCTCTGAAATAAACACTTATGTTCTGATGAATTCCTAATCACTGTTTAAATTAATTAATCGATCTCAAGAGTCCTTCAATCACGTTTATTTTATAGTTGTCCCTTGTTTTAGTCGGGGTTGTGATTTTTGTTTCAAATAAATGTACTAAGATGCTTTAATGAAGCTCCAAATTCTTATTTTTTGGTGAGTTAACAAAACTCAGTGGACTGATGTGTTGATGCTTTGGGAGGCCCAGGTCAGAGCATTTGGATTTGGGTTAGTGCTGGATGTGACCTGGAGTTAGACTCCAAATGGGGGCTCCAATGCTGGTATGTAGTGTTGGAGCTGCTGTTTGTCTTGGAAGGCTTTTTCACAAAGACCAAATTGTTGGCTAAATAATACAATTATTGATACATACCTCAAATCTTAAAATGGATCCAACGCAGAATTCATTAATCATCTGAGTAATATTGTATGGCTTAATACAGTTTATTTAGATGAATATCCATCATTACCTCATTCCTCTGCAATGAAAACACACTGTTGACATTACAATGTATTAGTTATTCCAATTAATGTAATTAATTCACATTGGATATGCACTATAATTTACATACAATCACAAAAGAAAAAGAAAATCTTAAAGCATCACTTTGAATATTAGTATCATGGATTCCCTATGACATTGGGTTAAACAAGTCCCCAAAATAACTGCAAAGGTGCCTAAGTCTGCAGTATGTGGCTATAACAGGCAAGATTGTACAAATACGATTCATTGTGGAGCAATCAAATCAATGCACAGGATTCCAGAAACAAAAAGTTGGCAGTAGTTGTTGACTATATGTTTGCCTGTAAGCCAAAAAGGTTTCCTTAATGATCAACTAGCAAGAAATTATAAGCAAATGTGACATTATTCTATTAACAGTTAACATCAGGCAACCTTACATGATATTTATTATTAATAATAATAAATTTAATCTGAAACACGTTTCTAGGGACCCAAGGACTGTACAATATAAAAAGGGTTAAAATGCTAATAAAAATAAAATGGACACATTTAAAAGCAAAGCACAGAAATCCTAGCAAAGAGGAGAACTAAACTACAAAAAAACCAGACTGAAGAGGTGAGTCTTCAGTCTGGATTAAAAATAGAGATTAACTGCATTGCGGTTTGAAGCAGGGAGGGCATTCCAGAAAATATGAAACTGAAATGTGATAACATGAGAAAGAGGGTTAAAGGCTCAGTGGTATAACGATTACCGCTTACAAGGTGAGACTCTGTCACAAGAAGGAAGTCAAATTTAAAAAAAACAGCAGTAAGGAAAGTAAGGTAAGCAGTACACGAGCCCCGCTCGTGGAACTGTTTTCCTAGAAGCGTTAGGTGAGAATCCTAATGAGGGAGTAAGCAGCACACGCTTGGAACTAATTAGTGTGAGGGTAGGAGCCTAATGATGCCCTAATTAGTGTTAGGTAGGAGCCTAACGGGCCGATTAAGCGGCACACGCGTGGAACTAATTCGTGTTAGGTAGGCAGTTTTTTTGGGGGAGGGGGTTCCATTTGAGTGGCAGGATGGGCAACAAAGGGAGCAAGGCGTCGTGTCTCCCTGATCCGCTGTCCGGACCGGTTAAAGTGATGTACGATAATGGGGAATGATGGCTCTGACTTTGTCAGAAACTGCCCAAACAGGTCTGCAGGAGGTAACGGGACGTTGACGCAGCAAGAAGCGGGCGAACACGGAACCTGTCAGGAGTCGGGGTCCAACAGCCACAAAGAGCAAAGACCATAGGAAGAGAGGGGGGAAAGACAGGAAAACACGCACCCCATACACGGAATACAAAATCAGTTTTTAAAATGAACTATACAACCAAAAGCCAGCCCAAAAATGAGCCTTCTCGTCATGGGTAAGTCGATATCTTTTTTGATTGACAGCGGTGCTTCATGGTCTGTGATACGAAGTGAGGCGTTGCCTAGGGCACCGTTATCAAAATTAAAATTAAAATTAGAGTTCTAGTAAACTTGAGTGAAGAGCAGGAATTTTTATTTCAACAAATCAGGCAGCCGCATATTTCATTATCAAAGATTACCGAATGTGAATGGGAAGAAGTGGGATCTTGGGTTAGAGAAATGCAGGCTGTTACTGACTGGCAGCCTGATAGGGAGTGCAGAGAGAAATCAAAGGGAGTTGTAAAATACCATTCTTTGCTACTGTGCCTGTACAATGCTGTGAGCATACAACTGCAATTTGAACCCTACAGCACGCTGCTAGCTCTTTCCGATGAAAGTTCTCAGTGCATGTGGCCCACTGGCGAGGGAGTTCTGCTAGGTGGCGGTGATTTGCTGTCCGAAAGAGAGCGGGAGGGAAGCCCGCATGAGTTTGCCAAGCCTCTGTGTGTATCAGAATTTATGTCTTTGATTTGTATTGCCCGATTACATGGATTGCATAATATGCAAATAGCCCCAAGCCTGGCTGTAGAGGCGGAACTTTAGCCCAAGTAAAAAGTTTTAAAAAATCAACTTATTCAGGAAGTAGACATTCTGAGGTATTCATATCCCCCACTTTATTAAGTTATAATCCTTTGCAGGAGAGCCTGATTCGTACTGCCTGATAGACTATCATCAATTACCTATAATTTAGTATGGCAGTAACATAAAATGGTTTTCTCTCCTGATTACATTTATTTCGGCTTATACAATTGTTCAGTTGTGACATAATATCCAAGAGAATCTTCTAATCCTAATCATCATCTCCTGATTCTCTTAGTTTCCATCCAGTAATAAAATAAATAGAAGAACAAATGAATGGAGTTCTCGCTTTTATTTTGATTTTTTCCGCCATTTTGATAACCGGAAGTCGATGCCTTATTGTCGCTCGTTGTTAGCCTCACACTCCTACAACTTCCCACAGGAGGCGGTAATGCAACAATTTGGATGTCAGACGCCGTTAAAACCCACAGAAGAAGAAGAAGAACTTCCCACAGGGGAGGAGCTTCGTAGACTGGTCGTTTCGTTGATTTGTTGTAGCCATACCCGGTAGATGGGTTGTATTGAGGTATTTCAGGAATACGACCGATGGATCTGTTGGTGTATGTTATACCTGTCATTTTTTGAGCTTTGTGAGCGTTGGGTCAGAGTGCTACTTTTTATACGACGAACTGCCGACCGGAGGTTTTCTTTTGTTTGTTCTTTAGCACAGGACTCAAAGTTGGCCCCGAAGACCGCGGTCTAGCTTTGTAAGGGTGTTTTAATTTTTGGTGGTGGAAACTGAACGGCCAGCGTCTCCTCGTCTTGTCCAAATAATTGTGGAAAGTCGGGTAAGTCACCCCTCGTATTCATTAAACCCTGGTGGTGCCTGTGTCCCCGAATCGTGCTGTATCGATACTACTTTTTTCCTTTAACTCACCCCAGCCATGATCCACAATAATTACACACCCTAGTCCACACCATATCTCTCGCTAGTTTGGATATATTTATAGTGGGGTGGGAGACGGGAAAGCCCTGCTACCCTATCATTAATTTATTAGTATTTCTCACTCTAGTTCTAATTTCTAGTTCAATCTCCACTCTAATCATCAAAAATAAATTGCCGTGATACATTCACGGTACAGTTTGGCATAGCCATCGATACCTGGGAGGAGGTTAACGAAGTTTGCTATGTGGCTGGCTACTTGACAAACATTATTAATTTAGGGCAGTTCAACTGATCAATCTGAGCCAAATCTAGAGTTGCCATCTCTATGTCTTGGCATACATGTCCATCCTATTTGACACACACACACACATATACACACTTTGCTGTGTTAATCACCCCATTCATATGGTCCTATGAGGCACCTAACAGCACACAGAGGGTTCTGAGGCATTTCAATTGTGATTCCGACCCATTTGTCGGTGTTAGTGTCAAAATTGCACTGGAAATAGGTGAGTGCACTATTTTTGTCTGTTAAAAATCGAAATACCAAACTGTGATCTAAATTACTTGGAACGGATTTTCTGGGTGTTTTTTCTGCTTTGTCTGTTTTGTTAGGTTAAATGAAACGGTTTGGATGAAACGATCCACGTATATTCCTGCAGCTCTCTCGAAGACAGAGCTATATTGCAGCTATATGCTAGTGGTGCTTTTTACAAGCACCTTACTCTAATACATACTGTATATCCCTACCTTCCAGATAATAGCTGCTGCATGGCTACATGATTTCCCATGCTACTTAGCTCTAAACAGAACCTGCAATATAGGGTTGTGTTTTGATCACGCCACTGGGTCTCACCATTACCCAAGCCAGCTGTTTGGTGTTAGGTAAACACAGTGGAGCAGATATCTGTAACCTGCTTCTGCGATGACGCCGCTATGAATCATGGGAAAGATCAGAGTTTGGGAAAGTGGTCAATACCATTGATGCAGTAGGATCAATTTGATTAAGGCTAAATCCCCTCGTTTCCTTGCAGGAGCTGCACTTCTGCACAGCTTTGAGCAGCAGTACAACGCAGGTAGGATTCTCTGAGACAGGACACTTACAACACTACCAGAGCTCACTTAGCAGCACAGAATCAGACCGAAAGAAGAGGAACTCAATGGACTGGAATTTGTCCACATGGCAGAATCAGAGACTGCTGCACCAGTACAAAACACACTGGAGCCAGAGTGTGTTACAGCACACAGCGTGGTCAGTGATCTACAGCACACACACACATCACTGATGAAAACAGAATCTGATCTGAACTCCACCTACACTGGAGATCTTATTAAGACCGAGAACATCGACAGCACAGAGCTCGGATATGTACCCCACCTGCATCCTGACCAGATCAAAACAGAGACTGATGATGGAGGCTACATTAAGGCTGAACAGAACAGTGACTTGCAGGATATTAAATGTGACACTATTAAATCTGATCAAGTGAAGTGTGAATCCAGTGAAAGTTTAGAAAGTGATCTTATGAATTTCAGTGAGCAAACTAATTTGAATGACCACGGGATAATTCATACAGGTGAAAAGCCCTACAAATGTACTCAGTGTGGGAAGTGTTTTAGCCAAGTATGTGATTTAAAGAAACACCTGAGAATTCACACAGGTGAAAAGCCGTTCAAGTGTACTCAGTGTGGGAAGGGTTTTAACCAAACAAGTAATTTAAATACACACAAGTCAATTCACACAGGTGAAAGCTCCCACATATGTATTCAATGTGGGAATTGTTTTAGCCAAGCACGTTATTTACATAGCCACTTGAAAATTCATAGAGGTGAAAAGCCCTACAAATGTACTCAGTGTTGTAAGTGTTTTAGCAAAACATGTGATTTAAGGACGCACCTGAGAATTCATACAGGTGAAAAACCCTACAAATGTATTCAGTGTGGGAAGTGTTTTAGCAAAGCATGTGATTTAAAGAATCACCTGAGAATTCATACAGGTGAAAAGCCCTATAAATGTATTCAGTGTGGGAAGGGTTTTAGCCAAGCATGCTATTTAAAGAAGCACCTGAGAATTCACACAGGTGAAAAGCCCTTCAAGTGTACTCAGTGTGGGAAGGGTTTTAACCAAGCACGTTATTTAAATAGCCACTTGAAAATTCATAGAGGTGAAAAGCCCTACAAATGTACTCAATGTTGTAAGTGTTTTAGCAAAGCATGTGATTTAAGGACGCACCTGAGAATTCATACAGGTGAAAAACCCTACAAATGTATTCTGTGTGGGAAGTGTTTTAGCCAAGCATGTGATTTAAACAAGCACATGAGAATTCATACAGGTGAAAAACCCTACAAATGTATTCTGTGTGGGAAGTGTTTTAGCCAAGCATGTGATTTAAAGAGGCACCTGAGAATGCATACAGGCGAAAAGCCCTACACATGTACTCAGTGTGGGAAGTGTTTTAGCCAAGCATGTGTTTTAAAGAAGCACCTGCGAATTCATTCAGGTGAAAATCCCTAAAGGTATCGGTGTGCAAAGTATTTCATTCAGGCTTCTTCTTTAAATAAATATCTAAACATTAATACAGGTGCAGCTCCTGAAGTGTGCTCAGTGGGAGGTGTTTCTGTCATGCATATTATTTAAAACACCATTGATTAATTTAAAGCGTAAAAATGTCTTAAATGACATTTGAATGCATTAAAATGTTTGACCACTGGCAGTACAGTGGTAATGGTTAATGAAAGCAGCTGTGTCACGTGTCATGACTCCTGTTATGTTTACCTTTATAATTTATTTTAAAGTGTGAAACAAATCCCTCTTACCAGACTCTACAGTCACATCAAATTCCCCCTGCCATCGGCCATCATTTTTCAAGTACTGAACAATAATTAACCTTATACCACTGTGTGGAGGACGTCGGTCTCGGCCACGTGGGAGTGGCATGGTTGCCTGTCTTGTTTCATGTGGTAGAGGCCTTTGGAGCAGTGAGACTTTCCGGGGGCAGGTTTGGCACTATCACAGGGTGTGAGAGTGAACTGTTGCCCGGAAGGGAGCTCCAAAGGCCATAATTGGTTTAATTATTATTTAGTTATTTAATTGGTGTCAATCAGTCAATTGGCTGATTGGGTGTCTGGGTGAGAATGTGAGTTGAGTGATTATGATTGGGTGATTGCCTCACGAGTCCCACCTGAGCCAGGCAGAAACTAGGCCTATTTAAGAGCAGGTGGGGCGAGTGGGGAATCAGTCAGTCTTGTCTTGATGTGTGTGTTAGTGCGAGTGCGCGTGCACGTTTGATGTGGAATGTGGAATGTTTGATGTTTGTCGAAAGTGACTGAGTAGAGTGCTTCCTGTGTGAGTGGGGAAGAGGGAGAGGGGGTGCACTAAGATTGTCCGCCTCTCTCCCTCGGTGTGATCGAGACAGTGCGAGAGGGTGCCCTTAAAGAGGGAACCTCTCGCCCTCAGTTATTTGTGTGATTGAAAGGGAGTGCGAGGGGGCGCCCTTAAAGAGGGCACCTCTCGCCCTCAGTTTTATGTGTGATTGAAAGGGAACTCGCACTCGGCAGTGGAGAGTGTTTCTGAGCAACAGCCCAAGAACTCACTGGAAGAGTGAAGTGGCTTGGGACTGGTTGCCAGAACTCTCACTGTGGGGAGTGGCGAGTGGCGAGTGTCTCGGGATGAATGGGTAAGAGAACTCGAACTGAAAAGTTTGAGTGTCTCAGTATGAATGGGTGGGAAGCACTTGAAAGGTCACTGGATATGTGTGTGCCTGAGGAGGTTCCAGGGGAACTCCGGAGGAAGAGGCGTGGTGTCCCGTAAGTTTGGTTATTTTAACTTGTTATTTTAGTTTGTTGTTTTTACCCGAAAGCTTCACGGTGAGTAGGGTGAAGATTTTGTCTGTGTTTGTGTTGGTCTTTGTTATATGTTAACCTGCTACTCCCACTGTCTCTCTCCCATGTCTGGGGGGGAGAGACAGAAAAATGAATAAATAAAATCCGGTCCGTAGACCGACAAACTCCACTCCGTGTCTCCTGGCTGCTCTGTTCCCATTCAGGGTTTGTCACGTGGCGTGTGACACACTGGTAACACCATTACTCAATTACTGAACAATTACTTCACCATATACTACAAAGATGTCGATTGTCAATCTAGGCAACACCAGCAGCCTAATAATGTCATGCTATTGAAGTAGTTTTCATCAGGGATATAGATTTAGTAGTGCACCAACAGATTCCAGTCCCAAAGAACAGTGGTTTGGAAATAACCGCTGATATTTCATAATTGCTAAATTGCTGTGTTATGCTTCATTTTACCAGCTATAGTAATTGGCTGTGCCCAGTAAAGAAAAATCCTACATATTATTTAGGCAATCAAATGTTTTTCCAGGTTCTATATTTGCTGTGATAATGCTATTTACTGTGGTACTGTGTTAAAAAGGTTTTAATTTCTCTGACCTATTGATTTGTGTAGATGCCCTGATTGAACACTAGTGCACTGGATGCAACAACTGAGAGGCTCCATAAAATGTGTTGATATGGAAGGCCTCTTGGTAATGTTGACTCTAAAAATATTCTACAACAGGGGGTTCCCAAATGTTTTCTTCTCAAGCCCTGTGGATCTATATCAAACAAGTATATAGTGTGATATAAATATGTACTTATAATGATAAAATATTACAGATAATGTGCAAACTAGCATTTGTGTTTCTGAAAGTTTAAGATTGTCATTCATGAAATGTGTAAAAATAATCAAAACATACTTAAAAGGGAAAATATCTTACATTTGTTCCCCTTCACAGACCTGTTTGGGAACCCCTGTTCTACAACGCAGGCTTATCCAGCTCTTTTGACTTGGACATCTCCAAGTCAAAAACACAAAACACATCTCTTTAGTCTCATAGTCATGTGGAGGGGGCATAGCAATAGAGCCTTCTGGTGCAATGAGCTATCCTTACTGTCACCAATCATAAGTGATGATCCGCCCCTATCAGGACTGCTGATGATGTGGTGGGATGGTCTCTGAGTGCCCTCATGGCTGTGTGCTCCCTGTGCCACTCACCTAATTAGTTATGCTGCTCTAGATTACTTCTGCTGGTGCAAAAGTGTTATCACTCTACTCTTTCCCCTGATCCGGTGTGATATTTATCATAGTCATAATTGCACCTTTCCTCTTTTCTCCCCGGCTTCGTGGCACCTGCCCGGAGCTCACCTGCCCCATAGTCAACCCCCCACCCCTGCCATGTGTTAGCCGGATGCCGCTGGCCCGGACCCTAGCTGCTGGTTCCATCCCCCGCCCTGCCCTGGTATCTGGAGGGATGAGGTCCACCCCACCCTTACACTTATGTCCTTCCGGTGGTCTGTTAAGCCTCATGAGCCTCAAGGACTATTTGTTTTGTTTTTCCTCTGTATCCCACCATTTTCCAGGAGTTCATCTCGACCGCCTTTTAAGGGGTCAGGGAATAATTTTCCAGTCTCCCACATTGGCTCCAATGGTTTTCTGTTTTTTTTATTCCCTCTGGAAAATGCCAATTGTGAAGCGCTGTGTGACAACCTGCTTGTCGCTATACAAAAATAAAGATTGATTGATTGATTGATTGATTGATTGATTGACATAAAGAGTTATCAACTGAATTTTCAGAAATACATTTTTTATTTAGATTTCTTTTGAGGAAAGAGTAAAATAAAATGTATTCCTATCTCAGTCTAACTATCTCAGTTAAATGCTGATATCAATTTTTATTTATTTATACTGTATTTATGTTGTGGTCATAATACCATTTTACTCATGGTTATTGTACTTATTTTGCCGTTGCTGCTGTTTTACATTATTGTATTTTTTTGACCTGCCCAGAGACTACAGGTGAACTTTTCTTTTGAGATCAATCTGGTACAAAATGGACTAACATCCATGTTGAAAACCATATTACTGCCAAATAAAGCTTTATGTTCTGATGAATTCATAATCACTGTTCACTCAAAAACACCCACTAACCTTTTCTTTCCCAATGTTACAGGTATGATACGCAGACGCCTGCAATGATGTCCTTTGCCGTTTTACTGCACTGACCTTGTACGCTAACTTTGATTGTTCTCACCTTGTATTAATGCACATCTTGTAAGTCGCTCTGGATAAGAGCGTCTGCCAAATGCTTAAAATGTAAATGTAAATGTAAAATGTAAAATGCACTCATCAAATGAATCAAACTCATGAGTCATAAAATCACTCTTTTTCTATAACTGCTCCTTGTTAAAAGTAAAACATATTCGTACATATTAGCTAAACTTTTGAGTGTAACAGAGCATTATCTGACCTGTTTGGCAAATACCGCTATATCCTTGTTGAAAGACTCAGAGGAACAAACATCGCCTTCTGCAACCTAGGTGGTTCTCTGGGTGTGCAAGTTGCTAATTCAAAAATGAGAGCGAGAAGGGGTATGAGGGGGTGCCTGAAATTTATATACAATTGTACCCGTCACTGAGAGTGCATGACCGTCCTTAGGAGTGGGTGCTATACCGGTATGAAAGTGACGACCGGTATTATGCTGCGCCACGATATGGATTTTGCTATACCGTGGATACCGTTATATATTCATAAATTCTAATTTGGCATTCATATTGTTTTGTTCAAAATTTCAATTGAGTGATAGTAGTTAGTAGCTACATCTATTTTTTATTTTAATCTAACCTCCAGGTTCCTACGAAAAAAAGAAGCATGTTAATATGTTGACCTATTTTTTTGAGCGGACGTTTTATGCATTTGTTGCGCGCATGTAGCAACAAACAAGCGCGCAGGCAGCTGCAGTTAGCAGGCAGACTACGTACTAATATTTATAGCCTATTACAAGTGCAAAAGTGAAGAATCGAAAATGAGCGAACACGCAGAAAGTGATGTTGCTCAAGAGCAGGATGATGACGAATTGGTTAAAAAGAAAGGGGGCTCCTCTGTTGTTTGGAACTGGTTTGGGTTCAAAATCTCCGACCTCGACCAACAAACAATACTATGCAAGTTGTGTCGCCGTGTTGTTTTAGCCAAAGGTGGAAACACCAGCAACCAGTTTACCCACCTGAAAACCATGCATGTCCGTGAATATGAGGAATGTACCCGAATGCGTGAAACAGTTAGTCCAGGAGCTCGCCCGAAGACAAGCCAGACTCCCACTCAGCAATCAATCAAGTCATCATTCGCTGCCGGTACTCGCTATAACTCTTTCTGGTTATATAAGGTTAAAATACATATTTTGCCTTAACTAATGTCATTTAACTAAGAAGGGCTATTAAAATGTGATTCAGATTTTTTTTCTCATATATCGTGATATCATATCGCTATCGGGCATGGTGGTGCAGTGGATAGCGCTGTCACCTCACAGCAAGAAGGTCTCGGGTTCGAATCCAGGCCGGGGGCCTTTCTGTGCAGAGTTTGCATGTTCTCCCCATGTCCGCGTGGGTTTCCTCCGGGTACTCCGGTTTCCTCCCACAGTCCAAAGACATGCACGTTAGGCTAATTGGAGAGTCTAAATTGCCCGTAGGTATGAGTGTGTGAGTGAATGGTGTGTGTGCCCTGCGATGGATTGGCGACCTGTCCAGGGTGTATTCCTGCCTCTCGACAGGAACGCATGCTGGGATAGTCTCCAGCCCCCCGCCGCGACCCTGACCAGGAATAAGCGACTTAGATAATGGATGGATGGATGGATATCGCTATCGTCTGGACAGTGGAAAATATTGTGATATGAATTTGAGCTCATATCGCCCACCCCTAACCGTCCTTATGTTGCAGTGCTAGATGAATCAACGGTCAACGCTGAGCATTTGAGTGCAGCTGAAGTAACAATGTCATTGTGATTTTTGTGCTTTTTAGAACAGAGGAAACTTGCACCAAAATAGTTTGCCTCTCTTCGCCAGAGCCCTTTGCTTAGCCTGTTATTACGAAGGAATGGCCAGTAGAGGGTGATACTGAATAAATCAGAATAACTCCTTCAGGAATGCAACAGACTTCAGATGAAATTGACAGAAACTAATCACGCCATTGCAGTTCATGATAACGTATTATATAGGATGTACACAATACAAGATAATATATGATTTGTATAGAAATTGTAAGATATGCTTTAAAATGCTCAAATTTAGTTTCAAACTAAAGAGTTTAAACATCTTGTTTATTCAGATGAATGCGGGCATGGGCGACCCCAGTCTATAAATAAGTCTGCAGTCACGAGTTTTACATGGTGCAGTTTCATGGTCATTGGCTAACGCTGCAGTGTGAAAAAAAGAAAATGAATAAAGAAAAGGCAGCAATACAGAAAGCAGGCATGTACTGCATAGCATCAGGCTGTAAAATTTAGTTTGACAGGAACACGCCCCTATAAAATTTAATTCCTGCCTGGTGGATAGCGTAGCGGTCTAACGCACGCGTGTTTGGCTGGTCCTGTACGAGTGTGAGCTGCCTATCAGGGACACAACGGGTTTGAAACCTGTCTATGCCAGACCGGTCCTGGCCCACAAACTCGTTGTGAAGCACGTAAGGGTGTCTCCAGAAAGGGGGTCGGTGAGTTCCGTCTCGAAGGAGGCAGATCATCGCCGGCCTCGGAGAGTAGCTTGCCCCGTAGAGACGGACGGCGAGTTCGTGGGGGAGGGTTAATCGAAATAAATATAGGGTATAATTGGCTTCCAAATTGCCTAGAAAAATGGGGAAAATCTGAAACAAAATAATAAATAACATAAATATAAACATTCCTTTGATTCATTTCAACACTCCACTGAATAACTATGCATGTTTGTAGTCCATGTTTTTGTGACTCCTACAAGTAATGCAAGAGGAATGTGTCTACTACCGTTCTTAAATGATAAATTATACTAAGTTATGACAATTGTCTGTACTTAATCCCAGAATTTCATCGCCCACATCCTGTTCAAAAAACCACTTTGCTGAGTAGCTGACTCACGTGTTTACACCATTTTAAAAAGCTTTCTTGCATTGCAATGGCTGGATCATTCTGATTTACATTGAACGCGTGTCAGCTGAAGGTCAAAAATTTAAATGACTGCATACTTGTATGAAACAGCTCTATGCAGTATTTTATGTAATCATAGATTTCACATTATAGGCATTTGGCAATGCTGCAGAGATGTTTGTCCTTCTACCAGGTTCTCCCATCGCTGCAGAGGAACTCTGAAGCTCTCTTAGAGTGGCCATTGGGTTCTTGGTCACCTCCCTGACCATGGCCCTTCTTGCCCGGTTACTGAGGTTGGCCAGACGGCCAGCTCTAATAAGAGTTGTGGTGGTTCCAAACTTCTTCCATTTCACAATGATGGAGCCCACTGTTCTCCTGGGTGTTTTCAATGCTTTAGCAATGTTTTTATACCCTTCCCCAGATCTATGCCTCAACACAATTCTATCTCGGAGGTCTATGAAGAGTTCCTAGGACTTCATGGCTTGGTTTTTACTCTGACATGCACTGTCAACTGTGGGACCTTATATAGACGGGTGTGTGCCTTTCCAAATCATGTCCAATCAATTGAATTTACCACAGGTGGACTAGAATCAAGTTGTAGAAACATCTCAAGCAGTATCAGTGGAAACAAAATGCACCTCAGCTCACTTTTGGGTGTCATATCAAAGGGTGTGCACACTTGTGTACATATGATATTTTACATTTAGATTTTTAATAAATTAGCACAAATGTCTAAAAACCTGTTTTCACTTTGTCATTATGGGCTATTTTGTGTAGAATTTTGAGACAAAAAATGAACTTAATCTATTGTAGAACAACGCAATGTCTGTAACGCAATGAAATGTGGAGAGGGTGAAAGGGGTGTGCAGACTTTCTGGCTTGACTGTATATAGCTGTCAGACACTTATTTGGGTCTTCAGTTAGTAATTGTTTGAATTACTTTTCTCTCCTGAGACACGATTAGCCAGGACAGTATAGACACAGCCTTACAGAAAGTGACATCATTGGTGGGGGCTGAGGGGCTGAACTGCCTGATTAACAATGCGGCCATCCATGTATCCGTCAACCTGGAGACAGTGAATGCCAACGCCATGATGAAGACCTTTGAAAGCAACACTGTGTCCCCTCTCATGGTCACCAAGGTACACACATTTGGTGTTTCTGGGGGGTGGGGTGGTGGTGGTTAATGTCAGTGTAATGATCACATACATTTACCATAATCCAGAGCAATTTACAAGATGTGCATTAATACATGGTAGGAACAATCATAGTTCGCGCAAGAGATCAGTGCAGTAATACAGTGATAGACATTGTTGTAGGCAGCTGCATACCATACCTGTAACAAAGGTAACATACACAAACCACAGAAACGCTGTACCCTCGCACACACGCACACCACTGACCCCATACTCCACAAACTCGCCATAACCATTCCATACACATTCTGCTCACTCTACACACATAAAATCAACACACTTACACACATGTCCATTCCCAAGGGATGGATGGACACATGCACACAGGTCAAATAATTATTTGAAATACTTGTGAAAACAAGAGTACAGAATGCATCCCTGAGAACGCGCACACCCACATGCAACCTAATGCCTACCAGCTAGGTCATGCCCACAGCATTTCCGTGTAACGTGGCAACATTACTAAACCTGCATGTTGTGCCTTGCAGGCATTCCTGCCATTGCTGCGAGTGGCTGCCTCTCAGGGGTCCCGGATGGGCATCCACAGGGCCGCAGTGGTGAACATCTCCTCTGCCACAGGCTCCATCCAACTCAACTGGGGCCCTGGGGCCACCACCAAGACCTATGCCTACAGGACCTCCAAGGCAAGCTTTCAGCTTCTAACGCCCTAAACCAACGGCTTCGCAAACTGTGGGCCAGGGTCCACTGGTGGGTCGTGGGAGAGGTTACGGTGGGCATCGTCATTAGGGTTGCCAACACTGCCTTGCCCCGATATGGGACACAACAGTGAAGCACGTTTGATTTATAACTGTTGAGTGGGGGTAAAATGTTTATATATACATTTTTTAATTGTTTGAGATTTTTCCTGTTTTTCCTCCCAATTTGGTGGCCAAATGTAACCTCTATTGATCCAACTGTCCCCCTTCAAAATACTTTATTTTAATCATATTTTGTATAACAAACACCTAATTACTATGTAATGCCATTTTATTTTTTATCAAATTAATTACATTTGCAGAGCAACCAAGCGGATAGCCAAATTCTGTTAGGTTTTTCACTACAGCGCAAAACACAGGAAACAAGGCACACCGCTTGAAATACGAGACTTCCTGGCTAATCTGGAAACCCGAGTCATTTACATTTACATTACATTATATTTTAGGCATTTAGCAGATGGGACTTACACAATTTACATTTCTTTTACATACAATCCATTTATACAGCTGGATATTTTACTGAAGAAATTCATGTTAAGTATCTTGCTCAAGGGTCCCACGGCAGTGCTCCACCTAGGAATTGAACCAGCAACCTCTGTTACAAGTAATTTCGTTTACTTTAATTGAACGTTTGAACCTATGATAGACACTACATTTTGAGGGGTGGGCCACAGATGACACATTCTACTCGTTAAGTGGGTCGTGGGCTCAGAATGTTTGGAAACCTCAGTCTTAAACCACCTGTCCGTAATGTAGAAAAACAAAGAACTGTGCAGTATCCCTCTAGTTCTGCATATATGACACGTTAAATGCCTAAGCATTATACATTTCCACCCTCTCAGCCTATCACCTTTCTCAATATTTTTTTTGTTGTTGTTGTTGTTGTTGTGTGTCTTCATTTACATTTTTAGGCATTTTGCAGATGCTCTTATCCAGAGCGACTTACACAGTTTACATTTCTTTACATACAATACATTTATACAGCTGGATATTTTACTGAAGCAATTCAGGTTAAGTACCTTGCTCAAGGGTACAACAGCAGTGCCCCACCTGGGAATTGAACCTGCAATCTCTGAGTTACAAGCCCAGGGGCCTCATTTATAAAACGACGAGGTGCCTACGCAGACAAATTTGATCTTAGAACGTGATCTTAGCGCTCAAATTCACGTCAAAGTTCAGATTTATAAAAACGGTCTTTGACGTGGAAAAGTACTTACCTCCACGTCAGGTTTCAACCTGGCGTACGCACTTTCCTTGTGGCAATGTTGGAGTACTGCAGGTATTCGCGGTCTCGTCTCTTCTCTGTCCTGACCCCTCGCTGGTGAAATTATCTTCCGCAATCGGTCAGTACCGCGGAATCACTTGCGATCTTCCGCGAGAGACTCAAAACCCACCTTTTCAGACTCCACTACCACTGAATTCTGTACATCTAGCTAATTGTCATCACCACTGCCTACTTGCTCAACACTATATACCCCTGCTTACTCCATTAAAAAAAATAATTGACCTTTTCCTTCCCAGTGTTACAGGTATGGTACGCAGCTGCCTGCAATGGTTTATTGCTGTATTACTGCACTGATCTCTCTTGCGCGTACTATGATTGTTCCTACCATGTATTAATGTACATATTGTAAGTCGCTCTGGATAAGAGCATCTGCTAAATGCTTAAAATGTAAAATGTAATGTAAAATGTATTCGAAATCTAACAGCGCCAACATGTCGTCTGCTGCCTATTATTATTAGTATTATTATTATTAGTAGTAGTAGTATTACCAGATTGAACACATTGCTTGGTTTGCACAATACATTTATTAATAAATTAAAACAACATAAACTAAGCTACTTGTGGAAAACAAAACAAAAACACACATTGGTTTTCAAAAACTACCCCAATTAGCATAATTGACACATCCTTGAAATGTATTTAATACATATTATGGTTCCACGCGTGTAAAACACTTCGGTCAATCTGTAGGGTATAAAATAGAATGGCTTCGCTTCTCGAAGATATCGCCAACCGCGCAATAAAGAAGGAACGAGTTATTAGAGATTTTGACCTCAGTTTTAAATCAGTTAAAAAATTATTTACGTCCTTCAGGGACCTTTGCTGCCCCGTTCACAGCCTGGGCTACAGACTGCCAGGCCACGTACTTGGTTGTACTGGTAAAGCCATTGGAAAGGCTCCCAAACAGCGTCCCTGCACGCAGCTGCACCTCCGCCAACAAGACCTCGATTTCCGCCTCGCTAAAATTCTTTTTCTTGCAGCTCGCCATTATCAAGTAGAAAATTTTTGTTTTGATTCGTGCTCCTTTATATGCTAATGATATTAATTAGGGGCGTTTGCAAGGCGGAGATCTAAAACCATTCAGCTACGCACAATTTCAAGATCATTTGCGATTTATAGATTTCACATCTGGGCGAGTGGCGACGCACGTTTTTTGGGCGTACGTTCAGTTTCTCTGAATCACACTTACGCACATTTCAGAAATGATCTTAGATCAAATATAGGATGGTTTCTACGCAACTTTTTATAAATGAGGCCCCTGGAGTCCGAAGGGATACTGTTTGTGGCTCTGCACCCAGGGTGGGTGCGCACGGATATGGGCGGCCTGCAGGTGAGTCCTCGCTTGGGGACATCTCTCAGGCCATCGTCAGGGATCAGAGATCACATCTGGCCCAGCAGTGGCGGTAATGAGGTCCCCACTACAACCACTACATCGTCCACCGCAGACTGAAAACAATATTTGTTCAAATCGTATCATGGTTCAACAAACCCAGAACTTCTTATGAGAATCTGTTTGAATCTGTGAATCTGTGTTGAATGCCCTGTACTTATACTACATTTAAGGCTATACACCTGAATCCATTTGCTACTGAAAGCTCTTTATCTCCAATCTCCCTCTTGCAGCTAATATGTCACTTAACATCATGTTGTAGGTTTGTATAATGACTGCTACTCTCGGTTGTGACATTAATAACTTGGTATTCTCTGCTCTTTTTGTTTGCACATTTGTGTAAGTAATTACAGTGGGTTTGGAAAGTATTCAGATCCCTTCACTTTTTCCACACTTTGTTATGTTATAGACCTAATTTAAAATGGATTAAATAGATTTTTTTGCCATAAATCTACAGACAATAGCCCATAATAACAAAGTGAAAACACGTTTTTAGAAATTGTTGCAAATTTATTAAAAATAAAAAATGGATATTCTGGCCCTTTGCCATGACATTCCAAATTGAGCTCAGATGCATCCTGTTCCCTTTGATCATCCTTGAGATGTCTCTAGAACTTGATTGTAGTCCACCTGTGGCAAATTCAATTGATTGGACATGATTTAGAAAGGCACACACATATAAGGTATATATAAGGTCCCACAGTTCATAGTGTCAGAGCAAAAACCAAGCCAAGAAGTCCAAGGAACTCTCCATAGACCTCTGAGATAGAATTGTGTCGAGGCATAGATCCGGGGAAGGGTATAAAGCATTGAAAGTTCCCAGGAGCACAGAGCACTTGGCATTCAGGCCAAAGAGTTCAATTTTTGTCTCATCAGACCAGAGAATCTTTTTCATCATGCTCTCAGAGTCCTTTAAGTGCCGTTTGGCAAACTCCAGGGGCCTCATTTATAAAAAGTTGCGTAGAAACCATCCTATATTTGATCTAAGATCATTTCTGAAATGTGCGTAAGTGTGATTCAGAGAAACTGAACGTACGCACAAAAAAACGTGCGTACGCCACTTGCCCAGATGTGAAATCTATAAATCGCAAATGATCTTGAAATTGTGCGTAGCTGAATGGTTTTAGATCTCCGCCTTGCAAACGCCCCCTAATTAATATCATTAGCATATAAAGGAGCACGAATCAAAACAGAAATGTTCTACTTGATAATGGCGAGCTGCAAGAAAAAGAATTTTAGCGAGGCGGAAATCGAGGTCTTGTTGGCGGAGGTGCAGCTGCGTGCAGGGACGCTGTTTGGGAGCCTTTCCAATGGCTTTACCAGTACAACCAAGTACGTGGCCTGGCAGTCTGTAGCCCAGGCTGTGAACGGGGGGCAGCAAAGGTCCCTGAAGGACGTAAATAATTTTAAAACTGAGGTCAAAATCTCGAATAACTCGCTCCCTTCTTATTGCGCGGTTGGCGATATCTTCGAGAAGCGAAGCCATTCTATTTTATAGCCTACAGATTGACCGAAGTGTTTTACACGCGTGGAACCATAATATGTATTAAATACATTTCAAGGATGTGTCAGTTATGCTAATTGGGGTAGTTTTGGAAAACCAATGTGTGTTTTTGTTTTGTTTTCCACAAGTAGCTTAGCTTATGTTGTTTTAATTTATTAATAAATGTATTGTGCAAACCATTACGTATAGCCTAAGCAATGTGTTCAATCTGGTAATACTACTACTACTACTAATAATAATAATAATAATAATAGGCAGCAGACGACATGTTGGCGCTGTTAGATTTCCGAATACATTTTTACATTACATTTACATTTTAAGCATTTAGCAGATGCTCTTATCCAGAGCGACTTACAATATGTACATTAATACATGGTAGGAACAATCATAGTACGCGCAAGAGATCAGTGCAGTAATACAGCAATAAACCATTGCAGGCAGCCGCATACCATACCTGTAACACTGGGAAGGAAAAGGTTAGTCAATTATTATTTTTTAATGGAGTAAGCAGGGGTATATAGTGTTGAGCAAGTAGGCAGTGGTGATGACAATTAGCTAGATGTACAGAATTCAGTGGTAGTGGAGTCTGAAAAGGTGGGTTTTGAGTCTCTCGCGGAAGATCGCAGGTGATTCCGCGGTCCTGGCCGATTGCGGAAGATAATTTCACCAGCGAGGGGTCAGGACAGAGAAGAGACGAGACCGCGAATACCTGCAGTACTCAAACATTGCCACAAGGAAAGTGCGTACGCCAGGTTGAAACCTGACGTGGAGGTAAGTACTTTTCCACGTCAAAGACCGTTTTTATAAATCTGAACTTTGACGTGGATTTGAGCGTACGCACGTTCTAAGATCAAATTTGTGCATAAGTACGTTTTATAAATGAGGCCCCAGGTGTGCTGTCATATGCATTTTAGTCAGGAGTGGCTTCCGTCTAGCCACTACCATAAAGGCCTGATTGATGGAGTGCTGCAGAGATGGTTGTCCTTCTGCCAGGTTTTCCCATCACTTCAATGGAACTCTGAAGCTCTCTTATAGTGGCCATTGGGTTCTTGGTCATCTTCCTGACCAAGGCCCTTCTTGCCCGGTTACTGAGTTTGGCCGGATGGCCATTCTATCTCGGAGGTCTATGGAGAGTTCCTTGGACTTCATGGCTTGGTGTTTGCTCTGAAATACACTGTGAACTGTGTGACCTTATATAGACAGGTGTGTGCCTTTCTAAAGCATGTACAATCAATTGAATTTGCCACAGGTGGACTACAATCAAGTTCTAGAGACATCTCAAGTATGATCAAAGGGAAGAGGATACATCTGAGCTCAATTTGGAGTGTCATACAAAAGGCCTGAATACTTATGTAAATGGGATATTTCAGTTTTTTATTTTTTAGTAAAATTGCAACAATTACTAAAAACATGTTTTGCTTTACAATCTACACACAATACATTATGGGGTATTGTGTGTAGATTGGTGGCAAAAAATCTATTTTATCGATTTTAAATTAAGTCTATAACACAACAAAGTGTGGAAAGGTGAAGAGGCCTGAATACTTTATGAACTCACTGTATGTATACACATTATAACTCTATGAGTGTCTGTTATATGCCTAAATATAAATGTGGTGTAACATATCCACATTGGATTTCCTTTCCTAACCATCACACCGATGAATATTTCAGAGAGCCTACCAACTGCTGGCCAAACGTGGGCCATTCTCACTGTGCTTGTGTCTTCTGCCTCTGCAGGCAGATTTCTCATTGCTGCTGTCTGTAATGGCTGGATTGTCAGAAAAGGACCACGGGCAGTACCAGGACTACATGGGCAAACCCCTCCCCTGGTGAAGATTCTGCTGGGAATATTTTTTCCAACATGACTATGATAAAGGAATACACTTCAGTAAATTAAGGGTTCTGTTATGGTAAGGGGTGAATTTTCCTGGCATGGTTTAGGTCCACTCAACCTCTTAGAGGACAAGGTAAATGGCAAATGTTCTGGCATCTCATGGTGGCCCATCACCCTATTAATAAGAAGTAAATCAATTTTTTTACTGTACATAGTATTATTGTGCTTTGTTTGTTCCAAGTTTGAAATAGACCACTACACGTAAATGACCTCATGATACCCGTTTTGCACATTCTAAATGGAATGCTAAAAAATCATGTCTTACTCCAAGGGCAAGGACACAGTTTTAAGTATTTAACAGGGGGGTAAGAAGGAGGAGCCAGTGCACTGAACTAATTTTATTCATAGGACATTCTCCCCCATAACCATCCAACCAACCAAAAAATAAAAACTGCAGTGGTAGAGCCAGAGGAGACAGTACAGCAAGGGGACTATGAACAGAGTGGGCTGGAGCAGCTACGATTTTGGGTCTGGTTGGAGAGTGTCGAAAGGGGTTATGGGGACCGAAAGTGGAATAGCTACTGTACGCGTCAGACCAATGCTGGCTAAGGCTGTCCCATCTCTTCGGATGTGAGCCTGGGTGACAGATTCTCAAGGGCTCCCATTTCTGAAAAACAAAATGATGAACAAGTTATACAGAAGAACATAAGAATGTGTAATGAAAAAGGACAGGCCATTCTGTCAATCGAGCGTGGTCATTGGCCAATTGGTCATTCAGAACACATTGTTGCTATGGCGCCATGGAAACAATACATTGCAAAGTTAGGAAAACAAAGGCAGTCAGGGCCAGATTTACTAAAGGATTGCGGCTGCTTTTTGAATGCAAAAGCAGTCACTACAAGGTCGCAATATCTACGGATTTACTGAACAGTCACAATGCGTCAAATCGCTATTAGCATGTAATTTGCGGGGGGGTTACGTCACTTTGCTACTTTCCTTTTGATAGTTACATTTGTTCTTGCATATGTATACCTGGGGCGAAAACGCTAAAACAGGGTGGAGATTTTTTCTATTAGGCCAATTAAGTATTCTGTCTGATTTACTAAAGCATGCATTAATTGCGACTCTCTTTGCATGAGAAATTAAGAACACCTGAAAGCAGGCCATATTTTGTTGAGTGCTGATATAGCTTAGGCGTTTCACAGTCCACGTTTTGTATTGCGCTCTCCTAGGTGCTAGGCGCTGTCCCAGCGATGTAAAACAAATAATCACAAATGTTGTTGCAAAGTACCCCCGTTCATGTCATGACAGTTTTATTTTCAGGAATAACTATACATGCAGATAGCCGAGTAACAGGGACTATGGAGAAACCTGGCTTTTAGTTAAGGTCTTGATCATTTGTTCCAGAATTTTAAATATACAACCTATATAGCATACATATTGTTGCATATATAACTTCTTTTATTTTCAGATATAATATGAAAATTATATAAAAGGATGCAGGATTTCTATTGACCAAGCGCTTAGTCATCAGTTAGCAGTCAGTATAAAAACACATCTCTGAACAATTATCTTATTGTGCGTATGCGCCCGGGAGGGTGTAGAATGAACCATGAATACGATTTTCCCTTCAGACGTTCTGTGGCCTTCTCCCATTAAGTTCAGCCGTGTCTATCCATTTCACACCCACGGCTTGCTCATTTTGCAGGGATTGGTCCACCGGTTCTTTTTAAAACAATTTTTAATTGGCTTCTGATTTTTTTCCCCATTTGGTAGCCAATTATACCCTCTATTTATTTCGATTTACCCTCCCCGCACAAGTACGAAGCGAATTCTCAGAGGGCAGCAATCTCCGCTTCCTTCGAGATGGAATTCGCCCACCCACGTTCTGGAGACTCCTTACGTGCTTCACTGCAGACTCGAGGCGGCTCATCCTCACCCCTCCCCCTGGGGTGGACAGCCAAATGTCGCCCCCGATTGGGGCGCTCTACCATGGCCGGTCTGGTAGAGAGACAGGTTTCTGACTGTCCCATCCCTCCGGGTGCCTGGCAGCTGCTCCTCGCGGTCTCAACTCTTCTCTGTCCTGACACCTCGGTGGTGGAACAACCTTCCACAATCGATCAGGCCCGCGGAATCACTTGCAATCTTCCGCAAGAGACTCAAAACCCACCTTTTCAGACTCCACTACCACTGAATTCTGTACATCTAGCTAATTGTCATCACCACTGCCTACTTGCTCAACACTATGTATCCCTGCTTACTCAATTTAATAAACGTTAAAAAAATAAAAATAAATAATAATAATTTACTAACCTTTTCCTTCCCAGTGTTACAGGTATGGTACGTAGCTGCCTGCAATGATGTCTATCGATGTTTTACTGCACTGATCTCTTGCGCAAACTATGATTTTTCCTACCATGTATTTATGCACATCTTGTAAGTCGCTCTGGATAAGAGCGTCTGCTAAATGCTTAAAATGTTAATGTTAATGTAAATGTTTTGAACCGCGTCCCTGACAGGCAGCGCGCACCGTATCGGACCAGCCAAAATACCTGTTGTTCTATTGGTGTTAATATTCTTTCCTCAGTGGCCCCACCACATGCATCTTTTTCCCGCGTTACAGTGTAGGAAGGTTTTTCTGTTGGACACCGTCTAACATCATGCCATCTTTTCTTTACATCATCTGCTGTTTGTTTTGTTACACCTACTATTTTTTTGGTGATGTCACTTTTAGGGGGTAATAGAAAATGGAATTCTCTAATCAAGTGGGTCATGAGCTTGAAAGCTTGGGGACCACTACTCTAAAGAAGATTCAAGTCAAATTGCAATAGTGTCCTGGTCATTCTGAATGTACAACTACAGAGAAATGTGAGTATAATTGAAGTTGCTGATCTTGCAGCATCTGACTACCTATGCTCTGTCTCCGTCTATCCCACTATTCAGCTCGATCACCTTTTGAAGGGGACAGGGAAGAACTTTCCCCATTTTTCACACATGGGGGTGTTCATTCTTTTTTACATTTTATTTCCTCTGGAAAATTCCCACGGGTGAGATGCTTTGTGACACCCTGCTTGTAAATGGTACTATATACTAATTATAGACCAATTGATCGATTTTATTTATTTATTACGACGCGGCAGCCTCACCTTTCAGCTTCAGGTATGACAAGAAGTCGATGATGGTGTGTATTACGTTCTCATCAGCTATTCTCAGGGCACCTGCGCAGACAGACAGGATGTGTGTAAGGATGTGTGGAGTGCACAACGTCCGACACACTAAAGCTCTCACAGTGGTCTCGAGGTCCCCCTCTTTGCCCCAAAATTGGCTCAGTTCAGAGGTCAACACTATTGGTAGTCTGGCTCCCAGAACCTTAGCCATACTGCTAGCGAGCTAGCAATTAGTAATGCTGGCTACACACCTACACGATTTTCCAAATCCTATGGGATTTTAACATCGAGACATACCCCTCACCTTTAAAGACAATTTTTTCCCGTAAAATCGATTGTCTTGCCATCGTGGTAGTGAGCACACTTGGCGATGTGGTAAGGAGGAGGGGGGGGGAGGGGTCGCACGTTACAAGATTCTTCAATTGTGGTCGTGAAAGAACCTTCATGCTACACTAGACGCACCGGTTGCGTGCAGATAATTTCAAAGGGGTGTAATGGTACACGTATTCGTACCGAACCGTTCGGTGCAGGACTCGGTACGTGCTGTGAACCGAACTAATGCAATCTTGCTTTAACCATTAAGGCACGGGCGGAATTTTTTGTGTGTGCGGAACTTAATTCAGAGTATAGATCTAAAAATGTTATATATCTATGGTCTATGGCACATCAGTGAACCAGAGAGATTAACTTCGCACAGCCAAGCTTCGTAGTCAGTATGGCAAATGCAAAGCAAAGCAATAGCAAACGCCGTAGGTGTTTTTATAGCAGTGAGTCTGCGACCATATCCCGCTGTCGAGAACACGGGTTTTAAACATATGTTTAAAGTAATTGAGCCCCGCTAATAAGTTCCCTCTCGTCTGCTTTTCAGCATTTTGTTCAGTAAATTGGCCAATTAGCCACTGGTTACAAAGTTCATAATAAATTAAAAGCAATTTTATGTTTTGCATTTTTCCCCCCCTGCTGTACCGAAAATGTACCGAACCATGACTTCAAAACCGAGGTAGGCCTACGTACCGAACCGTGATTTTTGTGTACCGTTACACCCCTAGTTTGAAATAATCAGGACGTCCCAGACGACTCAAAGACAGGATCGGCAGACCAAATCACATTATGCCGACCGAAAGTCTTGATCAAGCATGCAATTCCATATTGCGTCTTCCGATAATGAAAATGAGTCTGCGACACCAATTTGGGCCCGAAATCGTATAGCATACACTCGGCATTAGGGCCGGTCTGGATTTTTTTTTTTCCTTTTAACTTGTCGGCTCATTGCCTTGATAACGAAGGAGTTGCGCTTCCTAGCGAACAAAGCGCAAGTCCTGTGTTTCTTTCCGGTACCGCCCCCATCATATTTCTTGTTACTGAGACGTTAACACTTAACACAAAAAACTGCGTTATGTGTTAACCAATCAGTGTGGCCGACCACTTATTGTGCAATATTGCCGTTTACAATGAGTTTCAATGAGAGCACTAGAATAGAGCAAATAGAATATTACCAGACCCAGTTGGTAGTCTACTTAGCTATGCTAATGTACCAGGGGTCTGGGGCTGAGGCACCTAGGGTGGGAGGTGTGTGGCTCTCACTGGATTTGAAGTCATCCTCCAAGGGCACGTCCCTCTTCCCTGCCAGGATATGCTTCTCATTCAGGGCTCTGTGGCTGTCGATGGCATCTGTCCATGAAACAAAACCACACATAGCAGAGCTGTCCGACACAGTGCCCCAGTGTCCCAGCCACACACACACACACACACACACACACACACACACACACACACACACACACACACACACACACACACACACACACACACACACACACACACACACACACACACACACACACACACTCCAAGGTGGAGGGAAGCTAGCCCTGCTGCCTGCAAACACAGCCCAGTCTGCCACTCTGCACCCTCTGTCAATGCTGGAGCCTGCCTTTACTTTTTAAAACAGTAAAAAAAAAAAAAAAGAAACCTGCAGGTTTCACATCGAGTCACAGTAATGCAGAGCCAAAAGTAACTTTAACACCATAACCTTTAAACGTAAAGAGCAAACAGACACAAAACGAAGGGAGCTTTAACTCAGGAAATAGACGAGAGAGATAGAGAGGTGGAGGGGATTCACCGCACATCATTGAAAACAACTGAACAAACAAACAAAAGCTAACCACCAAGGCAGACCACTCACAGGGCAAGACGAGACGCACACAAGACTGTGCTCTAGAACGACCACCTGTCCCATTGCTAGACACCTTCATAATCGAAATGGCTGCATGGTTACAAGGGTTCGAAGGAAACTATAGGAGTGTGACCAGTGCAAAATACTCCACAATAATTGTACACATCAAGGAAGGGCCCCTGACCCGTCTTAAAGGAAATTGCATTGACTATTTTAAGGAGGGTTGGGGCGAATGTGCTGGCTAATAAGCCACCCACTATATAACTAAGCTACACTAACTATCCGAACAGGTGTAAATATGTCCTTCAGCAAAGACCTTCAACCCAGATCAGCCAGAACTCAAAACCTATTTACACATATTAACAACGATGATCATAACGGAGATTGGTGTTGCTAAAATTATCAGCACAGCGTAGCTTTTTGACCTTGATGCACGGTGTGATGTCCATTGACGCTCGTTGATACCTCTAAATAACTCAGGAGCAGACTCTAGACCCTAGCCTTTTTTACCCCCCTCGTGCCAGACTCGCAAAACACACGGAATAACATGGACACAGAAAGCAGCGCATTCTGTTGACTTCGGTAACCTGCAGGTGCCATCTTACATTCATCAAGCAGATCCTCTCTCCCCCTCGCACTGGGACTGTCCTTTATCTGTATTAGGTGTTCAATACGACCTGAAAACACATGGATGATGGCGTTTAACCTGGGCTCAAAACACGGACTTCCGCCCGATATTTTGTACTCCCCGACACACCGACATCTTCCAAACAACTCTGGAACCACAGACGTCTCCTGAAGGGAGCGCCACCGATACAGACAGCCACTCGCTCTCATTCCCAATACATTTACTGCATTTCTGATAAGACACTGCCTACTTAAAATGCAGAAAATTGCCACTAGTAGTGCGATATCAATGCAGGCTATATCCAGTTCCACTGCCTCGAATTATCCAGCCTAGATCAGAAGTGGGCATTGTACGAAAACTTGCACACGCGCCGAAAAGTTTAAAATCGCTTAACAAATAGAAATAAATAGTGGTTCGGAAGTGTATCAATATCGAGGTAAGCTTGCATTACATGACCTACTGATATTTACAGCTACAAAGCGTTGATCTCATTTTGTTTTTCGTTTCTTACAGCGTTCTTCGCTGATTTCAGCGACCAAATTACAATTTCCAAAGTGAGATATAACGCTGCCTTATTGAATCGGCGCCGTGGGCTACTTGTAAGTAGCCTACTATGGGATGGCAGCGATGCTGAAAGCTCCAGTAAAAGTGTCCAGAATGTTAACTGTGAGTAGCCTACTCCGCGCAGGGAAGTTAGATATGCATATTAAAGCCGATGAGCCACTGTAACCCTCCGTAAAGAAAAGCAGAAAAAAATACAGAATTTGTTAGGTATTCCACCTACTAGCCTATACATGCAAACGCAAGGCTAAATATTAGGAGGTATGGCAGAATACGCAATCGAAAGTGGAAAAATAGAGAAAGAAATGAACTGAAGAATGAGGCTATTGTAGGCTATACGTTCGACAAGCAAATGTCCATTATTATTTTCCGCAAAAATATATTCCAATATTGACTGAAGAAGGCCGGTGCGTGGTGTAGTGTAAAGAGTTTGTAGAGGAGCGTGACTCACGGGGTCCCAGCAGATAGCCAGCGCTGTTCAGCGTCCATCCTCGCTTCTCTTTAGCCTGTGAAGAATGGGACAACGTGGGCGCGTGTTTCACAAAGAGTTCAGATCCAAAAACATTTCAAATCATTATGGTGGATTCACATTAATATTCAATAATATAATGCTCTCAATTACTAAATTATTCATTTTTACACCGAGAAAACAAGTTTTCATTTGTAGGCTATAGCCTAGCCTACTGCAAAACCCTTTCATGAAGCCAAATTGCACATGGGTTAATGTGAAACTACACATTTCCATTTATAATTTATCAACGCTTTGATACAATGTTGTCTTTAGGTTAAATCATTTCATCCGCATGATGATTTTATTAACAAGTTCAGCACGTGAGCTTGTCGCACGCATGTGCTCCCTGCAACTTTGTGCGCTCCACAATAATCCCGAAAACTAATTCTTCCAAAACTATTTACAACATCATGGCGATCCATTATGTTATTTCCCGATAAGAATAGATGTGCCTTGTAAGTGTATAGAGAAAAAAGAAACACACCACTAAATTCATAAAAATAAAAATAAAGTTAAGCATACCGCAATCACCAATCCAACTGTCTCTGACAGAGTTGCAGAGCAGACGAGCAATGCGCAAACGGCACCGATACACTGCATCTAAGAAGGAAGGAAACGACGCGCAAATAGTCGGGAAAAGTACCCTTATTAAATACAGGCAAAGAACCCCTTACAAACCAAGACGTTCTACAATGAGAATTATTAAAAAAACAATGGTATTTATTTAAATGGTAAAGTATCAACCAAACTGTAAAAAACAGGCGATTTTATGTCAATTGAACATTAGTCCTATGGCAAAGTGCACGCTCTGCAAAGGAAAATATTCCTAATATTCCAATTTACCTTGATCTTTCGCGCGGATCTTCTTCGTCTCAAACAACTTTCGGAAGAGACGTATTTCTTTAAAATAGCTATAACAAATTCTGCCTATATAAAATAAAACTATGACAGTATATTTTGCTGGGCGATGATCTTTCCCATTCTGTTTTCCGCGTTACCAGTGTGCAATAGTGCGAGATGGTGTGGGGTTGCCTATTTATCGAAAAAGAGCCCACCTGCCCTTGACGTATTTACGTCACCGTTTTCTTTCCTCCGATCAGTGTCAGTATGCTGCATTAAGAAGTTGGACAATTTGCAGTAATGCGTTCACGAGCTCTTGGAAGTCATTGGGGACATCATAATCGAACCCCATGCGTTTCTTTATCGGATTACAATCTGCCCGCGCTGCCATAAATGGACTACGGCTGACGCGCGACTGACCTCACCCACCCAAACAAAGCAGCAGAATTAAATCCTAACAATGTTTGGATATTGAAACTGGCAAGGCTTTTGTTAGGACATGATTATACCCGCCTCATGCCTCATGATTGAAAATGCAAGTCTCTCATACCCTTCATAATGAAAACGTAATGATAAAAGTAAGTGTGTGCGTCATCATTTAGAAAGTTAACGTAAAGAAAACGCATAGTGACATTTAATAGGACACCCTCCACTCTCAGAGGATTACGTTCAATGAAAAAGGGCCTGCTTGTTCAGGTTCAAAGGGCTATTATTAAAAATTATCTGGGTGGGATGACTATTGAAAAGCACGTGTCAAATTGACTGACAGTCTGTAATTTAATTCCAAACGTCAGCAGCACAACAATTGATACTAAAAATTGAATTACTCATTTGGCTCACAGCATAATCATTAAAAGGGCCAAAGGTTCTAATATTTGTGGATTATATTTAGATACTCTTTTAGGTACCCAGAGAACGCATAATTCGATTAAATGCATTGTTTACTAAAGTTTGGGACTGTGACTGATTCGTTTCCAAAATACATCACTTATGTAACCAAGTGACATATACGCGAGCCAAATCACGAAAAATCATACGGAAAGAGTGGTCCTTCTGTGTTTTATTTTAACAGATCAAAATAGTAAATTTTTCATTATTGTTCACCGAGGTGATACAACAGTCGTGATTCCCTGCGTGAGTTAAAGTTGAGTATTATACGTTGAGTTATTAGTTCCCACGGTTATTGAGTTATTCGTTCCCAGACTTGAGTCTTTAGTTCAGCGAACTAATCGTCTCGTTTGTCACGTCCAGATCCTTGGTTCGAAACTCGCTGCAGGCAGAACCAACTCCGTTACACATGCAAGAAAAGACAGCCGCATACAACACACATTGTGCAAGAAACTGTCGACATGCCCAGTTCAAATTTGTAAACGGTATCCGTTTCATCCATCTCCGGTGTGTCAAAAGCGTGCACCACAGCAGCGTTCTGTAAATTCGCCAGGGATGTTAAGGAAAACGTTCAGTTGACAACATATCAAACGGCATGTCATACGTACGCAGGCAGCGCGAGTTCAGAAACCACGCTGTTGCACCTGGAATTTGCCACGAGATCATCTCTACGAGATAATTACAGGGAGCAATGGAACAGGTGCCATCAACTTCCATATACATTCTGGGCCACATAGGTGACGCTACCACCTAATGCTCCCTGTTCCAGAAAATCATCCTGACTGTGCTAGTAAAACTGCAGTCTTGGGTTCCCTAGACGGAGGGGGTTCTTTCGTCAGCGCTTCCCCCACCACATCTACATAAAGCTATAATCAGGGGTGCACATAAGTGGTACGCCAGTACGCATTCGCGTCCTCAAACATTAATTGCGTAGCAAGCAAGACGACAAACTTTTGAAACATATGCGACTTTAAGTTTGATCAGTCCATCACTGGTAAGTTAATTAACTTGGTTAGTTAGTTAGTTAATTAACTTAACTTGGTTAGTTAGTTAGTTAGTTAGGACGCGATTAACGTTTGAGGACAGGAATGCGTACTGGCGTACCACTTATGTACACCCCTGGCTATAATGCTTCTCTGGTCCATCGGGCGGCTGCTGTCTGCCTGCGCCAACTGCGCATGAAGCATTGTCCTCCAAAGCAGTAACTGCGCAGCTGGCATTATAAACGTTCCCTACCACGATACACCTTGCGTCAGGGTTTGTAACTAACTGGTGGCATGATTAGCTGGATGGCAGTGTAGTGTAGAGGTTAGGGAACTGGGCTTGTAACTCAGAGGTTGTTCCATTCCCAGGTGGGGCACTGCCAATGTAACCTTGAGCAAAAGGTACTTAACCCGAATTGCTTCAGTAAAATCCAGCTGCATAAATGGATTGTATGTAAATAAATGTTAACTGTTTAAGTTGCACAACCTTACACATTTAAATGCCTAAAATGTAAATGTAAAATGTAATGTAAAAAGAAGAAAAAAATCTATTGAAAGGCATCCCCAACATGCCAAACACGTACACGACAGTCAAGTCAAGGAGGCCCATTGGAACCCTACTGTATAAGGTTGCCATGCCCCACATGGAGAGCTGACAGCCCCTGAGAGCTCAAGCTGGGAAGTCATGATCTCCAGTGTGTAACAGCTCCTGGAGTTAGAAGAGGATGACTGGATACGAGGGGATTTGAGGGTCCTCCTGTTCAAGGGACCAGAAGTTCACATTTGCGTAGGAGCTAGGAGCATCTTAGCTGCACAACCAGGCACCTTCAAGGTCGAGTCGGTGATTCAGTGTGCCGCAGAATGTGGTAAACCTTAAAAGCAATAGTACATATTCAAGGCCACAGGTTTTTCCTTTTTCCAAATGTGCACATTTTAATCACTATGTTAATTAACGCCAATGACCTTTTAGAAATACCTAACCTTAGTAATTACAGCTCATCATGTACTTCAGCTCAGCTCAAAAACTTCGAGTGCCCTTCAATGTATGACACAGAACAGTTTTTAGGCCCATCTCAAGGTCATAGATATCTTTTCTGTTTTACTGTTCCAAAAGAGTGAATCGCTGTCAGCAGGCAAGGCTGCTGCCTCAGTCCTATGTAACTGAGCGCGCTTATATCCCAAAGGTCCAGGAAATGGCATCATCATCCTGTAAGACCTCCAAGAAACCCTCAAAGAGGTGATGTCAATTCTTGCAGATTATTATTCCTAAACTCAAAAGAACCAATCGGCAGGCAGATGCATAGGGTTGGATGACACAAAAAAAAAAAAAAAGATTGTGTTTTTTCTTGGATATGGCCAAGGGAGGAAAAACTGCATCTTGTACAAGTTGGATTTCACAGAAAATTCTTTTAGCTAAATATAATGAAGCACTATAGCCACGTAACAAATAACCAGATTTATGGTGGTTCTGTGTGGCTCAGTGGGTAGAACTCCTGCCGGACAGCCAAATGCCACCTCAGGGCCGGTCTGGTAGGTTTCGGCCGCGGGTTTCGTTCCGAATCCCTGACAGGCAGTGCACACCACACCGGACCAGCCAACGTGTGGTGGATTATACCCGCTACGCTATCCGCCGCCTGATTTTAACTTTTTAAACCTCATTTATATCTGCATTATGGTGCAACGGGCTGGTCTGAATAATTAATAAGTCACGGTTATCTCAATAAGCAAGCTTTCAAAGACTTTCAAAAATACATAAATACAATGCCTTTGTTGTAAAATGTTGTCACTAGCCTACATAAAACTCACATATCCGAGTTTTAGACATGCAGAATCTTAACAGTTTAAAAAAATAGCTGGTTAAAGGAATACAAAAATCGACGTATTCTCTTTACACTACAAACGTTTCCTTGGCTGTGCTGCTTTGTGTGTGTGTAGCTTGACCGTAGATCATCTGAGCTGTTTGCCAACAAGTATAAAAAAGCACCAAACCCATTAGTATCCACATGTTACAAATGTATCTCTGACAAATGCATAAACAATTACATATAAGCTTATCTTCCATCGAGCCAGAACTGTGTATTACTGGAATGGAGCCTATTGCTACCGGTGTGCATCTCTCAGTACGCGCAGCCTTGCCAGGTCATGTTAGCTCAAACACAATGGCACAGGCAGTAGGGAGTCTCCTGTGTTTATGGCTACGAGAGAGGAGAAAATGGAGGGGGGGGACTTGGTGCTTTTAGAGCTATATTAACGGCCGCGGCAGCCATCAAAGGAAACAAGGCAGATGACAAACTATCAATGATTAGGCTTCGAAATACGCTAAGATGGCCGCACGGACGCGCAGCTCCATTGTGAACCGTTGAAGCTGGGGGAAAAAAGGACACTCCATACAGGTGGATATGAATATACTCCTTCTGAATACAAGGGAACAGTAGGGTACGACGCAGTAATCATCCCACAAGGATCCATTTTCTCTGACTTCTTCTGCACTCCCGCTGCATCTGATTGATGTGTCATTTTGGAAAAGGCCAGCATTACACACCCAATTAGCATTTAAAAGAGCAAGATCTCCGTCGACCTCACCAGAACGAGGCAACAAGCGACGCTGGGGACGGGATTACGGGGGGTTGCACTCTACCTCAAGGACACGTGGCACCGCGGTTCTCTCTTGGACAGAGAACAGACCCGAATAACAATGTGCCCGATGCTGAGCAATATCTGATTATCTTCGTAATGCGCGTACAGATGTGATGTTCTGCTTTTGTTTAACACCAGCGGGGAAGAGGAGTGATGACGTAGTTCCATATCCGAACTCTGCGTCTCTGGTCTTCGGCTCGCGGCAACAGCCAGGCCATTCAAGAAATCTCCCAACACCGCGATAACAATGCACGACTTTCGTTGGGTTGCTGAGGAGCGGGAGGGACTGTAACCGTGCGCCCCTGCCCAAGTGCCTTCTCTGACCGGTCTTTGACACATAGGTAGCGAGAGTTACCGCAGGGTTTGAGATCTGGGCTCACAACAACCGAAGCATGCCAGCTCAAATCCAAGGGCACAGTGGTACACTGCTGAAGGAGCTTCAGTCAAGGTTCTCAACCCAAAATGTTTCGGTGAATACATCCAAGCTCTACAAAGGGTATGTTACGTGAACACGTATGCTGTACACATGTTTAGGACATCTCAAATAGATGACACAGAAAGCCATCAAAAGCATTTAATTTTACAAACACACACATAAAAACACAAACGCAGTCGAGCCTAAATCCACTTGTGAGTGAATGTGAAAGCCCCTTGACCTCCAACTGACCTTTAACTCAGTTCCACTTGTGCCCTGAATGGACTAACAACACAGCTGACCCCCCCCCCCCCCAACAACACAGCTGACCCCACCACAGATCAAGAACGGGCAAACCAAGTGTGGTCAATGCACTGTACGTGATATTCCCGCGACATGCATGCGTTTGTGCACTTTAATCTAAATAGCTATCCCAGCATGCGGGTGCATGGACATTGATCAAATGTATATGTGTGTGTTTGTACAAAGATGTGATTGGAACAGTGTCTAGCATCGTGTTTTGAGTACATGGTGTACATGTTTTTTTGTTCCGCCCACCCACGTTCTGGAGTCACCCTTACGCACTTCTCAGCAAACTTGTGCCGGCTCACCCTCCTCCCTCCCCCTGGGGTGGACAGCCAAACACCACCCCTAATCGGGGCTCTCCAACTGGTACAGTCGGGTTTCAAACCACGACCATGATAGGCAGCTCTCATTCGTAAAGGACCAGCCTTTCTTTTTAACCAAAACTAAGAAAATAAATAGTGTTCAAATATACTAAACTCCAGGGGCCTCATTTATAAAAAGTTGCGTAGAAACCATCCTATATTTGATCTAAGATCATTTCTGAAATGTGCGTAAGTGTGATTCAGAGAAACTGAACGTACGCCCAAAAAAACGTGCGTACGCCAGTCCCCCAGATGTGAAATCTATAAATCGCAAATGATCTTGAAATTGTGCGTAGCTGAATGGTTTTAGATCTCCGCCTTGTAAACGCCCCCTAATTAATATCATTAGCATATAAAGGAGCACGAATCAAAACAGAAATTTTCTACTTGATAATGGCGAGCTGCAAGAAAAAGAATTTTAGCGAGGCGGAAATCGAGGTCTTGTTGGCGGAGGTGCAGCTGCGTGCAGGGACGCTGTTTGGGAGCCTTTCCAATGGCTTTACCAGTACAACCAAGTACGTGGCCTGGCAGTCTGTAGCCCAGGCTGTGAACGGGGGGCAGCAAAGGTCCCTGAAGGACGTAAATAATTTTAAAACTGATTTAAAACTGAGGTCAAAATCTCTAATAACTCGTTCCCTTCTTATTGCGCGGTTGGCGATATCTTCGAGAAGCGAAGCCATTCTATTTTATAGCCTACAGATTGACCGAAGTGTTTTACACGCGTGGAACCATAATATGTATTAAATACATTTAAAGGATGTGTCAATTATGCTAATTGGGGTAGTTTTGGAAAACCAATGTGTGTTTTTGTTTTGTTTTCCACAAGTAGCTTAGCTTATGTTGTTTTAATTTATTAATAAATGTATTGTGCAAACCATTACAGTATAGCCTAAGCAATGTGTTCAATCTGGTAATACTACTACTACTACTACTACTACTAATAATAATAATAATAATAATAGGCAGCAGACGACATGTTGGCGCTGTTAGATTTCGAATACATTTTACATTACATTTACATTTTAAGCATTTAGCAGATGCTCTTATCCAGAGCGACTTACAATTTGTACATTAATACATGGTAGGAACAATCATAGTACGCGCAAGAGATCAGTGCAGTAATACAGCAATAAACCATTGCAGGCAGCCGTGTACCATACCTGTAACACTGGGAAGGAAAAGGTTAGTCAATTATTATTTTTTAATGGAGTAAGCAGGGGTATATAGTGTTGAGCAAGTAGGCAGTGGTGATGACAATTAGCTAGATGTACAGAATTCAGTGGTAGTGGAGTCTGAAAAGGTGGGTTTTGAGTCTCTCGCGGAAGATCGCAGGTGATTCCGCGGTCCTGGCCGATTGCGGAAGATAATTTCACCAGCGAGGGGTCAGGACAGAGAAGAGACGAGACCGCGAATACCTGCAGTACTCAAACATTGCCACAAGGAAAAGTGCGTACGCCAGGTTGAAACCTGACGTGGAGGTAAGTACTTTTCCACGTCAAAGACCGTTTTTATAAATCTGAACTTTGACGTGGATTTGAGCGTACGCACGTTCTAAGATCAAATTTGTGCGTAAGTACGTTTTATAAATGAGGCCCCTGGCCTTGTTCAGCTGAAATAATGAAAACTTATGATTCATGCTTTTTATTGTTATTACAGCTATTATAATATACTTCCGTTCTTAGATCCTGGGAATAAAACGTCACAGGAAAACAGGAAACATCAATGATAATCCACCTCTGATATGGTTAAGGTATCCAACAGTGAGCTTGGTTGCAGGCTTTTCTGAAAATAAAAATGTAGCCTACATCATGTAACTATACACGATTTAAACTAATAGCCAGAGTGAATCTCAAATCTCAGTGCTGAGATTTTATTTAATAACTCCTTAATTGGGTTTTGCCAAAAGATGACTGAGTAAGGATTTAAAAAATTACCACAAGCAGTAAATGCTATTAAAAATGATTTCCTCTCTTTAAAGTTAAAGGTCAAGGTGCATCTACTGTGCTACCATGCTTAAAGTAACATAACAACTGTTATACAACACAGTCTTACATCATTATGTATTCTTATGTTCTTCTTATGTTCTTAAGACAAGAATATGGAGGTACTCAAATCTTGAGTCATCTTGAGTTTGCTTGTTGTCAAGTTGTTATTGAGAGAAATAGGATTTTCTGAGCTGATATAACAGGAACAACAAAGACAGGAAACTGAAAAGGCACAGGTAACTATTAAAAATCCATCCTTATTTAGAATTCAAATATAGAGATAATGTCAGAAATAATACGTGTTTACAGATTGGTCACTGCATGCCACCCTAACAGGCAACCTAGTGATTCTCCGACTTGTTTATAGATTGGCAACAAATTCTCGTATAGCAAGCAGGACATTTGATCTACGGGTCCATAATTTGAACTCCATGAAGTAAAAACACAACGACTCTAAAACAATCGAAATAAATACCCTTCGCTGTTATAGCCTTGTTTCGGCATTAATTACCCCTCTAGAACAGCTCAAGACTATGGAGACTACACGACAGTAAGTATCAAGTCAATGCTATTAGCATGGGCAAATTACATTTGATTAGTCACTTCGAGGTACATAATAATGGACATGGCAATTTAAATTGGAACCTAGTATTAGCAATTTCATGACATTATAACGCGACGCCGCAATTATGGGTTATTTTGAAAGGCGGGGGATAATAGCTACTCTCTTTTTTACTTCGTAATCAGTCACTTTCATATCAGCTTCGTGAAGGCACCGCGTTTTCTTTACCGTCGGGCTTTGGAAAGTACAATATGCTTTGTGTAACCAGTGCATCCTGCTCATAGGCCTTTGGATCATCTCCCCCCACGTCGTTAACTCAGCCAGCACTGACGAGACAAACATCATTCGGAACGCTCTGGAGGCAACAGCACCGGGCCGGGGCGAGTTTCTCCCAAACGAACTTAAAATATCACATCAAGAATGAATATACGCAAACAATAATTCCGCGGCAGCAAATGTGCGTATTAACCCATATTGCTTATGCTCTTCAAACGGATCAAAAGTAGTTTGACAGTTTATGACGTCAAACAAATACAGAAAGTGCTTATCAACCATGGATCCTTCTTCCATGTAGGCCTACAAGCTTTGGAAACAATGCGGCGGAGAAGCGCCATTACTCAAATCCACATGAAAGGCAGCGGATTTGGTGGTGGTGTGTTCAATTCTCGGCGACCCGGTAGCGATGTCAGGTGATAGGGCAACGACAACAGGAGAGCCCTTTATCTTGGCTTGAGCCACTGCCCCTCAAAATGTCTGTGCACGCCCCTGCTCGGACACACCAAAGAGCTCCGTCGTCAGCTCTCGGGTACAGCTAATCTACGCTACTTCAGATGTGATCATGTCCCGCAAATACTTAACAGAGCTGATCATGAACAAGCACGGTTGACGAAAACCAATAAGAGGAATTGTAGGCCTACGCCAGAGCAAGGCAGTGAGTGAGGCCCGTTTTTCTCCCAGTACGGCGTGGCGGGACGGTCAGTATCTTACCTGGGGTGTGCTCAGCAAGCAAAACATTTTGCTATGTTTGCTCTCAACGTTGCGCACCACCACACGTGCACGTTTCGTCCAGTTGGTTGGACGTGTCCAGGGCTGTATCCACAAGCAGTGAGTGACGTATTTAAGAATAGGTCACACCCGTATAGTCTAGTAGTGGAAATTACCGATCAATTTGCTGCTTCGAATAGTTTAGTTCAGTTCAGTTCAGTACAAAGATTCGAATCACTGACAATGTGACTTGTTCACTTCCCCTTCCGTTTGGGTTCTATCGTTTCAGCCAGTGCAGTGAGCGCATCTTCGCCTACGTTCAGTTCACCTCACTGCCAGTTCGGTATCATTAGACAGTGTGTGTGCACAAAAACGGTTATAAGCGCTACAAGTTAAAGCTTTTTTTTTACTGCTTGTGATTGTTCGATTTATTTGTCGTTCATTCATTTTCTGGATTGTTGTTAGATAGTTACTCCTGTTAACATTGTATAAAATTATCTAATATGAGTTCTGGGTGAAGTTCTATAAAAAAAGGGGTTTAAAACAGGTGAAAAGGACTATAGCTAATTTGCTTTATTTATCGGCACCGCCACCATGTTACTTTAACTTCTACTCGATGTCTGTTTTCGGTCGCCTGTGGGGGGAGCTCGTGTTATGCTGAAAGTTACTGATTCGATTGACATGTTTACGAGTGCAGCCTACTGGTGTCGATAGTCAACAGTTCGGTTCAGTACGCGCTGTGAACCGAACGAACGCAATCTTGCTTTATAACTCACGTGCGGAACGTTTTTTGTGTGCGGTTGCAGCAGTATTGACGGACTTCTTTATTTCAGAAAGAAAGATATGTGCCTTACTTCGTTCAGTAAATGATGTCCGATTAGCCACTGTTTACAAAGTTCATAATAAATGAAAAGCAATGTTATGATTTGCATTTCTTTTCCCCCGCTGTACCAAAAACGTACCGATCCGTGACTTCAAAGCCGAGGTTGTGTGTACCGTTGCACCCCAACAATACAATGTCCGGTGTTTTGAGTACCCGACCATGCGTTTCGTTCTTTCAGTGAAAGGTATCACAAACTGTTTTTACAGGGGGGGAGGGTGGAGCTATATTACAGTCTTTGGCTTGATGCGTATGCAAGTGTAGCGTTGACCGGGGATAAGACTAACACGGGGTTTGTTGTAACAGACATTTTATATTGTTGCACATGGTCAAACAAGTAGTGCTCCCTGTCACATTTCCACGAAGGCGAATGACGTCTGATTACCAAGTTTTAGAACAATCCAACCGTCCGACGCTGGCCACGGAGACCGGGGTTCAATTCCCCGTCTCGCCAAGTGTCGGCTTTGGCGGGAGTGCCACCAGGGGGCGGCGATTGGCTGTCCGCCCCAGGGAGGGGGGAGGGAAGCCGACGTGACGTTCGCTGCGTATAAGAGTGGCCCTGTAAGTACCGGGGTTCGGTCGACGGCTGGGCGAGTGACGTCTCGGAAGAGGCGTCACTTCGCTCTCGTCACTACCGGTCGCAGGACTACGGCAGCGAATTCACATTACTAGGGGGATTGACGTAAAAATAGCGGGTCTAATTGGCTACCAAATTGGGAGAAAATGGGATAAAAAAACAAAAACAAAAAAAAAAAGAACAATCCAACCGTTAATTCTCTTTTTATCAGCAAAAGTGGGGGTTTTTGCCAAGTAAGTAACTTTTTGTACTGGAGCGGTTTTTCGATTACTGGTTTGTGTGTGTAAGTAACAGAGTCCAACCTTATATAATTTTAATCCTCCATCTTAGCATGCTAGTAGCTATAATGTAGCTTGGTTTTGAAATATGACAGGAACACACAACAAGTGCTAGCTAGGCAAAACCCCAACCACCACTGTGTTACAACTAACCCCGCGTAAAGTTATTGATGACAACTTATTTTGTGGTATTCTTATTCACAGAATGAGGAACCCAAAGAGAAAGACAGTCAGGGGTGTGCCTAGAGAGGTGCTGATCCTTGCTGCTAGGGAGGTGGAAAGAGGCAGGTCTATCAGAGGCTATCTGTTATATAAATTAAAATAATTGCCATATTAAAGTAATATAAAAGATACATTTCTTATATTAGTCATTTCATGTAATTTCTCACACTTGACAATTGATAATATGATGGGGTAAGGTAGCCGTCTGCCCACAACAACAACAAAACTAACTGATTTGCTGATAAACTGGTGAGATGTGAGATTCCCACCCACGTCTGAGCATGCGCACGAGTCTGCATGGCAAAACACTAGGCTGCAGAATTGAATACGGTGGGAAAATATATTTTTAATGTGCACCTACAAGTGATGGTAAATGTGGCTGCAAACAATCCAGTTTTGATCGATGATTTTTAAGACTGTCTTCGTTTGGCAGAGAATAATATTGCATCCGCAGTTAATTTTTACTTATTTAATTCAGTATATATTTATAAATGTCAAATGATTAATGTATTTAGGATGGAAAGTTAAGGGCCGGCTCAAGGCACAGGCCATACAGGCAGCTGCCTGGGGCGCCATGTCGGCTAGGGGCGCCAGGACGCCCTCACAAAAACAAAAATAAATCGCTGGTGGGCACCCTCTCCTTTCCTCCTAATGAACAAATAAACAAAAAGAAATACACTTTGCACCCCTGTTCTGTTCCTCACACAATGTTTCATCTGGCCTGCACTTTCACAGAGATGCTGTTACTGAGGTGGGGGATACGATGCCTGGCTGCTTGCTGAAAGTGGGGGTTATGTGCACGCATCACAGGCAACCCAAGAGACGTGCTGTCGCCTGTCGGGTCAAGCGCAGGTGACGGGGTCAGAGAGGCATGCACTACTGATGCAGTCAGGCAGAGAGCCAACATCAGCGCGACGCAACATACATATCAGATCGATGACAGATTTTATATTTACACAATGACTTTGAAAAGGCACAAGCCTTCAGGTGCGCAGGGGAGAAAACGGAGGAAGGAGGAGGAGGAAAAGAGAGCCCAACTAAGAGGTAGGCTATGTCATTAAAATGCCGGTTTGTTGTGTTTCTGTGTTATTGTAGGAGGCTAGGGAGCTAACTAGCTAAGTAATAAAGAAGATAATGTTAGCTAGATAATGCGATGCTAAGAGCTACTGCTAGACTCATACAAATTGAAGGATGAATGCATGCTGATGCTGAGTTACCCTCATGTTTTGGCTTGAAGCTTATTAGTACCCACCTGTAGTTATTACCAAAACTAGGCTACTACACCTGAATTGCAGAGTTGCAAAACCCTCATGCTTGCCTTGAGTCTCAAGCTTTATTATTACACTACCAAAATTAGTAGTAGGCTACAACATTATATCAGTGATAATAATGTGGCTAGCTATCCATAAAAAATCGATTTAAGTTGTTTATCCTACAGCTGCTTTTGCTTGTAATAGGCAATTGTGTTAAAAGTGAGATTTCTTAAAATGTTCTCTTATCCTCCCTGTTTAAATGAGACTTTGGTAAGTGATTTGTTTGAGAAGTGATTTTATTTGAAAAAAAATTTGTACAAAAATTATTGTCTTGAATCCATGGTAATGTCTGATTGATGTTTGTTGGGGGGGGGGCACCCAAATGCCAATCTCGCCTAGGGCACTGATGGAAAGCATATTTGTTTGATATAAAATAGAATTGCATTGACTTTATTTTGTTTGGATCGATTTATAAGACTCTTCTAGCTGGTGTTACATTCTTCCCCGTGCCTGTTACAACTTACTTACTATGGGGTAAATTGTACCATTTCACTTTTGCCACTTTCGGTAGAATTTTAAACGACAGGTAAGTTGTAGAAACACAGTTGAAGTGTGTAATGATAACAGAGATGTGTATGTCGCTTGTGTAAAAACATGATTAATCTGACTCAATTCTCTTTTAAATAAATTTGCAAAAAGCAAAATGTGTTAGTTTCATCCCCGGTCTACCCTACTCTAACAGGAACGAATCTGATTCAGTACACTCAGTTCATTTGAAAAGATTTGTTCGATCATGTACCCTACTGCACACTACTAGCAGCGGTCACAGTGACATCGCTCTGCAACCGTATGTTCAATACAGCATCGTTTTTTTGGGGTACTGAACACACACTGGTCTGAGATAATGAGCTGTGTGAACCCCTTTTCCAGAGTGGTCCTGTTAAGTACTTGTAGCCAGTCAGAGAATACACTGTTCATCCTAATTACACCTGGTGCCAGGCCTGTATCCTATAATAAGGCCAACTGGCAGAAGTCCACTTTTACTGTAACAAGTCACATGAAATTAATGCCATTCCAGGCGCTGCTCATCGTTCAGACTTGCATCTGTTTTATCTCACACTGGCTACCGCTGCTGAAAGCTGTCCACCACACCACAACTCCTGTCCCGCCCCCTCTTGATTGGTCCCACACTCCTATCTGTTAGCGGGTGTGGAGATTAAATTATTCCCAGGTTACAAGTGTAATTAATGGCTACAGTGGAGTCTAAATGTCCTCTCAGTACATTCATTTTTTTAAAGGTTCAATTAGGTATGATTCTCTAAACCAGGCGTAGGCAACCCTGATCCTGGAGTGCCAGAGATCTTTCCAAATCGGCCAGGGTTCGGTGAGTTACCGCTGCGTCAGTGCTCCCTAGGAACCGGTTTCTCCTCTGATCGTCATGCGCTCTCCTCATGGTCTACCATCTTATGCAGTGTTGCTAACTGTAGGATGGAAAATGGTAAGTGTATCTTGTCGGCAAGTGTATCACAGCAGCGCAAGTTCCGAGTTTAATATTATTTGATCAAAAAGGAGAGGGTAAGACAGACAATCTGCAAAATAGTGGACAGTGCAAACAAGTTTACTTGCTGCGTGTTCACACAGTCTGTAGGCTTTTAATCCCCGTGGATCTACTGGAATGAGATGAAAAAAATGACACCAGTATCAGGCATGGAGCCCATGGGAAATTGCAATTTCTACAGCTCACTGGATAGTGCCGGGACAGGTGATGGGAGACGAGCGGCTGAGACAGCTCACTCTATCAATCAGCATCTGTCTGAGACAACCGTCACCTGTGAGACAGGCCCACCTGCGCAATCATGGGGCCTTTCCCTACCCCCGCAAGATTGTACACTGGCCATTGAGAACATTTTGGACACTATGCATCCTGCCTGGGAGGCAGGGAGGTCTCGAGGGCGCTGAAAGGGGCTTGCGCGATGAAAACCTCGTACAAGCGAAACGTCAATGACGTGGCTCAACAGTGCACAATGTGCATTGATTGGCACACGCACCCAGCGGTCTGCAGGCATGTGTGGTGAAAATTACTTTCAAATTCAAAAAGGCGCCAGAGTTTATTTTTGACGCGCCGCGCCACAAAATCACATTGTGTAACCATGGAGACAGGCTTCACCATGGGGATAAGAGTCATGTCCACTCTTGAGCCGTCTCCCACACCAAAGAGCCACTGATAGCATTTCACAAACACCCAGATAATTTACTCCAGATGTTCAGCGTGTCCCCCCCACCCCGCCGTTTTTCCAAAGGATTGAGCATCAGAAACGCACAACGCCAGCCTGACTGACTTAACCGCAATTTACACCAGCTCACCACACATCAATCAAGGCATTTATTAGTGGCCACTTTATCTCACACCAGCATTACTCTAAAGCACTAACCTACAGAATAAAGGCTCTGAAAAACCACTACGCAAGATTACATTGTGCACTGGAACATGATGCCTCCTGCATACCTATAATCTAAACGAAATAACCCAAAAGCTGCTTCTCTTGCTCTGGGTCTTGTAAAACAGCAGGTCAGGTCCAGAATCTTAAGATTGCAGGGCTTGTCATATGTAACCAAACTGCACCGGGAAATACATTTTTGGTGGATGGGGTTTAGCTGTTTCATTTGATGGCCAGCTAACTAGCTAAACCATCTATCTCAGGTTTCCCTTAATGTTTAGTGAGCACATTAACTGAATAGTGCTCAAGAGAACATTTTCCCAACCAGGGGAAATGTTTCTATTGATGGGTAATTGGATGTTTGCAAAGAGGCTAATACCAATAAATCACTCACCTGTCTCCACTTCATGTAACATTTCTATACCAACCATTACCAGCACTAAACTAACACAATGTCGATAGTGCAACAGGCAACATTATTAATACATCAAAGTGCATTGACAATACAGTAATACATGGGACAGGCACACCACCTACATGTTTTAGGTTTTTTGTAGGTTTATCAACAGCTCCCCTTATCTATGATAATTTACTTGTTATGTATGGTGTTACATTTGTAAACTGCTCTGTGGTGTTGTCCATGCAATATTCAAGACAAAAAGGCTATTTGTTTTATCATACAAAAGCAAATGGAATTGTTATCTATAACATTCTGCAAAGTGGAAACAAAGTGATTTTTTTCTGATACCAACGTAGGCTAAAGACTATGGGCCTCATTTATAAAACGTACTTACGCACAGATTTGATCTTAGAACGTGCGTACGCTCAAATCCACGTCAAAGTTCAGATTTATAAAAACGGTCTTTGACGTGGAAAAGTACTTACCTCCACGTCAGGTTTCAACTTGGCGTACGCACGTTTCCTTGTGGCAATGTTGGAGTACTGCAGGTATTCGCGGTCTCGTCTCTTCTCTGTCCTGACCCCTCGCTGGTGGAACTACCTTTCGCAATCGGTCAGGACCGCGGAATCACCTGCGATCTTCCGCGAGAGACTCAAAACCCACCTTTTCAGACTCCACTACCACTGAATTCTGTACATCTAGCTAATTGTCATCACCACTGCCTACTTGCTCAACACTATATAGGCCTACCCCTGCTTACTCCATAAAAAAATAAAAATAATAATTACTAACCTTTTCCTTCCCAGTGTTACAGGTATGGTATGCAGCTGCCTGCAATGGTCTATTGCTGTATTACTGCACTGATCTCTTGCGCGTGCTATGATTGTTCCTACCATGTATTAATGTACATATTGTAAGTCGCTCTCGATAAGAGTGTCTACTAAATGCTTAAAATGTAAATGTAATGTAAAATGTATTCGGAAATCTAACAGCGCCAACATGTCGTCTGCTGCCTAATTGTTTCGTCATGATTATTATTATTATTATTAGTAGTAGTAGTAGTAGTAGTAGTAGTAGTAGTAGTAGTAGTAGTAGTAGTAGTAGTAGTAGTAGTATTACCAGATTGAACACATTGCTTAGGCTATACGTAATGGTTTGCACAATAAATGTATTAATAAATTAAAACATAAGCTAGGCTACTTGTGGAAAACAAAACAAAAACACACATTGGTTTTCCAAAACTACCCCTATTAGCATAATTGACACACCCTTGAAATGTATTTAATACATATTATGGTTCCACGCGTGTAAAACATTTCGGTCAATCTGTAGGCTATAAAATGTCCAATAATGCAGTGGTTTGCAAGAGGAAGAATGGCAGCATTGTCACTTCTCGAAGATATCGCCAACCGCGCAATAAGAAGGGAACGAGTTATTAGAGATTTTGACCTCAGTTTTAAATCAGACCACTTTTTCTTTGCGTCCTTCAGGGACCTTTGCTGCCCCCGCACCTCGTTCACAGCCTGGGCTACAGACTAACAGGCCACGTACTTGGTTGTACTGGTAAAGCCACTGGAAAGGCTCCCAAACAGCGTCCCTGCACGCATCTGCACCTCCGCCAACAGGACCTCGATTTCCGCCTCGCTAAAAAATGTTGTCTTGTAGCTCGCCATTATCAAGCAGAGGATTTGTGTTTGGATTCGAGCTCATTTATATGCTAATTATATTAATTACGGGGCGTTTACAGGGCGGAGATCTAAAACCATTCCCTGCGCACAATTTCAAGATCATTTGCGATTTATAGATTTCCCATCTGGGGGACTGGCGTACGCACGGTTTTTTGTGCGTACGTTCAGTTTCTCTGAGTCACACTTACGCACATTTCAGAAATGATCTTAGATCAAATATAGGATGGTTTCTACGCAAATAATAATTTTTATAAATGAGGCAGTGCAGTAATACAGCAATAAACCATTGCAGGCAGCTGCGTACCATACCTGTAACACTGGGAAGGAAAAGGTTAGTCCTATGTCAGTACGTACGCCAGGTTGTGTCAAACTCATTCCATCGAGGTCTTGGGTTTGGGAGCCTTTCCAATGGCTTTACCAGTACAACCAAGCACGTGGCCTGGCAGTCTGTAGCCCAGTGATTTAAAACTGAGGTCAAAATCTCTAATAACTCGTTCCCTTCTTGCGAAGCCATTCTATTTTTATAGCCTACAGAGGTGTTTTTGTTGCAACAAATGCACTACACCAGGTGATTTCAATTAGGTCCCTCCCTTGGTTGAAGAAGTGGGCTAATTAGTGAAATCACATGGTGTAGTGCATTGGTTGCAACAAAAACCTGCATACACTCGGCCCTCGATGGAATGAGTTTGACACCTGTGCCCTATGTGTTTAGGCTCACTCATTCGTTTTCGTAGTTTTCTCACAATTATGATCAACAGCTCCCTCTTGTGGATCACAGGCCAAATTAGCGATAGTAATTTTTTATGTAGCAACAGCTTCATTCCACAACATTGAAGTGAATTGCTTGCACAGATGGGCGCTTTTTTTTATGGTAGAAAAGCATCATTAATGTACAAAGAAAAGGTCAGATCAATTCTAGAACGTCTGTTTTCTTTGTTAAAGCCAAGCAGACGATGAGAATCACACCAAAACCAACAGCACATTCTCATAATGGACATGTGGAGATGGCCATCACAGGCAGGCCTGCTGGCCTGTTTTTCCTACCATGTTTGTGTTTGGCTAGTTATTTTTATGTCTTACTACTACCTTCCACGACCTCAGCTTGATCTCCCTTTCAGTGATTGGGGAATAATTATTCCGCCCCTAAATTGACTAAATTGTTTTTTAGGAATCATATGAAATGTTATGATATAGTTATATTTCTTGTCTTCATATTTATGTTAAGATCTGTTCGGTTAGAATGTTGTCTTACTCTTGCCTTTCTGTACACATTGTCTTATAACTGTTTTTCTTACTCAGTGGCCATCTAGTGTCCAAATTTCCTTTGTAGATTATTTTTGTTTTGTTAAAAATATTAAAACTTTCTCTAGGTAAGGCTAGACACTACATAGGCTACTGTCAAGGTAGCCCATGACACGTCATTTGGTGATTATCCTTGAAATAGGCTTTTCATTATAAATGTTTTCAAATGCATTGTTTCCAATTTATTTCTTCATAGTACGCCATTGCAGATGATACTTCATGTCTCTAAGCTTGAAAATGAGAAATGGAAAATTCATGATTTGTCACTGGAGGTAAGGCTATACACTTATGTAATTTGGTGATTTCCCCCTGAAATAGACTTTTGATGATGAATATTTTCAAATGCATTGTTTCCAATTTATTTCTTCATATTGGGGTTGGGGCGACACTCATGGACCTTTGCAGAGTGCGTAGGCAGTTAAATAACCCAGAGGAGGCAGTATTACAAACAAAATGACACTTTATTAAATTAATCTTGACAAACACAAAAAGGGTGCATGAAATGCATTTTCATGTGCACACACACACACATGGATGCTCGCGCACACCAACACAAGCGCACACACGCACACTAATTATTTGCAAGTTTTCAATTTTAAGAACATAAGAAAACAGTTTGCAACACATAGGCCTTTTTAGAAATGGCCCAGAGGTTTGGATCTTGTATATGTTTGTCAGGACATGCTCCAGTCCTAGCACGCCAAGTTTGGGGTCTGACTCGTCCGCACGCAATGTCCACAAACAGCATAAGAACAATGGCTTGAATATATTGGAAATGGACACTGCTATATTTATGTATGCTAGATGCATGTTGTGGGCAGTGTGTCCAAGAACATGTGTACTGAGCGTCAGGTCTTAGTACCAAAAGGAAGTCAAATGTGAGCTCCAACTCTGTGTCCGTGTAGAGCATATGTGTCCAATTCCAATATAAATGAATGGGGCCTGAAAGAGAATGTGTTTTTTGAACATTGCCTAAGCCTGTCTGAGGTCTAAGGACCAAGGGACAACAACATTTACACCCTGGTTCCCTGTCAGCCCTAGAAAAGGCACATGTAAGCTGGAAGCTCTGGCATTAAAAAAAATGATCAAGTTATTCATTCTGGAGCCTGTAGGCCTGACTCACTCACACACCCACGTGGGGGTGGGCACACGCACACACACACACACAAACACACACACACACACACACACACACACACAAACACACGAGTACAAAATGATTCCACAAACCATACCCTGCGGTGACAGCCATAGTCCACAGCCTTTGACCTTTCAACACTTTTTACCTCCTTAGGCGTTCCACTTCAGTCCGAGAGGTCCCGTTTTTGGATGTTACCCGGCTCACCGCTCAGGATGCTAAGAGGGCTCACTCATACACCTCAGAGTACAAAAGTATTGTACTTTGTCGCTATATAACAGGCAAAGTGACGTGTGGTCACGAAACGCAGGTAATTTGTGTTTAAGCATGCAGTACTTGATGTATTGAACTTTAGTACATTGGCGTATATAATGGCTAAAGTATGCGCGTGTGTGCATGCGTGTGTGTGTATATACGTGCACAACCACACATGCATGCATACACACGAACGTGCGCACACACAGCCCATACACATACACAAACACGCATGTGTGCGGGTGCACACACACTGGGAAATACCCAGCTAGCATGCTAAATTTGCATAAGGCCACATTGTCAATTGCCAACATATTTGACAGCCACTCTTTTAGATTGGAAGCGGGAGAATTTTTCTATATTTCAAATGGACATTCTGGAAAAGTCCTCCTGTCCGATATGTATGGAAAAAATTTGGGAACTCTGGCCCCTTTGTGCGCTTCCAATGTACGATGTCTGTCCAGGACTGCACCGAACGAATTTTTTTTTTTTTTTTGGTCTAATTTGGGTAATTTTAGGGGTTAAACCAAGGCACGCAAAAAACCTTGGATCATCGCAGCTCGATGAAAACTAGATGATTCCTCTCCCTGATCAGAAGCGGTGTATTGCTGTGCCCTCAGGGTTTGTATAAATAGGTGCTCGAGAAGATGCAGATACCTGGGCATCCATTGACGCAGCGGCGGTCCGTTGCCATGGGAACCGCATCCAGGGCCCAAGGTGGGCGGAGGGGACTGCCGCAGCGTTGCATTCCGGAGACAGTGACACGTCGGCAGGGGCAGCTTACGTGACCGGGGCGTTTCCGTGGCGACTCAGAAACAGCCAGCAACCCAGAGAGCAAACGGGCCAGGCACCTCACAAAAGGCGCCCGTAAACCATCTCAAACACCCAATTCAACAGCCTCTGGAAACTAAGGCTGATTAACATGGGGCTCACTTTATTCAGCATCCTCGGCGTCCTGAAACAAGACTTTGGTGTGTTGTGCAAGTGTTGGGACGTGTGGAGGCTTCATATTTAATGCTCATTTAGCACAGGAGCCAGACTGCCCCCTAGCATGGGGGCAAAATGGCCCCACCAAAGGAAGAATTAGACCAGACCAAACAGGTGTTCCTCCAGCCGTGTTCAGAACTTCTCATTACATTTGTTCATCAAAATCAATCAGTCCATAAAGAAATTAAACAAGTTACATAGGATTGCCTGCCAGAGGCTGAGGTCGAAAAAGAAAGAGAGAAAAAAAAAGTCACTGTTGATAGAAAAATGGGGAAAGTTTTTTTTTTTGTTTCTTTTTGTGTTACTGCTGACATTGGTTGCTTTCTTATTTGAAAAGTCTAAGATTGAAATAGGATTGTAGCAGCACCAGGAAAACTTTGCAGTCCTATCATTTACATGGATTCCTATGTCTGTTTATGCACACACACATTTATTCATGTGTGTGTACATGTATGTATATGTATGGGTAAAAGAGACTGGCGTTAAACTGAACAATTATTCGACAGGACCCAAAGTCACAAGGCTTCCGAGAGTCGTCGCTCACCAGCTACATGCAACCGTAAACCATCTTTAGAGCTCTTTGCCTTCGGGTTTGTACAGTTTAATGTAGTCAAGCTGGAGAACAAGCATATGGCTCTTTTAGTAACATAACATTATCAACTACTTCTCAATAATAAATAAAGTTAAAAACTATACCAAAGGTTGTCAAATCTTGCTCATGTTTTAAAGGATACAAGAAACATTTACAAATAATACCTGTAGCAAAAAACCCTTCGTTGAATATTTAAAATTATATGATTCCCTAATAATCAGCTTAATGTAAAAAAAAAAAAAAGAAAAAAAAAAAAAAAGACCAACATAAGTTGCAGATTAACATATTTCATAGTAGTTGTTGCTTTAACTTTGAAGGAAATTAAATATCCGATTTTTTGTGCAAGAGGAAACCCTATCAAAAACAGCTTCATTCTTTTTGCTCACACTAAGTGTTCCAATTGGTATATTTCTGTTATATATTTTCAGTTTCTGTATACATCTTTTTTTTATAAAATACTTTATTCATACAATCATTGTAACTATAGCAACATGACTATTACCTTTAAGTGGCGAGAGAGCATACAGATCACCTCATAAGAACAATAGTATATAAACAAAATGAAAAAGTTCTCTGTATCCGTTAGAGCATTTTTTGTTTCTTTGTTTGTTTCTTGGTTTCTCTTCATACAGTTCGAACTCTCTGTACAGCTGTCTGTAAAACCTAGTGAGAATATTGCTGGTCCTGATCTGAAGTTTGTGCAGTGGTGGCTCTGGGTGAGCTCGCACTGCCCCCTACTGGAGTCCCCTGGAGGAGAGTGGTGCGCGGTGGGCGCGGGCGGGGGATGGGGGGGGAATCACGCCGGGCCGTTGACTGCGGCCTCGGGCGACGGCACGCGCTGGTCTGTTCTGGAGAGGGGAGAGAGAGAGCGCCGTGTGTCTACCGTGGACGGACACTGACATACACAAGGACAGACGCACATACAGACAAGGACAGACGCAGGGATGGACACACATACACCAGACCTTGGTAAAATACATATTCAAAATACTTTATAGACCCCTAGTAAAATTTGTACCAGCCTCTGTTTTCATCAATATCCAGAACAAAATTATTTTGAACAAAAAACTAAAAAACTACATGTTGGTTCATTGAAACATGAATTGAAAGTGATTGAATATGTATTTTAAGTACTTTAACTATTCAGATGCCGGTATAACTTGAACACTTGCAGACCCCACACAACATGTTACCAACCAAAACGTAGAATTGTATGAAAATATTTTTTTTCAGAATATTGGTGAAAATGATTTTTATCTTATTTTTTTCCAGTCAGTAAAACGCAGGGATTTTACTAGTGGCTAGTAGTAAAATAAAGCAGTGGCTCTCAACCCTGGTCCTGGAGAGCCAGGGGTGTCTCTCAACACTTAATTGATGAATTAAAGCAGTTATTTACATAATTAACTCACCTCACCTGGTTTCTTGGGTCTAAATGAGTTGCTGATTTTAAGGTGAAAACAAAATCCAGGACCAGGACTGAGAACCACGAGGTTGAAGTATTTAAAAGGTCACGCTGGACGGAAGGCCGTTAAACTCACTTGGCTTCGTCCATTCCCGTGGTCTCCAGAGGGCCGTTGACCCCGTCGCCCGGAGATCTGGCCTTGTCTTCTAAGTGCTTTGCGCTGTTGGGACGCCGAGGCGAAAATGCCATTCAGCCTCAACAGCCACGTTTCAAAACCATCCCTGCCCTTTTACACAAGTATTTACGGTAAAACCAAATGACACCGCGTTAGCGTCATGTGGGAGAAGGCCAACAAGACCGCTACTGAACGTCAAACCTTCCTAACGTAGCTAGGTGTACAGTGCATTCGGAAAGTATTCAGACCCCTTCACTTTTTCCACACTTTGTTGTTACAGCCTTATTCTAAAATGAATTAAATTCTTTTTTTGGCTCATCAGTCTACACAAAATACCCCATAATGGGAAGTAAGTATTCAGGCAATTTGCTATGACACTCCATGTTGAGCTCAGATGTATCCTGTTCCCTTTGATCATCCATTGAGATGTCTCTAGAACTTAATTGTAGTCCACCTGTGGCAAATTCAATTGATTGGACATGATTTAGAAAGGCACCCACCTGTCTATATAAGGTCTCACAGTTCACAGTGCATGTCAGAGCAAAAACCAAGCCATTAAGTTCAAGGAACTCTCCATAGACTTCCGAGATAGAATTGTGTCGAGGCTTAGAGCTGGGGAAGGGTATAAAACATTGCTAAAGCATTGAAAGTCCCCAGGAGCACAGTGGGCTCCATCATTGTGAAGTTTGGAACCACCATGACTCTTCTTAGAGCTGGCCGTCTGGCCAAACTCAGTAACCGGCCAAGAAGGGCCTTGGACCAAGAACCCTAATGGCCACTATAAGAGAGCTTCAGAGTTCCTCTGCAGTGATGGGAGAACCTGGCAGAAGGACAACCATCTCTGCAGCACTCCATCAATCAGGCCTTTGTGGTAGTGGCTAAATGGAAGCCACTCCTGACTAAAAGTCATATTGCCGCCCGCCTGGAGTTTGCCAAACAGCACTTGAGTGCACTCTGGGACTCTGAGCATCAGGAAAAAGATTCTCTGGTCTGATGAAACACAAACTTAACTTTTTGGCCTGAATGCCAAGCGCTACCATAAAGGCCTGATTGATCGAGTGCTGAGTTTAGCCAGACGGCCAGCTCTAAGAGGAGTTGTGGTGGTTTCAAACTTCACAATGATGGAGCCAACTGTGCTCCTGGGGACTTTCAGTGCTTTAGCAATGTTTTATACCCCTCCCCAGATCTATGCCTTGACACAATTCTATCTCTCTATGGAGAGTTCCTTGGACTTCATGGCTTTGTTTTTGCTCTGACATGCACTGTGAACTGTGGGACCTTATATAGACAGGTGTGTGCCTTTCTAAAGCATGTACAATCAATTGAATTTGCCACAGATGGACTACAACCAGTACCAATACATTTTAGGATAAGGCTGTAACATAACAAAATGTGGAAAATGTGAAGGGGTCTGAATACTTTATGAATGCACTGCACAAAGACAAAGGGCAGCTGGGTATGACGGCGATCACAACAACAATGGAACTAATTAATCTGTCAATATGGCTGCAATTACCAATTTAATGTGAATATCCAGCCAAGGAGTGTAACGAATAGCACTTAACAGCAGCACTCCAGGGTCTCGTTTGGTGTGACAAGCACACACCCTTGAGGAAGGCTTTGGCTTCTGGCTTTTGTTTCTTGCGCTTTCCCGTGTAAGAAAAAATTGAGTGTTTCTAAGGCCCTCTTGTATGTTTCTAAAGAATTTGTTTAAGATTTTATGCCATTTTTCTCCCAATTTAGTAGCCAATTACACCCTCTATTTTTCATGTCAATCCCCCCCTCGTATTGTGAGTTTGCTGCCGTAGCCGTGAGCAGCAGTGACACAGGCGAAGTATTGTCTCCTCCGAGACGGCACTCGCCAAGCCGTCGACCAGAACTGCGGTACTCCAGAGCCACTCCTATACGCAGTGAACTCATATCGGCTTCCCACCCCCCTCCCTGGGGCGGACAGCCAATTGCCACCACCTAGTGTCACTCCCGGCCAGAGCCAATACTGGCACGGCTGGTGGAATCGAACCCGGGTCGCAGTGGCCAGCATTGAACGTTGTAACCGCTAGACCACCCGGGAGGCCTGTCCTCTCGTGTGTTTGTGGAAAAGTGTTCACCTCTGTTTCTGGCAGCTGCCGGCGGTGGGCAGGGCCGCGGTGGGGGCGGGGCTCCTGTCCGGCTCGGCGCTCTCTGCCACGCCCTGCTTCGCCGACGCGTCCTCGGAGGTAGACAGCTTCTCTTCCTCACTGCGGTGGTGGAGGGAGAGAGAGAGAGAGAGAGGGAGGGAGGGAGGGAGGGAGGGAGGGGAGGGGATGGGGGACGAGGACACAGTTTAGAAAGCTCCGCCCACGCTGGCAGCACGCGGGCGCGTCCACACAGACGGGCGCATGCAGAATGGGTGGGGCTGGGCATACGTAGCGGCGCGGGACACACGGACGGACAGATGGATGGACATGAGATGTGGCTCCACCTCTCCCTGCAGGTTTCGCAGTGAACCATCAAAATGTCCAGAGTGAGGGACAGGGGGCAGGGCACATTTAGACTTTTGGGGACCGTCTATTTACAGGTGACAGGATGATGAACAGGTGAGCTTGCTGATGCCAGCAGGGGAGGGGGGAGAAAGTGAATGAACATGATTTGGGGGGTGGGGTGGGGCGGGACTCACTGAATGAGCAGCGGACCCATTTCAGCCATCCGACCTGTTTGTCCAGGAAGCAAACCTGAGGGCATTACAGACAGGCATCTGAAAGGCCAGCCCTACACCAAATCCACCAATCGCATCCAGCGTGACATCACCGGGACCGCCATTACAAACACAGGAATTTAAACAGCACGTAGGCTTTGTGCAAACCCATATAGGTCATGACACGCATTACTTTATGGATTAATACCTATGCTACCCTTAAATTCATAACACCTTCACTTCAGAGGTCACTCACGATTTCATAATTCCCTGCAAAATGGCAGCCAAATATTCCACTCTCCAATGTGGGCCCACTACAACGTACACTACAGCAGAATCTTGTCTACCCACAATGCAAGCCCTGAGCCTTTAGCTTACTCACGGTGTCCCTGCGATTGGCTGCTGGATAAGGGCACACTCAGGTTTACACTGATTACGTGCGCAGGGTCACGACAGCCCCAAAGCGTGCGTCACCATCACCGTACACATTCCGGAAAGATTCCAGAGCGACGCTGATGTCCAGCGAGCACAGCCTGTAGTGAACATCACCGATGCCATGGTGCCCCGGGCTAAACGCTTAATGGGGAGGGCATTAGGGCACGACAGCAACTTCAGAGTCGCGCAAACGGGGGCGGGGGCCACAAGAACGGACCCACAGGTACGGTTTCCAATATGGCCACCCTGCCTCTGTAAACTCAGCGCTGCAGTGGAAAGCAGGGGGTGGGGCAGAGCGGGGACAGACGGGTGGACTGGAGGGGGGGACGGACATGGGGACAGCCCCGCCCCCACAGGGAGCTCTGACAGACAGCAGCAGGTGATGCCGGTGCACTGCGTGAACACTGGTCAGGCCTCTGACACCAACACATCAGAGGTAAACATGCAAATGGAGATGGCAAAGTAACCATTAACAAAAAAAAAAGGAAAAGAAAACAGGAAGTGGCTGGACATGAAAGGAAAAAAGAAAAGAACAAGAAAACGACAGGACAAACGCTCGTCCCCGATTGGCTGTACATACCGATAGGATTTCAACACTCTGAAGCCACACGCACGGCAAGGGGAAAGAGGAAGCTCATGTTGTAAGTGTTGCAGTTGAAGTGAAGAACAGCTTCATACACAAAAACATATACCCACGGACAGACGGACGGATGGACACACTCTCTCACTCACTCACTCACTCATGCATACACACACACACACACACACACACACACACACACACACACACACACACACACACACACACACACACACACACACAGACAGACACAGACAGACACAGACAGACACAGACAGACACAGACAGATAGATAGATAGACACACCTTCACAGACACACCCTCAGACAACCTGCTCTCTAGCTTTTACCCAACACGGTCTACATTGTAACAATTTACATTTCAGGGCCTAAAAACTGTACTTGATCCCTGCGTAAACGAATGTACTTAAAATGTTAGTCTACAGAACAGGAAGAGCAGAAATCCTATTCCATTTCAGAATGCAGCACACACACAGAGACGCAGGGCAGGGTCTGCAGACATGGAGCCATTGAACCATTTGCAGAGACAATGCAGGGTGTGGCGTATCCCATCTCAGCTCTCCTGTCCTCCGGGCGGGCGGGGCGGGGGTCATGTGACAGGCGCTCAGGTCAGGTGCACATGCAGTAGGGGTGTAACGGTACACGTATTCGTACCAAACCATTTGGTTTTGGTTCGGTACGCGCTGTGAACCCAACGAACGCAATCTTGCTATAACCACTAACACACGTGCAGAACTTTTTATGTGCGGTTGCAGCAGTATTGACAGACATTTTGTTATTTAAGAAAGAAAGATATGTGCCTTACTTCATTCAGTAAATTATGGCCACTTAGCCACTGTTTACAAAGTTCCGAATAAATTAAAAGCGATTTTATGTTTTGCATTTCTCTCCCCTGCCCCCGCTGTACCGAACCGTGACTTTTGTGTACCCTTACACCCCTAACGTGCAGCGTTAGGTGAGGGGGGGGCAGCCCTCACCTCTTGAAAACAGCAGTTTCGGTTTTGGCATCTACAGTAAGGCTGACGGTCTCCTTCATGGAGCCATTGGTGACGGTCTCCGTGATGCGGTCAGGGGTCCGCTCCTCCTCCACCTCGGTGCACCCGCCCTCGGCCTTCTCCCCGGCCGGCGCCCCTGCGGCCTCGTCGCCCGGCCAGTGGTCGAGCACTGCGGCGGGAGAGAGAGGGAGGGAGGGGGTCAAAGGTTACGTCACACCATGCCATGGCCCTCGTGCCCAGCTGAAGCAGTCCGTTCATACCGTGCGCTTCCGGAAGGTTCAGCCCCCCACCCCCCTCCTCCTCCTCCCCGGGGCCTACCTTCAGGCTGTGCGGGCGCGTTGACGCCCAGGGGGTCCACTGTCTCCGTGTTGGTCTCCATGGCCACCGGGGAATTGCTCCTCAGAGGTCCTTTGGGGCTGAGGGAAAAACAGCACCCAGAATGCATCACTTTAAATATATATATTTTTTGTCTACCTTTTTCATACTACGAGAGTCCTATTAAAGTATGCTGATGGGAGACAAATATGTGTAAGGCTTCTCATCCATTTAAGGGCACAGATAGAACAGTCATTTCATATCATTACTGTTCATCGTTTTCTCAGCTGACAGAGGCTGAACGTGCTTGCTGTCGCCGCCTGATAGGTTTCGCTCCATTTAAGCAGTTGTCTCTGCACCGGCACATCTAAAAGGAGCGGACTCATTATAAACAACAATTCCCAGAATGCACCACTCACAGTGGCCACTGCTCATCCTCAACCACATTATAAACACCCAGAATGCATCACTCACAGTAGCCACTGCTCATCCTCAACCACATTATAAACACCCAGAATGCATCACTCACAGTAGCCACTGCTCATCCTCAACCACATTATAAACACCCAGAATGCATCACTCACAGTAGCCACTGCTCATCCTCAACCACATTATAAACAACACCCAGAATGCATCACTCACAGTAGCCACTGACTATCCTATGACATTATAAACAGACAGAATGCATCGCTTACAGTGTCCACTAGGGGGGTGCTCAAAATACGATAGGGAAATATTTCGCCATTGACCTCCTGACGATCCACGTAATGAAAGTGGCACCAGCATCGCCATCTCATAGGTGTTGAAACATGGAGCTTAACCTGTATGTTCAAATACTGCTTTGCTAAGTGAAAAAGAGAAGCTAAGCGGAAGCTAGGAGAGGCCAATGTCTCATCTGCAGTGCCGGGGCAGGTTTGAAGGAGGGTATGTGATAGCTGTGCCGCCGTGTAGCATCACGTTGTAGGTCTCGCAAGTCCTGGTAGCTCAGTTGGCATGGCACTGGCAATGCCAAGGTTGTGGGTTCGATCCCAAGGGACTACATGTCAGGACCTCACGGGACTACTAGAGGTCCTGACTCTCTGTGGTCATAAAAGATCCCATGGCTTCTCGAAAAGAGTAGGGTGTAAACCCGGTGTCCTGGCCAAATTCCCAACCAAGACAATATATGTACAATTCACTCCCTCCCTCTCCACTGTGTATCTGATGTGCAGTGAGCTTGTACTGGTGCACTATGGCTGCCGTTGCGTTCACCCAGATGGGTGCTGCACATTGGTAGGTGTTTGAGGCGAGTTGCTCCTATCATTGTAAAGCGCTTTGGGTTCCTCAAAAAGCGCGATATAAATCCAATGTTCAATTCAATTCAAGTCCAGAGTGTGCGGTTCTGGATCGTTCCGGGTCGGTGGTCAGAGACTGACCTGGCAGCGGGGGAGAAGTTGGCGAAGTCGGCCCAGCCCGTCTCCTTCCCCGGCGAGGGGCTGGACGAGCTCCACCCATCGGGCTCGACCGGCGCGTTGGCCGCGGGGGCGGAGGCTGCTACAGAGGGCCCGCCGGTCGCCGTGGAGCTCCCCGTCTCCATGGGGATGTCGTCGAAGTTGGCTGTCCACGTGGGTGCTGCAATCGGGGGAAGGAAATCAAGTGGAATGCGCAAAAACTTAAAAAGCTATCGATAGAATATCAGTGGCTCAGTAGGTAGAGCACGGCGTGGGTTTGTTTCCCATTGGGACCACATGCTGAAAAAATGTATGCATTCACTACTGTAAGGGACTCCAGATGAAAACTAGCCTCTTGGCTAAATCTGGCTCATTTACAATGTATTGTTTTTAACATTCAGTGTCTATTAATGTGCATTGTCCCTGACAAATAAACTAATAAAATAAAAGTCGCTTTGCCTGAAAGCATCTGCTAAATCATTGTAGCTGCATACCATACAGGTATGCAGCTGTCAACAATGATGTCTATCGCTGTATTACTGCACTGATCTCTTGCGCGAACTGTGATTGTTCCTACCATGTATTAATGCACATCTTGTAAGTCGCTCTGGATAAGAGCGTCTGCTAAATGCTTAAAATGTAAAATGGCATATATTAGTATATATATATATTATATTATATTAATATCGCTAGTTTGTCCCTGCGACAGTGCCTCACCTTCCCCAGTGTCCACCTCCATCCGATCGTCTGCGTTGGTGCTGCTGGGCTCAAAGGGGTCCCGCTTGGCGTCCTCCTCCTCCGAATCTGTGCTCTCCTCGCTGTCAGTGCTTCCCGAACTCCTGGTGACAGACAGACAGACACCAGGTCACCTACAACTTTACAGCCCACGGACTCTGTGCTGTGCTGCACCTAAACGTTATGTGAACGTTTTAAAACGGAAACAGGACTGAACTGAACATTGTGTATGGCTTTATACCATTATAGCAACCTAGCAGAACAAACGTTCCCGCCCCAACGAAACGTGTCCCTAAAGGAGTGTTGCAAAACGTAGCGTTCCGTTCAGAGTGAACTTCCTGTTCAATAGACTAAACATGCAGAACGTTAAGCAGAATGTTGTGTCTTCTGAACAAACTCCTGGCCGCTGAGGGGGCCGGGCCCACCTACAGCACGGCATTGGCCATGGAGGCGGGAAGAGGCTTTAGACAAAAGTGCCTGCCAAATAAATGAGCAAAGGAGATGAAAGGGCGAGCGGGGGGTGGGTGGGGGGCGTACCGTGGACGTCTCTGAGCTTCGGGTGCGAACGTCACGTCCTTCTCGTCCCAAATGTCCTCCTCGTCCGAGCCAGCGTCCTCAAACTGCTGGATCTTCTCCTTGCAGCAGGCCTCAAACAGAGCTATGTTTGCCTGGAGGGTCGAGACAGAGCGCCGCACTTTAACACGCTACATACGTACCGATCACACGGCACAACACAGCTTACACACCCAGCCTCAAACACAGCGATGTTTGCAGGGCCCAGAAGGAGCACCACACACTTTAACACGCAACATGCGCACCGCTCACACTGCACCACACAGCGTACACACACCATACTGTTTCAGCAAATATTATTGTATTCCAGCTCAAATCTCACACAGGTGCAAGCAGTGTTGAAATGAAATATGAAATATAATATCCTGAAATTGACAAATAGTAAAGGGGACACTATAAAACATAATATAATTTCATCTTATATACGGTAAACTGTCAAACTGCAAAAGGGGAATACTTACACTTTCATTTGTATTCAAGGAAAAATTGATGTCTGATATTCTATCAAAGGGAATACTGCAAAGTTAAGAGAAAAGAGAATTTAAGTCCAGATGAATTAGTCGGGCAGCGTTTCCACCTGGAAACACAACAGCTTGACTCTCAAAAGCCCCTTTATTTCAGTACAAGAGCCGAGACACACAGTCAGACTGAAACAAGCAGGACAGCCCAACCACCCTCATTACAGGACATTAAAACAATGACCCCACTCCCCTAGTAGTGATGGGTGAATGAGGGATCAAGACACCAAAAATGGGTGGGGTTAACATACGCCACTATGAACTCACCGATTTAAACCAATCACTGGGATTTGCTGTGTAGAGAAAAACCCTCTCATTGGTTCAAATAAGGGAGTGATTGACAGCTGATTGTAGCTCCGACCACTCATGATACCTCATTCTCCCTTCATTACCACGCCCCCCACCCCAAGCCCCAAATCATCCCCGAAACCCTAATGCAGAGAACAGTCCCCTTTTCCAGCAGTGTTCCCAGACTACAGTACCCAGAAACCACAGCAGTAAGGGGGTGGGGTGGGGCTTTAAATAGACTTGCCTTCTGATCTGCAACACTCTGAAACTGTTAACACTACAGGCTGCCTGCCTCATCCTCTGCATTGCTCATGAATATTAATGTGCTCTCAGAGCCCCCGACTGCAGGTGGGCAAGGCACACCAATGCAACCCCCATCGCCTCTGCGATACTACTCATAATTCATATTCAACGCAGCAAGCCCAGTCCCCCAAATCTAAGCATTTTTAACACAAAACCCCCCCGCGCCTCCTCTGTGGGTCACCTTTTTTTAAATTTACGGAACAATGCCATTAATCCACAGCTCCCTCTCCTCCTAAATTCTATCTGCCCACCCTGGGAAGGTCTGCATCTCACGGCAACGGGGGCGTTGTTATGGAAACGGCATGCATTATCAGTACTCACTCCACGACATCGTCCTGATCGGCAAACTCCTCGTCATTGAAGCCAAACTGCTCAATAAAATTGGACGTCATTTGTTGCATCTGATAATCAGAAAAGGCCTGGCAAGCCCAGGACCAACGATAATGATATAGTCTTGGCACTTAAAGAACAAAAACCCTTTCGAGTTCTTCATTTCAAAGCACTTTCACGACATCAACGGGTAAAAAAATCAAATCAAATCATCATTGCATTCATCGTCAGATGTGTTATTCATTACTTGCTCATTATAAGGTACACGGGGCATGCATGTGTACATTTACAGATTAAAAATGTTTCACATCGGTTACACATACGTCAGTATATTAGCATTTATACACATTTAGACTGTAACCCTATGACTGTAAACAGTGAATATGCTTATGCTAACGCTAGACGTAGGCTTTTTTTCATAAGCTCATCCAGTTACAGACTTACTTGTTGCAAGGAGGAGTCCTGGTGGAAGCCATTGTCCTTAAAGTCTACCTCGTCGTCACTGGACGAGTGGATATGATGTGTATTTACCTGGGCGGGGAAGGGGGAAAGGAGCAGGTGTCATTAGAGCGCTCACCAATCCACCCAGGTGAGTCATATTTAAGAGAGGGGGAGAGAAAGGGGCGCGGGGCTCACTAGGTCTACAGTGTTCTTCTTGTTTGTGTCGGCGAGCGGGCCGGACATGAACACCTCCCATCTTTCTGTCACGTCCTCCTGGAGCTCTGGAAGGAGGGGGGGAGAAGGCAGACGGGTTATCAATGAGGAGGACGACCCCCTCCCCCCCCCCGGGCCCGTGCCGGGGCAGGGCAGGAAGGGGGCAGGAGGGACCCAGCGGGGGAAGGCGCGAGCGACGGGAGATCACCTGAGATAAGCTGCAGGATCAGCGCGCTGTTGGGCCCCTTGTCGCTGTTGTGCACGATGGAATTGGCTATTCTGGTCAGGTGACCCATGTACCCTCGTCGCCGCCCGCCCTCGGCCCTGACAGGAAACACAGGCGCGCTCAGTCGCGCGGTAACGATACACCCGCCTCCCCCTTCACCCTCACCCTCACACAGCGCTATAGCAACCGCTGTTAACGATCTTCTGATCAAACAACTGTCTGAAGTATTAAAATTGTAATTTGTTAAAATGTTCGTTTGTTACGTCTGCAGGTTACTAGCATGAAAGGTTCTTGTACGTGTGAAATGTTCTTGACGTCTATAGTGTTGTAATGTCTTTTCTGGGGACCACAGGGAAACTAGCACTCGTTAAGGCGTCAGGTAAAGGGGGATCTAAACACACAACCCCCCCCCTCCCAACGTGATTAGACACAGATTAAAGCTGGCAGTGTAGTGTAATGGTTAGGGAGCTGGGCTTGTAACTCACGAGGTTGCAGGTTCAATTCCCAGGTGGGGCACTGCTGTTGTACCCTTGAGCAAGGTACTTAACCTGAATTGCTTCAGTAAAATATCCAGCTGTATAAATGGATTGTATGTAAAGAAATGTAAACTGTGTAAGTCGCTCTGGATAAGAGCATCTGCGAAATGCCTAAAAGAAAATAAATGTAAAGAAAATAAAGCGATGGTTCACTTACTGCTCCTTCTCATTGGAGGCCCAGGCATCAAGTATTCTCTGTATTAACTGGCACTTCTGAAACAACTGAGGGGGAGGAAGGAAACAAAGTCGAGTTCAGTGGCATTTTAATTATTCGATTTTTTAAATGATTTTACCCCGATTATTTTGCTCCCATTTTGGAATGCCCAATCGTGCTCATCGCTGCAACCCCCCCGTCAATCGCGGAGGATGCACACAAGGACACGCTCTCCTCCCAAACACGTCACTCCGTAGTGCACCCGTTAATCTCACACAGACTGAGTCATCGGAGGACACTTCGTGTGCAGCTTGTGCAGGCAGACTGTGGGGGAGTCGTCACTGGTGTGCGACAACACACAGACGTTCGACAGTCTCATTGACTAAAATCCCTCCCTCCCCAGGTGACGCTAACACCAAGTATGCACTGGCCAGTCGGCACCAGTACGGTCCGAACTCGATACAGGACCGTGGGGGGTTCATGCAGACACCGCAACCAGAAGCCCCCCCCCCACCAGCAGCCCCCTGACACTCACGTGTTTGACGAGGTGGTTTTCCCTGACCGGCTCCTGGTCGCTGTCTCTGTTGATTTCGGGGTGCTCACTTTGGGCAGGGGGCATGGTGAGGATCATCGCAGTGCAGATTTCTACTTGAATGTGCAGGAAGTTATTCCATATATACTTAAAATACATGTCCTGTGGGCCCAAAAAAAGCATGAGAGACCGTCAAGAAACAACACAACCAAAAATCCACCCACCACTTCGTTTTAAACATTAAACTGGGCATTTGTCCTGAAGACAATGCGCCCACAACGCGGTTTTAAACGCTTAAATAGCTGGTTTCTCACCTTGCACACGGCAAACCAAAGCGCACATTTAATGTGTAGCTGCCGCCTTAGACACTGTGCCTAAGGAAGATGAATGCAGTTTGCCTTTGAGGGTAACCAGATCCTTGCCCACCAAAACACAAAGGATGCTGACTTCATATTAAACGTCAGAACCCACACGGAAGGGGTAAATTCCTGTGTCAATACTCAAATCCTGTTTACCCATGTCTGCTAAACACGACGTCAATACAGATATTTAAGGACGTTTCTTACGCAATCACTGGAAGAGTATATACTGTATACTAATCAATATTAATCAATGCAAGGAGAGTATTGAGTAATAACTATGGGCCAAATAAACACAAAGACACCACATTTTTGTTCCCTCATTTCATAACCGGTTAATTACAAGAGGAACAAATGGCACGGGAAGCAGAACAAAAAAGAAAATCCTACAAAGTCATGAAGGTAAAATGACATTGTAACAAGGATCCATGCCGTAGGTGTCCGTACACTGACACAACGTCGTTCTCTTAGGAGTGCAGTGTTTGAATGTATTCACCAGCAGCTTGTGTGTGTGAAGCCCATTCCACTGGACTCCGGTCGGTATTCTCTCGATGCAGTAGCTGCTCTGTACAACTGTGTGGCCGTGTGCCTTTTCACCGCACGGTCATCCAAGCCTCTCTTCTTCGGTGGTTATTAAAAATGCAGGACGCTCTGAGAGAGTGACGCGCCTCCCGCTAAATAAATTCGCCGTGTTCGATTTCACTGTCCCCCTTCCCCCTTCCCCTTGGGGTTGTGGCTCTCTAACTTCCACCGAGCTAGCTGTACCTAGCGTTCTGTACAGACACTACCGCTTAAAGAGCAGTTTCACCACTTTCAATGTGAACCAGTGCTGCTGTGGTTCCCTCTCGAGTCGGACTTGATACCACTACGCTGGGTATGAGACAGGCAGCCCACGGCAGGCTTTCACCCTTTACTGGAGCCATCTGTCATCTGATCCGACACACACTAGTACATCCTAAATTCCGTTACAAAATAGTTTTTATTTGTTTCAGATTTTTCCCCATTTTTCAGCCAATTTAGTAGCCAATTATAGCTATACATACCTATCTATTTCGATTTCAAGTCCGCCGCTCGTCTCTACGAGGCAAGCTAATTCTCAGAGGGCAGCACCTCCTTTGAGATGGAATTCACCCAGCTACCTTCAAGAGGCTCCCTTACGTGCTTCACGCCGAACTCAAGCCTGCTCACCCTCCCCACTCCCCCCTGGAGCGGACAGCCAAATGCCGCCCCTGATCGGGGCTGACAACCAGGGCCGTTCTGGTAGAGACAGGTTTCGAACAGGCAGCGCAACAGAAGGTTTTCTTTAGTGGAAAGCTCACTGAACGGGGTTTGTGTGCTGCCTCTAATGAACACAGAGCCCCAGAGCCCATGCTCCCCTGGGGCCGACCCTGCTGGACTCACAAGTATGACTCCCACAGTGTTGAGATGGATCAGCTCCAGGTTGATGATGGGGGTGTCGGTCTGGAGCAGGCTGGCCACCAGCCGCACCACGTTCAGCCGTGTGTTTCCCACGGGCGGGTCCAGCACTCCCCATGTGGTCTTCATCACATTTTTCTGCCATAACGGAAGAGAGGGAGGGAGGGAGGGAGAGGGGAGAGAGACACACAGATACAGAGAGGGAAAGAGGGGGAGGGACAGAGGGACAGAGAAACAGAGAGGGAGGGCCAGAGAGATGGGGAGAGAGAGAGAGAGAGAAACAGGGACAAAGAGGGAGGCAGAGGAAGAACGAGAGAGAGACAGAGAGAAGAAGAGAAGGGGACAGAAAGAGGGCGGGGAGAGAGAGGGGGACAGAGGGAGGGCAAGAAGGAGAGAGAGGGACAGAGGGAGGGAGAGAAGAAACTTTCACAATGCTGTGGTGATGAAATGACCCATGTTCTGCCAGACAAATATATTTTTCTTGGCCACCACCAGACACTGCAATTAGGAGCTGTTTTCCAGAAAGTGCGTAGAAGGCCTTGGCTTGGCTTGGGGACTGTGAGCAGATGGAATCAAAGTGCCTCAATTAGACCACCCACAGAGTAACCCAAGGTAATTCAGACCTACAGCTCATAGCTGTGATATGATGACATTTAAATGGTTTAATATGCTTTTGTATGCAAGTGGGAATAGTAACAGAAGACCCCATTGAGGTCTTTGGATGAAGTGCATTTCAAAACAATGCTGCCTGTAAAATGAAAGGCAGTTTGAAGCACTGGGACAAAGCCTGCAAAGGTGGTGTGTGTGAGCATGTGAATAAAAGCATGCATGCATAGATGTATGTGAATAAATGTATGTGTGCATGCGTGCTTATAGATGTGTGTGAGTGTGTGAATAGATGTATGTGTGTGTGGGTCTATGTGTGTATATATGAATAGATGTATGTGTGTGTGTGTGTGTGTGTGTGTGTGTGTGTGTATATATGAATAGATGTATGTATGTGTGTGTGAACAGATGCATGTGTATGTGTGTGGATAGATGTGTGCATGGTGTATGTGTATAAATGTGTGTCAATAGATGTGTGTGTGTGTATAGACGTATGTATAGATGTATGGGAGTGTGAATAGATGTATATGTGTATGTGTGTATAGGATGTGTGTGTGTGTGTGTGTGTGTGTGTGTGTGTGTGTGTGTGTGTGTGTGTGTGTGTGACTACCTTTGGGGGCTCCAGCAGCAGTTGGTGAAAGTCTTTCAGCCTGGGCCTCACTGCCTCCAGGACGCTCTGATTGACGGAGAAGGAGGGGTGGTTCATCCCTGGGGGGCAGATCTCCAAGTGCCCTTCAAACCTGAGTGCACACAGGACCAATCAGACTTGGCCACACAAACCAGGCCAACCAATCCAGAGAGCCCGGAGCATGCTGGGTACTTACGCAGGCCTCCGCGTCTCAAACAGGGTCAGCAGGATCTGAATAACACTGACAATGGCCGACTCGTTCTTCTCCTTGTCAAATATGTTGGACAGCAGCTGCTCTACGGTCTCTTGTCTGAAACAAGGAGGGGGGAGTCAACTTCCTGTCTGAAGCAGTGGTGGACACTAACAAAGTACATTTACTTCACCTCTACTTACTACTGTACTTCAGTACATTTTTCAAAGTATCTGTGCATATTTGAGTATTTCCATTTTTACTCCCCTACATTTCAAAGGCAAATGAGGTTAAATGTAGGACTTTTTACTTTTACCGGAGTAATATTTTATCAGGGTGTCTGTACTTTCACTCAAGTAAAGGGGTTGTGTACTTTGCCCACCACTGGTCTGAAGGGAAGCAAAGTCAAATGGCCAAGTTGACAGAAGGGGCTGAACTTCTACAAACGCCAGCGATGCTGACAGCAACCTCCAGCTAGGGGTCCAAACCCAGGGATACAGAACTACCCCGGTGGCTAGAAAATTGTTCTGGGTTTTGTTTGAAGCCACAGCACCAGGTTTATATCAGCTACTGAAGGCAGTATTAAATCTCGCCTCCTTATGTAGACAAACATGTACATACACACAGATATACAGCTATCTACATATAGAGAACATATGAATATATGGCAGACAAGAGCAGGTCATTCAGCCCATATAGGCTTGTCATCAATCTTAGGCTTTTAATATTCCATGACAACAAAATGAAAGTGGACACTGAGAAATCATTTCACTAAAACGGTCTTCATAATACGGCAGACAATATAGTTGTGTGAGCACGGAGTGAGCAGCCAGAGTGAGAGAGTGAGAGAGGACGTACTTCTCCAGTGTGACCAGCAGGGGGTCTGGCTCAGAGCAGCCCTGCACTTGGAACATCTGGTCTCTGCTGAGGCGGATGATTTCACACAGGGACTGTGATGCGTTTGAGTGCCGCTGATGAAGGGGGAGGGAGAGAAACACACAAATCAGGGACCGGAGCTCAACATTCACAGCCAAGGGCACATCGGCCAACGAGAGGGGTGACAGCAAAGCGCGCTTCAAATCACAGAACAAGCCAACAGGCACCTTTAAAATCATAAAATCTCATAAAACAAACACCATTAAATCAAGAACCTGCAAGCACCTTTAAATCATGAAATCCATTCATTGGAATCTACAGACACCATTAAATCATGAAATCACAGAACTGGAATCTACAGACACATTTAAATAGTGAAATCACTGAATTGGAATCTACAGGCACCATGAAATCCATGAATTGGAATTTACAGTCGCCATGAAATCATGAAATCACAGAACTCAAATCTACAGGCACCTTTAAATCCCCTCTGAAGAGTGAATGTTACTCACGTCTTCATCCTGAGAGGGCTGCACCATGTCGACGAGCCGCTGGATCACCTTCTCCTCGTTCAGCCACTGCGGAGGGAATCACACGCCGTTTTAACCGGTCGAGAGAGGCGCAGCTACTAACACCAGGCCCGGGGCCTCACTGGCCATCTGTGGGCCCCGACCATGGCCAGCGCAGTACAGCAGGAGAACGCACTCTGGCAGGGCGACCCGTCACTCTGGAGTGGCCGGGACGTTTTAAGATGCCAGTTTAAGCCCCGGTCCGCTGCAGCTGAGTGTGTTTAAAACGGGACGACATCGAGCACTTCCTGTGACTCCCAACGCTGGCCCACTTTCTGCAGACCGCTGTGACAACACATAACGGCATGAGGGACAGAAAGACGCACACCTAAAAAACGAACAGAGACACACACACACACACACACACACTAAAAACGAACAGACAGAGGCAGAGACAGAGACACAGACACAGACAGAGACAAAGAGAGACAGAGACACGGAGACAGGACACACAGACAGACAGACAGACAGACAGACAGAAACACACTAAAAAAACAGACAGAGACAGAGACAAAGACAAAGACAGAGACAGAGACAGAGACAGAAACACACTAAAAAACAGACAGAGACAGAGACACACAGACAGACACACAGGATAGCATAGGATGTAGCCAGCGTTTATAAGCCAACCCTGTCAGGGTCTCCATGCTGCAAGTCTCCTGCCACGCATCTCCTTCAGTTCACTTACAAACTCAGAAGGAGCTCTTCCAGAAAACATTTTTGAAAAGCATTTTGAAAAAAATGCGACACGGCGCTTTCTGACATCTGCTGGGCAAACGTGCCCGGAGGAGGAGGAGGAGAGCGAGGGCACTCACGTTCAGCACGTCTTGCCGGAGCTGCTGTGGCTCGATGCAGGTGAGCATCCTGAGCAGGAGGTCCATGATGGCCGAGGTGCCGATGTGTTTGATCATCAGGTCCACAAAGTCCTCCCTCTTCCGCAGAAACTCCACGATCTGCAGGAGGACGAGCAGCGGGGGGGAGTCAGGGCGAAAAAAACGGCGACAGCGTGCACCTGCTGCGCTTTCAGCCAAGCGTTTTAATCACGCTGTAAATGCGATCTACAACCCTCAACGAGCCCTCAACGAGCCCCCAAGGACAAGGGCCGCTGACCTGGTCCGGCTTCCTGCTGATGAGGATGCTGAGCACTTTGCTGAAGAAGCTGCCCAGCAGGGGGTTGAGCGGGGGCTCGTTCTGCAGGAAGCCGTACAGCTTCATGAGCAGGGACTCGTCCTCGCCCAGCCTGTCGTTCACCTGCCCCACATCCGAGGTCAGCAGCTCACACGATATGTTGGGGTACCTGCCAACGTCCCGGAAAGAACGTTACAGGTTGCCACGGCAACGGAACTGGACCGTAACTCCCGACGCACGCAGAACCGCTTGCACGTCCCACCCACACCGCCTGGCCAATCGCCCGCCCCCAAAACGGGACTCCTGGCCAGAGCCGGGCTGTAGCAGCCTGGGCTCAATCCTTAGGCTGCAGTGTGCAACCTGCACCTAGAACAAGTGCCTTTACCGGGCACGCCACTCAAGGGCCCTCCAAAGGCAGATTTATGACCCAACAGGTCGTCCCCTCTGAGGTGAACAAAGTCCCAGTGCTCTGATATTCTATTATTATATATGTATATATTCTGCTCTGCTTTAGAGCTGCTCTATGCTGCTCTGCTGTAGAGCTGCTCTATTAATATACATTAATATATTATATAATATATATTATGACGGACGTGATTCACAGGCCCAAAACATTGTGTGGCATTAGGCCATTTAATTAATCCCTTCATCCAGAGTGAATGCATACGACCAAATATATACGTAAAAACAAACATCGCCTTCGATTGTGGCAACAATTAGTTCAATATTAACGTACTGTAATCTGATTATATTATACGCACCACAATCACAGAACAAAACATCTGGCAATCGGTAAAAGAAAAACCACAACAGCTATGCTACATCAACCCTCTATTCTTTAAAATCGTAAATGGTAAGTGTGGTATGGTAGCGTGGCAATCGAGATAATAAAGGCAAGGTAATAACAGCATAAAACATTCTGCAGTAGACAAACAAGTCATGCTACATCAATTCTCTAAACGAACGGCAGAGAAGCCATTCCAAAACGGAGGCAGCTACAGGGGTCCTCAAAGTGTGGGAGGCTTGCATGCTTACTTCACATTTCGCCAGTGAGCGGATGCTCGAACCCAGAGTGCACACAGTGACGGTGGAAGAGCGGCGCTCGGTGTGGGGGAAACCCGTGGAGCCGCCGGTGGGTGGGGGGGGGAGCTTACTTGTACTTGATCTTCTCGTCCATGTCGTCGCAGGGCTCCTGGGTGATGTAGGTGACCAGGTCCTCCATGCACTGCGGCCGCACCAGGAAGTCCACCAACTTTCGGTTCTGGGCCTTGCACTCCTGCAGGACGTCCTCCTCGTCCATCACCTCCGTCAGAGTCACGTCCTCCTTCTCCAGCAGCGTGTCGATGTGGGACGTCGTGTGCAGATCAAACTTCCAGAACATGGCGCCGCTTCTGGGCGGGGGGGGGAAGCATCGTTACTCGCCCTCAAGGGGGCGCGGTTACAGACGTCCGGGGTCACGGCACGAGACCTAATGCTGGGGAGGTGCTACGCAATGCACTCAGCCCCCCTCATTAAAGACGCACAGCTGCAAGAAACAATGCGCTGTAGTCTACTCCTGCCAAGGGAGCGTACGCTTTAGAACTGATGCGTTTATAATTAATTTACTGTCGCAATGAGAACACACAAGACATTGTGAAGTAGTGTAATTGTTTCGCATTGTTCTTTTTTCCCCCTTAAAGTTGGTTATTGCAACCGACGTTCGTTTTACATCATCCACATACAAGCAAACAACGAGGCAACAAACTGAAAGGCATAACGTCACATGAATTAGGCAGACTAAAATACACAAATAATTACATTTTGGGGGAATATTCAAACCTCTCTTGCGGGAGAGGGCATACCTGGTTGGGGCAGTAAGCTGAAGGTAAAATTTGAGTCAAAAATAAAATAATGCTTGTGCTCTTTGTGAGTTCTTGCCCATTACAGGCTGTCCAGGCAACGGCGACAGGAGAAACCCTCGGATACGGGACACATGCAGCAGAACCAATCAACGCACACCTGCAACACAAAGCACAAAGACAACGGGCGTCATTCACCAATCAGCGGCCAGCTTACTAGAATTTCAGGACTAGGGAGAACGATCACTCGGCCAATCAGCTGGGAGCATGCAGCCGGGAGAAACAGTACGCTACCAAGCCTGGAGCGAAGGGTAAAGAACTCACACAACTTCTCTCCAAATGTTTTCATTCACAAAATGAGGGATGTTTCGGGCAACTAAACGTTGAAAGCTCCAGTCCTGATGACTGCAAGACTCGAGTCTTGAAGATGGGTTCAGTTGACCGAAACATCGTTTGTTTTGCGAAATTGATGCATTCGGACAGAAGCTGTCATATCTCTGTGGGAGCTACTTACCTAGATCACAAATCAAAAACTAAAAAAAAAACTATGTTAAGAAGTTTCCCCCAAGAACTTCAAACCCCAACATCTCTTTGTCTACCTTCCCACAGCCATTTCCCCCCTCTGTCCACATCCACCGTATGGCAGTCAACAGTCAACCGACCCAGAGGCGCCTGGTCCTTTTCCACGTGTCTGACGGCACGAGACAGCCACAAAACAGCTGACGCCGTGAGATTTCAAACCCATACTTTCAGCTTTAGTCAGAGGACTGTACTTCCCTGTTGTGATGTCATCATGACAACACGGAGGCGCGCCTGGCCCTTACGCCAAGCTCCCCTAGTGACGGGCCGCGCCTTCCTCCGCCTCATTGCCGTACCGCTCAAAGTACTCGCTCCACCCGACTTTACGACGCAGATAACAGTGCCTCGTCACCTCTTTTTCCACCCCTTCTGAAATGTTATTACACTACTGGTGCCACACACACACAAAAAGCCGTATCGCCTTCAAAATCTTCCAACGACATAAATGCTTTACAGTATCATAAACAGTCACAAGATGCGTCCGCAACACGTCAATGGGTATTTTCGTTTGTTTCATTCTTTTAAGATAACGCTGCACTTACCAGAAAGAAGAAAAAAAACTCCTGCAAAGTTAAGAGTAAAATTCATTCACTAACTACTAGTTAGTACTAGCAAAATACCACTGGTGGCAATAACATCTGAGTGGAAGTCAAGTGGCCTACAACGCACGTGTAACAATGCGTGGCAATCGGAGCGTTTGTTTTTGGTTTTCCTGTCAGAAGGGCAGAGGCGGACGTCGCTGGGGGTAAGAGGTCGCAGAGAGGAGGTCTCCATTTCTGTCCAGCCAGCACTTCGGCCTGTTTTCTCATGAATGGCGGAGAGGAAAGAGAGCGTATTAATAGACTCAGTGAGGGGGTTGGGGCCGACGGAGCGTGGGCCCTGGAAGCGGTCCAGCTCTTTACAAATCATAAGACGAGGAACTCGGCCTCTCAGCTGGTCATTAGCGACCACCGGACGCTGAGCTGAGCCCGGGAGACGGCGGAAAGAGGAACAGCGCTTGCAATGAGCGATGCATTTTCTCGCTCTCTCTCTCTCTACTGGGCTTTCGAACACAAACAGGTCACCGTGACCAAGATTTTTCCTCTTTAGCCATTACAGCATCTTACCTCAACCCGTCTGGTCAGAGAATTCGAGCAACACAGGCTTCAAGGGGGCTAGCGTTCTGGTGGCGGGCGCAACTAACAAAGTAAAAGCTCTCGCCGACGATGGTGCTCGGGCCACGGGCAATGTGTTCATTCTTAAAAACAAGCACTGCCCCCTGCAAAGCACAGGCTGAAGGCACTCCCATGCCTTGCTGGTACCAGGAACAAAGCTCACAAGTGTGACAGATCAAAGTCCTTGGCAACAGAATATTAGCACGGTTACTTTCAGAACAGACCACTGAAGTACGTGCTCTCCCAGAAAACTACCAGCTAAATGTACACACACACACACATCTCTCAGAGTAGCCCATCTGCTCCCTCTTACCAAGGCAAGAACGGGGCACTTTGAACCTATTATTCAAGGAATAATTAAACACCTGCAGCCTAACTACTGTGGATAAGGTATCCGGGCCCTCCCCATAACAGAAAATACTCGCCACCTGTAAAACAGGACACTTATGGCAGACATTTCACCGAAACCCTGCTCCAGGAACCGAAAGGGAGGATTCACAATCAATTGCATTAAAGACTACAGGATTGACGTGCTACAGAGCTGCGAACGTTGCTGCACTTTCGATCGTAATCAATTTGGAACCGTTTTAACAGTGCGTTCGTCCCAAGAATCGTCGTTCCATCGCCCCCCCATACGTTAGTTATAAACAGCAAGCTAGCTAGTATTTGAGAGAATACCTCTTTACAATCAGCTTCTTAAATCTCTCCATTTGCATCTGAAAGACTGATTTATCTATGATGTACAATCGAAGGTGACAAAAGCAGCACTGGTCACCGTTTAACTCAAATGTACCTAGCTAGCTGTAGCTAACGTTAACATGGCACGGTTTTCCCATTCAGGCAGCTAGCTCGCTAAAATCATCAGATTACAATGTATTTGTCAGATAGCATAGGAGCACCGACCAAAGGTCCATTTAAAAAAATCGACGTTAAACTGGCTAAGCACGTAGCTAGCTACTTTACTGTTATGTGGTAACGTTAACAACTTAGCTGGCTGCTGCTACGGTTTATTTCCTGACTAAGTAAGATCACGCTAAAATCGTAACGAACGTTATCTAGCTAACGTCTCCAGCCGGCAACTTGCCTTCAGCAGGCCAGGCGCGTTCGCTTGCTAGCCCTATACCATAGAATATTACACAGCTTACGTTAGCTAGTATTCTGAGAAATGTAATTGATAGCAATACATGCATTGACAGCCAGAAAGAAAGTATTGAAGTTTGGCAATAATACCCTATTTTTAGATATTCGAATTGAAACGACTGATCGACTCAAATTCGACACACAGCGAGGAAATTGGAGTTAGGTGACGAGCCGCGACGTTACTGCAATCGATATCTCCTTTATATCGTTGAGCGAAAAACAATATGCCGGTACTGGGTAATAATGTAGTTCACTAAACTAGCAAGCTACCCACTTAAATATTAGCCACATTACCTTTGACATTATTCAAAGAAACAGACACAAGGATGACCTGAGTGTGTTCTAGCAAGAGAGCTCCCCAGCAAACGCTCACCAGTTGGCTAGCCTGCTATGCTATCTAGCTAGAATAGACAAAAACAAAACAAGAACTTCACAAGGTATCTAGCAATCGTTAGCTAGCTAGCTAGTTAGTTAGCTACGAACCCGGCTTCTTTTTCACTTTTAGACTGGCTACAGATCATGTTAATATAAACAGAAAGGCATACGTCGTCGGTGTACCTATATTTCAGTTTGGCAACTTGGCTCCAGGTTCACATTAAAAACGAAGGCTGCATGTGAAATTAAATCAAACAAACAAACTAGCCGAACCAGTCTCTAACGTTACTCTGCAAAACAGATCGGAGTTAGCTAACGTAGGCTACCTAGCTACTCCTGTGGCCAATGCTAAGAACTGCACGGGCTCTCTGTTACGTACCGATAAACAGCGGGAAATGGCGAGTCCCCGTCATGTAGCTTGTGAAATCTCTGGCTACAAACGTTGCAAACATAAAACGTGATGAAATCTGGAACCTAAAAGGCAAAATAGTATGTTTATAGCGGATTCTAGCAGGCGGGAAAAGGCAGATCATCAGAGGAGACTTTTCAAGATGGCGGTTCTATCAACTTCAACGACCCCTTCCCCCACAGAACTGCTTCACCCGTCAGTCAAACATGCTGTAGGCCACCCATTGGCTTGAGTCCACGCCAGTCAAGGATAACGCCCGTGTTTGTCGATGTTTGATTTGTCACTTTAAGTGTCTGTCACACCATAAAGCCTATCCCACCCGTGTGTTCTCTTCAATATGAGTGGCTACAGGACTAATGAAAAGCTACATGCTTGAAACTCCAGCCTTGGATCGCCATTTTGGTTCAAATTGTTATGTCACTGAACTAGGAATATTGACGCTTATTTGCGCCAACATGGCGTTGCTTTCACGCTCAGCTTTATTTATTGTCATCTGATTGGGTTACACAGAAGTCAGTCAAAACAGCCTGCCTTTCGGCAAAAGAGGAAAAGTACATCTAAATACTTTCCGAACCAGTAAATCGAGCGTAACTTAAGATTGTGGTGCTGTATCCCGCGATGCAAAAACCGTTATGATATTCCAACGTAACATTCTGGTAAAACAGTTTCCGAAGTGTAAAATATTGCATCAGTCGCCCCTACCTTCAACGCCCCATTCCTGCTCGATTTCGGATTCGCTGCGAACGTTTTTTCCTCGGGTGTTTTCAACGCCCTAGCAACAATAGGACGTCACTTCGATTGACACGGCCGGGGCTCAATCGGCAGTGCTGCAAAATCACAGGGCTCTTTACAGTTACATTACCAATGGCGAAAGGCTGGCACTGTTTCCCTGATTCAGTTCCTGAAACTTCGCACAGTAGGTAGGGGTTAGGGCTATCTTGTTTATCAGTTCGACACATTTCTTTTTAAATCAGGCAGGCATATATATATATTTTGCATGAAAATAGCTAGTCATATTCTTGCTGGCTAGGTGTCCAAAATGTAATTTTACCCAACATATAATAGCTAGCAGTTTAAGAGGAGTAACCTTAGATATCTGGTCAGCCTATTTAGCATCGAGGTTAACTATAAAACTGAAAATTGAACTTGAACTTCGTATCTGTTAGCGTTGCAGGCATTCATACATTTATGAATTGCACTCAGTGAATTCTTTGAAATTATGGTGTATAGCCCAAAGCTAGTTATGTTAAATTCTAATGCTAATAAGATAGCTACACATGAAGTGTTGAAAGGTTTAGAATCTAGAATATTTTTGTTGCTAGGACATTGAAGGATGGAGGATGGGCAATTTCAGCTACAGGGTCCACCATAGGTTGGGTGTCAGACAGCGGGATACACAAACAGCACAAAGCACAGCCTTTTAGTATTGAGAGGTAGGAATTATGACAATGCAGTATTTTACCTGTGCCGTTCTCCTAAATCAGCCAATCAGGTGGTATTCTGAACACACGTATCATCTGGTTCTGCTTGCTAGACATTATCAGTACCATGCAAATTACCCCCATTAATCATTGCCCTTTTTCACATCCGCAACTGTATTATGAATGATACATAATGCCACTCACACTTGGGTAGTTGGATTTGTGCAATTGCATGAAGGATTTCTTTATTCGCTTTATTCACCAGATTATTTGCTTTCTTCGCCAGATTACAGTGTTTATGCAATAAAGCCGTTCCTGTGCGCTCCAGCTGCACGGCAATGGTACACACAAAGAGTGTCTTACTGTACCAGGCTCTTTACAGACCAGGAGAAAACAAACAAACAAATAAGCAAAGAAAAAAAATGTCTGACCTCAAAATTATTCCTGAAGTCAGTCTGGAAAGCAGGGCAAACGTGCCCAGACACGTGGAGAATCCAGGCAACAAAACAAATAATAACAACAATAATAATGATGATAATCAGGGTAGAGAGGGGGCTCTCAATAAATCTGTGTCGGTTTCAAACTGAGGCTGCGCCTCCTACGTTCAGCCCCACTGTTCGTGTGGCCCCCTGCTTGAGTACATTGATGAAATTGGGGTCAGACGTGGCGTGTTTAGCCCCAGCGCCGCCGGCAGGACGTGGGACGCACACAGTAACACAGTCGCCCAGCGGCAGGCTCAGTGCATCGAGGCGAACCGGGCCTGCCGTCTGACCCCAGATTATGTGCGGCTCAGGGGCCGTGAGGATTACAGTGTTGTGGTTAAAGGCGCGCTAGCCAGTCGCCGCTACGCTAATCATTAGGCGGTTGCATCGTTGTGAACACAGATTAATGCAATTCCAGCTGGTGAGTGATCCGTTGCTTCCTTTTGCTCACGCTGGGGAAAAGCGATATATCTGGACTTCAGGTTAGATCTAGGTGCACAAGCACAAGCGCAACCCATATTTACTTATCAGGACGTAATGGCACGTTCGAAAATCATTTCCATAGTTGTCATCATTTTCAGCGGTATGACTGTATTTAATATACAGTAAAAAATAATTTACCTTGTGTTCCAAGAGAAACAGTCGTCCATTTGGGAAATATTATCAAACCAAATTTTCTGTTGTTATTACACTTTGAGTGCAGGCCAAGATGAGTCTCAGCGTACCTGATAAGGGTGAGTGCGTGCAATTAGATGGAGGATAGAGACTGTGGCCTCGTCCAAGGAGTGATTTTCTCTATATCCAGATAATCTGCTCAAACCTATCCCAGCTGCGCTGTGCCTCCGACCTAAAGGTTTTAAATGAGGCCTGTCGTCTTGATCGAGGCCCTGCCTGTTCTCTAAGACCCAGCGTGGCCTTGTTCCCTCGAGGGTGTGGGGGGATGGGAGACTTGCCCTTTGAAACTGACGGCAGACATCCATGCACAGAGAACATTTTCTGAGCCATTGTTGTTGAGAATTTAACCGCACCCATGAGCGAGCGTTCACGGCAAGGGCGGGGTTAAACCGTAATTTTATTTAATGAAAATAAACTCCTGACACGACATGACACTGTGAGATTTATGGCTCTGCTCTTTGTGATGTCACCGAATGATGCCCTGGCGTGCCACGCGGCACCCGGACGTGCATTAAAACAAAGGTCAGAAACACCGTCCTGTAAAGAGATTACCCCATGAATGGCAAAGATCGGATTTGTACACAGCCCCCCTTCCCTCTCCCTCTCCAAACGGTCCTGGGGGAACAGACTGTACCATAAGAATCTCACACCGGAAAAGTGGAAGGTCACGGCTCCGCCGGGCCGGTAATGTGGAGTCCGTCCGTCCTGGCGGCGAGCCGGCGTGTGTTTGTGTAGACCCACCGAGCCGGTGGCAGGGGGGGCTTCCGTGACTCATCTAGGCCGGGGCAGGGGGAACCATTGCAGGAGAGGGTGTGGCTGGTTTTCGTTGTTGCCCAGCACTTACATAATTAGGTCACCTCACCTGGTTTCTTGTGTCCAAATTGGTTGCTAATTTTAAGGTGAAAACAAACAACCAGCATACCCTGGGAGAGCCACGGTTCCAGAGGCTGCCTGTTCCAGAGTGGCTTATGAGCCGCGAGGAGGGGGGGCTTGGTGTGGGGGTGGTGGTGGTGGTGGGGGGGTAGTAATCACGTGCATCAGGAACAAAGAGCGAGCCGGGAGAGTCGAGGGAGAAAGCCGGTTAGAGCGGGCCGCCCGGGGCTCTTTCGGTGGAAGGGGGCCAAGATCAGAGAAACACAAACATTGACGGGGAGCGCCACACGCCGTGGGTGCCAGGGGTTTCCCGTCGTGCCGAGCCGTGCCCTGGCCACGCCTCTGTCTGAGAGGCAGGAGAAGTTCCCGCTCTGACGCAAGGCGGCCTCGGGTCACCCGCCCGTGGTTTTGGGCTGGCGCGGCGCGCTTAGCGCTAGGCAGCGCCGCCTCCTCCTCCTTTATCCCTCACGCCGCTCAGGAGCTCTGCGGCACACCCCCAGCGGTCACTCCCCGCGAGACTGAAAACAACTCCCCTGCAGCCTGCAAGAGGAGTGCAACAAACAGAAGAAAAAAGTAGTTGTCAGTTCTTACTCAGATGATTCGCCATACCCTCAGGAAACCTGATTCATCACCTCGCTGCACTCAGAAAGCTCTCGAAATGGAGAGGCTGGTGTTATCGGCACGGTGAGCCAGGCTGTGGAAGCCGTGGAAGCTGATCTGGTCCCGTGCCGGGCTTTTTAATCCCTGCTAATAAGAGTCACGGTTGCAGGCCTGTGGCATTTCTTCTCCTCCTCCTCCCGGGCACACAGCTCACCAGTCCTGTATTCAGGGAACGGTGGCGTGTGGCAGCCGGTCGACGTAGAGTTTTTTTTGGCAAACACGTTGTGAGGAGTGCCTAGGTGTAACTAGAATGATGTCGTGGTTTTTTCTCTCGAAACCGCCCTGCCCTGACCACAGCCACGGGAGTTCTGTAGCTCAGCACGAGCGTGCCCTTCAGCAGAGGCATCCTGACAGGCACTTTGGGGTGTAGCAGGTTTCCCATCATGCACGCTGTTTCCAGAGTCGGCATGGCCCGGGCACCTCTGCGTGACGGGCACTGGGGAGGACAGGTGTGGAGAGGGGTGCGTGTGCGCGTGTCTCTCGCCCCGGCCCCTCTGACACAACACATGGCGGCTCCCCAGGGAAGAGCCCCCTCCCCCCCCACCCCACTTGACCTGCATGAGCGCCATGGCTTAGTGCCCTGATCAGATGACCACAACGCTCCCGCGCCTCGCCCTCCCTGGGGCCCCTCCTGCAAAACGCTCGGAGGCATTCATTTTTTTTTCTTTTGTTGCTTTTCCTTTTTTTTACATTTCTTCCCCTCCTGTCCTAACCTGCCTATCCCGTCCTCCCCCTGAACTCCCCTCCACACCTGGGTGCACACGGGGACATGCCGGGCCTCCCAGGACAGGCTCCGCCCTGGGGCAGCTCTCTCGCTCAGCGCCCGCCGCCGCCGATGTCCCGCTACAATTTACGACTCGGAGAGAGAGAGAGAGAGAGAGAGAGAGAGAGAGAGAGAGAGAGAGAACCCAGCGCCCGGAGCGCTCGCCGCAAACACTGAAGCAATCGGCTGCTTTTCAGGAAGGAAAGCGGGGAGCAACCCAACGCGTTGGGCAAGGAGGTGTAATGTGAACCGCAACAGCCCGCCGGGCTGGAGATATTTTCACACGAGGCCTGCTCTTCGTGGGTGGGCCGATACCCACCTGTATGAATCCGGCAGAATAGGAACCAGGGACTGAAATTGAGAAAATATTGTATCGTAAATAAACATCCAATGAATGCGACATAAAGAAATGGCGGTTCAAAATGGCAGTTGCTAAAAAGACCACCAATGTGTTTAGTACCATTGTGTTGGAGTGGGGGACAGCTTTAGTGGATTCTGAGAGGCATAAGCACATCCAAAATAGTTTGCACAGGTTGCCGGGAAAAAACGGAGAAACGTAAAAAGCAAAGGAGCGCCTGCACACTGTTAGATTGCTCCCAGTGTGATTTAATGTGCTAGTACAGACAACATTTCGAGTATGGTCTTTAGAACATAAGAACATAAGAATACATAATGATGAGAATGGGCCGTTCGGCCCATCTAGGCTCATCATGTCCTAATCTAAAGAGTATCTAGTACTACATCTAGCCTGGACTTGAATAGCCCAAGCGTTTCTGCCTCTACTACCCGACCTGGCAAGCTGTTCCAGGCATTGACAACTCTCTGTGTAAAGAAAACGTCCTAATATCTGCAGCGGAATTAGCCTTTAACTAATTCCCACCTGTGGCCTCTTGTTCTGCTGACCCCACTTATCTTAAAAAATCTTTGGTATTTTACTTTGTTAATCCCTTTTAGGAATTTAAAAACCTCAATCAAATCCCCCCTTTCATACCAGGTATCAGTTTAGTTGCCCTTGACTTTTTTAAAATTTATTTAACCTTTATTTATACAGGTAATCTCATTGAGACACGGGATCTCATTCTCAAGAGAGAACTGGTCAATGTTTTTAATTTATCTATTTATTTCCCACATGCATAACTTTACATTTAGCAATATTGAATGTCATCTGCCATGTATCTGCCCATTTTTGGATTTTGTTTAAATCATCTTGGATTACTTTAGTCGATTCCAAACTGTTTGCCAAACCCCCAAGTTTAGTATCATCTGCAAATTTAACTATTTTGCTACTAACGTCCATATCAAGATCATTTATGTAAATAAGGAAGAGCAGAGGTCCCAGCACCGATCCCTGCCGGACTTTGTCAGGTGTTAGCACATTAAATCACATTGGGAGCAATCTAACGGCACTCCTTTGCTTTTGACAGCTTTAGTGGCCATTGGTTGTGTGAAGAGGTTGCAGGAGTTTGTGGTGGTACAGGCTTGGGTTTTAGCTGGAGAATTGTGTATGCACGAGCAGAAAAGGAAAACTGAAAAATAAATGATCAGGCGAATCAGTGACCCTTGACCCATGACCTTTTCACCTTTCACTTGAGTACCTATCATTCGTGGGAGCAGTGAGGAGAGCACTTTTGTGAAGTTTCACTGAAATCCATGAATAATGTCACTGAGTTAGATGGAGATCTGAAAAATAAAACACGAAACTCTCTGCGACCTTGACCTCTGATCACGTGACCTTGAAATCGATAGGGCTCTGGGCACCAGTGGGGGGAACCTTTGTGTGGCATTCCACAAGAATCCGTGCATAATTGCATGTATAATTCACTTCAGAGATGGAAACTGCTTTTGTGACAGAACAACAGAAGAAGAGAACTGCAGGACGCCAGCCCGGTGAAATAATGCCCACTTCATCGGCAGAGCGTAAAAACGGGATAATCCTCGTTTAAGTGGGTACTCTCTGAAACGTGGAACATAGAGGTTGATTTTGTAATGAAGGGAAGGGCACCTTTTCAAAAATAAGGAAACTGTTGTTGCAAAATGCCTCCACACGAGGGCAGTATTTAATAATGAAATTTCAAGGGGACTTGATTTGCTTTCACCTCGGGTGGCTCTAGAATGAGATTCTTTCTCTCAAAATCACCTAAAAAGGCCCAATGTGCTGTCTATGTACTTCCACCCGGGTAAGATCTTGTGGAAGATCGCTGTTTGAGATTGTCGCTGTTTTGTTTCTCAAAACTCCACGGCTACATTTGTCAGTCACCTGAAACTCACCCCTTTTCCCCCCATTTTATTTAATTAGCCCATTCCTGCTGTAGCCAGGTTAAGTCCTGATTCTCACCTTTATAGATGACCAGCGTGCTTGGAAGAAACATGCGTGTGCTTTTCAAAACGGTGACTCTTGGTCTTCAGAGTGTTGAATGGATATTTTTGAGGAGAGGTCACATAAAACACACACACACACCTTCAAAGTCTGAACTCTGAACTCCCTGTCCATCTCTGTGCATACTGATCCCTCGTGTTTACTGGCATTTTTAATGCCCCCCCCACCCCAGCCCTTTGCTGATCCCTGCACTTGTACAGATGGACACTCCACAGTTGCAGCATTTGCACACTTTACCACTGATTCTGCACAGTTCACTGCAACATAACAGCCTTGCATCAGTTCAGCGGTTCCAGGGGCCCCACAAAAACAAATGTGCCACAGGTATTCCTCCACAGAGGCCATCACCAGTTACCATGAGTGGAGAAGGATCACTGGATCTAGCATATTGGGTATCATCATCCTGGAGATCCCCTCTAATACCCTCTCCAAGGCTGGTACCCAACATTGTGATTGCCATTTTTCCACAACACAAGCAAACAAGACAAACCAAAAACATCTAGTGCAAACAGTATGAGGCTAATGCTACTGTTAATGAGCATTCACAGTGTTAATATCTGTCATTTTGCTTTGAAATGGCAAGTAAAAAAAAAACCTTTTGGTGCATAGATGCCTTGGCAAGCCACCAGAAATTTACAGTTGTAAACCCACAGGGGCCTTACACATCACCCCCCCACCTTCATGCATGGAGGCAGAGGTCTATGAGATGCTGGTATTATGCGGACAATTTGAAAACTAGTGTATCCAAACACATCTCAGAGGCAGACTCAAAGCACAAAGCAGGGTTGGACCAGAACTTCCACCAGCAGGGGGGGGGAAATAGAGACAAATTTGTGTGGGCAGGGCAAATTTAAATGAATTGAGGGTATAATTGGCCACTAAATTGGGAGAAAAATGGGGGAAAAAATCAGAAACAAATTTATAAAAAAAAAAAAAAGTCCTTTCTTCCCTCCATGTGTTTTCCACAGGGTCTCCTCCATTACTGTCAGAAATGGGCCCTTACTGCTTCAGCAATGGTCTACACCAGTGTTTCTCAATCCATTCCTACAGGGCACACTGCCCTAGACATTTTAATTCCAACCTTCTCCACTCCCAACCTATCATCTGCATCGGTCGTCTGTTAATGATCACTTGAGCATGATTAAGTGGGGGTTGGAATGAAAACATGCAGGGCAGTGTGCCCTGTAGGAATGGATTGAGAAACACTTGAGAAACACTGGTCTACACGAGTAAGCGTACACACATTTTAACAAAGTGCAGACTTCAGACTTGGTGCAGTTCTGCCTTTTGTATTGCCAAGTTTGGAGTGGGTAAAACATAGCTTTGGGTTTCTTACGGGTTTGCTTTTATTTAGAATTCACAATGCTCAATTTGAATATACTTGCCATTTAATTTAAACGCAAAACCGTTCCAGGATTCACCGCAGTACCGACAGGACTTACGATTGCAGGGCCCTCTCGACTTTGGACCAACGTGTCGATCACAGTGAAAAAGGCATAACCAACACACGGCATTCCTTAAAATAGAACCTTTATTATATAAAAAAATTGCTTTAATACAAAAAAATTGTCACAAGGGTAGATTTTTACAAGGCATTTGTACACGAGACACAGGGCACAGAAAGCTCATTTGGGCAGAAGTGTCATTCTGTGGCTGGTGCCCCTCCAATGGGCGTGGCTTGAATGCAGGTTGCGTGATTGGTGGTTGGTGGCCACCGCGCCCACTTATCCACAGCCCAGTGGATTAGCCGGGCGTGTCACAGAGAGTGAACTGAAGCTGGAAAACATACAGGGGATTTGAACCATTCTCAAACATTGTCGCTACTATCACAACAATTAGCATCATTATCGTTACCATCATTACCACTATTAAGCGAATACCACAGAAAGGACGGCTTGGACAACCTATCTACTAATTTTCCCTGATGAAGGTAATAGCACCGGTTTGGCTAGCAGTGCTGCTTACATCAATATTCCCAGCCTTTATAATTGGGCAGCTTAAAACCAAAAAAATTATAAAACAAACAAAAAAATAAAATTCCCCAAAAACCCTTTCAGGTTTATTTCCAGACAACCCACTCCCTCTGGCATTCTCACGAAAGCAGCATGTTTTTAATGACTGTCTCGGCCGTTCGTTCCAAGAACAGAGAATAAATTAGCCGCCGCTCACGCAGGCGTCCAAGCCTCGGCTAATGGGGAGGGAACAGGGCGTGAGTCCAGGGCGCGTCAACGTGAAGACGACACGTCTGAACGACCCCTCTCCCGCTCTCATAACTCCAGACACTTCAGCGTCTGCCTCACGCTCGTGAGCCCTCTGCATCGGAGCTTAGTGGCCTTCGCAAATAAGTGCTTCGTTTGGCAAAATTCACAGGGTGTACGAAAGTGCCAGATTGTGTTCATCTCGCGGTCTTGACCATTTAGTGTCGAAACAGGCCGTGGTGTCCTTAAGGCAATTTGGGAGGAAATGCACAATTTACAGGAGCATTCAAGAGGGAACTCCCGGAATAACGAAGAGAAACGTTCACTGTGTCGTTAAATGAGAAACACCCGATCCGTGATGTAGAAATATCCACAAATTTGGTGTCCTCGTACGAGATATCTGATCTCAAAAGAGCAAGCTCATTTGGGGAGAATGGCATTGTTTATGCTATTGGCCAACACTGAAGTTACACAGTTAAGAGGTGTGTGTCTGTGTGTGTGTTTGTGTAGGATGGGGGGGGCTTATTCATACAGAGGGTAGCTTATTCATACAGAGGACATTTACAGAGTCCAGAAAATCAGGAGGCAATTAACTGCTGGGAATTCTGGGAATTTCTTAGAACTTGGAATCAGCTTGGAGAGAAGACCTCTCTCTCTCTCTCTCTCTCTCTCTCGAGGATTCACCACGTCTTCAAACCACACTGGAGAACGCGGTTTTCTGCAGAGGCTGCGCTTGGCGATCGGGCTTAGGAAGAGTCACCGCTGAGTCACAGTGAGGCGACACACGTCCCCTCGATTGGAGCAGCCATGGTGACACAGACTACGACAACCCTGCTATCCACTCTCGCCCTTGGAGAGCCACAGGGCATTGCAGGTTTTCATTGTTGCTCAGCACTTAATCGATCAATTAAAAGAGTTGATTACAATTACATTGTTTTCATTTTAAAATGCCTTCAAGGGCAAGAGTGACTGCTCCAGAACATTCCAGCATTAGAGCAGACGCCTAACGTCGCGTCGGACCTAGGGGCTGAACGCTGATCGTGCGAAGGACATCCGGTATGTAGTGAGCATACACACCGCCGAGTGGTGCAACACACACGAAACGGCTGTCACGACCATCATTCCATGTGGATGTCTTCAAAAAAATGCACAAAATACACGTATATTCATATATACTACACACAATCAAAATAATAGCTATGAAGGATTAATAACTTATTACAGTTTTTTTTAAACATTTTGTATGATTTGTTATACATCTGTATTGACAAGCTGGATTGGAATCGTTACTGATGTCTTTTTTGTTGTTGTCATAATTCAGAATAAAGATTATATGTACAATAGCAGCAAACACACTCTTTTGGTAAACTGAACAAAATTGAAAAAGACAAAAACGCTTAGGGATTTTCATATTCACATAATGAAAACAAGATCACGCCAGTAATCGAAACAAATTGTACATATTTACAATATTTCTGTTTGAAATGATTTTGGTATCTGCAGAGTGAACTGTCACGTCACGCCACGTCACACGGGGGAATATTTGAAAAGGAGCCTTTCGTCAAACTAGCAGCTACCAAGACTTTCACAACCGAGTGGTCGAGCAGCACGTCTTACAGAGGACGGAGCTATAGAACACACCTTGTATAGTTATTTGCTTAATTCTTTAGCGCTCGTCGTCACTAGTTAAGTTTCTCATTTGTCAGGGTGCAAAACGGAAAACAAACCAAAACCGGAGGGCAAATTTCTTTTTTTTTTTCTTCTTTTTTTAAAAACGGCACATCATAAATATACTTCAGCTGTACACGGATTTCACATGGCCTAGTGAGTTTCATTCATGGAAGTACTGTACACTCCTTCCAACCCGATCCGATCCCTCCCCTCCCCTCCCATCCCATCCCATCCCATCCCATCCCATCCCATCCTCCCCTCCCCTCCCCTCCACAGAAACATGGCAATTAGTGGAAATTAATAAAATAGAATTATCTTATTTGTTCATAATTAAAAGTATTTACAGGTGTGGCAGTTTCCCGGGGTCACGAGGAGTCAGTGCAGGGCGACGGTGGGGGCGGGCAGAGGTGGAAGTAGCTGCGCTCCGTGGAGGGGGAGGGGGGGCAGCTCTCCTCCGCCGACAGGTACTGGCTGCGGGGGGTGGGGGGCCGGGGGTAGGGGTCCGAGTCGGAGTTCAGGTCCATGTAATACTTGTTGCTCTTCCATCGGCTGGTGGTGTAGTCGCTGTCGCAGACGTCCGTGCTGCAGGGGGTGGTGGGCGGCGCCACGCCCCTCATCAGGTAAGGCCTTCAGGTACAGGTGAGGGGGGGACATAGGAGACTATCGTTAGAGAGAGCTAAAGAAACATTAAAAAGGTAGGTATTGTTTGGTCTTGTTCAGGGTGGCAGTGTAGATGTAATGGTTCAGGAAAGGTTGCAGGTTCGACTCCCAGGTGGGACACTGCCGTTGTACCCTTGAGCAAGGTACTTAACCTGAATTGCTTCAGTAAATATCCAGCTGTATAAATGGATTGTATGTAAAGAAATGCAAACCATGTTAGTCGCCCTGGATAAGAGAGTCCGTTAAATACCTGTAATGTAATATAATGTAATGTAAAGCCACGGATCAGATGCCCAGCCTGAATAGATCAAATCCCCCCCCAGAAACCACTGGACCCCAAGGCCACTCCGGGTCACCTGGGCGTTTGTTGCCGCACAATTCCCACCTGCGGAGAGGCGGGGTGAGAACACACCTGTAGGATCTGGTGGTGGACGGGCTATTGGAGGAGTAGAAGATCTCTCCGTTGTACAGGGAGCGGTCTGTGGCCGGGGAAGGAGGCGGGTTGAGCATCTGCAAAATCAGAAGGACACAGGAGGTGAGGTGGGGAGGGAAAGGCAGGCTACCCTTAGTAACGTGAGACAGTCATAGACAGTGTGAGACTATGAGCATCCGTGAGAGACAGTGAAGGGGTAAGAAACAATACGAAATGATATTCGGCAATGTGAGACAATGAGCATCGGTGAGAGGCTACAAGAGACAATGTGAGAAACAATACGAGACTATATTTGACAATGAGACGATATTAGAGAACGCGAGAGAACGTGCAGTCGCTCTGGGGGCGTGAGCAATGCTGTGAGCGCAGTACCTGGGGGTAGAAGGCTCCCTTGGTGCTGGAGGAGCTGCTGGAGGAAGCACCGGTCACATGGTTCCGGTCATAAAGTGGCGCCCCGCTACTACTGCTTCCCATCAGGCTCATAGAACTCATCATGGACTTCCCACAGGAGATACCTGCACACAGCACCGCACTGTCAAACACTGGAGATACCTGCACACAGCACTGTCAAACACAGGAGATACCTGCACACAGCACAGCACAGTCAAACACAGGAGATACCTGCACACAGCACAGTCAAACACAGGCAAAACCTACACACAGCACAGTCAAACACAGGAGATACCTGCACACAGCACAGCACAGTCAAATACTGGAGATACCTACACACAGCACAGTCAAACAAAGGACATACTTGCACACAGCACAGCACAGTCAAACACAGGAGATACCAGCACACAGCACCGCACAGTCAAACACAGGAGATACCTGCACACAGCATAGTCAAACACAGGAGATACCTGCACACAGCACAAAGCTCAGAAAGACCCCACTCCAAGTCAGATAAAAACACTGAACAAAAATAATAAGTGACCTGGGCTAGGTACAGTCTGTTAATAAAAAATAAAAAAAGTAAAACAACAACGACCTCTCCCGCTGTTCCCTTTCATCTACATTCCATTCCAGGACACATGGACCCAATTCTGACCTGGCACAAACAAGCACCGGAGCAGATGTTTCCAACAGCTCACCTCCTTCATTGTTGCTGAGCATCGTAACAACAAAATTAAAATGGTTTTACAGCCTGTGGGAGAAGGGCCAGATCCCCGGGGAGGCCCCAGAATTTGGGTCGGGGGGAGTGGGGGGAGGGTGGTAGAGGGTGCGGGTCTCACCTGTGAAGGTCCCATGCTGGGAGCTTCCTGGGGCAATGAAGTTGAGGGGTACGTGGGGGGTCCCGCTGATGTACTCGTGGGGGAAGGCCCCATTCGGACCCTTGTATCGCCGGCAGTCCACCCGCTGGCAGACAAAGTACATGCCCCCCATCACGAACACCGACAGGATGATGCCAATCACCAGGCCGATGGTGCTGGTGTGGCCCGGGTCAGTGGACGGGGGGCTGAGGAACTCTGAAACGGACGGATGAACAGACGGATGCAGGTGAGCCATGGATCTCACTAGAAATGGGCCACTATGGTGCTTGAAGAAAAAAAAAACCACGTTTCAGAAAGTCTGAGTAGATTAATTCATGTGGTAAAGCTGGGAGACAGAGCAGACCAGGGGCTGTACAAAGATTTGAAGAGTAGGAGTGCTGATCTAGGATCAGGTTTCCCCTGTCCATATCCTAACCATATCCATTATGAGCTAAAAGGATAAACTGATCCTAAATGAGCACTACTACTCTTAGAATCTTTGTACATACGGGCCCAGACCTCATGATTTTAAGTTGCTCAACCCGTGAGCTAGCCAGTGTCTGCATGATTGAATGGGCTTATCTGACTCTGACTTTTAATGTAGAATCAAACCCGTCTCCTGCATCCCCTTTTAAAATGTTCTTATGACTTTATTGGCATTTTAAATCAGTTTTTTGGAACATCCTTTAGGCCAACACCCAATATAGCCACCTGTTTTGTCTTGTCTGATGTGTTTCATGTCTACCTTGTGTGTTATTTTTTTTAGTTTTCTCCATTGTAAGTACTAAAACTGTATTGCCAGTGAATTTCAGTTTTGTAACCGTGGGAAACCCCCCAAAAAGTAAGTGAAGTACATGAGATCCACAGGTAGGGGGCGCTCACCACAGAACACCTCGTCTGAGTTGTCGGCGCAGTCAGAGTAGGAGTCGCACTGTTGCTTCTTCAGGATGCACTGGCTGTTTCCGCAGCGGAACTGGTTAGGGAGGCAGATCGCTGAGAGAGACAGAGAAGGGCTTGGTTTACACACAGAGAGAAGGCCTTGGTTTACACACTGTGTGGAGAGAGAAGGCCTTGGTTTACACACTGTGTGGACAGAGAAGGCCTTGGTTTACACACTGTGTGGAGAGAGAGGCCTTAGTTTACACAGAGAGAGAGGCCTTGGTTTACACACTGTGAGAATGTGTTTACACAGAGAGAAGGCCTTGGTTTACACACTGTGTGGAGAGAGAGGCCTTGGTTTACACACAGAGAGAGGCCTTGGTTTACACACTGTGTCTTGGTTTACACACAGAGAGAGAGGCCTTGGTTTACACACAGAGAGAGGCCTTGGTTTACACACAGAGAGAGGCCTTGGTTTACACACAGAGAGAGGCCTTGGTTTACACACAGAGAGAGGTCTTGGTTTACACACAGAGAGAGAGGCCTTGGTTTACACACAGAGAGTTTACACACAGAGAGAAGGCCTTGGTTTACACACTGTGTGGAGAGAGAGGTCTTGGTTTACACACAGAGAGAGGCCTTGGTTTACACACTGTGTGGAGAGAGAAGGCCTTGGTTTACACCAGGGGTGAAACACTCAAGTCCTAGAGGGCTGCAGTGTCTGCAGGTTTTTGTGGTTTCCTTTCAAACATGCAGCCAAACTTGGAAACAAGGTACGTGGACTTAGCCAATCAATGACTCAGATTAATCACTAATAAAGTTCTGAAACACACCAAAAACTGGCAGGCACTGCGGCCTGTGTGGACAGACGCCCTGGGCTCACACACTGTGTGGAGGGAGGCAGCAAGCCTCAGGTTTGCACACTGCACACCCAGCCAGTGCACACTCACAGCTCCCGATACCACTTTTTGGCACCGGCAGCGCCTGGCACTGGTTCAGTTGCCCTGGAGTCTAGCACTCAAACACTAACCCCATTTAACAAAAGGTGGACCATATTAAGCCTGGCTGGTGTGCTGATGGGGCGGACTGCTGCCAATTGGAACAAATACCCTTTCCGTGCCAGAATACACCCTGCATAAACAAAGGAACGCACAGGCCCCCATAGAGCCGTCCGCACGCACTCTGCAAGCGCGAGAGTCCACACACTGTTATGGAAGTGACCGTGCAGGACAGCACACACCACAGGAACATACGGAGGTGAGGGTTCAAGGGTACACACTGCTGGTTGTATATGAAGGCACAGGTAAACTGTGTGAGTGTAGAGCGGTATGCACCGTATGAGTGTAAGAGGATATCCGCTATACGCATGTACAGGTGGTGAACAGGAAAATGGAACACCCAAAAGTGTGCCAGCAGTGAAGTGTCTGCTGGTTCTGTAATGGTGTGGGGCGCATGTTTTTCCCGCCATGGTTCGGAGTGTGCTCACACCCTTAGAAGAGGACAGCCGATGTCAGTTGTTACTTCGCGACGCGGAGTCTTCACCCCTCCACGTTAAAGCCTTTCATGAAAGCCTGTTGAGAAGGGCATCCTTCAAAACGACAATCCACCCCCTTCCACAGAGCGTGAGTTGTTGCCCCGTGGTTTGAGGAGCACAATACGTATGTTAGCCAGATGGCATTCCGAGACAACATTTTCCACTTCCATCAACCAAGCGAGAGCTGATTTCACTGCTCATAGAAGCCACTCCACCTGGAGAACTCCAGACACTGGTAGACTCACGGCGCAAACAGGCCGTACTGGCCACAGGCGGTGGCCCAACACCCTGTTTAGTGACTTAACTGTGGGTTTTCCATGTTTCTGTTCACCTGTATGTACTATAGTCAGGTATGCTGGTGTGCACTGTGTTCAGGTACACAGGTGTATATTGTAATGTATTCAGGTGTGCAGTGTAAAGTGTGTTCAGCTGTGCTGGTGTGTGCAGTGTACAGTGTGTTCAGGTATGCTGGTGTGTGCAGTGTACAGGTGTACCGTGTGTTCAGGTATATGGGTTTGTACTGCATTCAGGTGTAGAGTGTGTTCAGGTATGTACTGTGTAGATATGTGCAGGTGTACAGTGTGTTCAGGTATATGGGTTTGGACTGTGTTCAGTGTATTCTCAGGTATATGGGTCTGTATTGTATTCATGTATGTAGGTGTGTGCAGTTTACAGTGTGTTCAGGTATTCAGGGGTGTTCAGGTGTGCAGTGCGTGAATGTAGGAAACATGCGTACTGTCGCAGTCCTGTTCGTCGGAGCTGTCTGCGCAGTCGAGCTCTCCGTTGCAGCGCAGCTGCGCGTCGATGCACTGGCCCTTGTCGCACTGGAACTGGAAGGCGGAGCAGACGGGGCAGTTCTCCTCGTCGCTGTTGTCATCGCACTCGGCGAAGCCATCGCAGCGCCAGGCCACAGGGATGCAGTCGATGTCGCCAGTGGCACAGGTGTACTGCTCTGTGGAACAGGTGGGGGGCTCTGGGGGAGGGGAGAGGAGAGGGGGAGGAGGAGGAGAGGAAGAGGTTAGAATTCAGCTGCACGAGCCCTGGGGGAGGTCTGGAGTCAGGCAGGCGAACGAGAGGAAGGAGGGTGACGGGAGGTCTGGAAATCATTTCACACATTTGACGGAGCGGATCACAGCGGAAAGCTCCGACACGACTCCGTGACTCACTCCACGCTCCCTTCCTCCCTCTCACGCCATCTGACAGAGCACGATGACATCACCGCGCCGGCATGTGATTGGCTACCTCCGCAGGTGAGCAGGTTCTGCAGCAGGACCAGGTGCATGGGGCACGAGCAGCGCGGCGTCCCGTCGCCCTTGGCGATGCAGATGTGAGAGCAGCCTCCGTTGTCACGGGAACAGGGATGCGATGCTAAAGGAAGGGGAGTCAAGTTAGAAAACTGACGCAGAAATATATATATATTTTTTACGATAACGGGCCAACATTGGTTTTGACGCTGAAGCGGATTGCGGCACACACTTCTAACGCTGTTCCTTGTGTATTATCCAGAAATGAAACAATAACCAGGCATGGCTGGAGCCCAGGGCTGGTGCTCCTGGCCCTTTGATCAGAGAACAAAAAAACAAAAAAATGTATCATTCAAATGAATGAAAAAGTGTGACTGTGTGCAGGTCTGCCTCTGCACAGTGTCAGCACAGCTCTCACTCCCTAGGAGCAGGACCGTAATAGGCCAGCTTCATTTACACAAACTGTTGGGTCTGTTTTAACATGAGGCGGGATTTACAGTGAAGACCGCCGGCCTTCCGTATGCACACTAGTTACATTTCTAGTGTTCATTTTCTGCCACAACTGCCTGTCAAACGGTGCCATCTGCCATTTTTATTTACAGTGCTTGTCCATGGGACAGATTAGTGTGTGAGACAACACTATAAAAATTGTTTAATATATATAAATAATAAACATATAAAAAACAAAATCCTAGAAAACAATTATTTGGTACAAAACCCATGTTTAAGTTTTAATATACCATTTGAAGTTGGTGGGGGTGGGGGGAGTGGGGGTACAGGAGGTATGTGAGGATTGGGGGTTGTGGGTGGAAGTCCATGCCGTCTCATTGGCTGTGTGCGAAGGAGGGGTGGGGTATGTGAGTGAGAGTCCATGCCTGATTGGCTGTGTGCGGAGCTGGGGTGGGGTATGTGAGTGGGAGTCCGTTCCTGATTGGCTGTATGCGGAGCTGGGGTGGGGTATGTGAGTGGGAGTCCGTGCCTGATTGGCCGTGTGTGGAGGATGGGGCGGGGTATGTGAGTGAGAGTCCGTGCCTGATTGGCTGTGTGTGGAGCTGGGGTGGGGTATGTGAGTGAGAGTCCGTGCCTTATTGGCTGTGTGTGGAGCTGGGGTGGGGTATGTGAGTGAGAGTCCGTGCCTGATTGGCCGTGTGTGGAGGATGGGGCGGGGCTGCGTACCAAACTCGTCGGGGTCCAGGTCCTCCACCCCGTGGATGCTGGTCAGGTGCACGATGCGGCCCTGGATCCGGGTCCTCTTCTCGCCGGTGAGCTTGTCCACGCGCTCGATCATCTGCTGCTGCCGGTCGATCCAGTACAGGTGCTCGCCCAGGACCGTGAGCCCCATGGGCTGCAGGATGTTCGAGTCCTGCAGCGTGATCCGATTGGCTCCTGAGACACATGGGAGGGGGGAGGGGCTTGTTAACGTAGATCACATCCTTTAGACACTTTAGAATAAAACATGAAAGATCTGCCCGGGGCCAATTCCACTGGCCAACGCAATTCTCAAAGGAGGAAAACACATCTGTACTGGCATTGCACTTAGGACTGCAGCAATGGGCGCGTCCGAATAATCTGTTAAATTTGATTCTAATTAAACTGCTTTGACCTTTGTTCAGAGATCTGCTTTTGACCACATCGCTCTATGACAATAAAAGGAGCCAGGATAAAGATATTTTCTATGCTCCTGTGCTTTTCACAGTTTTTGTGCTGGAAGTGGGCAAAGGTCACGGTGCCGCTGACGGAGCTGCACCACACAGCGTGTGGTTCAAAATTTGTTTCCGATTTCTTCCCCCCAATTTAGTGGCCAATTATTTTGATTTACCCCCCCGACACGAATTTGCCGCTCGTCTCTATGAGGCAAGCGAATTCTCCAAGGGCAGCGAAATCCACTTCCTTCGAGACGGAATTCGTCCAGCCATGTTGTGGAGTCAGCCTTGAGCGCTTCTCAGCGAGTTTGTGTCGGCTTATGTGCTGCTTTCACTGAAAAAGGCCTGTTTCTGTTTCAGGCCTGTTCATCAGACTCCGAAACCATAATCGTTCAGAGGGCTTTGTAACTGAATGTCTATGTGGTCGTATTGGCCACATCGGTCTGCACACATTCTACGTGCTACTGCACTGCACCACTACATTATAAGGAGGAATAAATCTAACTTAAGGCCCCCCACCCCTACCCTGTGCTTGCGAGGGTGGGCCGTTGCAGAAGTGCTCCGTGATCTTGGCCGCAGCTCCTGCCGGGAACAGAAGCATAAACGAGCGGTCGCATCCCGCAGTCGGAAATCACTCTCCACAGCGTGGCCTGCAAGATCAAAGAGGGCGCCGTGCCGACCGAACCGTAGTGAGGGGCCGTTACAGCCCTCAAGAGGTTAATAAAAGTGGGCGGCAGATAGTGTAGCGGTATTTCGGCTGGTCTGATACGTCCGTATGCGCTGCCTGTCAGGAACGCAGTTCGAAACCAGTCTATACTAGACCAGTCCTGGTCGTCAGCCCCGATCAGGGGCGGCATTTGGCTGGCTGCCCCAGTGGGAGGGGGAGGGGGGGAAGGTGAGCCGGCTTGAGTCTGCTGTGAAGCACGTAAAGGAGTCTCCAGAACATGGGTGGGCGAATTCCGTCTCGAAGGAAGCGGAGTTCGCTGCCCTCGTAGAGATGAGCAGTGAACTCGTGTGGGGAGGGCAAATCTAAATAGAGGGTACTTGGCCACTAAATTGGGAGAGAAACGGGAAAAAAATTCAACATATTTTTTGCCTTGTCCTGGAGTGACAGGTAAGGAGGCGGGGCCTTGCCCTGGAGTGACAAGCAGAAAGGCGGTGCCTTGCCCTGGAGTGACAGCCATGTGACAAGACTTCACCCTGGAGTGACAGGAATGCAGCCAGGCTTTGCTCTGGAGTGACAGGCAGGCAGGGAGGGAGGGCGGGGGGTGGAGCCAAGGCAGCCCTGCGCAGAGAGCGTGAGGGAGACAACACACTGTCAGCTCCTGCGTGACGGACGGGCGCCGCAGTACGACAAGGTGCAGCGCCCAGCCGCCAGACATCAAACCGCCGCTCCGCATCTGGAGAGGATAAAGACTTCTCGCAGCTGTCCGATTACCACGGCGACGGAGCAACAGGCCGCTTTGAAGTCCCGTGTGATCGTTCTCCTCCAGGGCGGGGGCTACAGACCCAGGCTGACGATCTCTATCCAGACTCTCCTTATCCTTATTTTCACCACCCTTCTCCTCCCTTATCCTGTTCATCTCTAGTCTTTCTCTCTTCGCTCTCCCGCCCCATTTCCTTCCCTTCTCTTTCATATTCCTCTCCCCCATTTCTTTCTCTCCTCTCCCACTCATCTTGTTCACTCACCCCTTTTGCTCGCTCCTCTCTCCTCGGCTCCTCCTTTCGCTCTCTCTCCATGTCTGTGAAATATCATAGTTCTGTTCTTTGGGTTGCCCACCTCACCTCCCCTGACTGTTTGTTCTGGAACGGGATCGTTCCTCCTGGAAGAGCAGACGGCGTCTTGAGAAACGGAGAATTGATTTTCTCCCGCCGGGGGGTGAAGCCAAAGTCAGCTTTAACGGAAAAGTACACCCAGGGGGTTCTGAAGAGGCTAATGGATAAGGACCAGGACCGTTTCAGACTCCAGCGCGGGTACAAGCCCCTATGAAACCATCCTCCAAACGAAGGGATCAGCATCCAAACAAACAAACAGGCGGGTAAATTAATAAACATCCGGCCGATTATGCCAGGGGCTCTGGTCCGGGCCACTTCTGAAGGACCAGGCCACGGCGTGGAGATCAAAGGGCCCATAATGGAGAGAAAGGCCTGGCATCTCCCAGTGGCGATGCATTAACGGCGCGGTAATTACGACCACTTTCACCGCTAACGTCCGAGGGCAGAGGGCAGAGATGGGGTGGGGTGGAGAGACCAAAGAGATAATGCAGAGACAGGCCCAAGGAGCCAGGACCTTGTGCCAACGTGAACGGGCGTTTCCTGCACCGTGGCACCTAAACATCCGTACTCACGTAAATGCCTGTGACCTGATCTGTTAAAGACTGAGACCAGGGCCCGTATGTACAAAGACTCTAAGAGTAGGAGTGCTGATCTAGGATCAGTTTAGCCTTTTAGCTCATAATGGATATGGTTAGGATATGGACAGGGGAAACCTGATCCTAGATCAGCACTCGTACTCTTAGAATCTTTGTACGTACGGGCCCTGGTCCATTAAGGACTGGACACTGTACACACTGTGTACCTGCAGAGTTTGGTTTGATGTCCATTGCGCTGTTTTGGGGCGATTTTCGAGGACAGAAATCAACCAGCAGCCTCCCCCCTTCTGCCCAACCCTACTGTACCCACCCCAAAACAATCGGCAAGCACGGGAACACTCTGTGACAATCGTGGCTAAGGGGACATGGGTTTGGAAACCCACCGGAGAGGTCACTGCTCTCGATGCGCTTGAGGTCGGCGTCCACCCAGAACAGCTTGCCCAGCTTGTTGTCGAGGGCCAGGGCGACGGGCCGGATCAGTCCAGTGGTGAAGAGGGACTCTCGCTCTGTCCCATCCAGGGAGGCGCCCTCGATTTTGGCCGAGCGCTCCTGCGTGGTGGTGAAGTACATGTACCTGCGGGAGAGAGAGGGGGGGGGTCATTCCCAGCAACAACCTGTGGGGAGCTGCCCTGGAAAACACACGTTTGTCCAGACAGATGGATCGGTACATTTCTGATATCGTGGAAAAGAAGTACAGGAGGAGCTTTGAGCAGGGGAATGAGGACTCACATCCAGCTCAAATGCTCAACTGTATTCACACAGCAAACATGTGCTTTCTGCTGATGGTGTGATCCAGTACATTTGACTTTTATAGCGTACATCTTATCTCTCTTGGGCTCATATAAACTCTATTGGGTGAATTTGAGTTGAATTAGCACTGGACGTTTTACAAGTGTAGTACTCAACACGGTCATGTTCGGTGTCTGTCCCTGAGAACAAACTCAGCGTTATGTAGAGTTATGTCCAAAGTCTAACGTTAGAGGCCTAACGGTAGTCTCCTGATAGAGTCCTAATGGCAGAGGAGTCTGGTAGAGGTCTAATGAAAAAAGCCCATTGGTACAGTTGTGTTGTTAGAGGCCCAATGGTAGAAATGTAATGCTAGAGGCCTAATGGTATAAGTGTAATGCTCCCATTCCCCTGTTTGCTTCCCCTCATGCCAACTTTTATCAGCTTGAAAAATAAGCCTTTGAGATACATGTTTGGAGAACTTCTGGGGGGAAAATGTCTTTGCATCTGTTTGCAATTTGGTTTTTCTCCTTCATGAATGTCAAAGCAGGGAAAAAAATATATATATTTTCGAAGAAATCTCTCTGTACGTACGGTGTCTGGATGGCTGTTTTCTGTAATTAGGGCAAACGGTTCCTGTTATCTTGCCGTATGTTTAAAATAGTCTTCTTTTTTTTTTTTTTGTTACCGCCGCCGAAAATGAAATCAAGGCCTTCGCTGAGAAATATGCGAGATGACAAATCACTTGTGACAGCGTGACTTTGAGGACATGCATTTTACCAGACCACGTCGACTCTCGCCGGAACAAATCTCCCGACTCCACTCCCCTTCCCGAAAGAGAAGGCAGAACAACACCGTCGCACACTCGCACGCTACCTTTGGGGACGTTCCAAACACCTTCCTTTCCTTTAACCCCACAACAACAACACAAACGCTCGTCAGCCAGAGGGGATGCCTCTTAAGCGAATTAAGCAAACACGATGTTCAGCAGCGAGTTTCTTTACCACCCGGGTACATCACCGTGAAGCAGAAACCGTTTCTCAAAGTGACAAGCCCCCCCCAACTGAAACACAGCTCCCTGGATTTTGACGGTTTTTCATTTGGTTATAATGCAAGAGGGAGAGACTGTTGTGGGGACAGTCTACCCCCACCCACCCACCCTTGAACAGAGCTCCCTGATTCTTCACTATTTATTATTTTTATTCTTATGGCGAAGATACGATGCAGATTTGGTTGTAGACTTCTTGTTTCTCAAATAATGTCGTACAAGAGAGAGAGAGAGAGAGAGAGAGAGAGAGAGAGAGAGAGAGAGAGAGAGAGAGAGAGAGAGAGAGTGATAGAGTGATAGAGATAGAGTGATAGAGAGAGAGACAGAGAGAGACAGAGAGAGACCGAGGGGTCAACCCACCCCCACCCCCTCCCAGCCACACCCGGGCCACTATAAATAGAGTGGGACAGGAACGGCAGCGGCATTAACAATGGGCGCACGATTACAGGGGGAGACGGCCAAAAACACCAGACCGCACTCGACCACAAGTGAGGAAAACAGAAAATAACCACAAATGGCCATCTGCTCCACACATGGCCGGGAGAAGCGCTAGGGCCCAGGTCTCGGATCGCTCACGCGGCCAGGCCGGAGCGGAGCAGAGCGAGAGCAGGGAGGGGCTCCTTCACCTATCAAGGAAAATAAACTCCAGCTAACAGAGCTGAGAGGCCAAGCGCCACATCACTTAACACCCCATCACCCAACAATTGCTCGCTGGGAGGACTGCCATCCCCAGAACAGCCCGCACTAAAAATACAATTCCTCCGTGGATAAATATATGTGTGTGTGTGTGTGTGTGTGTGTGTGTGTGTGTGTGTGTGTGTGTGTGTGTGTGTGTGTGTGTATGTGTGTGTGTGTGTGAATATATGTGTGTGTGTATATACATAGTGTGTGTGTGCATATATCTGTGTGTGTGTGTATGTGTGTGTGTGTGTATATGTGTGTGTGTGTATATGTGTGTGTGTGTATGTGTGTGAATATATGTGTGTGTGTATATACATATGCGTGTATATGTGTGTGTGTGTGTGTGTGTGTGTGTGTGTGTGTGTGTGTGTGTGTTGTATATGTGTGTGTGTGTGTGTGTGTATATGTGTGTTGTATATGTGTGTGTATGTGTGTGTGTGTGTGTGTGTGTGTGTGTGTGTGTGTGTATGTGTGTGTGTGTGTGTTGTATATGTGTGTATGTGTGTGTGTGTATATGTGTGTATATATGTGTGTGTGTGTGTGTGTGTGTGTGTGTGTGTGTGTGTGTGTGTGTGTGTGTGTGTGTGTGTGTGTGTGTTGTATGTGTGTGTGTTGTATATGTGTGTGTATATGTGTGTGTGTGTGTGTGTGTGTGTGTGTGTGTGTGTGTGTGTGTGTGTGTGTGTGTGTGTGTGTGTGTGTGTGTGTGTGTGTGTGTGTGTGTGTGTGTGTGTGTGTGTGTGTGTGTGTGTGTGTGTGTGTGTGTGGGGGGGCGTAAGAATCCCTGTAGCTGGTGAGAGGTCCACATGGTGATCCTCAGGCTGCGGTGTCATTGCAGCAGGAGTTTCCATTCTTTAATTTCGAGCTCCGCCATATTTTCATCAAGCCTCTTCACCATGTGGCTTGACACATTAGCGATGCGACAAAAACAAAAGCGCTGTAGAAATACAAATCGCCTGCTGTCACCACGGCTGACAGGACAGCTGCCTCTGCTCAGCTCCGGCCTACTGTCCCACCATTACATCATCGTTTCATCTATTCTTTTACATTTCCCTTGTGTGGTTCGCTGAGCAGACGCCTTCATCCAGAGCGACTTACAGTTTTTACACGCTATCCTTTTATGCAGCTGGATGTTAAACTGAAGTGATTCAGGTTCGGTACCTTGCTGAAGGGTACAACGGCTGTGCCCCACCCGGGATTGGAACCTGCATCCTCTGAGATACAAGAGCAGTTATTTAACCACTACGCTACAACTAATGCACTGTCCACCCCTCCTCCTCCTCTTCCTCCTCCCTCCATCCTCCTCCTCCTCCCTCTCCTCCTCCTCCCCACCCTCCCTCCTCCTCCTCACCCTCTCTCAGCGTTGACCACGATGGCGCGGGGCTTGTCGTGGTCGTCCCTCAGCACCACACCGATGGAGTGGGTGTCCAGCCGATGCACGTTGATGGTGTTGGTGGCCTCGCAGGTCCAGTACACTGTGCGGCTGTAGGGGTCCAGGCTCAGGTCGTGGGGCTGCTTGTCAGGGTTCTGCTGGTGACTGGGAACGGTCAACACGACCACAGCCGACTGCAGAGGGAGAGGGAGACAAGGGGAGGAAGTTATGTGGAGTATACACGCACGCATGCAGGCATATTCGCCTCCAGGAACTTGTTAAAACAAGCCGAGAAATTGCAAGCTGATACTCTGATGAGGAGAAGCGGGAATTCCCTAAAAACCAAACACAACTCTGACCTTACAGTGACGTTCTAACACAATATCTCAGCATCAGGGGAGCATCGCTCCATCAGGGCTACTCAACTCCAGGCCTTGGTGTCTGCAGGTATTTGCTCCAACCAGGCACTACACCAATTAGATGGTGTAGTCTATGGTTGGAGCAAATAGCTGTAGACACTGGAGCTGAATAGCCCTGGCCAAAGGCATGAGAATGTCCATTAGGTTTATCTCACAACGTCTATGACATCACATCACCATTAAAATCACAATAAACTGTTTTGTCATCATGATTTGGGGACCCCCCCACCCCAGGTTAAGTCTTGATGCCTCTGGGGCTCAGGGTACCTGTGAGCCATCGTCCCTTGCCCTCCGGACATTCTGCTTCCCGTCCACCCAGTACACCAGGCGCTCGACGGGGTCGTAGCTGACCGCGCGCACGTTGCGCTGGACGTGGATGGGTAGGATGATGTCGGGGCTCTGCTCCCCCAGCACCATGCGGCTGATCGAGGCCTTCTGGCTGAAGAGCAGGAAACTGGAGGGAGCTGGAACCAGAGAGAGGGAGAAGGAGAGAGAGGGGGAGGGAGGGGGAGGGAGGGGGAGAGGGGAGAGGGAGGGAGGGAGGAGGAGGGAGAGAGGAAGGAGAGAGAGGGAGAGGGAGAGAGAGGGGGAGAGGGAGAGATAGAGGGAAGGAGAGAGAGAGAGGGAGAGAGGGAGGGAGGGAGGGAGAGAGAGAGGGAGAGAGAGAGGAAGAGAGAGAGAGGGGGGGAAGAGAGAAAAATAAATATATAGAGAGAGAGTTGGGGGAGAGAGAAGGGGAGAGGATACTAGGGTTAGAGACATTCCCTTCCTTAGCAGAGAAATGTCTAAATTGTTGAGTGGCGCATCCGGCCCAATGCGCTGGTTCTCAGTGTGGTGAATGGTATGGTACGGTACGTGTGGTAAATGGACGGAACGGTATGGACCCTGACTGCGCCGAACCCACTGCAGCCATCAGCTCCACAGGGAGGCATGTACACACGGCCTACCAACAGGACTGGGCATTCCAAACTCTGATAAAAATAGGGAATACAATTATGCTGGGAAAACGTTGGACGCTTCAGTGTCTAACGCTGCACAGGTATGTGCGAGATTCAATCAGTTTTTTTTTTAAAAAAAAAAGGTCAATAATTTCTGCTGGTCACATGACACGTGAATCAATGCTCCCACCTGTCGGACCTGCGTATCTGTCTACCTGTCTCCTTCTGATGACAGGACCCATAATCATCTCGCCATAACTCAGTCAGGGCTTTTTTCATGACATGTGGGAACCCTGTCAGTGGGCCGTCATGGCGGCCCCATGAGAATGGAAGAGAAAAACAGACCGACGCAGAACGACAGGAGCCTTCATCCTCTGCCAGGCATGAAGAAATGCACCTAAAAACGGGCCCGGAAACAGGCGCCCCCACCAGCACATTCTTTGAGCATGCAGAACGGCGGGCGAACGTTCGATGAGAAAAAGGTCGCTCTGCTTGCTCGCTCCGTGTGCTGTAGACGCCTTTGTAGCTCATGGCAGAGGGCCAGAGGCCTGGGATTGATATAGAGAGCCCACCTACACCAGGCTGGCTATGAAACACAGTGACTCACTCCTTCCTCCGTCTCTCGTTCTTCTCCCTCCCTCCCCCCCCCCCCACACACACACACACACAAAACATTCAGCAACTTCTCAGCCACCATGACAAAGGAGGAGGCGGGATATTAGCTGGGGTTTTTTTGGGTAGCGTGAGGTCACAGCCAGGATCTCAGGTGACAACTGACTCCTCGATCTCTCGATCTCTCTCTCTCTCTCTCTCTCAGCCCTCTAGGGGTGTGGCCTGGGAAAGCCACGCCCCCCCCCTCCTGCTTTTCACCTGGAGCTCTGACCAATCGGGCCCAACCCAGAAACCTTACCCTCTTGTCATTCGAGCCCACTCAATCAGGGAAACTTAAGACACAGGTCGGATTTTTGGCAGAGCCGGTTAGACCCATCCCAGCTTTGAGAGGGGCGAATGATCTCACAGTCGCAATCTCACAGATGCTCATGACTAGAGCCACCGGTCTGTGACACTTGTCCGACTTGTTTTCTCACATGCGCTTCAGTCACCCGCCAGCGAGAGGCTGAAAATGCCATTTTTTCATGCGAAGACATGCTTTTCGCATTTGACGCGTAACGCATAAACAGATATTTGTTAGCTTACACGGTTGCGCTCCTGTTTTTTACTTACACCTCGAACCTGAGTGAGCCCCACCCCGCCCCTGCCCCTCTCCCGCCCCACCCTGCCCCTCTCTGGCCCCACTGCTTCTCCCCTCGCCCATCCCTGTCCTGTCCTACCCCACCCTCCACTACTCCTGCCCCACCCCTGCCCCACCCCAGCACAACCCCAGCACAACCCCCCACCCCCGCCCCGCCCAGCCCCGTCACTCACAGCTGCAGTTGCGGCCGTTGGGGTCCAGCGTGTAGTGGGAGGCGCAGCGGCAGCGGTAGCCCTCAGGCGAGGCCAGGCACAGGTGGGAGCAGTGGCCGTTGTTCTGGGAGCACTCATTGGAGCCCTCCTGCCGTGAGGAGTGGAACACCAGGATGTCCATGACGTAGTCCAGGTGTCCCTGGATCACGGTGCGGTTCAGCCCGCTGCGCTTGTCCGCGCGCTCGATGCTCTGCAGGTTCCAGTCCGTCCAGTAGATGTAGTCGCGGTACTGGGTCAGGCCGAACGGGTGGGGTAGGTCATCCGCGACCGTCTCCCGCTGCAGACCTGGGGTGGGCACGTTATCCCGGTTTAGGGGTTTTCATGCAATCCATTTTTCAACATCAACGATACATGATAAATCAAATTGCTTTTAAAGACTTTATCATCATTACATTCTTGTTATTTTCATTGTTAATGTGCGACACAAGCAATCACAATATTTTTTTCTTTAAAGAATTCATGCATTTCCTTGTGTACCCTCCTTCTTTCAAGCACACAAATGGTTTCCAGGTCAAGCACAGAGAGACAGGTTTGCAGAAGTTCCCTTAACAGGTTTCCATTACGTGTGCAGCGAGTAACGGTTTGAGCCAAAATGGCCGACCTGGTGCTGGCCCGTCAGCTCACCGAGCATGTCGGAGGACTCGATCATGCAGGTGTCCAGGTCCGTCCAGTACAGCCTCTGGTCAATGTAGTCGATGGTGAGGCCGTTGGCTCGGCCCACTTTGTCCACCAGGGTGACGATGTTGCTGCCGTCCATGTGGGCCCGCGCGATCCTGGGCTTCCCCCCCCACTCTGTCCAGTACATGAAGCTGCAGGACACAAGCAGCAGGCATGGGCACAGGGATCAGGGCTTGGGCACAGGGATCAGGGCATGGGATCAGGGATCAGGGCATGGGATCAGGACACGGGCACAGGGATCACGGCATGGGATCAGGGATCAGGGCATGGGTACAGAGTATTAGGAAGGTTTTCTTCACACAGAGGGTTGTCAATGCCTGGAACAGCTTGCCAGGTCAGGTAGTAGAGGCTTGGGCTATTCAAGTCCAGGCTAGATGCAGTATTAGATACTCTTTAGATTAGGACATGATGAGCCTAGTTGGGCTGAACGGCCCACTGTGTGGGTACAGTGCAGGAGGCAGGGATACAGGACACAGTGATGATGTGGGGCACACTCCCATTTAAACTGAACGATGCAAGAGGGCCTCAGGTGGTGTAGGGGTAAAGGCATTCTTCCGGAATGCAAGTTGCCCACTGTGCCGTGGTTCAAAACCGGGCTGCGCCAGCCCGGCTCTGGCCGGGAGCCCCAATCGGAGCGATTGGCTGTCCGCCCCAGGGGAAGGGGGGAGGGAGAGCAGGCACGAGCTCGCCGTGAAGGGCATCCCTGTAAAAGAGAGGTGGGCGAGTTCCGTCTCGGAGGAGGCGGATTATTGCTGGCCTCAGGGTACTGGCTTGACCCCGAGGACAGGCGGTGGGCTCGTGGGGGAGGATGAATTGAAAGAAATAGAGGGGACAATTGGGGGGGAAAAACGGGGAAAAAGCGGGGAAAAAATCGGAAACTCCCCCCCCCAAAAAACGTAATGCCGTTGGAGCCTCTCTCTTCTGACACTAATGACAGCAGTAGCCCGGAGCGCAGGAGTAACGTCTCGGCATAATTTACACCTCGCAGCAAAAGATTCAGAGAAGCCCCAGGGCCCGTGGTGGGGAGGAAGCGGTCCTCCGCGGTGCTAATTCTCCTGCCTGGCTCTGCAGCCACAAGGATGACTCAAAGAGCCTCCGGGACATGACTTCATCGCGAGCAGGGACACACAGAGCCGTGGCGTGCTGGCACACGCAAGTCTAAACACAGCGCCCGACAGGGCCAATCAGCACGGAGGCAACCCCTCATTACGCCAGGCTGTCGGGCCGCTAAATATAGCCAACGCAGCTCTCTCGCTGCACGAAGCTTCAAGGACCGGGAGAACAAGATCTAAACTCAAACGGGAAACTTCTCCCTTTCACAGGCAACAAAATGAACAAACCATGTTAGTGACCAAAACATAAAATTATATAAAAGCAGAATTTGGTGGTAATGGACATTTCTTTTAAAATTCTTAATTTTCTGCAGGAATCTTTACTGGGCTTCAAAGGGAGCAAAAGTATTTCAAATAAGGTCCATGGCCCAGGTCTGCAAAGTATATTATCTTTTGCCAGAGCAACAGATTTGCGATCGCATAACACTAGTTTCCCCGGTCGTGCGTGCCTCTAGCAAATGCTCGGCTAGCGGTGGGGTGGGGGAGAGGGGAAGAGGAGGAGGAGGACCGTGACTTCGTTGTGCGTTTTTGTACCCGTTCGCGGGGTCCAGGGCGAGGGAGCGAGGGTTGTCCAGGTCCTTGCACACCAGAACCTGCCGGTACTGGCCGTCCAAGCGTGCCACCTCGATCCGGTTGGTCCCGGTGTCGGCCCAGTAGACGTTGCGGCCCATCCAGTCCACGGCCATGCCCTCGGGATAGTCCAGGCCGAACTCGATCACATGCTCCACCGAGCTGCCGTTCATGAAAGCCCGGCTGATCGTCTGCGCAGGAGAGGAAAGGAGACAGTGAGACCGCAGCCATTTTTAAATCTCCACAGATGTCGGTCCGTCGACCCAACAGCACATTAAAAGCAGGGTATGAGAGGTCAACACTGCCAACCTCGCTGTGCAGCCAGAACAACTAGTTTCTTCACACAGACAGTACAGGCCAGCAGACTCCCCTGCACAAAACGCCTTGCTGTGATTAACACTGGTCTAACAATGCGTATGTAATGCACGTTTATTTAAGCGCTTATTACACATTGTTTTCATTTCGGTTTACTTTTGCACCATCAATTCAGTAAACCTGAAATTGGAATAGCACAGAAACGATGTGTTTAAAACAGTTTATGATCAGTGGCTGAATAATTTTTTGTGCCTGTATTGTTTTGCACGCATACTTGTATGTGGTATGCTTGACTAACCTTTGTCTGTTAATCCTAGACTGTGTCTTTGTTGACATATGTTGCATAATTATTTCTTTCAACACCACATTAACTTAAATTCTTGACAGCTGAGTTTTCAGACTCTCATCCTGATTTTTTTTAATGAAGCCTATCAATCAATCAATCAACAATCCAACCACCCACCCAACCAATCAGAGCTTTATTACATTAACATGTAGTTATTTACAAGACGCTCTTATCCAGAGCGACTTACAAAAGCCCACACGAAAGAGGTGAGGCATCAATGTTATAATCCCAGAGGGTGCTCGGACTGGATCGCACACACAAGATAAGATGCACACAAGCGGTGCAGACACATGATTCACGTCTCTATTCATGCTAACGCCACCTGTGCGGTTGGCGTCCTCGGGCCCCTGGCGCTACCTTGGTGCTGACGTCGGTCCAGTAGATCCGGTTCTCAGACACGTCGAAATCGAGGGCGGAGGCCTCCTTGACGCCGGCGAGCGGGATGGCCACGTCATCGCTGTTGGTGCCGAGGGAGATACTGCGGATGTCGGCGCGGTTGGTGAACAGCAGGAAGGCCTCGGGCACAATGCAGGAGCGCAGGTCACTCAGGAGCTCCAGGCCCATGGGGCAGGCACAGCGCAGGCCCTGCGGCCGGTGGAAGCACAGGTGGCTGCAGCCGCCGTTGTCCTCCGCGCACCCGTTGGTGCCTGGGGGAGAGAGAAATTCAAAATTCTGAACAACATTCTAACATGGTTGTATATTTTGGTTAGTAGTATCTTTTATTGAAAATTCTCAGGGATCTTCAGGAGTGCTCTCCACTTTTACAGCCATCTTAAAGAATTTTAAAGATGCAGCTGACCCAGGGCTGCACTAGGCATATGTTTGTTTGCTGAGGCATGCTGGGACTTGTGGTTTTTCCACTGTTTTCCTGGCTGGACTTTTCCATACCCTTTTCTGTTTTCCTGACATTTCCATTTGCTTGCAAACCTCTGAAGCGAGTCCTGAACGCTTCTCTGAGATGTAATGGAAGGAACCAGACTGTGCTAATCCCGGATTCCCCCTCAAGCATGTGAATGAGCCCCTTTCTTATTATGAACTCAGGGGAAAAAACCCCCCATTAATCTTAAAATAATTTATCATCATCATATAATGTGAAAAAATTATCTCCTTCAAAATTCCCTTTACGAGGACTTATTCATAAAGATCACCATAAACTGCAAAAAATCTTACATTTATCGCATTCCACAGAGTAGGAACATAATTTAAGACCCTGTTCTTGTTGTTTTTTACTATAATACTAATACAGTTCCACATTTATCTATTTATTATTTATTTATTTTGAAAAAAGTACAGGTGGTTTTTAGATATGAAGTTTCCGATAAGTGCATAATTTTTTAATTTATAGTTTCAAATTTGGTTGCCAATTATACCCTCTCCTCGACGAACTCATGCCGGCTCACCCTCCCCCTTCCGCCTGGGGCGGACAGTCAAATGCCGTCCCTGATCAGGGATAACATAGGTTTCGAACCGCGTCCCTGACAGGGAGTGCATACCATATCGGATGGGCCAAAGTGAATAATTCTGATGAATGAGTGAAGCCCAGTTTGGTTTGGTTCAGGCACAGACACGGAACGCCTCGTTACCGAAAGTAGCGGTGACTCTGGTGGCTTTGAGGCCCATCAGGTCGGGCAGCTGGTCAATGATGATCTCGCGCACTGCCTCGGTCTTGTGCACGCGCTCAATGCTGCGCCGCTGCCAGTCCGTCCAGTAGATGTAGTCTCCCAGCAGCGTGAAGCCGAAGATGTGGGGCAGCTTGTCCTCCAGCAGAACCCTCCGGTCCGTACCGTCCACGTTGATCACCTGGGGATGACAGGGGGCGCCACTGAGTCAGACGGCCAGGGACTTGAGCCTTGCGGTCAAGGCGCAACCACCCCCACACACACACACACACACACACACACACACACACACACACACACACACACAATGTCTTTCTTCACACACAGTGTCTTCTTATACACACACACACACACACACACACACACACACACACACACACACACACATTCTTCTTACACGCATACACACAAACACAATGCAATGGTCACCACATAGGCATTTGGCAGAGTGGATGGCATCGTTTATTCACACAAGCCCAGAACTGGAGGTAAACTTCATACAGTCACATTAAATCAGCAATTATTGCCGTCCTCATCTACCCACTGTTGTGAGAGCCGTGGGATAAATATTTGGACATTCCCAATTCTCTTGTTTTTTTTTTTTTTAATGCCAACTCAAACAATGCTATTTATACCAAGCCAAAAAAGGACTTAACCTATGACTACTGACAGAGAGTACATTTTCAAATATTTGTTGGTGCATGCATCGGATTGCCTCCCTTCCTGCCTGCGAGCGATATTCTGAACCAAAAGGTTTTGTTCAGACAAAGAGTATAAATATCCCCAGGGACACGCACCCACACCGCTGCAGAACGTATCGCATCCAAATAAATACATGCGCTGGTATTGCTTTCCAGTCACGAGGATTGCATTACCAAGTAGAAAATTAAGTAAAGGGATATGCGAAGTGGTGCCAAAGAGGGAGAGGAGGAAAAGTACATTTCGGAAAAGGCTGCAATCGTAGCTGCAGGATCTCCGAGCCCCCATTCCTGTCACCAAAAAAACCTGCCCTGTGAAAAAAACGACATGTTTCACATCGAACTGGTGTCAGCCGTGGCAAATATTTACTCTGACAGAGTAGAAACAAATAATATATATATATATATGCACAGCGTGGGGTGTACAGAGGAGGACGACGCCCACTTCGGACTGACCCTTTCCACGGGACGCCCAGGGCCCGGCTGGTCTCCCCCTCCCCCCTCCCTCCGGCATGCCGCCCGGATCAGAGGGTACCAGGGCTGCCCTCGAGGTGCCCCCGACCCCCGCTCTCCTCCAGCCCCTGGGAGTGGTGGTTTGGGGGCTGAGTAGCTGGCCCAGGCCTGTGAGTGAAGAGTTCAGGCCTGCCACGTCAGGGGAACCAGAGTCAACAGCAAACCACTGCTTGCACTCTCTCTCTCTCGTTCCCTCCCTCTTTCTCCTTCTCTTGCTTTCTCTCCGTCTCTTCCACTCTCTCCCTTGCATGCTTTCTTCCTCTCTCTCCCCTTCTCACACTCTCTCTCTGGTTACAGAAAGTCACATTTTAGTCACATTTTTTTCCTGCAAATGCAGAAGAGGATGTGGCTGGTTCCCCTCCACAGCGCTGAAGTGAACGTTGTTGGGAATCCCTGTAGAATGTGTCCGAGGGGCCTCTGGGGCGTCACCGTTTACTGGGAACATCGAAATGATTCATTTCCGTCTGCGCGCACAAGGGCCCCCTCATACCAGAAATGCATTAATAAGTCATTAAGGGTAAAGCTAATTCACATCAACGGTTTGAGAGTTGACGATCGCCCTTGGGGCGGGGTGGGGGGTTCCACGGGCAGTCTTGTGAGTGACGGGCGTATTAACGCCGCGTATTGTTCCTCGTGAAGGAGCTCTTAAAACAAGGACTTCCTGTGCGGTGTGGTTGCTGTCGCGAGCCCTTCCTGTGCGGAGCGGGGACTGCGCACGCGGAGATGGGGCGGCTGCCAGGGCCAGCTCTCAAGTGGTGTCGACTTGATTTATTCCTGTAATACAGTCCCCCGCTTCCTACAGCTGGTGGAGCGACTAACTTCCTTTCATTAGGGGGAAAAAAGGTTCCTTTTTTTTTTTTTTTTTTTTTTAAAGGAACGCAATTGGCACGTTGTCAGATGACTCGACCACTTTTCTCCTCATGACACAGTGCAGCGCTCATCGAATCACGAATCGAAGCCAGTCTCTCTCTCCTCCCCGCATCCCCTGAGAGGATGAGCGAGCGGCCGCCGAGGAGCAGATGGAGCAGACGGACAAACCGCCGTTACTGCCGGCGCTCTCTCTCCGACCGATTGTCCCATTCCCCAGAGCCACGGAGGATATGCAGACTCCGCACCGCCACATTTTTCCACGCATTTTTTTAAATGGCAATTCCACAGCGCAGGACGCTTCCACACCAGCCCCACGCGCCAGGGGACATTTACAAGAGCCTGGTACAGCTGAGCGACCCGATCCGTGCAGAACCTGAAACGAACCGAACTGAACCAAACCATGGCCCGGCTACTGCTTCTGCATCAATGCCCACACACTATTCTTTTTATATTTATGTTTTTTTTTTTTTTTTTTGTCTCTAATCGAGGTAACAGGCTGCTGCCCAGCCGCCCGTGTCCCCCCCCTCCTGTCCCGTCCACCCCGTCAGGAAGCTAAACGACCCCCACCTCCCCCATATGAAAAATCCCAGTTTGGGGAATTGCCACGTCGAAGCTGCAACAAGGTTTAGATTTTCACACTCCGTTCCAAAACTCCCGCTTTCCAAGTGGCTGGGCCAGCGGAGACCCGGAGAGGGTAGGCTGGAGGGGGGAGTTTAACTAGGCCCAAAAAAAACACGTCTGGCCCTGTTTTCACTGCAGCAAACGGTCAGGGGACAGAGGCCATCGAAGGCATCCAGACCTTGTGGTCTTCTGAACATTCTAGCTGATAGCTTGAAAGTGGAGGGAAAGTTAGAACAATCTTTCTGGGGGGGGGTGGAATGTAAATATTTACTACACTGGGCTTAATGACGGCGCTATCTGGCCTCCAATTAAAGAGCGAGGGAGCAGATTGCGGAGGGATGGGGAAATGTTTTAGTTTTTTTTGTAAAGAGAATAATTCCTCTCATCCCTGTCCATTTAGGGATTTAGCAGACGTTCTTATCCAGAGCAACTTACACAACTACATTTTTATACATTTTCCACATATTGCAGCAATTCAGGTTAAGCACCTTACTCACGGGTACAATGGCAGTGCCCCCACCTGGGAATCGAACCTGCAAACCTCTGGAGCTGCAAGCCCAGATTTCTGAACCGTTATACTACACCGCCTACCCCCAGATGGGTTATCTTTCTTTAACCATCTGAAAAGGATACAGCACAGTTGAAATATTACCCAGAGTCCTCCCTGGGAGAAGCACAAGCAGTAAATCTTCCAGCAGAACAGAGGCTCACGCAGGTTCTCAGCTTGCTGTCTTTACGAGGCGTTTCCAAGGCGTGGGTCCCCCCCTTGCGTGTGATTGGGACCCTCGCTGGACGGCGTGCCATTTCTGACGTGCGTCCATTTCCTGGTGCTCTTCGCCCCTTGGCAACACAGGACGTAGTTTGGGTGGTGGCGACCCAAAACGGGGGTGCAGAAAGACGTCATCACACATGTACCACAGGATTTTAGAGGGGGTCGGGCGGGCGGTGGGGGTTTAGCTGTGCTGGATGAGGTTTCGGGGGTCGGGGATGAGAGGCAGTGTGGGGGTGGGGGTGGATGTTGCGTGCGCGGCCCGCTTCTCCCCCAGATTTAATCCAGGTAGGACTAATGCTCGCAGCGTGGAGCCCTGTTCAGCTCTGCCCCTCCCCTCCCCTCCCCAAACTTCACTCTCCTCGCTGCGCATCAAAGGATTAAGGCGTGCAGCTGGTCAGTTCTGCGGGCCTATTCCAGGTTAACCCTTTCTGCAGCTGCTTTTGGGGGAGAAAGGAGGGGAGGGGCGGGGCGTAGCCGGCGAATCAGGCGTGGAGGAGAGAGGGAAGTGGCAGGGGCCCAGGGGCCGGCAGGGGGCCGAGGGGGGCAGGGGGCCGGGTGAACGCATGGCTGCCAGCAGCACATGGACTGCTCTGTGTCCTTCAGTACACACCAGCTGTGCAGGCTAATTTGTCTCCTGCTTAAGCAGGCCTCTGAGATCACTTTAACATGTACATATGCAGAGGTACAACGTTTAAAAAAATAAAAAAAAAAAAAAAATAAAGGAATTAACTGTACCCCCCCCTTCTCAATGGAAAAGAGTTACTAAGAATGAATTACTAGCATTCATTTTATATAATGTATAGTGCATGCAAATGAGAGCAAGGCATTCATGATTTGTTCCAAGAAAGGAAAACATGAACGGTGAGAAAACTCAGGTCCCGTGGATGGGAGGGCAGGTTTTTTCAGTCCCAGCCTGGAGACACTCAGGCTAGATCCACTTTGGAAGTCAAGATATTTTCCATTATTTTCTGTCCCATTGAATGTGGGCCCGGCCGAGGCCGAAAAACCCCCACTTTGATGGCTTTTGTATCAGCGGGAGTCTTTTTTCCCCTCATCTACAAAAACTCCATTCATTTTTAGAGAGACAATTAGACATGGCCAGCTCTTCTGAAAGATGGGAGTAACGTTTTTCTCCCTGGTCTTTTTCAGAGAGAAATATGCATGGTTTTTTTTGTTTTTTTTAATGCTGTGAGAACCCCCTTTTTCTCCACTGGGAAAACATGACAAAACAAAACAAAACAAAAACAGAGAAGTCTCATCTGCGATTCAGACATAAGTCAGGCCTCCAAAGGGCTCAATGAGAGGCCGATTCTAAACCCCGGTCCTTTTTAGTGCAACGTTACGGAGATGCAATGCAAATTCAATCTGTGAGCCCCCCCCCTGCCCTACACACACACACACACACACACACACACACACCCTCTAAGGCCAGGAGAGAAGTCAAGCCCTTCCATGGAATGTGAAATAACTCAACATGGCCAGGCCCAGTTGGAAATCTCAACATTTCAGTGAACAGAAAGCATGTTATTGTGCTGAGCAATATTCACAAGTTTTTCTATCGTCCATTCTTAGGACAGGACTTCACACCGACTCACCTCTGTTTTGTACACTAATTTGATCAAGGCTAACTGACCCAAAAGGCCTTTCTACATTTTCTTTTTGAATTTTTCATTTTTCTGAGCTATTCACCCCTTCAAAAGAAGTTGTGAATTTGATTTTACCTGTTCGCTGAACATAAAGTATCAATTATGTGGGAAACCATATTGGCCTTTTTATGTGTGGTGTTTTGAAACGTTTAGCATTTCCTTGTTTTATGATATATTTCGAAGTACACACTTGACAACGGACAGAATGACACTGGCAGCGGCACGATGGAAAGACAAATCAGAGATCTGTTAAGAAGGTACCTCCACATCCTCCTCCACCTCCCTCCCTCCCACCCTCCCTCTCTACCCAAAGGAGGAGAGAAACAAAAACGCCAGCACACACCACCATTTTTGGCCCATGCTGCTGCTGCTGCTGCTCCCCCTCTTCGGCTGGACGGGTTCCTGCATTCGAGTATCGCCTCAAACCTGGTGTTTTGTGTTACCAGAAACAGCACACAAATTACTGCCTCCACATGAACCCCATTACCTGCCAAATTTCATCAATAACCACCCCCCCACACATCCCAAATCCTCACACGCGCTGACCTCCCTGTACCCGATTGGCTTCGGGGGCCTAGCAGGCCCTGCGTGAGGCTTTGGCCCCGGCTTCTGAAACCTGCTCAGGGCACAAGCAATACTCTCTCTTTATCGTTGCCCACACAGCGCCAAAAACGGCGCGGCTTTAATTTCAACTCAATTTTGGCCATGCTTGGTTTTCTCCGATCCCCCGCCATCTCTAATCTCCTCTTACCCCCACCCCCACCACCCTCCCTATTCATGTCCACACTTTTCCCTCCCAAACTTACAATAATCAAGTCTCTTCCTCTCTGCCCAAAACGAAACTTGTTCAGCCAGCGGGCCATTTGAGTCTGGCCCACTTGGCTAAGCAGCCTCAATGCGAGCTGGGAAACTAAACCAGGGCTTAGCAGAGCACGCTCCCCACGCCGTCACCCTGACGTGATTGAGTGTCATTTATAAGAGACAGAGAGACAGAGAGAGAGTGAGGGAGAGGGAGTGAGAGAGAGAGAGAGGGAGAGAGAGAGAGGGAGAGACAGAGAGACAGAGAGACAGAGTGAGGGAGAGGGAGTGAGAGAGAGAGAGGGAGAGAGAGAGAGAGAGGGAGAGACGGAGAGACAGAGAGACAGAGAGACAGGGGGAGAGGGAGAGAGAGAGAGAGAGAGAGAGAGAGAGAGAGAGAGAGAGAGAGAGAGAGAGAGAGAGAGAGAGAGAGAGAGAGAGAGACAGAGAGACAGAGAGACAGGGGGAGAGGGAGAGAGAGAGAGAGAGAGAGAGAGAGAGAGAGAGAGAGAGAGAGAGAGAGAGAGAGAAATGTACGCGCGCACCTACTAGCGTGTCAACAACATGGCACATGGGCGTCTTGCGGGGAGGGGAATCATTTTGGAGAACTTTCCAGAGCTTCTCTCGGCCTCTCGCTTTCCCACTGATCTGCTCCTACTGTGGGAGCGCGGCTCGAGATGGCGTCTGGAGGCGATCGCTCGCAATAACCCCAGAGCGCCCGCCAGTAAACGTCTCGCTGCGCGCTCTGCCAGTCCCGGTGTGGAACGTGCCAGAGCGTAATCGCATCCGCATGTTGACACGCTCACGCTCACACGCGAGAACCTGCACCCGCCGATACACACGGCGGGGGCTAATAAATCGATTCGGCGCAAATCAAAGGCCCTTGTTTTAAAAAAACGGCGTCTTGTGAGGCGTGTGTAAATTCCTCACGCCAGTGCGGTCTGCAGGCACATGTGGGACGCGTTTCCAAACAGACAACTCCGACAGCTGCGGTGGCGACTGTTCACCACAACATCGCAATAAAAGGGGGGGGACTTCAACGCAATCATGTTAATAACCCGCAATAACATCCCAGAACAGAAGCTGGCAAGCGCACGACCCGCCCCCCAGGCCACCAGCAGCGGGCGCATCCCTCAGGAAATGAAACGGGTCGTGATGAAAACCGAAAAGGCGCTTTTCGGCAACATAAACAAGGTTCTCCGCTCTACCCCCGGGGCATCGAGCGGGCGGTGGACGGAACGGCGGGTTCGATGCGGTCCGCATTCGTTTGGGGGGCTGACACCCGCCCCCTCCTCGGCATGTCCGTTTACTCAAAAGTAGAGACAGCGGCTCTTTTTTTGTCATTTTTTAATTTTCTTTCCATTTTGTATTTCCACCGCTCACGGTCTCAAGTGGGCAGACCCCATTAAGGAAGCCGTTGTTTGGATGAGCGATGCCGCCACCTCCGTCCACCATTCCCCCAAAAGTCAAGAGCGTTTTAAACAATACCGCGCAGCTGCTCTAAACAAGTGGTTAAGAGAGATGGAGCGCTTCCTGGAAAACTCATAATTGTTTATTAGCTTTCAACACTATAACAATGTTGTTTTTTTTGAAGAGGGGGATTTATAATGTGAGAATGGATATGTGGTAGTTTTTTTACCCTCATCCAGCAACACCTCTGACAATGATTTCTCTTTCACACGCATGCAGTTGGTTCATTCTGGTCATCCAGCTCTTGTCCTCTTTAACGTAGAGAAGTTCAGTGGCCCCCCCTGAGCCATTCAATCTGAACTTGGAGAAATAGAGAAAAGTCAAATCGCAGTCAATGTGATGACTGCCTTTTTAGTTGAATTCAGACAACGATTGACAGCGTGCTAAATCTTTAGGCATTCAGTCTGGCGGCACTAGTCTGGAGAGTCACTGCCAATGTATGCCATTTACATTGAAGATGTGGAGCCAAGCAAGGTTCCATGTGGCTCAGTAGGTAGAGCATGGCATGGAAACGCTTCGGGAAAAGATTCCCATTGGGACCGCATATACAAAAAAAAAAAAAAAAAAAGTACTTTGGATAAAAGCATCTGCTAAATGGCGCATATATATATATATATATATGTTCCAGCGAGTTCTCGGAGCGGGAGCTCGCGTCCAATGAGAAAGCCAAGACTGGTGGACATCACACGCTCTGTCACTCCTCACGTGTGTAGTTTACCCATAATGCTGCTGGACTGGACACTGCTGAAACTGACCTCTGGGAACTAACCGCGGTCTGTGTCCCTCTCTCACCCTCAACCTGCCAAACTCTAAGCTAACCCCTGGCTGAAATGGCCGACACTCCTTTGCATTGAAGTGCACTCGTTCTCCTGGCGTGACTTGTGCCCCGTGGAGCTGGGGAGGGAGGGGAACGTTGGACCACGCCACCCCGTGGCACACGGACCGGAAAATATTGCGCAAGTCAGGTGTGTTTTATACCCTCGCAAAGTCGAAAGACAAAACAGACAAACCCCCACCAACCTCCATCCCGAGTAAAGCCAAACACAGCTTGGCATATCAGCATCAAAGAGCTCGCCGAAGCCAATGAATCCAATAACAGCAACAAACAGCGTTACTAGGCAATTTACTACTTTGGACGGGGTTATTACAGAACTGTTTTTTTTTCTTCTTTTTTTTGCGTGTGAGCTCATAATTCACCCCACAAAAAAACTCTCATGTGTGAACAAAGTGCTGCTCTGGTGTGTATCCTGTAATGAAAAGAAATGGCCAGGTTTCGGGGTGGGTTGAAGTAAAAGAGTAAGGCGTGAATGGGGTCATTCACAGGGTGAAACTTCTGCCAGTCGCCAGAAGGCCCAGTGAAGCAGATACAGAGGGGCTAGAAACAGAGCTGAAATGGGGTCAACACCGGCGGCGGCCATCTTTTTTCACCAGATCACCCAGAGTACACGCTTCTGACTTCAGTGCACTTACATGTACAGAGACAGGTTTTTCTTTTTCTTTTTCCCTCTCCTCTCCCTCTCTCTCTCCTCTCTCTCTCTCTCTCTCTCTCTCTCTCTCTCTCTCTCTCTCTCTCTCTCTCTCTCTCGCTCTCTCTCGCTCGCTCTCTCTCTCTCTCCTTTTAATAAAGCGAGGGACTTTCATTGCCTGCAGCAACAGGAGAACACGGTTTTGCTACAGAGCCAACCGCGCTCCACAGACGTTGGGTTGGGCTCGTCTCCAGCCCTTTAACTCTTAATCCCGTGAGAGGAGGAGGAGGAGGAGGAGGCAGCAGCAGGTATGACAGAGAGTCTGTGGAAGGAGCAGGAGGGGGGAGGTTTTTGTTTTTGTTTACTTGGGACTTCTTTGCAGGAAATTTGTGCCCTGTCTGAGAATGGCGTGGGGGGGTTTACATGCGACTGTGTTCGGCCTCTGCCTACTGGCGGCTGGGCCCACTGTTCACCTCCCCCCTGCCCCCCCCAGGCTCAGGAGGGCCATTCACACCCCAGGACAAAGCTGGCTCAGTCCCGGGCCTGTGAAAGGTGCGGGAGCCCCCCCACGGACGCCATCATCGTCACGGCCGCAGTTTCAGACGGGGGCGCCCGGCGAAGAATCGGCCGCAAATCAAGTTTCATGGCTCGGCCCACGGTCACAATGTCGCCAGGCTGCCCGAGCGGCGCTTCAGAATGGCCCTACGGAGGGGGGGGGGGGCGGTGCTGATCCCTTTCTAAAGCCCGATTTTACCAGCGTCAATCATAGAACAATTCCCCCCAGCACTGCCCCAGTCTGTGGGGTGTTTTTTTATTTGCATTGTTGTAGCAAAACCATAAAACCACCACAGAATAATGTGCACCAGTTTAACAGAGAGAAGAGAAAAAAACACACCAAGAAACCTCTGTTCCAGAAACTTCTAACAAGTACAATATTTACTCAACATATATACATATATACATATAACACAAATTATATATATGTATATATACTTTTTTGTGTTTGTGAAAAGGTGACAAAACTGATCCATTTCAACAAACGGTCTTAAAAATCTTTAAAAATATATAAATTGTGGATTTTTTATCCCGGGAAAAGCCCCACGGAATGGCCTTAATGAAGAGGCCTGCAGCAGGAAAGACAAGGCTGGACGGAAGAGTTAATTCTGCATTTACTGGAAATGATCTGGCGCTAAAAGCACATTTTTTTCAAGGGCTCACTTTGATTCCATTGAGGGGCGCGTTCTCTCCAGACTTCAAACAGGCGGCAAAGAAAGCTTTCTCACTGGGCATGGAAGAAATATTCTAAACTAAAGATGGATGCCCCCCTCCCCTCCCACCTCTACACACCCCAATACCCACCCACCCCCCACCTCAACCACCAGAAGAACAGAGCACTGATTCAAACAGAAGAAAGATGTCAAGGCCTAAAACATCCCCTTCTTCGGCAGCAGATGGCTGTGTCCAGGGAGGGCTCCCCCCCTCAGCCCCCCCCCGCGTTCCCTCGTTCCACGACTTTAAAAAAGAAAAACATCTTGTCTTGTGTTCCGTGTTCTGTCACTCGCAGCCCCGACACATTCACAATTATGCAGATCCGCCGAACACATATGGCGGCCAATCAGGGGAAACAAAACGCTCGGCAGAGGCAGAGACCGCGGCCCTCGGCAACAAAGAGGGATTTTCTGCCTTTACAAACGACACATCAGTCAAATGAGTTATCTTCAGCATCTCGACGCAGAGGGGGGAGGGAGTCGCCGGTAACATCAGAGGGATCGGGGAGGGAAAACAGGGGGAATTGGATTCCTCAACAAAAAAACAAAAAAAAGGAGAAAGGAAAAGAAAAGAAAAAAAACAGGGGCGAGAGAGACTGAAATAAAAGCTCACAATTCCCGCACTGTTTAAGAAAAACCTTCCAGTCCCGAGCGCCAATAATTTAGCCTTCTTTCACAAGTGAGGAACCGGAGATGAAAGGGACACGGTTCCTGGAAGGGTTTCAAAAAAAACGGGAGCTTTCAGTGGCACATGTACAGAGACGGAGAGAGCGCAGGGCCGCAATCACCATTTCAAAACTACACTTTTTCTCTCTCTCTCTCCCAAAAAAAAAAATATTTGGGAGCTCCACCACAAAATCAAAGTTTTGCAAAGGTATGCACACACACACACACACACACACACACACACACACACACACACACACACACACACACACACACACACACACACACAGAGAGAAAAAGGTTCAAAGCAGTACATCGTGTGAATGTAGCTCGCGTTTCCAGCTCTAAAAACACGTCCTTAGCACATACACACAATCAAGGAAGAAAGGGAACAGATACCAAGTAAGAATTTCCAACAAGAGCAAAAAACCTTTTTTGGAGAAAAGCTCCTGTCACCGACACAGAAAACCTAGGGTAGAAAAAAGAAAGAGAGAGTGAAAGAGAGAAGAGGGGGGAAAGGAAAGAGACTGAGAGGAGGACTACAAAGCTTCCAGACTTCCATTTATAACCATTCGGGCAGTGAATGGGCGCATTCCAAATGCCAGAAGGCACTTTCAAAACCTTTCATTCAAGACCCAATGTTGGTTGGTTTCATGTATAAAACCCCCACCCCTCCCCAAAAAAAGGTAAACAGTAACATGTAAATGCCCACTTCTGTGCTGGAAAAATGGCCCATAATCATTAAATAGGTGTGGGAGAGAGAAAGAGAGCAAAAAAAAAGAAAAGCTAAAGAGAGAACGCTTAACAAAAAAACTTCATTATGCAAAAATCTTTAATGAGAAATTACTACTGGCTTTTTTGTGTGTGCGAGGGGTGGAACAAAACAAAACAAAAAAAAAGAAATTAGCGACAAGATTTGGCCCATTAGCACTTCAACCAGGTCCCTATTTTAAGCATAAAGTGTGTCTGTGGAATTAAGCTCCCCCGCGCTTTCTCATTAGCTGACTCAGAAGAACCCACTTGTGAATAGGAGGAGGGGGCACACACTCGTCAGCTGCTGGGAGTCTCTGGAGCCAGCGCTGCCACAGAAAGTGTGCATCTGCTGAGGACCGGGGCCCCTGGGTGGCCCCCAATCGGCCCCCATTGTGCTGCAGAGAGCCAGGGGCCAGGGTCACCCCCCCAGAGCACACCCATGGGGGCTCGCCTTCCCCCGCCCGCTGCCCCAATGGTCAGCTACGTCACGAAAGACAGCAGGGCAGGCCACACCCCCCCTCCCCCCCAATAAACTTTAACTCGATCTTTCGAGCTCACAAAGTGGCACTGTCCCCGAGCTTTGAGTTGCATTTCTCCATGCCTGAGAACCGTGTCACAAAGGACTTATCCAGACAAAATATATATATACTTTTAAAAAGTACTACTGTGCACATTAATCGTGATCAACTGCATCTACAATTCCTATCACCTTCTTTGGCATCAACATTGTCCCGTCCCATTAGACAGCAAAGGAAAGATTTTTTGGAAAAGACCTCAGAACTGACAACACTACGGACACCGCTTACGAAAACACAAAAAGCAAAGGAGCAGTTCATTTGCAGCTTATTTTTAACCCCTTTACTTGAAAGCCTCCTTTAAATGGCTTTAAAAATAAAATACCAAAATGCGTTTGTGCCCCGATGTCAGGCATGGCCACGAACGGATTGCGAGTCCCAGTCTGACATCCCGAACTGACAAAGAGCCCTTTCTGCATCTGCCCCCACCCGGGTCACTTCCTGCAGGGTACCAGGATGTTGTCACCCTTTCAGTAACACTTTCCCTGGAGCCGCAGAAAAACACTTCAGATGGGAGAGAAAAATCAGGGGGGGAGAAAAAGACATATTTCCCTGCCTCTGCAGCTGCACCAGAGCCAGCCAAGAATCATGGACCCAAATCTCAGAAGAGAGGGAGGGAGGGAGGGAGGGAGGGAGGGGGCGTCGTAGGGGGAAACTGCACGTGGACACGACTGGCCCCTGATTGAGTATAATATCTCGGCGGGGGGGCCTAATCCCTTTCAGCCGCGTCTCATTCAGCTGGCCCCGCGCGCCGGCCCCATTAATGAAAATCAACACTTTTTCCTACGCGTTCCTTTCGTTTCCTTTTACTCTCTAAATTAAAAGCCCCAGCACCCTCTCTCTCTCTCTCTCTCTCTCTCTCTCCCTCCCTCCCTCCCTCTCTCCGCACAGGTAAGGTAACTCAGCAGTGACGTTTGTGCATACGCGCGCTCCTGTCCGTGCAGAGACACCGTATGGAACCCCCCCACCAGCTCCTGCCCCTCCCTCAGACAGTGGTGGTGGCACAGCCAGGAGCTGTGAATGTTTTTAGAGTTAGAGGCTGTGATGTTCCCCTGGGGGAGGGGGGGGTGCAGGGAGAGCCCTGTAGACCTCTGTCACGCACAGGCCTGACAGGTCCTGCCAAATATCTCTCTTACTCTCTCATCCTCCTCTCCCCCTCCCTCCTCTCTCTCCCTTCCTCTCTCCCTTCCTCGCTCTCCCTCTCTCTCTCTCTCTCTCCCTTCCTTGCTCTCCCCCTCTCTCTCTCTCTCTCTCTCCTCTCTCTCTCTCTCTCTCTCTCTCAGGGAGAACACATATATCATAGTATGATGAGCAATGTGCAGGGGTTTACAGCGATATGGGGGCAGGTTCTGAAGTTTGAAGTCTGGATTGGTCATGCATGTGTGTATTGGGCCTCTGACAGGGTACTGGGTATCAGAGATGTGACTGATATAATAGGGTCTGTCCAATACAGTTGTGATCAAATTCTCTCTCTCTCTCCCCCCCCCCCTCTCCCTCTCCTTCTCCCTCTCAATCCCTCTCTCTCTCTCATCATTCATTTTGCTTAGCTTTACACACAATGTTAATAAAGAATGCATGTTTGTTTTCATGCACTTGGGTACGATGCCCCCCCTCTAAACTTTCGCCTTTTTGTCCTTTTACATTTTGCTTCACCTTGCCATGTCAACAAAGATAGACAGAGGGCACGTGTATTTGTCTTTGTGACGCGGAAGTGCTTTGTTTTCTGTGGAATGTGTTTTTAATTTACGTTTTTAAAATTCCATTTTCTTATCAGCTAAAGCACACAAACAAATATGGCCCATATTTGAGTGGCCTGGATCAACAGACAGAAACAAACACAAGCACAAACATGTTACATCGCTCATGGGAAGAGAAACACCAGCTCTCGAGTACCCGGCCACCGAGGGGACCGCACTACTGTCAGACGGATGGCCCCGGCAAACGAGGCACAAGTGCTGGCAGCAAGCACGAAGAGGAAGTGAGCAAAGGCACAAAATGGCTGCCTGGACAGCTTGAGTTTCAGTCAGTGACACTCCAGATAAAGGACTTTCCATAAAGCCATGTGAAACCCAGGCTTGCAGGGAGTGGTGCTCGCAGAGACGAAAGGGGTGCGGGGGAGGGGGGAACCGCAGGAGCGGATGCAGGGTTTTCGAGAGCACGATTGAGAGAGATTGTCCAGGCAAGCCTCCTGTTCCTGGAGCGCGAAGGGTTAAACTGCCCATGGCCCTCGCTGTTCGCTCCACGCTTACGCAAGCGGAGCCCATGACCGAGTCCAACATGGCCGCCTCGGTATTCCGACACCCCAGAGCTTGTTCATACAGGTAGCCCAAGCTGACACCATGGAGACACACAATCCTACTCAAGCTCAGCACTGCAAACCCTGTCCCAGCATTCAGTGGGGGGGGGGGGGAGCACCCTGCTCCACCTCCCTGAAACTTTGTGACCAAAAAAAGCCTTTTTATAAAAATGTAAAAGATTAAAAAATGTAAAAAAAATAAGACTTGAGACAGAACTTGAGGCGACCAGACAGACCGGATTTCAAGATGGTTTCTCCTTCCCCCCCAATACAGGAAACAAGGTGGTTAGAGGGGGAAGGTTTTACATGAACTAGGACGTGAGAAAGAAAGCGACCGGCGAAACTAAAACGGACGTGGGAACGAGACCTAGGATTTGAGGAGCAGGGGCCAATGGAATCTGCACATTCCGGAGGGGCTGATAGGGCGAGCAGGTATCGCACAACCTCCTTGACATTCCACCACAGTTCCCACCAGCGGTCAGATAACGGAGGGGCCTACGTCTTTTCCTTATCCTGGAATGCAGGCCTAAGGCGTTTCGAAAACATCAACAGGGCCTCAGGGAAAGATAAACACACCACGGCAGAACAGACAAATAAAAAATATAAAAATAAACTATATGAACTGGCAAAGGGGCTCAGATGGCATTTTGTGCTAAACACAGGTAGGTGAAAAAGTGCCTACCTGTGTTTAGCACAAAGGGGGGGGGGCACAGGCACAAAAAGGAGGAAACGCTTAATTTTGTGGCACATGGGCAGTGGTGGTTACAGCAGTACAGCGCTCTGGTGCAAAATGGATGCTGTCTAACACTGGGTTCACTGGACTGGGTGCCCCCCCTCCCCCCTGCACGGGGCTGGGTGGTGAGATGAGGTCGGTCACCCCCCCCCCCCCATCGCAACTTCCACTATTATTATGAACGAGGACAACCCATCAGAGTACTCCAAACCCCAAAATCCTGCAGCAGAATATAGGACTTCCACGCCACATTTTCACACCGCCCTGCATTCCCTGCCTACCTCGATCTTGTCGGTCTTGGCGTCGCCCCAGTAAAGCTTGCCGGCCGCGTAGTCGATGGCGAGCCCGTTGGGCCAGCCCAGCGAGGAGTTCAGCAGAACCACGCGGTCCGTTCCATCCAGGTTGGCCCGCTCAATCTTGGGCTTCTCACCCCAGTCGGTCCAGTACATGTAGCTGTGACAGAGAGAGAGGGAGAGAGAAGGAGAGAGAGATGGGGAGAGAGAGATGGAGAGAGATGAAGAGATGGGAGAGAGAGAGAGAGAGGGAGGGAAAGGGACAGAGAGAGAGAGAGCGGGGGAGAGATCGAAGGAGAGGGAGAGATGGGGGAGAGAGGGAGGAAGGGGGACAAAGAGAGAGAGAGAGAGAGATCGAGAGAAAGAAGGAGAGAGAGAATGCAGTTGAACGAGGTGCCCAGTCAAGCCTAGAGATGGACACAAAGAGCAGGCCCATCCGACACGGGGCGAGGGGGCCTTGCGGAAGACGGGCCGGTGATTGTGAGAGAGAATCCAAAAAGGCCCTTCTTGTGTGGTCCGAACTGCCAAACCCACCAACGGGGAAATTAGGTCACAGTGTTTTAAAAACTCTCCGTACACTGGTGAGAAATTAGACATGAACATTGGCGAGCACACTGTAATGATAAAATAGGCTCTCCTCCACGTTGCGTGCTTACGAGGCATTTACGCCGGGAAATAAACGGTTATACCTCACTAAACACAATTCAATAATTATGGTTACAGCAGTAGGCCGCAAGCCTGACCGTTAAAGTAAATAATGAGCAGGCGCGGCAGCCTCTGAAGAGCCAGGCGAATGCGCGGCCCCAGTGAAGCTCAACACCATTGTTAGCGGAGCTGCAAACACTACGGACCGTAAAACCAATTTAAATAGCAGCAAAAACAGATGTAAAAACAGGGGGGGACGACACATTACTGGAGCTAGCCATCTTTAACAAGCTTGCACTTGGAATTTGTTTATACGTCGAATATTCTTCATCTCCCAAAAATATACAAATGTTCAAGCCAAACAAACACGTTTACATTTTATCCACTTATTACAGCTGGATATTTACTGACCCAAATTCAGGTCAAGTGGCTTGGCTCAAAATGACCACTAGTGATAGGTGATAACAAAAGTGGGTGGAGCTACCATTAACTCACTGATTTGAACCAATCATTGTGATTACTTGTGAAGAGCAAACCCATTTGATTGGCTCAAGCAAGTCAGTGATCAACAGCCAATTGTAGCTCCGCCCATTTTGGTGTCACGGCAACCTCATTCCCCCACCACTAGGTGCGCAACAGCAAGTGCCCTGACTTGGGTCTTGAACCTGCAACCCCACGAGTCCCAAGCCCAGCTTCCCGAACCACTGCGCCGCACTTACCCCCCGACCGGGTCCAGGACAATGGCTCGGGGCTCCTCTAGGTTCTCTGACACCAGGATTCGGCGGGACGTCCCGTTGAGCCGGGTCACCTCGATGCGGTCCGTCCCGGTGTCGGTCCAGTACAGGTTGCGGGCGACCCAGTCCACGGCGATGCCGTCGGGGTGGTTGATCTCCGTGGTGACCAGGGTCTGGGCATCGCTGCCGTCAATGCGCGCGCGGCGGATGGCCTTTACCTCGTCGTCAGTCCAGTACACGTGGCCGTCCACGGGGTCGTAGTCGATGGCAATGGCATGGCGGATATCGTCCACCTGCAGGACGATGTCGGTGAAGTCCGGCAGGTCCAGGGAGATCCGGCGCAGGTCGGTCCGGCGGGCCAGCAGCAGAACCTCCTCGGCGCCTGGGGTTTCGAAAGAGAGAGGATTGAGGACGCGGGGATGCGGTTCGAAACCAGTCTCTGCCAGACCAGCCCTGGTCGTTAGCATTTGGCTATCCGCTCGTGAGGGAGGGGGGAGGGTGGTCGGCACAAACTCGCTGTGAAGCACGTAAGGGTGTCTCCAGAAAGGGGGTCGGTGAGTTCTGTCCAATCCCAGCTGGGCAGGGGTGGGGGGGCTCGTTGGAAAAGGGCGGACCGGGCCTATCTGTCAGAACCAGTAGTGGTGCCCCTCGACTAGCATGCGCAATACTGCACCCATTTAATTTACCCCTCATTTACTCAAGCATTGCCTTTACTTTGGCTGTCACCTGTAGGTCTGCCTGTCCACGAACATCTGCGTGCTGTGTATGACACACAAATGAATTTCCAACAGGATGCAGTGAGGTCATCACCATCAGAACGATGACAACGGAGATCTGCGTGGACAACAAACCTGCGCAAAACTTCAAAACGCACGCATTCCATTTCACAAGCAAACCACCAAGCGTTTCGCCGGGCGAAGAGAGCAGACACCAGCGAAAAGCGCACGCATAGCTCTCATACTGAAGTCATGTCGGACACGTTTAGGCGTGTTCCAATTTGCAGCCGCCATTGTTGTGGATCGGAGCGCTTTGTTCAGCGGGAGGTGGGGAAAATGCGACGAGTGGCAGGAGCATGTCTGCCAATGTCAGAAAAAAAAAAAAAAAAGCCAAAGGACCCAAACACAAGACCAGCCCGACAGCATTCCTCCTCTCAAACCCTCCCCAGGTACCTGGTCTATCAGCGCCCGCGATCGACAGCGCGGTCTGAAGGCGCATTCTTAAACCTGATTCACACCAGACAGGCCCCCCGATTAAAATACCCGGCAGCCAGGACAAAATGGGTTTTTTTTGTTCGTTTTTTTACGTTCTGTAATTTCTCAGCGAAGAGTCACACACACGGTGGAGGCAATTAGGTTCAACTTTTATTCATTTAATTATTTATTTATGTATTTATTTGGGCTCCCTTAATTTCATCTCTCGCTTTAGCGCGTTAGCGAGTCGCGCTCCAGCGCTCTCTGAAGGCCAGCTGCCCAAAACGAAGCCTAATGAGAAGAGAATAAGAACAGGCCCCCACAGCGGGGGAGGGGTGCGGCGTTTGCTTCTTTTGTTTTTAATCTGTCCCTCGGCCCACTTTACATCTGACAAGTGACAAGACGTCTCAGGGGACAACAAAAAAAATCCCCCCACAACAAATGCCTTCGATTTACCCACCCAAGCTACACAAATGAGGAGCAGAGACAGAACGCTCGGCTGTTTCTAATCCCCCCGGAATACTCCCCTCTTCCTCTTGCCCGTCCGCTAATCAGGTTGCGATACAATGGGGCATTGTTTTGTTTTTATTGTTTTTTTTGGTTTTTTTAAACATTCGATGGTTTAGTCGTCGTTGACACCGTTGGAAGCCAGCTTAATCCCAGAGTCGCTCTGAATATATCCGTTTTGTGTAAATCAGGGCACCGCCTGTCGCCTGTCGCCTGTCCCCGCGCTCGGACGCAGAAATGGTTTCTGGGACAGGACAGTAGAATACGGCCCATTGTCTCCCCGAGCCTGGGAACGCAAGGCCCCAAATGGTAAGAGTTACAAAATCAAATAGAGCAGTTCTGGAAGAGGACAGTCTTTTCCTTTTTTTTTTTTTTTAAAGAAGAGAATGCGTGGTCTTTAATGGGTGTGTGTGGGGGGGTGCAGGACAATGGTGCATTCTGTGCTGCAGGGAAGCACAGAGGCTGGGAAAATCGGTGGAGCCCCAACCCCCGCCTGTCCAGCCCGCCTGTCCACGAGAAGCTAGAGTGCAGCCTTAATTTTAGATTGGAGGACTTAATGTTTAACTCATTGTTTACCCCTGCCAGGGAATGTCCACACAGAAAACAGTGGGCACTTAATAAACACACGTTCTGGAGGGGGCGTGTTTACACAATCAACAACGCAGAGCCATTGAGTAATCCCAGGGCAGGACATTCTGTTTCTGTTCAAATAAATGTCATTACTACCTTTATATACAAATGAGGACTGCAAGGGCCTGACCCCATAAATCTTACAACAGTCATCAGTTCTGGAGTAAGAGAGAGGGAGAGGGGGGTTGGGGGTTCCTTAAAGACCCAGTCCACAGTGGGGGGGGAATGTAAACAGTCGCTGGGCAAGTCAAACAAGCAGGCCTCACCCTTAAGGATGAGCCAGGGCCGTCTCCAGTAAACACACAAACGGAGCGGGGCCTGATTAGGCCCGGCATCCTGGATAATTGGTGTGCCTTGGAGCAGGGTTCTGGGGGGGTGGTGTGGGGGGTCACGGTGCAGGGGCCCTGACCTTCACCCAGTAACACAAACATCCCGGGCCGAGGTGGAGCGGGCGGGTAGGGGGGAGGAGAACCAGGCCCTGGCAGAATGGACCATTGTTTTCACAAGTGTTTTTTTGGGGGGGGGGGCACTCCTGGGATGGTGGAAAGTGTTCCATTGCCTCTCCCCCACAACCCCCACTCTCCCTCTGCCGTAAAACGCCGTGGTCCACTGAGCCCCGGCCCCCAGCACCCAAGCGGCTCGGTTTCGTGCCCTCGTTTGTGCCAAAATAAAAGCCCGGGACCCCGCTCTGATGCTCGCACACTGCACGGTGTGCTGTACTTGTTTATTTTAGTTTTTTTTTTTTAAGTCTAATTTTAAGTGACCCATACGGGGGAACGCTTTGACAACGTTTACAGTGAGAGAGCGGAGGCATGTTCACGGACTGACATCACTCACGAGCCGGGGGAGACAATGGGCCGATTGTGCGGCGTGCTGGACGGACCCAGAGGCAGAGAGAGGTTAAACGCGCCGGGAGAGAGAGAGAGCTCTTAACAGAACCTGATGGCCTCGCCCGCCGTCGTGCGAAACCCGACAAACCCTCGGAGCAGAAACTTCGGTGGAAAAACGACACCCTCCCACATCGCCACGGGATGAAAACCCGCCAACAAACAGCTCCAAAGTGCCTGCTTAATCCCCCCCCCTCCCGGACACTCTCTGGAAAAATGCAGAAAGGTTCGCGTGGAGACAGACTTCCTCTGCTAAATTGGATTTGCAGATAAAACAAATAAAACAACAAAACAAAACCAACAGCTGTAAATAAGCGGAGGAGCACGGAGCAGCTTCTGGGTTCCGGGGGGGCCGCTGGCATGTTGAGACAATCCGAATTAGCAGCGAGCGGCAGGGTGAATGACGCATTGAGCAGAACGGGGCGCACAGGGGCCATCTGCCACAGATTAGGCCTGTCACAGTCCCCTGCCTATGACTACACTCTGAAGTTTTGTGGGAGCGGCCTGCTCCCCACAAACGTCTCAATTGAAACGGCACCGTATGACGAAGGGGGGGGGGGTGAAACGAAAATCCAATTATACGCTTCATTAATGTGGACGTCACAATGCAGCTAATGTACATTAGGATCCCACCCTCCACCCTCTTGCCTATTTTAAGAAATGGGGCAATGTTTTTTTTGTATTTATTTTTTTGGCAGAAATAGTTTGGAGCTTTTTGTCCTATTTTTTAATTAATGTCGCATGGTAACATCTGCCCTGGTAACATCTGCTGTTTAATTTTCAATGCGGCAGAAAGTGAAGGGGGAAAGAAGAAAAGTCGGGGAATTCCTCTTATTTCCCCTGATTAAACGGTCGACCCAAGATACAGCAAGCCATCGGCTCCTTGAACTGCAGCTACCCTGTTAGCGCGAGAGAAGCCTTCTCTAATGACGGACCATGATGTGTCCAAATTAGGGGAGTGCACCTCTCTAATGACGGACCAAACCATGTGTCCAAATTAGGGGAGGGCACCTCTCCAATGAGGGATGAAAGCATGTGTTCTGGTTCTGGTTCTTACCGGGCCGGCAGTTCTTCCCGTCCTCCTGCAGCCGGACGCCGGTGGGACAGGCGCAGCTGTAGAAGGGCTCCACCGGAGAGAGAAGGCACAGATGGGAGCACCCTCCATTCCCATCACTGCAGGGGGTCTTAACTGCGGGAGGAAAGAGAAAAGGGGCACAGCGTCACTCCTCTGACACACGCCGATCGCTTTAACCGCGCTTAAAATCGCTCGTATACTCCCTTAGACCAGGGGTGGCAATGTAGTAGAATGGTTAGGGAACTAACTCAAGAGTTTAACTCCTGCCCCAGCAGGTTCAATTCCCAGCTGGGGCAGTACCTTGAGCAAAGGTACTTAACCTGAAATTCTTCAGTAAATATCTACTGTATAAATGGATTGTATGTAAGCTGTGTAAGTCGTACTGGATGAGAGAGTCCGTTAAATACGAAAATGCAAATGAACGTGTACCCACAAATTTCCCTCATCCACTCTCCTAGTTCTTATTAAGAACATAAGAACATAAGAATACATAATGATGGGAACGGGCCGTTCAGCCCATCTAGGCTCGTCACGTTCTAATCTAAAGAGTATCCAGTACTGCATCTACTGCGGAATTTGCCTTTAACTAATTTCCACCTGTGGCCTCTTCTTCTGTTGACCCCACTTATCTTATTGCAGCAGGTTTACAGAAGGTGCTTAAAGGAACATCATATCATTTACTTCAAAGTAGTGCCTACACCCTAAACCCTACACCCTGCACACACAGGGTGTGTGGTCCCCCCGGCAACAGCTTGCATGGAGACGAACATCAACGTTAAATGAAATTCAAACATCCATTCCATGCATGAAATATTGCAGCTTTGCCGCAAATACGTGGAGTGCGGGCGGGCGGTCCCGCTCGGACGGTGGGAAAAGTAACGAGCCAAATAAAAAGAAAAATAGGGTGGAGAAATAACAAGCAAAAAAAGAAAAACAACAACTCACAATCCTGACCTTTTTTGGGCAGGAAAAGAGGGGCGCGAAAGCCCCTCCAGGTGTTTTACCGCTCCGACCGCACGCTTCCCAGAAACCATCGCAGACGGTTTATAAATAAACCCCAGCGCCACAGCGGGGCCCACATTTCTCGGGCCTCCCGATTGGCTGATTTATCGCCACGGTGCCACACGCTCGGAACAAAGCCGCCCTCCCGTTTCGTTCTTTTTTTGCGGGTGCTTCAGGAGGGATTTTTGGGGAATTTTTCCACCTGCCCCACCACTGGAAGATTTAAGATTTAAGAGGGAGGGTGGGGGAGAAAGAAGAAGAAGAGAAAGAGCTGATCTGTCTTTCCCGGACAGCGACGGAATGCGAAGGAAACGTCAGCAGGTGTGATCATTTCCTCGTGCAGCGTATTTTTCACTTCCACCGGCTTTTGCCCGCTGCCAACCAAAGCAGGGTGCGCCATGGCTCAGCCTGTTGGCACGGGGGAGGGACCGTCAAAGCAGTCTCATCACCCCCTACCACACCCCCTTATCCCCGAAACTGCAGCTTCATCGAAAACGGCACAGGGTCAAGGTGGGCCTGCGTTCGGTTAATAATCCACAGCTGTTACAATCCATTTGTGCAATAACGGACGTGGGGGGGCTGTCAGCTCAAAGGGCAATGGTTGATTGTCCCACTGGAAAAATGATCAGCATTTTAGCTTACGGCTATCGGATAACATGCATGTTTAATTAGCGCTTGAGACAAACGCTAAGCTTTCTGGAAATAGCCGAGCGGGTGTTTGAAAAAAAAAAAAAAAAAAAAGGAAGAAAAAAAGAAAGAAAAAAAAATACAAGAGGCCTTTGGACACAGAGCCACCAGGAGGTTCGACAGCGAGGCTCATCCGGACACGTTTGGGTCCGTCCAAATCCACCCTTATCCTGAGTGTCGTTTCCCCCTCCCTGTTGGGACCACCCTTTCAAAACAGAGGCTACACCATGGCACCAACAGAAACCGGTGTGTGACAGCGAACGGTGTTCATGCTTTCGTTTAAAAGTTTGTGCGTCGACGCAGCGATGAAAAGTTCCAAAGACACAAAGAAGCCTCAATGCAGAAACGTTTTACTTTACAAAAACGTGACAGAGGAACGGTGGCTCACTGCACGGCACAAAGACGGACAACCGGCAAAGATGGACAACCGACAACCCCCCCCCACGAGAGAGCACACCCTGGGCTGATATTACCCCCCTCCCCAAGCTCTAGGGCCCTGGGCCAGGCCTTGGCTAACACACCTATGGGCCGGACCAAAGTGACTCTGGCGACCCCGCCAAACAACACCACAGAGCCGTGAGAAAAAGGAGATAATGGTACAAACAGAGGTGTCCTTGGGCCTCGATTTCAGGCCACAATCAGCCAAGGCGAGGCGAGGGGGGGGTGGAGAGGTTCAGAGAGCTGAACGCGTGGAATGGCCCCGCGTAAATCGCCGGCCGTGTTGCCGGGTCACGCCTTATCTGGCATTCCAGAGATAACGCAAAGCAATGCGCCTCAGCCCAAGACTGGGGAGGAGTGTACACGCACTGCAGCTGCAGCCCTCTCAACCCCAAACACACTGCGGACCATATTCTCCCCGCAACGAGGGGGAGGGGGAGGGGGACGTTTTCAAACTAATGAAGAGCTAATTTGGCCGCTGCAGGGGCTTTGAGAAAACCCCTGAAAAAACAAGGGAGCAAAAAAAGCCAGACCTAAGCTGACACACTCTCACGCACGCACGCACGCACGCACGCACGCACGCATGCACACATGCGCACACACACACGTGCAAACGCGCATACGCTCTCGCGCTCTCACGCACATGCACACGCATACATACGCACCCACACACATGCGCAAACATGCACGGGCACATGCTCTCACACGCACGCACACACACAGGCTCGGGATAATTTTTTCTTTTTTAAAGTAGCCAGGCATTTAAAAAACAAATAGGCTTTTCATGCTTGAATTCAGCTCCATCGCCATGCCATTTATCTGTGAAGGCCGAGAGAGAAGGGGCTTCCATCAATCGCACCATCCCCACAAACAAACAGAGGCCTCGCTGAAAGAACCCCCCTTCCCCCAAAGATTGATGTCACTGGAGCGGAGAGGGTGAAGTTAACGAAAAAGGAAAGAAAGGGAAAAAAAGAAGAAAAGAACAACAAGCAGGACGCGGGAGAGAGGGGGGTCACGCATCACTCAAGGGGGCCCGGACAGGCTACATAATCATCACACACACACACACACACACACACACTCGCTCCAGCGGAAAACTGCTTAAGCGCTTTTCCATCCCGCATCCTCCACCGGGGGACCCCAGGGCTTCTCCCCCTCTTCCGCAAGTGTCCAGCGTCTTTCCTGTACGGTTTATCTGTGTGCGCGCAACACTGTATACCCCTCCTTACTCCATAAAAAAAAAAAAAAAAAAAAAGTACTAACCTTTTCCTTCCCAGTGTTACAGGTATGGTACGCAGCTGCCTGCAATGATGTCTATCGCTGTATTACTGAACCGATCTCTTGCGCTAACTATGATTGTTCCTACCATGTATTGATGCACATCTTGTAAGTCGCTCTGGATAAGAGCGTCTGCTAAATGCTTAAAATGTCAAATGTAAAATCTGCGTGTGTGCGCGTGCGTGTTTGTGTGTGTGTGTGTGTGTGTGTGTGTGTGTGTGTGCGCATGTATGGTGGAACCATCAATATGTACCACACTCATATTTTTTATCAACAATATCCAAAGAGTATAGTGCAGTAGCTAAGGAATTCTCCTTGGGGCCTACAGATTGCAAGTTCCATTCCCTGGTGGGGCATTTCCATTGTAACCCTCGAGCAAGAGCTTCAGTGTACATACAGCAGTTAAGAGTTCACCGCAGGCCTTACAAACAAGAGCGTCTGAGTGTCTCGGGCAGGACGAGGAGGAAATGAGTGGAAGGTGACTAAGGCTCTCTGTTTGGCTGTCTCTTCAGCCGAATACCTTCCAAATACCTCAGCGTGACAGCATGACACAATGGACTGCGGAACAAGACAAGCGTTGAATGTAAAAACACTGGTATAAATCTGCGCACGACAGGTCTTCCGCCGACTCGTGTCTGTGCTGAACGTGGAGTGAAAAGAACCGGAGGCTGACATCACGTGTTTCGGTGGCGACCGCGTGCTTGTCTACGCTCTCTCTCTCCGCGAGTGCGGCTGAAGAACACGATTGGGCGTTCCAGATTGGGAGAGAAAGGCGGGGGGAAAATGCATGAACAGATAATAAACTTGAATTTATAATTTCATAGCACCTGTTGCTAATTTTCAAATAACCTAGACCACTAGCAAGCTGGCTGTGTAGTTAACTAGCTCTCCATAAACTGTTCAAAACAGCAGCAGGAGTCCCTGGGCGTCGGAACCGGTAAAGGCACTCACCCGGAGTGCAGGTTGCTCACTGAGGCCGGGGTTCAATTTCCCGGCTGCACCAGCCCGGCTCTGGCCAGGAGCCCCATTCGGGGGCGGTAATTGACTGTGATTGGTGGAGAATTGGCACAAATAAATTGTAGGTGACTTTGTTCAAAATGATTCGTACACGTGTTTTTACACATACAAACAAATATGTGTAGCTGCATGTATGGCTTTTCAGATTTAAGATATTGCTGCTTTAAGTCGAATAATTTTTTCGTCATGCATCCTCATCCACCATTTATATATTTGACATAATTTGTAACAAGAAATAATTGATTGGAAAATTATAAACAGCGACAGTGTGACAATGCCGACAGTACCCATTATGAGGACTGTGTTTGGGTTTTCCTTTGAAGAAACAGAATATATATATATATTATTTAAATTTGTTTTGGCCTCGTGGTCCAGTGGTTTTGGCCACGGAGACCGGGGTCTCGCAGTGTTTTTCTCCCAATTTAGTAGTCAATTCAACTCTCGGCCCTTTATTTCGGTCGACGGCTTGGCGAGTGACCCCGGAACAAGCCTGCCGTCACCATTCTCAGGACTACGTCAAACTCACATTACTAGGGGATTCCCGTTAAAATAGCGGGTCTAATTGGCTATCAAATTGGGAGAAAATGGGATAAAATCAGAAACAAATAAAAAAATAAAAAATAAAAATTTGTTTCTAATTTTGTCTGCATTTTTCTCCCAATTTAGTAGTCAATTCAACTCTCTATTTATTTAAATTGGCCCCCCCGTCACAAGCCTGCCGCCCATCCTCCGGGTCAAACCAATATCCCGAGGCCGGCAATGATCCCTCCTCCCCACCTGCTCTTTGGGGCAGACTGCTCTCGGCGAGCTCGTGCCAACGATCCCTCTCCCCCACCCTCTGGGGCAGACAGTCAAAAGCCAGAGTCGGACTGACACAGTCAGGTTTGGAACCGCGACCACAGTAGGCAGCTTGCACTCCCTGCAGAGTGCGTTAGACCGCTACACTACAGAAACAGAATATTTTAAAACACATGTTTTTCATTTATAGGAGGCCATATCTCGATGCATATTGTGCCGTGACCTCTGTACTGTGGAATGTATCATATCTCCCTGCTCTTCATGGAGAGGATACTGTGATACCTTTGCGTGTTAGAGACTCACAAGACGGTCTCTCCAGGGAGAGTACAGGATTTGATTGAGACGGTCTCTCCAGAGATAGCGCAGTGTCAAAGACTCACTGTTTGGCTGTCTCTCCAGGCCCAGCACCTGGATGTCCATGGGAGAGTAGATTCCGTTGAGGATTTCCCGCCTCTTGTCGCCGGTCTGTTTGTTGCAGGCGTGGATGGAGCGGGTCTGCCAGTCCGTCCAGTACAGAGTCTCCCCAGAGAGAGTGAGGGCGAACGGGTGAGTCAGGGTGCCCTCCACCACCGTCTCCCTGTCAACACACGCACACGCACACGCACACGCACAAGCACACACACACACAAGCACACACACACGCAAGCAAGCACATGCACGCAAACGCACACGCACACGGGCACACACACACACACACGCACGCACATGCACGCAAACACAAATACGCACACACGCACAAACACAGAAACAGGCACATAAATTAGCATTTCAAAGCCTCTTCCCCCATTTCAGCTAGACATCCCCCCCCTTTGACAAACATTTTAAATCAGCACCTAGAATCAATGCTTTATAATGATTTCCATATTATTATTTCAACTGACAGAAACACAGAAAAACACGATTACGTTGTTAAGCATTATGATGTTGTTTTAGTTTCTTCTGACTAAGACCCCAAACTTTTTCTGAGCTACGCCAAAAAAATGTCCCAGACCACATGATAGGGAGGACGGTTACGTTGTCTGGCGAAACAGCTGAACTAATTCGCGCTGAACATAGCAGAGAAGATTCGTGAAAATCGCAAGTTAACCACAGCAGCGCAGCGCGAAGCCAGAGCCCTGTTTAGATCATTAAAGGCATCCGTAGCGTGTGCACAAAAAATTAATATATATATATGCACAACAAATATATATATATATACTTTTTTTATAATTTTATAATCAAACCCTGGCCCCCTGTTCACAAAATTTTACAGCTTCTTTCCAAGAGGGGAAATGAGCCAAACCAGGTCTGTCAGCAGCCCCTGAGGAAGCATCTGTTTCGCTCATCATCAGGGTGCAGGCACATGCAGTACGGCCCGGATGAACTGGGCCGCAGAGACGCGCCCCCTCTCTCCCTCCCTCCCTCCCTCCGCGGTCCGGCCGGCCGCGCGATTCCGCCAGCACCCCCCCCCGGCGTGATCGGCCGCCGATCGATACGTGCGGCGGGAGGGAGGCGGAGATCAAAGGAGGCACGCGACGCACGTGTTTGGAATACCAGCGCGGTTCTGGAGCGCCGCAATCATCAATCACCGCGGCTGCGAGGGAGATGTGCTCCCGTCCTGGAGAGGGAGGTTCCGGCACGTTCTCTCTGATCCCAAAACAAGCGCCGCGTGGGGGGGGACGGAGGAGGAGGAGGGGGAGCAGAAAGAAAAAAAAAAGAGATATAATTGCATCCAGATTACACGCCCATTCCACATTCGCCGTGGTCGCTGGGGCCTGTATGTGGCTGGGGAACGTGTAAAAATATACCGTGAGCCGTGAGGAGAGGCTCTCTGGTAACAATCAGGCCTTCACGAGAGCGCAGTGTTCCTCCTGCCTACGCGGCTGTGGGATTTATTGCTTTTTTTTTTTTTGTTGGGCCGAGCACAGAAGTCTGGAATGGCCCCAGTGACAGCTTGGCTCAAACACGGTCTGCACATTTGGTGAGTGACCCCCGTCACCAGTCAAAGTCCAGCGCATTAGCGGGGCAGAGAGGAAAAAAACATCCACCCTCTCTCTTCATTAAAATCACTTTTAGAACGTTCGCGCGCAGAGGAAACATAACCTCAGCCCCGCAAGAGGGGGGCCCCCAATCAACTGAGGGGGGGCCCCACTGCCCCGTCCCCTGTCCCCTGTCCCGGGAGAGGTTGGGTTGCATAGAAAATGGTTTGGAGGTGATCTCAGGGTTGGATACGGAGGGGGGTTGTGGGGAACTACAGTTTGGGCTGGATCGGTCTGGGCTGTGGGCTTGGTTGAGGAGGATATCTTTTGCATAATCATCCTAAATCACACTGATAAATTAAGAGGGACAGACAGATTGAGAGAGCAACAAGGAAAGAGAGACTTTTTGACTTAAAAAAATAGCTAATTATTTAATCACTTATGTAGTTTTGACAACCGAGTTCACACTGACACTAGACTATATATATTTTGTTTCTGATTTTATCCCATTTACTCCCAATTTAGTATCCAATTAGACCCGCTATTTTATGTCAATCCCCCCTAGTAATGTGAGTTCGCTGCCGTAGTCCTGCAACCGGTAGTGACAAAGACGAAGCATTGTCTCCTCCGAGACGGCACTCACCAGGCCGTCAACCGTAACCCAGTACTACAGGCCCACCCTTATGCGCAGCGAACGTCCTGTCAGCTTCCCTCCCCCCTCCCTGGGGCGGACATCCAATCGCCGCCCCTGGTGGCACTCCTGGCCAGAGCCGACTTTGGCGGGACAGGGAATCGAACCCCGGTCTCCGTGGCCAGTGTTGAATGTTGTAACCACTGGACCACACGGGAGGCCCAGAGCGGGCCTTTTAAGGCTGAACAACAACAAGTTGAAGAACTGAAATATACAGGTAACTTCCAAAATAAAGGAAACACTTGAGCAAATGAGGGATCCTTTAAATGGGTGCAGTACTGTGAGTGTCCAACATGGGACAGACCCTCCCCTTTCCAATTAAACCCCCACCCCCACCCCCACCCCACCCAGCTGGGACTCGGGCCAGGGCTGTTTGAGTGTCCTCCTGCTCCCCTTGGTTACCAAGTGTTGCCTTTATTTTGGCGGTGACCTGTACGCGGGCAATGAACAAGGTGAAGGTGTGACTCAGGCGTGAGAGAGAGAGAGCAAAGGGGCTGGCAGTGTAGTGTAATGGTTAGGGAGCTGGGCTTGTAACTCAGAGGTTGCAGGTTCGATTCCCAGGTGGGGGCACTGCTGTTGTACCCTTGAGCAAGGTACTTAACCTGAATTGCTTCAGCTTTCAATATCCAGCTGTATAAATCGATTCTAACTGTGTTAGTCACTCTGGATAAGAGCGTCTGCTAAATGCCAAAAAATGTCAAATGTAAAAAGCAGAGCCCGACCTCGAGGAGCCATCCAGGTTGGCCCGGTGGATGAAGCTGAGTTTGGCGTCAGCCCAGTAGAGCTTCTGCTCGTCCAGGTCGATGGTGAGCCCGTTGGGCCAGTAGATGTCGGCCTCCACGATGATCTTCCTGTTGCTGCCGTCCATGCCCGCCCTCTCAATCCGAGGCTCCTCCCCCCAGTCCGTCCAGTACATGTAGCTGAGGAAGAGGATAGGCCATGGCGCACGTCAATCACTTTGGTCACGATAACAAACAAAAAAGGCTCAATATCGTCACTTAGATGTGTGGGCAGGTCACAATGAGCAGATAATGAAAAGTGAGGTGGAAGGACAAAATAAAAGAGCATGGGGCACTGTAGAACAAGGCAGGTGACATGTACACACATTATTACCATTTATGGTACTATAATATAATTATAATTATAATAACACTATAATTAGTATAATATAAACATACAATAAAATAATTCATGAAAAAAACAAGTTCTGCTGGCAGTTCCCTCCTCTCAGTCCACCACGCACACGGACATACGGACATGTGGACATGTGGACATGTGGACATGTGCACATGTCCCTGTGGGGGGGTGGGGAGGGATTGCACACTTGGGGAAGAAATATTTTGCTCCCTGTGACAAACCCAGAGGAGGACTAAAGAAACAGGAGAGGAGCGCACCAGCTAGACTCAACAACACAGCACGGATTCAAAAGCGGGCCACTTTAAAAAAAACAAGCCTCATCAGAGGCGTATCTGTGAGGGCTCGGCTCCCTTCAAACACCCAATTCCACTTAATATTTACACCCCCCAAAAAAAAGAGATAAACAACCAGCTATAGAATCCGATAGAGATCTGCACCCCTTGGCACATCTCCAAAGCTGTTCTTTTATGTCAGGAACACCAGCAGTCGCCTTTTCTGTGTGTGTGTGTGGGAAATGAATACAGGTTAAATTAGGCATGCTAAATTCCTATTCATCGATAAGCGAGGGGAGGCCCCACCAGCCCGCGGGGCTGCAGGTAGCTGGACCAGGGTCTTGTTCGCTGGGGGGGAACGCAAAACAGAGGTACGGACGGACAGAATTCCAGGCACACGGCCATTCATAGGCGGGGGGTTATAAACGGGGCCTGTAAGGTGAGGGGCCTGTAAGGTGAGGCGTCTGTAGTGAGTGCGGCCGAGTGCACTGACGTTTGTACAGTTTTAAAGTGCTGACCTGTAAAATCTCACCACGTTTCCGACTTTTATTTAGGAGGGGTTAGCGACCTTGTGTGAGGGGAAAGCCCAACGCTGAGTGATGACAACTGCTCCAGCGGCAGACAGACTGCCCCCCTAATCCCCAGCTTGTGCTCGTGTGCCGAAAGTGTAGCTCAAATCAAGGAGCGCAGGACGAAAACCCCCTTGAAGAAGTCTAAACTAACAGCCTATTTGTGCTCAGGCGCTATCAAGAACTCCCCCCCCCCAAAAAAACAAAAAACAAACAGCTCGGCATACAGACGGTCGCGCCTTGGCGCCTCATTAGAATGCACAGAGGTGCACCAACTGACAAATTCCCGGCCATCGAGCAGCTTGCATTCCCTTTGTCCAGCCGGGCAGAAAAATCAATTAGGGCGGAGAAAAGGCCGGGCGTCTCGGAGGAGCGCGGTGACTCACAGAGCTGGGAGTGCGCCGGGCGGACGTGTCACCAACGGAAACGCTCGTCAAACCTGATGCCACCAAAGAGACCAAGCATGAAAACACAACTCTCTCTCTCTCTCTCTCTCTCGTCCCGTTTCCCCCCCCTCCCCTCCTCAACCTCGTCAAGCTTTATTAGTCTCGTCTGTGTTTCCAAACCGCTCGGGCACATTCATCTCCATTACCGGCCGCTCTCCGGGCCCGGCTTCAATTTGCACCAATTTGAAATCCAGTCACCACTGTAAATGAAGAACGATGGGGCCCCACGACTCTGTCCATGAATTCACAGCGCTGGAAAGAGCCAAAATGAAGGCAAGCGGGAGGGACGGGGAGCAGAGAGTTAGCATTAGCGCTCTGTGTTAAGAAGGGTCTGCAAAGAATTACCTTCTTTCTAAAACCTGGCCTAGTGTTCTAGTGTTCTCCACCTGGTCAAGCGTTCTAGTGTTCTCACCTGGCCTAGTGTTCTAGTGTTCTCACCTGGTCTAGTGTTCTAGTGTTCTCACCTGGTCTAGTGTTCTAGTGTTCTCCACCTGCTCTAGTGTTCTCACCTGGTCTAGTGTTCTAGTGTTCTCACCTGGTCTAGTGTTCTAGTGTTCTCTCATCTGGTCTAATGTTCTCACCGCCAACACTGTGTGCAGCCACAACACCTGGTCTGGTACGTTTTAAAAACAGGAACTGCAGGCCTCCCGGGTGGTATAGCGGTAAGAATGTTTGACGCTGCCCACTGCAACCGGGGTTCAATTCCACCAGGTCGCACCAGCTCAGCTCTGGCCGGGAGTGGCACTAGGGGGCGGCATGAGCTAGCCGCATGCACAGAAGGCTTCTCTGGATGTATCAGAATCACGGTCAGCACTCGGGCTGCTGCGGCTGGTCTCGTAGCTGTGGGCGGCGGGCTTGTTGAAGGGGAACAGTTTGATCAAGAGGCTACAATTAGCCACCAAATTAGGAGGAAAAACAGGGGGAAAATCAAAAAATCAAATAAAATGCAAAGACACGAGCTGAGGCCGTTTAAAGAGACATTACCCGATTAATGACTAAAAGAACACTGTGGTATGTACGCAGGACTGTGGCCAATTGGTGGCATGGTCAATTCTCCTCAACATTGAGATCTCGCGCGGAGGACTTACGCAACCGCTCCCGGACAGAAACGTGTGCGAGGGCCACAGGGTGAGGGAAGAGACTGGCGTGGACTGGACCCCTGGTGTGGAGTGTTCCCAAACACTTGGGAGGTGTGGCTTCACAGTTGGTGCTACTCCAGGTTAATGCACAGACACATCTGACTCAGAGACCTTTAAAAAAATCAATAAAGGCCACACCAATGCCAATGCAACTGTAAGGTGACAAAAGCAGGGACAGTATCGGGGGCCATTTTAAAGCCAAATGCAGATGAACGTGGCTCTGTTAAAGAACAACATACTGAATGGCAAGGAGGCACTCATAACGTTCAGAGCCCCTGGACGTGAAAGCAGAATGCGGCCGGCCTTCAGGGCCTCCAAGCCAGGTAAGATTACAGAAAACTTCACGGTAAGCCTCTCTCTGTCAGATATACGACTGCTTCAGCATCTTCTCCTCATGTTCTGTCTGGCGCTCAAAATCTTGGAACCTGAAGAAAGAACCGTCCCACCGTCCCCCCCCACCCACCACCCACTCTTTTTAATTCAAAAAGGTCAGTCCATTTTTCATATTTTTTTCCATGTGATAAAACGCTTTTCTTGCCATCATAAATCATCATGTTATCTCTTTTCAGCAGCTGGAAAGAATTTAAAAATATATATATATAGAATGTTTTTTTAGTTTGTTTTTTTACAATAACCGGACAATACAGACAATGGAGAGGCTACTCCTGTGGAAATAAGGCTTCAGATGGGCCCGTCTGGAGAAGCTTCTGCTGGGGACACCAGCAGAAATAAAGCCCCCTGCTTTTGCTCCGCACAAGGCCTGTGTTGCCAGCTATGGAACATAGCAACAGCAAATCCCCCCCATTTCAGCAAGGTCGGCCCCTGACCCAGCACCGAGCTTCTGATCACCTCCATGAAACAAGAGTGAAAACGTGAAAAAGCTTCATCCCCTCCCGGATATTTGCTCGGTGTGCAGTCCTGTCGATCTCCAATGCAAGCTGCCTCCCACAGCCATTAAGAGTAAGGAAAAGCATAGAAGATGACAGGAACCCTCTCCCTCTCGTCTCTCTCTCCCTCTCACCTCCCTAGCAATGGAGGGCTTTACTTTATTTTTTTCCACAAATAAAATTTACAAATGAATGGAGGAGGGTGGGGGCGAATCGCCATTTGATTGCTCTTTTCTCACAACTGAAAGACAGAAAGCTCCCAGAATCTCTCTTCTCACCCTTGGTCTGCATGCACATCTGTTCATCCATTTTAGTCACTGGTTTGGGGGGGGGGTCAAAAAAATGATTTCATAGAACAGAGGCAGAATGGGTATCGGTGTGATTTAGCGCTTAAAGAGATTGGACAACCCAGAAGTTTTTCCGACCTCAAATCCCAGTCAGGCCACTGTTCGTACTTGTGCCTGAGAGTAACGTTTTTAACCCAAAATGCTTCAGTACCCATCCAGCTGAATAAACAGGTAACAAGTGAAATGTCTGTTATCTAGGTCACCCGGCACAAGGGCCTCTGCTAAGCAAATAGCTCATGTAAAATACTGTCCGCACGACAACAGCACTTCAAACACATCACTGCTGCCAGAAATGTAGCTCCGAAAGAGAGGTGTCCGCCCCCTCCACTCCTGAGTGGCCCAACCGGTAAAGGCACCTGTGCCAAGTGCAGGTTGCTGTGCCAGCCGGCTCTGCCCGGGAAACGTGCTCGGGGGCGGCATTCGGTACAGACATGGCTGCGGTGTGTGTCAGAGTTACGGTCGACGAGCTTGGCGAGATCCGTCTCAGGGCTGCGGGAGCTGATTTCGCAGTTCGAGGAGGAAGGAGGTAGTTGAATTAGAAGAAGGGTACAATTGGCCACCAAATTGGGAAAAAAAAGAAAAAAACCCGCTGCCAGAAATGTCGCTTTTTAAAGAGAGGCTTAGTTACGCTTCGGTTACGCTTTGCCTTTTACGATTTAGGGAAGTGTGCAGTTTTCTGCGTCTGGCTGTTGCACGCCATAGTATTGTTCTTGAATCTCTACACACTCAAGAAATACCTTTGGGGGGGGAGGAAAAAAAACTGTTTCACCAGGAGAGCAGATATTAAAGTATTTATACACAAAAATTCGAGACATGCCCTGTGAGGCTTTCCACATTGTAACTCGATCTTCTACTGGGAGCGAGAGAAAGGACTAAATCCAACTCCACCCATCCAAACCAGAGAGGCTCTCCTTCAGTGTCTTAAGAACACACACTCTCTTCTCCCTCTCTCTCCCTCTCTCTCCCTCTCTCTCTCTCTCTCTCTCTCCCCATGTCTCTCTCTCTCTCTCTCCCTCCCTCTCCCTGCCCAACTCTTTAAAAAAATGGAGAAATCCAGACTAAGAAAAAAAACTGTTACTAAACTTAACCATTTATTATCCGTTGTGCAGAAAACGTAACGTAAGGAGGCTAGTTCACTTCCTGGGGCACTGCCGAAGTGCCCTTGAGCAAGACACCGAACCCCTAAACTGCTCCAGGGGCGCCGTACTATGGCTGACCCTGTGCTCGGACCTCTCTGATGGAATACATATGTATAGTGGTCTATGTGTGTGTGTGTATCAAGGAGAGATATGCAAAAAGACAAATTCCAATGACCTTGTGTAACATGGCAATAAAGTATATTAAAATTAAAACAAATTGGAATGCGAGGTGCCTATGTCTATAAAAATCGTGTGCCCAAACAGAAACACAGTTAATGAGGTCTGTGTCGCAAGGCTCTTTCATATTAAGCAACGTCAGAACCTTCGCCAACAACCGAAAAGCTGGCCTTACCCTTTGGTCACTCCTGCGAGGAAGCGGTGCTTAGCCACATTTGACCAGGTGTGAAGGTTTGAGCTTGGTGAAATGATCGAGCACAACGATAACGAACACACACTTCTTCCATGCATGTGCCCAACTGCTCCTTTTCTTTGATGGATTTTTTATGGTGGCTTGCAAACTGGCCGATCCCTGATTTCAACTAAACAAACAGGAAGTACTGGTGACTAAGAAAACACGGCAGCGAACTTTAATGAGCTCTGCGATCGGCTGAGCCAACTGGTGTTTGCGGCACGTTGTTTCACACGTCAGTGCACACATCAAACAAACGCCACCAGCGTGGAGGTTTCGCACCAAGGCAAAGGTAACAAAACAGGCTGGCCAGGTGTTAGCAAGACCACAAGCGGCCCCCTTCTCCACAAACGCCGTAACCAAGGCGACCCGGCGGGGGGGCAACGCTGGCGATCGCACTGTGAAAGAAAGGGACTTGTGCGCAGGGAGCAGATATGCTCACCGCTGTACATTTAGCAGGTCACATGGGCCCCCGACACTCAATGACCAAACAATGAGAACATCTGATACACACATACAGAGGGAAGGAGAGAGGGAGAGGGAGGGGGGGGGCAGAGAGAGAGTGAGGGAGAGAGAGTGAGAGAGAGAGAAAGTGTGAGAGAAAGAGGGAGAGACAGAGAGAGAGAGAGAGATAGAGAGAGAGAGAGAGTGAGAGTGAGAGTGAGAGAGTGAGAGGGAGGGAGAGGGAGAGAGAGAGGGGGAGAAAGAGAAAATGAGAGAATTAGAGTGTGTGAGAGAGTGAGAGGGAGAGAAAGAGAGAGAGTGAGAGAGTGATAAAGGGAGAGAGAGGGAGAAAGAGAGAGTAAGAGAGAGAGAATGAGAGTGTGAGAGAGAAGGGAGGGAAAGGGAGAAGGGAAACCACAGTCCCTCAGAGGAAGAGCTGTGGAGGGGGGGAAGGGGGTCAAGCAGAGGACCTGCGCAACAACAGCAGGAAACAGACGTGGCAGAACGGTGTGCTCACCGTCCCCACGCTGGAGCACTGGGGGCCCGTGGGGGGTGGGGGTCAACGGCTATAAATACACACACGGCATGCGCACACATCCAGGCCAAGAGAGAGGGATGTGCACCGTGACCCCTGGATGACCCGGAAAGGAAAAAACAACAACAAAAAACAGGGCCTCACCGGTGGGCCGGGTTGAGCGCGATGGCGCGCGGCTGGTCCAGGTCCTGCCAGAACAGCACTTTCCGGAAGGTTCCGTCCAGGTTGGCCACCTCGATGCGGTTGGTCTCCGAGTCTGTCCAGTAGAGCTTGCGTCCCAGCCAATCACAGGCGAGCCCATCGGGGGAGTCGAGGCCCGACACCACGACCGTCTGCCCGTTGCCAAGGGTCGCCTCCTTCAAGGCTAAAGAGACACACAGGGAAGGATTCTGCCTGGTTAGACATTAGAAAACACAGCAGGCCCGTCTCCCAACACACCATTCACACCTGAAGATCAGGGGCCCATATTCATAAAAACGTCTGATTTTATCACGGGATTGCTGGTCTAGGATCAGGTTTCCCCTGCCCATATCCTGACTTTATCCATCATGAGTGAAAAGACAAAACTGATCCTGGATCAGCACTCCTCTACTGAAACATTATATGCATACGGGCCTCTCTTCCAGGAAACCTCTTGATTGGTTCTTACCTTCTAAGTTGGGGGTTTTCCTCAAACTAGCATGTCATTAAAATATACTGGAATACATCTACAGGCTCACAAACTATACATATAGCCAATAACACTGTTCATTGGTTACTCCAATTGTGGTCAGACTAACTGCATTCTGCATCAATTTAAAATGGAACGAGACGTTTCACTATGAAACACAGCTGGGCTCATGTGTAGACCAGGGCTGGGGAACTCCGTTCCTGGAGGGCCAGTGTGTGTTCAGGTTTTGGCAGATGGCAGATCTAGTAGGGCCGTCACTTTAACAAAAAAAAATCCTGTTCGAAACTCTGGCTCGTAGTTATAGGTGGCGGGTTTGTGGGGGGGAAGGGGGAGAAATCGAATCAATAGAGGGACCACCAAAATTGGGGGAAAAATCATATAATGAAAGAATCAGATAAAGAACTGGATCAGATTAGGATTTTTTTAAAGGCTATTGCATTATTGGTAATATGAGAAGCCATTTGGCTAGCTTATGTTTTATTATAGAAAAAAAGATCATTAAAATTATTATTTTTTTTTCTATCAAATCTCCCCATCTTCAAAACTGGTGTTGGAATGCAATAAGATGTAGATGACTGGGCTAATTAACCGGCATTGAAGTTGGCATGAAATCCAGAAACGGATCTGGCCCTTCAGGAACGGGATTCGTGGTGTCCACGGTCCTCACCGTTGCTGGACTGGTTGTAGTGCGTCTGCTTGATGGCCTCCTCGCTGACGTCCGTCCAGAAGATCAGCCCCTCGGAGAACAGGAAGTCCACGGCGGCCGCGTCCTCCAGGCCGCTGACCACCACCGCCGACTCCGCCCGGCCGGCCTCCGCGTCCACCAGCCGCACGTCCCTCCGGTTAGCGAAGAGCAAAAGCGGAGACCCTGGGGAGAGGGGGGGCAAGGGGTTACAGTCAGGAGGACATTCTCCCATTCCCCTCTCCCATCTTTCTATCTATCTCTCCCTCTCTCCCTCTCACCCCCAAGTCTCTCTTTTCAAAGTTCAAGTTCAAATGATCTTTATTGCCCAAATACAGTAACAGAAAGAAGGAAAACACAATAATCAATATCAATATCAATATAAATGAGATGTACTGGGCCTTCTTGCAAAAACACAAAAAACTCTCGGTCTCTCTCTCTCTCCAAACTTTATCGACGATTCATCGTCCCCTCGATAGCGAGGTAGAATGATGACACGCACGAAAAAATGGGTGGGAACTACAATTAGCTGTTTAATGATTAAACCAATCAAAAGACTTTGCTCTTCACAAAACTAAACACAATGTTCTTGTCAGCGAGCTACAGATAAGCATTGTTTTAGCTCCACCCATTTTTTGGTGTCACGACATCTCATTCATCCATCTCTACCTCTTGGGCTGGTGAGTCACCCGACTTTAAACGAAGCCAAGGCATTCCACAGACTTTTGTGTACGCCGACGCGCTTGTTGTATATACATTTCCCCCCTGAAGACAACATTATATCCCGTTACACACCTCACCGCATACAAATGTGCGCCTCTCACAGGCACAGCGGCCTGCTAATCTTACACGTCCGGTCTATTCGCTCACGGAATTGAAACCCTACTGCCCACCACGGCTGCGATGCCAGGCTAGTTTGGAAGGCACTGCGTTACTTTGAATGGTTTTGGGGGGGTGTTAGACACCAGAGACCCACCAGATCTAACTCAGAGAATTTTGATGAAACATATTATGAACCCAAAACGCACTGCAATCAAATAAAAGAGGAACATTGTGACATTGTGTTCCCCATATTGGTCAGAAGTAGATGCTTCTGGAGAAATCTGGAGGAATTGTGCCAGTATCTAAAGGGTTAAAGGCGCATTAGAAATAATCATTTGGCCCAGGTCCGGAGCCCTCGCTGGTGTAGTCTCATCCACACAGCGAGCGCGTGGAGAGTGCGCTGGCTCAGGGCCAGTGTGCCGCGGTCCACTAAGGACCGTGGGGTTCACTAAGGAAGGACCCGGTCAACAACAGCTGTGGTGGGGCCCCCAGGTGGCACGACCGGTAAAGGCACTTGTCCTAAATACAGGTTGCCTATCGCAGCCTGAGTTAGAGTTAAAGCCAGTCCGGGGATGGCGATTGGCTGTCTGCCTGCAGGGGGCAAGGGGAGGGAAGCTGGTATGAGCTCGTCGGGTGCGGCTCTGTGTGTGTATCACAGAGTTACGGTCAACGGCTTGGTGGGTTCCATCTTGGAGGAGGTGATTCAGTCCGCCTTTGTCACTGCCATTTCCACAGTAGCTGCTGTGAACTCACTGGGGGAGGGGTTGAACTGGAAGAGGGTGCAATTGGCCACCGAATTGGGAGAAATTGGGGTCAAGAATATCAGAAATACATTTTAAAAAATTAAAAATCATTTTAATTCATTAAAATATGTGGGTTAAAAACTGGAAGGGTCAACGAGCGGTCAACATGGACCGCGGTTCAACAGAGTTCAACGTTCAACAGTAGAGACCCTACTCCGAGCAACGTTATTTGCGCCCATCTGGAGCACGCTCCTGTGTGCCAAAGAACACCTGGCGGCAAGATCTTCAACGACTGACACCGAGAAGAAAGGAACTTAAAAGGATTCCACCTGGAGAGAGGGCTGGAAAAGGATACCCCAGCACAGGAAATTCTGAGGAGGAGTCGACTTCCTGCGCTTCACGTGGAGAAAAGGACTCGGCGAATGTGTAAGCACTTAACATCAAGCACGGCAAAGTGTGCAAAGGGCCGAACACTAAGCACCGAGCTGAAGGGTGCGGGAAGCATATTGTCCCCCCCTTGGTGCACTTTGGCCCATTTGTAACAATGCCATGCTGATAAAACCATAAACCTGAGGCGCTAAATTCCTCCCTGGGTCACATTTTGGCCCGCCGGTATACAACCCAGCGACCGTGAGAGAGGGGAGTCTGTCACAATCGCAGAATTGTCATATAAGGAACAGCCGCCATGGCCATCGCTGGAGGATGACATGCACGCTAGCGGATAACGGCAGACGGGGAAAGGCGCTGACGAGACTAATTCTGATAGGTTTGTGACGGCCTGACGATTTGAGCCCCACACCTGTACCTGCAGCGAGCGAGCTGCAGTCAGGTGTATGAGGCGGCGCCGGCAGCTGGCAGCTCCCCCGAGGCCGCAGACCTGATCCACCACGGGCGGGAAGACAGGCCTTAATCCCCCCCCCAGCATTTCCTCCCCTGACAAAGCGCAAAAAAACCAAACTAACCACAATTTACAGCCTTGTCTTCGCTCGCGGTACAAAGAGGCCTGCACGTCAGGCCCTCTTTATTATCTAGAGGCCCGCGAGGCACGGTGAACCGAGACAAGCCTACAAATAAATTGGGAGACATCAAACGGGCCGCCCCTCGCACAGGGGCCCTCTCTCGCTCACTGGCAGTGGAATGAGGGGTGGGGGGGGGAAGAGGGCGCTCCGCGGAGATCGCCAGTGCCACGGTACGGTGACGAGCATGGGGCTCGGAGAGCGAGCGCACGATCGAGTCCCGAAAACGGGGGACAGAGGAGTTTGTGTAACCGTGGTGACCTTCCAGCTCTCTGGCCCCCACACTGGCCAACCGACGTCAAACCGCCCCATTCCCAATGCCAGCGTGGGAACGCCACCACACTAAAGACTGGCCACTTGGGAATGGAGTGGACAACCACCTGGGCTGCCAGGGAGAGAGCTGGCAGGAAACAGGAAACCGGAGAAGATCTTGACCAGGGGGGCAGAATTGTTATATAATTGGGTGGGGGGTTACAGAGACATAACTTTCTGGAGCAAACACTTCACTCAGAGTCCACATCCACGCTCCCACAAAAACAAATCCCACGTCAATCAACCCTGTCAGCTGGACATTGCGGAATGTACTTGTGCAGACTCTCTCTGTTCTAGCCGAGACCGCAAAACCCCATTGAGTTTTTATCTTCTCAAGAACACGTCACAATTTGAAGATCGAAATGAGCATGACAGAAGCCCGGGACACGCACTACTCAGTGGCCATGTATTTATTCTCTTTAATTGCAATTCTGCATTGCACTGATTTGTAACTATTATTCTCTGCTATATATTCTCACAGTAGTTCCTGTTTAAGATTTATGAGATACGGTTTATTTGTTTGTTTATTTACTGAGGTGAGGGACGGCCAAGCAGATGTTGGGTGCTTCATGTCCCTGTGCTCTCTGCAGATGTTGGGTGCTAGATGATGTCCCTGTGCTCTCTGCAGTGGTTGGGTGCTAGATGATGTCCCTGTGGTTGATGTACTATGGAGCTGTGACCGGACAGAAGTTACTGGGGGGGGGGGGGGTGCAGGCGGCACAGGAGGGGTTCGCACTCAGTGGCCAGTGAGAGCTGAGAGAAAGATGATCGGAGGGAGAGAGAGCAAAACAAAGAATGAGAGAGAGAGGGAGAGCGAAGGAGAGAGAGAGAGACAGAGAGAGAGAGAGAGAGAGAGAGAGGGAGAGTGAGAGAGGGAAGGAGAGAGAGCAAGAGCGAAGGGGAGAGAGAGATCGAAAGGGAGAGAGAAAAGGAGAGAAGAAGAGAAAGAGCGAGAGGGAGAGAGTGACAGAGAGAGACAAATGCCACCAGAGAGGATCCTGACACCGTGGCCCCCAGTGGACACACACGATAGCGGAGTGGATAAAACAGTGACCGATGGAGCAGCTGCGGTTTTATGACAACACTGCAGCCCCGTCCGGCGGAGCAAATGGGCCGCTCGGCCTTTCCAGTGGCCCAACAACGACGCCTTGTTCCTCTAACACCCGAGAACGGCTTCTCGGCACGACCCTACGCGCCAACCGGCCTGGTAAACTGCTCCATAAACACGTTTGAGTGCATTCCACCGGGGGGAATTTAAAAAAGATTCCACTGAATCAGCAACTCATCCAGACCCTCCACTCCTGCCAACACCGTCGCGCACGCGCACGCACGCACACGCGCACGCACACGCACACGCACGGGGGTCACGTGTGTTTTCTCTCTCCTCCTCCGCCCCTGGGCTGAGCAGAGACACTCGGTCAGGTCATCTCGCTGGTCATCTTCCGCAACACACTGACAGCCCACCTCTTCAGAGCACACTTCCACTCAATATATTCACCAGTACTAACCTTCCTCTCCCTGTTTTATAGGTGTGATGTAAATGCACTTAAATGCACTCATTGCAAGCCGCTCTAGATAAGAGCATCTGCTAAATGGCCAAAATGTACATGTAGACACTCATATGTGTGAGGGGGTTGTGAAAGGAGGAGCGGGGGGTTAGTTCTGGGGTGCAGAAATGTATGGCCGAAATCTCCCTCTGGAGGGGGGACACACATGGACTCCACCTGTACGCCACTCGCCCCCCCGCTGCCAGACCAGACCAGACCCCTCCCCCCCAACTTCCTGCTGAAATACAGGACTGCGGGCCGTACAGAAACCTGGGGCCATTTTGTTCTTTCTGTGATTCCAGGCACGCTCGGCTGCACCCAGTGAAAGACAGCCGATACTGCCTTAACTTGCCTATTATCTGTTTATTTATTCCTGACGTTCGGAGGAAGGAAGCTGCTGGGTGTTTTTTTTTGGGGGGGCTTTTTTCCAGTTGTACCCAGGGCCAGTGTCGGAGAGAGTGAAGGGGGTGTTGAGAGAGAATGGGGGGGAACTCAATCCTACAATTCCCGCAAGCACACAGACAGGCAGGCAGACAGGCAGACAGACAGACAGACAGACACACACGCGCACAGCACCGAGAAACGACAACTGTCCCCGTTAACACGCGTCCCAACACACGTGTTCCAAGAACAACAGCAGAAGCGACGGAACGCCCGTGAGCGAGTCCTTTCTCTTTCCGCCCGGGATCCCGACCCGCTTCCCTCCGGGGTTTTTTTCCGCGGTCGGCTCACGTGACCTTTTGAACCATTGTTGCCGTACCGGATTTTCCAGTCCTGTGAAAGGCGACCGGGAGCACCTGGAAGGGAGGGGCCGGTCTATTGTGGTGTGTATGTGTGGGGGAGTACAAAAGGAACAGCTGAGGAGTCTCAGCTTGTCACCGACATCAACCATCGCTCTACGAGGTGGGGGTTGTCTGCAGCCACAGGAAGTGTCTGAAAGGCAGACAGCAGCACTGCAAACAAGTATGTTTTCACCTACAGGAGATCAAGCAGCACGAATCTGCCCCCACCACTGCCATTTGTTTTGGTTTGTTTTTACAAACGCCCCCCCCACCCTCACGTTTTTCTGAGGTTTTATCGGAGTGGTTAGTAGTGCATGCAGTGTCTGGGGGGGGGCAGAAAAGATGTATGCATGTGTGTCAAAGGGGGGGCTTCAGACAGACACATCCGTCCATGACTTCCACATACCGCCACCACAGCGCTCCTCGTCACTGACAAATTAAACAAACGGCGTCGCTCGTGTTTCACAAACCCACTGGGAAAAGCCCCTGGAAGATTATAACTTATTTTTCCTTTTTTTATTTTTTATTTGTCCAAATTCACATCCACACCTCGCCCACGAGCACAATTTCATCTCTCTATTTATGTCAGTCTAGACTCTCAGACAAAAAGAAAAGGGGGCGAGAGAAAGACGTTTGTGTCAAATCTTTATTTAGGGTGGCTGCCTGCCATTTTGTTTCCAACTCAACATGTTCATAATAACAAAAAACACATTTTCTATTCCTGTTTTTATGCCATTCTTAATCACTTCTCAGTTTGAGAAACATTTTCTCTTTATTTCTTTTAAGAAATTGATAAAATACACACTTAAAAAGTTAACTTAGAACTAGGAAGTCAGTGACGACCATCGCAGCTAAAAGATTTTCTTTTCCAACGGCACCTTAGCAGCCAAAATAGCCATACCAGGAATTTGTGGTGGGATTTTTTTTGTGTGCGTGTGTGGTTAAAACAACATCTTTACAACCGTTACATTCCAACACTGCATAAGGCAAAGTTCACTTTTCTTCTTCTTTTTTTGGTCAGTTAGGGAAATAAAAAAATCTATGTTCTTTTTTCTTTAAGGTTTTCAAAAATGAGTCATGTGCATGCAGCGGCCTGGCAGAGAATGGCTGCCTTGGACACAAATGAGGAAACGGGAGAGCAGGCAGGCCCTTTCGCTGGAGGAGAGCTCCCAGCTTTGTGCATTCACCACACGTCCCTCTTCACGGTCCTCCCATTCACATGCCGGGAGCAAAGCTAATCAAGAACTTTAATTCCCACATTAACATAATGAAGGACTAAAGTGACTTCTCCCAACAAACGGCGAGGCAAACCCGCCGAGTCTGGCCGTGCGTTCGAGGGCACAGGGACCTTATTCTTTTTATTATTATTAATAATAATAAATCCAATTGAAAAGTTAATCGCTTCTCTTCTTGAAAGTGCTGTTTGGTTTGGACTTAAAGAAATAAAGAACACACGCACACATACATACAGCCCCTCTAGTGATGTGCAGAGTTAACAAATGGAGAAAATGAATAAAGGCAGGTTATAGACCGGTTCAGACCAGGTAGAAGTTTGTGGTTAGTGCTGAGAATGGTCCCTGTCTGGTCCACTATGTTACGCCTTAACAGGGACAACACACACCTTACCAGAGGTAACTAACTAACTAACAAACACACACACACAGAGAACTATGAACTGCACACTTTGTAAAAACACAGCCTAAGCGTTTTACCCCCTCAAGAGTGAAGTGTCACCCAAAACCTGTACTAATGCCCACTCTCATACATCGTGAAAATCTACTTCCTTATTCACAGTGATCGTTCTCTCTCTCCATCTTTATTCCGGGCCTACATTTGAGGATGTACTAATTCCACCAGGAGGCAAACCGGTGCAAGAACGGCCACCGTGATAAACCACACGCATTTGTGCGCGCGTGTCCGTCTGACATGTCTAAACCCGAGTGTTAATTGAGAGCACTTGAGAATGCTTTAGACAAAAGCGGCGTAGCTGAATGGCGTTTCGTGCACCACAATGGCCGAAAACAACGGTCCACAGAGCGCCAGAGCGCAGCGCAAACCATTAATGAGAAAACCTTCTCCACCCGAACCTGCGCCAGGAACATCGCGCTCTCGCCCAAAGTCACAAATTATGGAACATAATCTGTATTCATAATTCTGCACCCCCCTTTGCCTTATGGGAACACGTCCCATCACGACGCTTAAAATCGCCAGCAATTAACGACACTGGGGGAAATCCCAATAATTATTGAGTTGAACACGTCAAATAATTCGTGTTTAAACAGTAACTTTAAACGGTTTAAATATGCACGACTGTTAAAATAGGGACCACTTGATTTGCATGTATATTATGCACGCGCGCATTTGCTTTTGAAACCATTTGAATTTTTAAGACCCAAACCATACTCCATTAGACGAGGGGCAGATATTAACTTTTTCTAGGGGTATTCCCCCTCCACACCCTCCACTGAGTTCAAGGATCTGGTGTTGTCATCGCCGCCAAACCAACCCCACCCCCTCGGGCAAATTCCGTTAAATTGTACGGGCATCCTTCTGGTTAGACTGTATAATGCGCTTAAATAAATATGCCACTGTCCAAAACCAAGCCCAGTTTCAACACATCGGAGGGACTATTAAACCAGGGCGTGAGTCGCAGCAGTGTGTTCCTTCCTGGGTTCCGCACTGATTTTACTGAAGTTAACGTGTTTCCTTTAAAAAAAAATACATTTTAGAAAGCAGTCAGAATAGAACAGACCAGAGGTGTCTCAACAAACCTGCCGTTGAAAACTTTTTGCATTCGCCACAATTGTTGCTGATGCAATGCAATGCGGATATTTTCCGTAGCCAGTTTTTTTGTTTGTTTTTTATTGTGAAAACGAGAAAAATCTCAACAGTGAACATTCAGCAACACCGCAAAGCTTCACGAAAACCTTCTCTCAATCTGGAATATAGGCTAAATAAAATAAAATAGGCCATTTTGTCTTATGAAGCATCTTTTCTTCCGAAACATAATGGAAAGGCTATTGTTATGGCTGGTTTATAGAACACAAGTGAACTCCATTATAAAACTAAAACAATTCGCCCTTGACACAAATCTTGATTTCATACAAGCCAGAAAAATAAACTAGGATATAGGGTCAAATCCAATTAAAAAATGTAATGTAATAACTGAACAGTGTTACTTGTAAAATATTTGTATTCGTTTCAAAATAAAATGCGAATTAGAATATATGCAGATTAAATCAAATAAAGCGACTAAATCTTGAGGGTGAAATAACCAAATTTACAGATAAAAATAATGAAACATGTATGCACAAGATCGAGATTAGTTTAAGCAAATCAAAACTACTCAGGCTCATCTTCATCTATGACGAAGCAGTTCAACTTCATCAAGCACTGCTCAATTATACTATAATGCTGTTAAAGGTTTTAAAATAATTGTAAATCTACACTATTAAAATGCATACTACTAAACACATTGAAACGAAGGGGGGGGAAATAACAAGTCTAAGTTATGTTAATTTGATTTCCTGTCGTTTCCATGAGTTGTTTCCTTAGTATTCATCTCAACATTGAACGAAAACATAGTTATATTTCTGCATTTTCGCGTTTTTTAAATAGCAGTTGTTTTTGAAGTCAGTCAAAGGGCTCTAGACTTTCTTAGACACCCGACACCGACGATCAATCGCAGGGCATTGAGGCCTCGGGAGTTGGCTTTTGAAAGAACTTTTCCCCCCCTCGCCTTACCTTTAGACAGAATCAAAGTTGCACATTGTTCTATAAAAATGCTTAAAAAAAGATTTAACAAAAACCTTATTTGTGGAGGGAATTGGGTTAAAATGTAACGCGTTCGAGACGAGACGTGTCGTGAAAAATGCGGATAGTGAAGAACTACCACCATCGACTTTCTTTAAACTAAAAGCCACAAAACACATGTGCGTATATAAAATAAAATAAAACACCGAACCACTTAACACCGAAATAACATATTCTTGCCAATCGCAGCCGGAAAAAAATCAATACTCCTTTACAACGCGAAAACCTTACAACTCAATCAAGTGACCACACTACAACACTTTCACAGCAACAATGTTCCCCCGTACACCAGCTCCGGGATCGGGAACAAACAAAAAAACTATTTAACTTACCATGAACTACAAAGAGCAGACCACTACAGAAAAGTAATTCCGCAAGTAAAGTCTCCATTGCAAGCACGTGTAACTTCGATTTCCCCCCTCACTCCGGCTCCATTCTTCGAGTTATTTGCGCTAAAAGAAAAGTTTGTATCCGAAAGGGTGGCTTGGTCGCGACTTTGTTAAAGGCTCTCCGCTCCAGCCTGCTGTGATCACGGGAGAACCGACTGACAGCGGAAACCGAGTGACGTCACTGCACACACTCCACTACCGTACAGTCCCGGCGCGAGCGTTCAGCGGTACCGCACTGGGGGGGGGAGCACTGACTTGTTCAGGGGGACATAAGCCAAATAATTTGAATTTAATAATAATGAACAACGAACATAAATCGAATAAATTGTTTATTTGTAATCTCGCAGTAGGCTACCGGTTAGCATGGCGTTTTTTTAATGCGTTTTTTGACACGCCAAATCTTATTTGTAACGCTGTTATGCCATTTTTTTAATTTTCGTCTAGCACTTCGTCTAGAAAAAAATGTGCTAATGTGCTAATAAAATAAACATTTTATAACAAACTAACTGGCTTAATCGCAAGGTATCCACATATAGTTAGGCTATATTAGTGTAATCGTGTCAACCATACTTCCCTCAGTTTGGAAATGTATAGATAATTAAATTACCAGCTTAAGGTGCTCTTTCGAAAGCGAGAGGCGCCTCTAGCGAAGTCTTGGAATGTTAGTCACGTATTGAACATAATATATGAAAAGTTTTGAACTTGCTTGGAGTTTGAAGCATTAGTTTTTGAAGTATTAGCCTACAACAAGAGACAGTCGAGTAGGCTAGGCTAGCGAGGGATAGATTACTTAAACGCTTATTTGTGGTTTATCTTTATTGAATTTACTGTGAGAAAAGCGTTCTTTACGGTGTAATCCATTCGTTCACACTGAGTATTGCACGGTACATAGCATTGACAGTGTGACACTGGAGTTACACATTTCCCAGTGCCTACATACATACTGTATATACACATACATATGGGGCTACATCACTGCGCTGGGGGCATACGGACATAAACATAAAGTGGCAGTGGCTCAGTGGTCAGCGACACGGGCTAGCAAGCGGAGGGTTGTTGGTTTGAATCCCAGGAAGGCCAACGAAAAAACTATGAACTGAAAACCCGAGGGAGGCTAGTTCACTTTCTGGGGCACTGAACCTCTAAACTGCTCCAGGGGCGCCGTACTATGGCTGACCCTGTGCTCGGACCTCTCTGATGGAATACATTATGTATAGGGGTCTATGTGTGTGTGTATCTAGGAGAGATATGTGAAAAGACTAATTCCAATTACCTTGTGTAACAGGGCAAATATATTATATTATGGTTATGTAATTACAGACTATTATGGGATGGGACACCTTTGTTATTTCTAAGGACCTGGTGCATTAAAATAATAAAGGGATTTGGAAGATACAAATCCACCACTACTCGCCACATATACTTTTTTTTAAATTTCACGATCATAATATGAGAATTGTGCAGTGATGTTGATTAAATAAATTATACTTTCAGTAGGATCACATACTCGATACGAGGCATAGTTGAGTCTGCGCAGTCTCTGTAACACATCACTGTGTTTGTCCTGAGACAGAAAGATGTCAAACACCATAGCCTACGTGATATTAATCGGACACTGGTGGATTGTGGACACTGCAGCGTTTGGGCGGCAGTCCTGTTGGAGTTTTCTCCGCTCGCGCGTCCGCCATTCGGTGTCTCAGCTCGCTCTGTTTCTGAAAGCATTAGAGCAGCAACGCACTTGAGGGACAGAGAGAGAGAGAGAGAGAGAGAAGGGGGGGTGGAGAGAGTGGAGGGGAGAAGAGACAGAGAGAGAGAGATGTTCTGGACTCTGGTCAGAACATGTGATGCGCTTTTCCCGAGGATGAATTAGAACATAACGTACGCTGCACACAGGCAGGAGTTTCTCATTTGACGGACAAGGCATGAAATGAAATCATGGGGGCTGAGAATGCCACTAACACCACCGCCAACACCGCTCTCCTTTCGCTCTGGGGTGGGTGGACAACTCGAAGACGTGGTCTTACTTTAATCTACTTCTCTATGCCCCGCCTTCAACTGACTCTAATGCTGTATTTTTAATTAAGTGATGGATAAAGCCAAGCAGTGTGTCCTGCTTTCATCTGGCGTGAAAAGAGTACGACAGCGCCACCGCTAGGGAGGATCTGGGAATCCTCCACTCCACTGTCATCGAGTGTCTCCCTCGGAGGGTAAAGAGTGTCATCCTGGTATCGAAGCCCGGTCCTGTGTGGCTCAGTAGGTAGAGCATGGATCGCGGTGACAGTGCTTAGGTTGTGTGTTCGATTGCCATTGGGACAACAAATACTGTGAAAATGTATGCAAAGTCGCTTTGGATAAAGGCGTCTGCTAAATGGCATATATACACAGTAGTGTAGTGTAATGGTTAGGGAACTGGACTCCCAGGAGGAGCACTGTCGTTGTACCCTTGAGCAAGGTACTTCACCTAAATTGCTTCAGTAAAATATCCAGCTGTATAAATGGAGTGTATGTAAAGAAATGTAAAAACTGTGTAAGTTGCTCTGGATAAGAGCATCTGCTAAATGGCTAAAATGTAAATGTAATACGCCTTCCTCCTTCCCCCATAGGGAGAGGATGCGTAGAGCTGCCATGGGTATGGCTCACTTTGTGGCCTGGACACAGCTAGGTGGCTTGACTTAGGCCACTCACTGCAATGGAGTAATTCTTCCATAACTGGACAGCTCACTGTTCCATAACATGTAACTCACGTAAAACAGTAATAACAAACATAATAATATATAATAATAAAATAATAAAAACAAATCTATGAGTCCCAATTATTTAAAAAATAAATCATCACTGATGATCAGATCAGACCCAATAATCTATATATACATCAGTTTTACTGTGTGTCTGATTGCATATGTGATTTTTCACTTTCTTATGGCCTTCAGTTCTGCCTTCCATCCCACTTATACTTTATACTCAATAAATCTAAAGCCCCTTTTTTGAGTTTGATTACTGAACGTCAAACAACCGAGAGCCTACAACACGCTGTATTTTCTTTCTTCAATCCCGTAATTAAATTCCCCGCTTTCGAGAGGGCCTCCAAGTGTGGCTGAAATGACAGGCCTTACCAGGTGGCGCCAGACTAAAGCGTTAATATCAACAATCACCTAAAACAAAAATATATTAAAAAGGTGCATTCGCTTCCCGTGCACGCAGACCAATATTCTACAATGGAAACATGTCCGCCCTCCTCTCGCTTGGTATGCGGCTGGCCGCACGAATACGGAGAAGGTGGGGCGTTGGCGTCTCAGGAACGAGAGTGCGTTTCTTCCCCGGCATCACGCTGGGACCCTCTCAGACCAGTTCAAACTCTCCTGAAAGTAGATGCACATGTCTCTCGCTCCGGCTGGGGCTCGTTGGGGGGGGGATGCGTGTGAGCGAGGCGGGCCGGCGATCCCCCGGCCTCCCGGTGGACCGACCGCGGCGACGCCGGGCCCCACCGTCACCTGCGTGGCTTTCGCCCCAACGGCGTTTCCCTTTGATCCGGCAGACCTCATCCGCAAAACATCTGCCTTCCTGTTGGTTTCTCCTCCCCCTTATGAATTTCGAGCTTTACAGTAATGCACCCTGGCCTCACTGTAACCGATACCCCTCCGTCCTTAATAGAGGCCATCTGGGTGAGCCTTACACAGGCATCGTGTCTGTGAGATTACCGGCGAAGGCTCCCACCGCGTACTCATCGCAAGAAGTTCACGAGCGCAGATATTTCAGTCGCATGTCCCAAAGGCTCCTGTGATTTCTGGCTCCCACAGACCCAGCCGTCTACCCTCCCCCGCCAGTCTTCCACGACCAGTGCAAATAGGAGCATGTTGCAAGAGCGGTTAGTGGCGTGTTCGGCCAGGGAAAACAACACGATGAATTATGCCTCCAAAATATGTCTATCTGGCACCGCCGCTGGTGTAAGAGGGAAGTCAAAGGTCTGGCTAAATTGACTATGACAATATATTTTTTTTTTTTTTCTTTTCCAAAAAAGGGTTCATTCTGTTCTGCTGAGAACACAGGTTTTGGCGAGGTGGAGAGGTATAACGGGGTCGATTTCCCGCGCCAAAGCAATCGGGGATGATTGGGTAACTGCACCATGAGGGGAGGGTGGGGGTGGGGGGGTACGCTAGAGGGGTAAGCTAGCGAGTACGCAAAGGTGGAGACTGCGGTGAGAAAGAGTTGAGCTTCGGGGACGACGGAGGTCCCCAAATATACACAGATATCTCGCAGGAGAGAGAGAGAAGCTGTGCACGAGGTGGCATGAGCACGGGCAACCAAGTCCACCGAACGCCCTATCGCGGAGGGCAGACTGGCACGTGGCCGCAAGAGTTGGAAGCGTTCTCTCACTAATGCCGTTTTAATGCGAACCACGTTTCCGTCTTGGCTCTTGTTTCCCCTCCCTGGCGAGGGGCTTGTAAAGGTGTCTGACCACCTCCCCCTGCCTTTCTCGTTATTTTTCTTCTTTGCCAATTAAATTTCCAGACCTCCAAAAAAACAGCTTCTCCCCCCTCCACCTCATCCCCCCCAAAAAAAGAAAACACGGCTGCATTTGAATCTCTTTCCCAGGGTGCAATTACCTTTCTCCAGCTGTACGCTGTTTATATTTGCTGTCTTGTATATTTCCACACACTAATTGAAGCACACCTCTAATTAAACGTTACATTTCACATCCAAGGGAAGTGGCATGTTTCAGATTATTCCTTTTTTCAGGGGGGGAAAGAAAAGAGACCTTAAAAACGTTCCAGAAAACGGTGCACTTCTCACACAAAGCTGTACTGTTCTGCAAACTGGCAGCACTCGAAACGGTCATCTCCACAGACCGCATGCAGACAATCCATACATGTCCAGTTTGTGAAAGCAATTCCTTGGCCAAATGAAATCAACAGCAAGCAAAAAGCCTTTATTTTATTATTATTATTGCAAAAAAAAAAAACTGTTACACTTTTTTTTTTTTTTAACAGTGCGCTTGTAAGACTGCTCACAGTCAAGCTGGCACATTGCAGACAGTCTTGTCCCTGCCGTTCCTCTACCAAAGTTCCTATGCATTAAGACTCTTGGCTATAAATCGGGCTGTTGATTGTTGGAATGCGCTCCATAATGGCTGAGCAGTTCCCTTGGCTTGATGTGAATGTGGCTCAGTTTTCCTGCAAATGCTTCGGCCTGCACTTTTACCCATAAAGGAGAACGTCAAACAAAGGAAACGAGGAGCTCGCAAGCAAAGTTAAGCCCATTGGTTATCAGGTTTTTTTCCCCCCACTGCAAGGTCCACAGACAGAAGCCGTGAAATGCCGAAAAAGTCAATTAGCATCACCGAGACTTCTGTCAGGGAATGAAAAGTTGGGACCTTGACAGGGAATGGATTTTTTTAAATTTATTTTTTAAGTTGAAAACAATTTGTGCATTGGAGAGTCAATGTGTACTTGTGACGGTGTAGAGAATACTAAAGCTTTAGTCCTCTAAGCTTAGTACAACATATGAAACAAGCACCTTCTGCATAGAAAGAGTATGACGGATTACAAAAAGTAATCTCATGCACATTTGTCCTCAAAAGACAAAAGGTCAGAACAGGACCTGCATATCCTTGTGAAATATGGCTGGAACTTGTGCCTTGCTAAAAGCGCACACACAACTTTTACCTAGCGGTGGGCGAATGAGGTATCATGACACCAAAGATGGGAGGAACTACCATATGCTACCAGAAACTGACGGATTTGAACCAATCGTTGCATTTTGTTGTAAGGAGCAAAACCTTTTGATTGGTTCAAACAAGTCTGTGATTGACAGCTAATTGGTTACCCCACCCATCTTTGGTGTCATTCTCTCGTCAGTGCTTTTGTCCCCCCTTTTGCCGAAAAACAAACAAACAAAAAAACAAACAAACAAACAAACAAACAAACAAATCAATCAATCAACCCGGAAGTGCATGGAAGTACTGCAATGTAAACACTTTGCTGCCGTCAGACTCCCGAATCGGTGTACATTCCATTGATCAGATAGTCCATTTGGGTGTAGTCCCTCTTCTGGTAGCTCTCGTAGGCCTTCCTGAGGAAGAGGACGACAGTGACAACGAAGAAGAGCAGGCCGAACAGCAGGACGGCCAGCAGCGTAATCGAGTCCACGGGCTTCCGGGACAGAGGCCCCCCCGTGGTGCCGTTCGTCGTGGCTTTCGCGGTACTTCCGTCCCCCCGTTTCGTGGTGGTGGGCTGTGGGGCGCGCGGCGAGGTAGTTCGGACAGTGGGAGTAAACGGCCCCTGCACTGTGGTGGGGGCTGATGCCCTGGTTGTTGTGGCAGTCGTGGTAGCAGATGCAGTCGTGGGTGTGATGGTGGTTGTGGGTGTAGTTGCTGTGGTTGTGATGGTGGTTGTTGGTGTAGTTGCTGTGGTTGTGATGGTGGTTGTGGGTGTAGTTGCTGTGGTTGTGATGGTGGTTGTGGTGTAGTTGCTGTGGTTGTGATGGTGGTTGTGGGTGTAGTTGCTGTGGTTGTGTGGTGGTTGTGTAGTGCTGTGGTTGTGATGGTGGTTGTGGGTGTAGTTGCTGTGGTTGTGGGTGTAGTTGCTGTGGGTGTGATGGTGGTTGTGGGTGTAGTTGCTGTGGTTGTGATGGTGATTGTGGGTGTAGTTGCTGTGGGTGTGATGGTGATTGTGGGGATGGATGTAGTAGTTGAGGGCCTAAATGTGGTTGTGGAGTTAGTTGGCGTGGTGGTGGAGTTTGTAGATAGCGTGGCTGTGGTGGTGTTAGTTGTGGGAATGGTTTGGGTCTTGGATATGGTCGTGGCGGGGGTCGCTTCTGGCAGAGAGGCTAGCCGTGGCGTCACGGTGGTCCCAGTGTCCGTTTGAGAGCCAGCCAGGGCGGCGACACTTCCTCTGGGTAACGAGGCGGGATCTGTGCCATGAGCCTGGGAACTGGAGTTTTGAAGCACTGGAGTCTTTTCTCCCTGGGGAAAGGCGTAGCCTGTGTCACCGCCGGTGGGTCTAGAGTCTGCCCGGATCTTTCTTTCTGAAAGTTAAACCGAAAAACAACAGTAATCTGTCAGGGCTGTTAAATGGTAGGGTTGTAAATTTATATGAAGCTCACACAATTTGTCAATGGAAAGCTGCCGTGAATGGGAAAATAATTTCCACCTCTGCTCAAATGTTTTACGCCACTCTCTCACCACCACCGCCCGCCCCCACTCCCCATCGTCCACGGCAACAAAGAAACGGCCCTTTGAGAGTCAAATACCTTGGCGTGTCAGTCGGTAAAAATAACACTTCTTGTCCTGTTTCTCAAAAAGAGAGCGGCTACACGCTGTGTCAGCACTACCTGGAAAACAGGGGGGCACACATTCCTTTACTTCTCAGAAAAATAAATGTTCCTTTACACATTTTTTATGAAAGCAAATGATTTTATGACATTGCATGTTCTCTGAGTTTTTAAAGGCGTTTCATCACATCATTTCAAACCCGCGCGTGCCATTTTATTGAAATAAAACTATCATACATTAACATGTTTATGGTAACACCACACCCAGATAATGTGAGGTAACATACAGAAAGTAAGTAAAGGCCTACCCCGGGTATCTTTGGTCTACAAAAGTTTTCTGGAAGGGAAATGGGTGTAATTTTCTGCTTTGAGAAGCAGGCGCCATACCCACCTCCATTTCAAACGGAAAGATCAACATTTACAGCAGTCAGGAGGACCCAAGAGGGCCCAAAGAGAATCTGCTTTCATAATGGAGATCTACAATCAACATCAATGTGTTCCTTGGACCTAAACCATGGGGCAGGATGACATGCCATCAAGCGCAAGAATGTGTGAATCGCACGCACTCATCGCACGAGGAAACTTTTCTTTGTGCATGTGCATGTGTATGTGTGTGTGTGTGTGTGAGAGAGAGAGAGAGAGAGAGAGAGAGAGAGAGAGAGAAAGAAAACAAACATTTTTCACGTCTCAGAGAACTGGGAAAAGAAAACAAACAGCCATTGCTGGACTGCGCAGTGAAATAACAGTGTTTTTATTACGCGGAGAGATATGAAAAGCAAACAATTTTTTACAACACAGGTTTTTGTCATAATTTTCAGAGGTCCTCTGACTGCTTAAGGAGGAAAACAAACCAAGCGAGCTTGGAACTCAGAATGGCTTTGTATTTATTGCCATTTACCTTGCCCTCTAAGGGGTTGAGTGGACCTAAACCATGCCAGGAGAATGCACCCCACACCATAACAGAGCCACCAGAACCCTTAATTTACTCAAGTGTTTCCTTTATTTTGGCAGTTACCTGTATAAGGATGCCGGCACTGCAATCACAACCTAAAATAGTTCCTCCAGACTTAAACTCGTGTTGAACTTCATTAAGTTGGTATATGGGTATCTATATAGTACCTCTTTGTAAGTGTGAGGTGAAGCATAGTAATAGAAGTTATGGTGCATGCATCTGGCTAAACTTCACTTCCCATAAGCCCCTTTGTGAGCAGTTTTGACCTTTGAACCTTCCCATGACCTTATTTTGGTCAACTCCAAGGCCTATTTTATTTTTATTTTAAATTTGACCTTTATTTAAACAGGTAGGCCAACTGAGAACTCAATTTTCATTTTCGGTGAAGACCTGGGAAATCAAAGTGGGTAAGGAACGCGAGGGATTGACTGACCAATCAGAAGGAGTGGCCAGTTTTGTGGAAATTTGACCAGGACACCCCTTTAAAATATTTTTTATTTTTAATAAAGGTCCAAGCGTTCCGGTGTACTAATTTAAACAGCATAAAACACTACATTAACAAAAAACAAAAAAACTATGCATCCATCTATCTGTCCCTGATCTCTACACATCTGTCTCTGAAGCTTCCCTGAGCCCAGATGCTTTCAGATGACATGGAAAACAGCTTATGGAGGGACCTGCACACATGGTCAAGATGTTAGCGCTAGCGTCAGTAGGCCCTGCCGCCGAGTATGAAGCGGATTCTGAAGGCTGCTGAGTTCCTGTGTGTTTTTCCCCGAGGTCTGCTCAGACACAACTCCCCCAGAGCGGGGGGAGAGAGAGAGACAAGCAGGCCTGTGTCGCTGCACTGATCCGTGTGCTTATGTGAAAACAGGCACAGCACAAAACGCAGCACAAACAGCACAAAACGCAGCACAGCACAGCACAGCTGTGCACTGATGGGTAAAAACAGGCCGTCTGGGCCCGAAACTGAGCTGAGGCGTCTCGACACCCGACGGCAGACCCCGGGTTTGATCAAGGACCAGCCATTTTAGCCTTCATCTTGCTTTTTATTTCATGACAATCCAGCTCTTTCCCAACCGTCTCAGCAAAAAGGGCAGAGATCACAGCAGTCACGCCGTCACCGTACAAGCCCCCCAAAAGCACAAGAGGTCACCCTAGATAGGAGAAAGGGGTGGCACATGTATAGAGGTCCGTGAAGAGGCATGCCCAGCGATTATATATTTTTAGTATATACAAATATATATATATAGCCCTCCTTCCGAACCACATTGCATGTTTCCAGATGGGAATGCTGACTGCTTATGCCCCTCTCATAACCTGCATTTTCTTATGAGCTGCTTTGGAAACCCAGTAGCTTGTTTGGGGACGTCTGTGAGGGGGGATGGGGGGCTGGAGGGGGCGTGCGGCTCTATCAAACACCGTTCCTCCTTAATCCAGAGGTGCCACTGTCTGAAACGCCCCCCGCCCTTTGTGTGTGAACACGCTCAGGTAGCAAGGACCCTGAACAGCGTGTGTGGCGCTCGCCGTCAGTCCTGATTAAACGAAAACGAACGTGCCACGACAGAGATTTATGGAGCGCAGCTACGCAAAGCGCAGCCAACACCATAAACAAAACAGCTTCGGCCCAAATTCCCCTTTCATCTTAAACCGAAACACATGGGGACCACTTTTTCAAATTGCTTTACTGACGTCAAATATAAAGATGCTTTTTTTTTTTTACAATTAAAAAAAACAAAACTTTACCTTTATGTGTTTTGTTCTTTTTTGGTTAAGAAATGCAGTTTTGCTGCTTTCTAAAAAGCCTGTGTCATTATCATCACTTTTCGTAACACATATCCTAAATTTCACATCTTCACAGTTCTTCGTTGTGCCTTTGATTCACAGGAAATGGCTCCCTGGCTGCCCATGGCCCAGAAACACCCAGCTTACACTACCAACAGCAACAGCGGTATAATAAACTGAAATGGCAATTGAGGCTTTTCAATGTGCTTTTTGTCTGATTGGGGGGAAGTTGACATCTTTTATGAAATACTGTATTCCGCAACTTCTCAGGTATGACTTTTAAAATTAAAAATCGCCATTGCGAAGAAGGGCTGTTTTTCGCAACCCATTTGTGAACGGTGTGGTACAAAATATATATTTTTTAAATCTCTACGCACTGATTTATACATCGACAGGTGGCCTATATAGGGTCGTACAGGAGCATGTAGCTGTACAGAACCTACATGCGTTATTCATTGTGTTTCATTCAGGAGGGTGTCATTGGGACAGAACTTACATTTACATTTGACATTTTAAAGGCATTTAGCAGATGCTCTTATCCAGATTTTTTCATTTCTTTACATATAATCCATTTATACAGCTGGATATTTACTGAAGCAATTCAGGTTTAGTACCTTTGCTCAAGGGTACAACGGCCGTGCCCCCACCTGGGAATAAAACCTGCAACACTGCCACCACATGCTGCCACCACAACTTGCATGTGTTATTCATTGCGTTCTTTCAGGAGGGTGTCATTGTGACAGAACTTACATGCGACGCTGCATTGCTTTTCATTCAGGGCAGTGCTGTGTAGTACTCTGGCCCCGCCCCATCCTCCCGTGTCGCTGGGGAAACAGGGGGCAGTGAGCAGCAGCAGGACAGGGCAGAGGGCAAGGAGCGGGCGTGCAAGCGGGCACGGGGTCATGGCGAGCTGCGGTCTGCCACGGCGCCAGCGTCCGGGTAACGGGAGGGGGGAGGAGTCACAGCGAGGACGGGAGACGAGACATCATCACAGCCCAAAACCTGCAGGAAACAACACCGCATTCATAACATTGCTTTAATGTCCAATATCACATTCACACGCATTGTGATTGCTTTAAGATGGGTTTGGCAGTAGTATCACCGTTCCTGCGGTTTTGAAGGCAGGTTTGGGCTGACATTACGACTGGCTTTAAAACCACCAGCCTGCCTCCTGCATTGCCAAAAGACAGCACATGAAAAGTAATGATCCGTGCATGTTTGTGTCTTGTGAGAGAGAACGAGAAATACTTTTGATTGAGACTCTGTGGTATTATCAATACAAAACAGCTTAAGTTTAACTCAAGGGCGCCATCTAGCAGAACTTCTCCAAACAGCATGGTAGGGGAATTATATATATACTGTATATATACATATATATATATATAAATGAAAAGACCTCACAATTGTGAAGAGCTATGATTAGTCATATCAGTTAATTCAAAATGCCATCTGCCACAGGACAGGCACCACAGCCCACCTGCAGACTTAAGTGACTCCTGGCCCTGCGAACAGCCATGGCTCCAGAAAACGACAGTAAGCAAGTGCAGTTCAGCGTTGTGCTCTTCCTGCTTATTATTTAGCCTCAGCACGAAAATAGACCTTAAATTACTATGCCAGCCCAAATGTAGTGAAGCAGTGGACACCCCCCTGAGTGGATATCCTGTCCCTTGGAAGAGGCTCACTAGGGGACAAGACACCAAACATCGCCTCGATGACAATGACCCCTCCCCCTCCCCAAGCAATCAAGACTGCACCAAGCTCTCCCCCTCTCTCCCGAATCTTAAAATTAGCTCTGCTCAGAGGGAACTCCCTCCTCTCCGCCTATTTTAAGGAACCATAAATTAAGGGCCTCTCTAAACTCCATAATTCAACCAGGGTTTGTTTTCTTTCTTTTTTTTTTCTTCTTCTGCTCTCTTTCTCTCTCCTCCTCCTACTCTCTCCATATCCGTATGACCTGAAGGCCTTTGAAAGGCTGTCCCCAGTGCTGCTGACAGTGTGCAGTGTGGTAACAGCAATCTGTTGTGCCATTCTGCAAGTTCCACCCAGTCGTTTTGCCAGGCGTAGCCGATTGGCCCACAGCGGTTTGCTAAGCGAGAGAAAAGCCAAACTATACCCTCCTTCCTGTTGACTGACTTTCTAAAAACAAAACAAACAGTCACACGCCATGACCGCAACAGGACCACAAGGTAGGACCAGGTTTTCTGGGATCCAATGAGAGGCAGAGAACAAGACCGCAGCTGTAAAATGCTTGCGCACCACGTGGCACGTTTGCAAATCTCGCAGCTGTCGTCTGCCGGATTTCCTCAAAAGAGAGCTGAAGTTGGGGGTGGAGGGGGGGGGTCTCAGCTTTGCCCAGCGCTGTATGATGTAATTGATGTCGTTGACTCCCTGTTGTGGCAGCTCATATCCGGACATGGTGTGGTTCTGTCTCCACCACTACCCTGACTACGGACCAGGGGGGTGCGCCAGTGTGGGGGCTTTTGTTCCAACCGAGCAGCAACACACCTGACCAACTAATGACAGTCTTCAATCAGGGCTTTGATTAGTCTGGTGTAGGTCTGGCATCCAATCCAGACCGTGCCAGTGCCAACTGTAGCCAGCAGCCCAGTGGGCCTGTGAATGTTTGGCGGTAGCATCGCTGGGCCCGTGGCTCGTCGTACACCAGCGACCCCCCACTGGTCAATCGGGCGCCCACAGTCTGCCGGTACGAAGCTGTGCACAAAGTGTCTTCCTCCGACTCCTGTCTGCACTGCTTAACTTGTAGACTGCGGTGTGAAAAGAAGTGGCGGCTGACATCACAGGTTTCAGAGGAGATTTGTGTGCTTGTCTATGCTCTCCGGAACTGACAATGGAGGTGGCATTGAAATCCATGTTGAAAATTGTGCATTGTTTCGGTCTAATTAATAAATAGCCTACATACATGTTAAAACATGCCATCTGCTTTAACAGATTCAGACTCCGTCGTCCAGGAGGAGGGGAAGCGACAGAGCATTAGACTGGGTCTCGAGCACAAGAGCTGAGGGGAAACACACTGCTGATGGCTCACATATAATAATAATAATAATATTATTATTATTAACAACAGCATGAATATTCATATTTTAGAACAATTTGCAAAGCACTTCACGGTGAAGGTGGGAAGCTCACCTCAACCACCACCAATGTGTAGCACCCATCTGGGTGGTTCCCAGCAGCCATTTTGTGACACAACGGTCACCACACATCAGCTGAGGTGGAGAGGGAGGCAAATATCATGGCAATCAAACTAACAGATATCGTAACAGTATAATATGTACTATTGTATGTATTATCAGAATTAAGGGAACAAAACAAAGATGCAAAACAAATCTATGTAAAGCAGACAAAGTATTATCTAATTTAATCACACATCAAACAGACTATTACGTAGATTAAACCGAGTGTTCCAGAAGATGTATCCCCTCACTATTAAACCCATTTCTCCCTCTGCCAGATCTCAGCGAAGGCTTCAGTTAGCTTCCTGCTACACAATTCCCCTGCTTTCGTCCCTTTGGGTAACCAAACTCACCCAAACAGGAACCATTTCATTGTCTGCGGCCAGTCTCTCTGTGCGTGCGGCAGCCTGACGCAAAAAAGACAAAACAAAAAAACCCGAAAAAAATCGGGCTCTGCGCACTCAAACCAGGATGGGAGAATGCGGTTACGTTTCACTACAACCACACTGGTGACATGAAAGCAGACCTCAAAAAAAGATGGAGGATCTATATTCGGCCGGAATTAATTACAGCCTCCTTCCTGCCCTCTCCCTCTATGTTCAATCGAATATTCAAAACAGCATCGATCAATCAATCGATAGACAGATAAGAGCGAAGGCCAATTCATCAGTCAGCCGTGTCGGACCACACTGAAGGGGGCCTGATGTTGTATTTTTTTTACAAACATGCTTTTTAACAGTGTGTGACCTTTGGCCCCTGATTGTTGGTGCCCAGTCTCTTACTGTTTTTCGATTATTACTTCTTTACATTTTTAATGCCTTTACAACCTTTTCTCCATTTGTGGCTTTTTATTCCAACTTGGTTTTAAAATGTCTGCTTGTGCCTCCCAGGTGGTGTAGTGGTAAAATGTCTGACACTGCAACCAGGGTTTGATTCCACTGGCCGTGCTAGTTTCGGCTCTGGCCGGGAGTGCCACTAGGGGGCGGCAATTAGCTGTCCACCCCAGGGTGTATAGGAGTGGCCCTGTGTGCATACCGGAGTTACGGTGACGGCTTGGCGGGTTCCGGCTCGGAGGAGGCGGGGCCCAGCCGCATGTCACTGCTGGTATCAGGACTAGGGCAGCGAACTCTCAATATGAGGGAGGAGATAATTGACATGAAAAAAGAGGGTATAAATGTCTACTAAATTGGGAGAAAAATGTGGAAAAACAGCAGAAAAAAAAAAAGAAAGAAAAAAAAACAATAATAATAATAAATGTCTGCTTGTGCCAGAACGCCCAGCACACCTGAGCTAAGCTGGAGAGGGAGAGTATTATTGAGCCAATGAAACTGGGGGATGATTAAGGTGGCAGAATGAAAGAGCTGCGTTTGACATTTTGCCAGAACAAAAATTAACAGGTGGGCTGTGGAATAGGTTCAAATCCTAGGAGAGTGTAACTGCTGTTACCCAGAAGACGGGCACTCAAACTCAGTTGCTTCAGTCAGTAAAACCAGCTGCAGAAACTGATCATACTCATTGATACGCAATATGTGAGAAATTGAAGCGATGCAAGTCAACCTTGTAAGGGGAAATAATAATAATAATAATAATAATAACAACAATAATAATGTCTCTGTCTAGAATAGCAACGCCATATAAAGAAGGGAATCATAAACAAGCTGAACCACAGAATAGAGAGCACACAGCACACACCCTGTTACCCATGGCTCACCAGGCGGAGTGGGTCTGCTCTCCCGCACTGCCACGCTGACAATGTGGGCATTATCCATGCCTCCCACACTTACGGCTCACTGTACAAACCCGCCATTATACAGGACCCGCACAACGCGAGTGTGCGGCGGTGCAGAAACACACACAATACGGGCGCTTCAGCCCTGCGCCACGCTCACCTTCCTGAGAGCCTTGACCTGCTGCATTTCTGCTCCCGGTCCCTGCTGTTACAATACGGACAGAGTTGCTCCATCTCCACACTGCTGACCCAGGATCAGTGATTGGTGAGGGAGTGCTTGATCTCCATCCACTGACCCGAGATCAGTAATGGGCCAGGGATTGTTGTGTGCCACGAGCTCAGCGCTGATCTGGGATCAGTGGGGCGTTTGGGATGGGTGCAACAGGCTTAGTGTAGTGCAGTGTTTTGCGCAGGGCTCGGGGACGGAGCCAGGAATCCCGTTATGGTCGGTGAGCAGCAGCCATCTACCTTCTGTTCTGGGCTGTCTCAAACGACCCTCTCCCCAGCACCAATCAGAGGCCTCCCTGGCTAACCCTGCCCCGCCCCCCAGGTGTCACTCTGTATCCAGATCAACACTGTCTCTCCTGGCTCACAGCCCACTGAGTGTGCATCTCTTACTGGGAGAGAGAGACTGGGAGAAAGAGACTGGGAGAAAGAGACTGGGAGGGAGGGAGGGAGAAAGGGAGGGAGAGAGAGGGGAGGGTGGAGAGAGAGCAAGATGGTAGAGAGAAACAGAGAGAGAGAGAAACAGACAGAGGGGGAGAGGGAGAGAAACAGAAAGAGAGAGAGAGAGAGACAAACAGAAAGAGAGATAAAGATAAGGGGAGTGGGGGTGAAAGAGAGAGAACAAGGGAGAGGAAGAGGGAGAGAAAATGAGAGAGAGAGAGAGAGAAAGAGAATGAGAGAAGGGGGACCGGAAGGAGGGACAGAGAGAGGGCAGGAGGGAGCAAAAGAAGGAGGGAGGGAGGGGAAAAGAGAGGTTGTCAGGGCTGTCCTTCCTTACCTCTCTACCTTGGAAAGGGCACATCGCTTGTGTTGAAACAACAACGTGTCCTGTGGCTTGGAGACTGAGAGCAAGATGTTTTTATTCGATTAAACTGCTTAACCCTCTGTGTCCTTAATAAGGGACAATATCTGTCCAGATCAAATTACTTAAATTATACATAGAGTTAGACATCTAGTCTGCAACTGCTTTAGTGATGTAGAGTTTGAGTTCGAAAATGAAGACTTTATGAAGACCTACATGCAAGCAACTCCTGCAGCAAATCACAGCACAGCTTTTGCATTTAATAACAACCGTTAATAGCAATAGCAATTTCATGCAGTTCACATTACCTCTTAAATACACTCACCACGGCCTTGCATTTAACAGCAATTTGTATTTAATAACAATGCTTAGGTCAGGTATGCATGTTTCTGTCACACACAACAATAAAGAGGCAGTCATTGCTGTTACTTTCACACTTGTGAAAAAAACTGTTTCTGTTCCAGCACGCTCCCACAAACCTTTTATGAAGTAGCCTACAATACAAACCTGCAAACACCAGCCTCACACAAGACAACACCGAACAGCAAAATAAGGTCAACTGATTCTATTTCCCCACGCTGCGTTGCATTTTGTGGGCAAAACAGGAAGCTACTTTTACCACCCACAACACACACCAGGTTCTCGGGAAACAAGACTTGAGACTGACCGAAGATGACCCGGTTTTGGGGACGCTGCCAAGGGTTGGAAAAATGTGCGCAGAATTATTATCTGAAGGGAAAATCATATCAGAATTCTGAACGAAGCCTCTACACGCTACACAAACATACAAGCGGTTCAATCTGCGTCGCTTTCCAACACTGTCGGCTAAACTGCTATTTTTTGTGCAGGAGAATAATGAACTTCCGGGACCTACATCAGGTTCAATGGTACAATTACGCCACAATGACTCTTTGCCAGGAATCGGTTTATGTTTGAAAAGTGGAACGGTGGACAGATTGCAGTCAACCAACATGAAAGCTATATTGATATTTTTTAAAGTTGTGCAAAGGTTAAGGTGCACGTTTTAGAAAGGTTGGCAGTATTATTTTAATAGTCAGACATTATCGTTTATAATTAACTTCTTTTTTTACAGCTGGACTACAATAAAAATCAGTTGTGTCGTCGCATTACATTTCGAAGTTTGTCCTAATCGTGGGGAAGATGATTCATCCTTGACCATTTCCAAGTAATAACGGCCTTCTATAAGAGCATGCGGCATTTGGTAAATCACAACTTGTGGATGAGGCCTAGCCAAAAATGCGGTATTTTGCATTAAAACCTACTCAGTGAAAAAAGAAAACCCTTATTGTAATGTGCCCCCACAGCTAACATATTTGTCTCTCTCTGCTGTGGTCAAGTACCACAAGGTATTCTGGGAAAACAAGCACAGCTGAAAGTCGATCACACCTCTCTCACATGCGTTTGAGCACAGCTAATACCCGATGTGAAACATTATTACACCAAAATTGACACAGAATCTGTGCTGACTATTTTCCAACGAGACATAAAGGCATCTAATATCAGTCCGTTCGGTTAAATACTATACTTATAGCGCACATAAAAACAACAAATACATACAATTGCAGTGTTGCATATACAGTGCGCTAGTGAATAACTGTCACTGAACGCATTGTGTAGAACAGTAAATAACGTTCAAAACGTTTACTTTCAGGAAGACAGTAATCTAACCAGGAGGGGAAGCGTAACGCGATATAGATTGAATCATCGTTGTTACTGGTATGATGTGAAGCAACATCAATCATTAACATCACTGTAACGTTACATCTATGAGATTAGATGGGGAACTGCCCACTTTCGCAACGTCCAGGTTAGAATTCTGGGTTGCAAGACCATTCACGAGAAATAGCAGGAAGCGTTTTAAAATGTGATGACAGTCGGCTGTAATTTATGGTAGGCTAATAAGTGTCCGTGTTATATTCGATACACTATCCGCTTCAGGTCTAATGTAGAAGTAACGTTAACAAACGAGCGACCTACAAGTCAGGACCCAGAACCTTGACAAATCACAAGCATTCTTGTTTTCGTGATGGACACTCGCCAAGCAAGCGTGACCCCTAGCTAGCTAACATCCTCACTTTGATTTTCAAGAGAGGACACAGAAACTCGCGATAAACTTTATGGTATTCAAAAAAACTGTTCACTAGGTTTCTACTTACCACTGACAGTTATGAAGCTAGCTAGCAAAGACAGCTAGCGAGTTAAGTTCAAAACGGCTATGGCGCGGAGTTGACGAGCTAACGTCACACTAGATTGCAACTAACGGCATGGTCAACTGTTCTCTTAAATTCCCGTTTCACTACAGAAATGAGCGGTTTCCCCAAAGTAATTCCTCTTCAGCGGTCTAAAAAAAGACACGCGGTTGTTCTTCCTGCGTTTGAGAATCAGTCGGATATCGTGGCGTCAGTACACCCATGCCTTCACACACTGTGGTGTGTGGGCTTGTCATTTTGAGCACTAACCGAAGGGCGAAGTTTAAAGCGGAACTGATGTAGGCACTAAGCAGAGATGTCCGATGCAAATGCGCGCAGTGGTAGCCTACATACTTCATTAATCTTAATCTTCGTCGCAGGTCGAACAACTTCTCACTGAATTTGTATTGTGGAATATTGCTTTGAATGCTCACCTCTACAGAAGCGTAGGCTAGTGCCCTGACAGAAAATGAATCACAGCCACTTATATTATTATCGAAGTAGGCTACGTTTCTTGTTATAATCTATGTTCTCTGCATCTTTAACAATAAGGATCGGCATGTAGGCTACAGTTAACGCTATAGGAGGAGTTTTCTATTTAGCGTTTGTAGGCAAACTTGTTCATTTATCAGACTTTTACTTTAGCTATTCAAATTGGCTTATCAAATCTCTTACAAAGCTAATCATCATTTAAACGATCTTCTCTTTGAGATGTATACGAATACCACGTTTTGGGAATTTTCTATGAACCGCATTTCACTTAAATAAAGTAGTCATAATGCACATCATTTCGATTGTTTTTTTTGTGGAAAACATCACACATCTCTCACTTTTTGTCAACTCGTTCATAAAAACCTTTTTTTTAAATGCGACAGTGGCTACGAAACTTCATCGTCATACCTTTGAGCAAGATACTTAATCTAAATTGCTTCAGCAAAAAAGCCAGTATGTATTAATATAAGCTGACTTAGTTGCATTGGATAAGAGTATATACAAATCAATAATAAAATACACTGTTTTAAATTTGAGTTACTGAGCTTCCCATGTGGCACATCCAGCTGAAGCTCTGCTTCTTGTGGCAGTGAGTTGTCCCACAGTGAGGCATTCAAATACTTATTGTACCGGGGAGACTGGTGGCTGAAAATCCTGTGGGTCGAGCACAATGGACCATGGAGTCGTTATCGACAGGGTAACCCCCACTTTTTATATATATATATGGGACATTCTACCGAATTAGTTCAAAGTGCGGTCCCACAACAAGAAAAACTATTTAACAAAACAATTACGTAATCAGACATAGATATTTACGAAGAATATGTTATGATCTATTTAACCCCAAGGAATTAAATGAGATAGTGATAAGCTAAAAAAACAAAAAAACATAATTTATAGGGTACTTTCTATTGGGAAGTAGCTGTCCCAAACCCTGACCCCTAAATTTAAATGTATGTAAATAACACTTAAATTTTTTTTTAGATTTTGTTCAATGGTGTAATTTCAAAGATCTTTATGATTTAGTGTGGGTTTAATTTTTAAATTAAAAAAATATACTAAAAAAATCTTGTCCCAAGTTTTCATGTCACTACCGAAACCCAAGAGTTTTAGTCGATTGGCTGAGCCTGGTTTTTAGCCACACCCCTGCATTTTTGGACAGGCAGTGACACTGCCTCCCTGTCCCTCATGGCTGCATGGTAAGTAGCTAAATCCAAGGCCGTAACCATGGAGTCAACATTGGGGGGGACCAAATCAATTTATTTATATTTTTATATCAGCTAGGCTATATATTGGGGGACATTTTGAATATAAATGGGGGATGTTCCAAAGTCTGCCTTGGCTAAATCCCATACTTTTGAAATAAATGTGTTCCAAAGTCTGAAAATCGGTGTGTAACTTTAAGAATTGTCACCACTGAACACATATTCTCTTCAATTAAGTAAACTTAAAAAAAAAAAAGTGTGTACACCTCTTCAAAGATGTCTATGCTAGCCATGTGCTTGCTAGCATTCTTTAGTTATGCTCAAAGTTAGCTAGAATTGTCACTACCGAAACTGTCACTACCGATCGGTAGTGACGTGATCATTTCGGTAGTGACAAAATGGAATGGTAAGTAGTTAAATCCCATCATTTTTAAACAAATGTGTTCCAAAGTCTGAAAATCAGTGTGTAACTTTAAGAATGGAACACATATTCTCTTCAATAAAGTAAACTTTTTGGGGTTTTATGCAAAATATGATGTTTTCAAAGCTGTTTGCTAGCCATGTGCTTGCTAGCATTCTTTAGTTATGCTAGCAAAATGGAATGTTCAATCATCTATTTTCAGTGTTTCCCTTACCATTGCCTTGGAGGGACCTCCCGTCCATCCTGAAAGACCCCAAAAGCAAAAAATAGCGGACTTTTAGATCGCTAACATTTTTAGCATAAGTCAATGGAGTTTAACATAGCGAAAATTAGCATCGCGGCTAGCGGACATTTTTGACTGAGAGAGATAATGAAATCTTTTGACACCTTTTTTGACACCTTTGCATAGATGTTTTGGTGTGTGTGTGTGTGTGTGTGTGTGTGTGTGTGTGTGTGTGTGTGTGTATGTGTGCGCGCGCGTGCGCAAGAGATTAAATTTGTGTTCATGATCAGTTCATTCATTCAGATTCAACTGCATATCACTTTCTGGTGTATTTTGCTTTAAGATGTTGAATTTATTTGTTACAGACCTTTCGAGGATACATTAGTTAGCGTTCAGAAGCCTGACAGCAACAGCATAATGTTATTGTCAATGTTATTTGTCAATGTTTTCTTCTTCTTCTCTTTTACTGAACCCACTTGGGTAATTATTTTCCATTGATAAGTAATGTTTGTACTTTAAATGGTTATGGATAAACAATTGTTATGTCTTCAAAAATAAAATTATTTTATTGACCACAAAACATTTGTGTTTGTAATATTCCCAACATAAGGCATGTTATGAGTTAAGATTAAGCAATAAGGTTGAGGGAATATGATACAACCTTGCAAACAAAATACTGTGGTCACTACCGAAACAGTGCAGTCACTACCGAAACACTGGGTGTTTTGTAAAAAATAAAGTATATTGAGTTATAAACTAAAATGTTATGATACTGATTGGTTAAATGTATGTTCAATTTAATCAATCATTAACTCTGAAATCAATATGATCAGTGTTATGCATTTTACAGAGAAAGATTGCATTTAGATTTTGATGAATTGTATAAATTGAACTTTGAAATTTGGTAAAAATGTCATTTTTATTGATTTAATTGTGAAAACCTTCAAGAAAAATTTGTAAAAATACCCTTTAGAGAAGGGAAGGAAACACAATCTTAACAGGTTAATATAATACTTTTTACTACAGTGTATTACTATGTTTCGGTATTGACAATTTTTGGGAGAGGAAAAACATTCCAAAAGAGTCTGAAAATACAATATAAAAATGATGGGGGAACGTTATTGTGTGTTTGTTAATTCCCCCTGTGTTAATTAGCTTATTGTGTTGTTTAACTTTGTTGTATGTGTTATTGTTACCCTTTTTGTGTGTTAGCTGGCTGGTCGCGTTGAGCTAAATGTCAGAGCCACCGCGACCAGTGTGCATGTGCTGTTTAGTGTAGACCAGGGGTGTCCAAACTTTTTCCACTGAGGGCCAAATACATAAAAATATACGAAAGGCTGGGCCAATGTACGCGAAGAAAGCTGAGACCCGTTTATTTCGCGTTGTTTTCAATGAATACGGGTGGCTCCACTAGTGGTGAAACTAACAATTACAACTCAGTCAAGTGCAAGTTTCATGCGCGGGCCATATTCCTTATATTGGAAGTGTGTAAAATGGACCCTTGTAGTTCTGTGTCAAAAGTGTTTATCGTTGATTGAGTGTTCTCAGTGATTGAGCGTACTTACCTGGCAGGGGAGATACCATGATCACGACGGTGGTTGTGGTGTGATACCTTGCTTGAAAGTATCAGTGCTTGGGTTACTCTGTATTTGTACACGCTTTTCGTCTTAATAAAGACGAAAAGCTGTGCATTGGTTGGGTGCCCAGAGTGCATTTCCTCCCTTTTCTTTCTATTCTTTTGTCCCTCTCTCTACATCTCCTTTCCATCTGCACTTGAGGGCCTGGTGGTGATATCAGAGTAGCAGTGGCTTGTCCGCGGCTCCGGTTGAACCCCAGGCCGACGGACAAGGCCGGACCCCACCTAGCGCTTTGGGGGAAAGCAGGTACCAGTGGCTTGCCCGCGGCCTGCTGAACCTCAAAGCGCAGAAGCCAGGACAGCACCCCAGGAGACCCCTGCCGGGGGACACCAGGCGCCATCCAGGATCCGGACAACTGCTGCAGGACGCCCAGGCCCGGAGACCAGAGGGGAGTGCAGAGCTGCCCGGCGAGGAGGCCTGAAAGGGTTTTCTCACCGGGCTTACCCTAGCCGACCTCCACCAAGGCCTACGCTCCCCAGCTCTCTTTTCTAGACCCTGCAGCAGGACCACCAGGTGGATCCCGGAGGACGAGGTGCCAGCAGCGGCAGTGCGGAGGGCCGGACCGGAGGAAACACCTGCCACCCGGACGACGTCGACGGGGCCCAGCCACGAACTACCACCCGGGGATTCGTTTGGGCCTTCTGTGATTGTCGCTCCGGCCTACAGGAAAGTTCCCCATCAGCGGCCCTGGAGGAGGCCTTTGCGGCCTACTCATCCGGGGCCTCTGCTTAGTTTCCGGCCCTCCCGGAAGGAACACCATTTTTGGGTGTGCTGTCCCTTCCTTTTGTGCTTCCTAGGTGGGGCCCTACCGACCGAGAAGGAAGGGAGATGGCGTCCCGACCAGCTCCCGGGATGCGCCGCCATTTCGCCGTCAGAATGACGTGGAACCCAGTGGAGGGAGAAGGAAGCAGCACCACCACCGGCACCATGGCGGGATCGGGGCCTGGAAGCGCAGCTGAGCAGGGCGCCACCGGACCAGCAACCACCAGACAGGCCGGTGGGGAGAACAACCACCGTGCTGCCCCCAATCCAACCACCCCTGGGACGAGAGTGAACAGTGTGACCCGTCTTGAATTCAGCAGGGCTGTCCTACAAAAAGGTATGGGTTTTGTGCCGAATTACCTGAACTGCCTGGTAAAGGTCCCTAATGTAGTAGACGTTTTTGAGATCAGTTTTAAGAATGCTAATGTCCTGGAGAGATTCTGGAACCTCTTTAGAGAGGGGAAGGATAGGAGCCCCCTGAAAAACTTTGACGTTAAGCCTCTGTCTGACACCGAGAGCAATGTGGTGACTGTGCAGTTTTATAACGAAGCTGTACAGGATCACGATGTTGCAACGTGGTTGGGCAGGTATGGCTCCGTCAAGTCCGAGGCAAGGAGAGTCCTCGATGAGGATGGGGTGTGGACTGGCGCCAGAAAGTGGCTGGTCCAATTACAGCCAGACCCAATGTCGGTTGGAGGGGTGAGACACATCCCCAGCATCATTACGCTGGGGAACAACCGGGGCGCAGTTTTTTATTACGGCATGCCCAAACTGTGCAGTCGATGTGGTGAGTTAGGCCACTTGGCTGCAGCTGTGGAGGAGAGCACGAGACCAGGGCATGCCAGGACCCTAGACCCTGTAACTTGTGTCTTAACACACGCACTTTACACTTAACGCACTTAACCCTGACCGAGAACTGCCCCCATGGATGCACTGACTCAGAACATATACACCATCTGTTCTGGGAGTGCTCCGTGGCCAGACGGGTCTGGGGCCTTGTTGTGTCCTCTGTCTCCCAGAACAGGTTCCTGCCGAGATCCTCCCTGACGACTGAGAGGGTCCTGTACGGCCCCCGTGAGGGATGTAGGACCCCGGAGCTGCAGCGCCAGTGGAGGATCAGTAACACCTTAAAGCAGGTCCTGTGGGAGGCAAGGAACATCAGGGTCTTCCAAGAACTAACAGTGGACCTGTTCACTCTCCGGAGGAGGCTTCAAAACCTCCTCCAGGATGGCGTTTTGGTGGACTTTTTGAAGGACGACAGAGGGGCAAGGAGGAAATGGGGGGTGAGCCACTGGAAATAACTCATTATATAGCTCACCCCCTCCTAGAGGAGGTGCGCTCTGGGCACTCAAGCCCAAGCACAAACCTTTGTTTTTAGTTTTTAGTTTCTTGTTCTGTTTTGATTTAAGATTATATGTACTTCCAGTCCTGTCTAGTCTGTTAAGTTGTTCCCCTGTCTTTGAAATCCTATTGTTACCAAATATTGTTTTTTTTGTTTTCCCCCCCTCTAGTTGGTATGCCAACATTGTTTTGAAAAGTTTTAAATATTGTAAATAATTTTTTAAACCAATAAAAGAACATTCCTGGTTGTTGTGCTAACTTGTTGAAGAAGCAAATGGTCTGGTGTGTCCTTTTAGGGACATGTCTGCACCTAGATAAGTTCCTGAGATAATATCCGAGGTTGTGCGGTGTATGGAACATGGATAATTATCGCCCTTTCAATAAAGTGGCTGTTCGCGTAGCCATCTTTGAACTTCTGCTGGACTCGCTACAATATATATACATTTGTTTTTCTCCCAATTCGCTAGCCAATTTTACCCTCTAATTTTACCCCAATTCATTTCGCCATCCCCTACGAACTTGCCTTCTGTCACTATGGGGCAAGCTAATTCCCTGAGGCTGGCGATGATCCGCCTCCTCCGAGACAACTCACCCACCTACTTTCCAGAGACGCCCTTTGCGCTTCTCGGTGAGCTCATGCCGGCTCACCCTACCCCCTCCCCCTGGGGTGGACAACCAATCGCCGCCCCTGATCGGGGCTCCCAGCCAGGGCTAGACTGGCGCAGCTGTAATAGGCAACTTACATTCTGGACAAATGCTTTGACTGTTACGCTACCCGAGGCCCATAACCCCCCACTTTTCATTGAGCCAGATTAACTTTGTTTTATCAGGCGCCTGCAGTCTGCCTGCTCCAGCTGTGCATAAAGTGTAGTCCTCTATCGTGGTCACTGCGCAGCTCAGCTGGGCGACTGCAGGGAGAACAGAGGCAGGGGCTGGCAGCACACTCTTCAGAGTAAACCAATGCTATGCTGCACTCACACAAAATGGCCATTTCAGTGCAAATCTGCACTGTCCAAAAATGACAAAGGCCATTTCAGTGATGGGACAGGCCTGCAAATACAATTGGGCATTACAAAATTTGGGAAAAGTAAAATAGAGGATTAGGATCGTCCTAATACGGGAGGGTTTTTTGCATGCTGGTAGCTTCCAGCTTGCATGTCCATACTTTTCATCAAGCGTTTCAAGTCATTGATTTAGATCAGGCGCGTCAAACTCATTCCATCGAGGGCCGAGTGTGTGCAGGTATGTGTTGCAACCAATGCAAGTGGCGATTTTAGAACCTATTTAAGGGGGCTTTAGCACCCCTGTCTTCTCAGCCCCCCTGAAAATGTTTAGTCATTCTTTTCTAAAAAACATTTTTACTTAATATCTATTTTTAAAAATACCACAGATAGAGAGTAGTATTTCAATTCTGAGAGCGACCATCATTGTGGTGTTTTTGTTTTGGGAAATGGAACAGTAACTTAATTCAAATGTAAGCTTGTGCTTTGCATGTGTATATCTCACGTTCTCATTGGGGGCTGAGCGCCCCTAAAGGTCAAATCCTAGAATCACCTATTGGGTCTCAATGTTGGCCTGAAATAATGTCAAATGTGATTGTGCAATCACTTATTTTCTTCCACATATCTTTGGCAAGTGTTGCATGCATAATAACTGTGACCTTTGGCTCTGCAGGTCTAATGTGCCTGCCAACCTGTGTGGCATTGTAAGCTGTCATATCCACCCTGCAGGGCAGTGATCAGAGTTTCCGTTTGGGAAACTCCCTGAAGAAAGTTCAAAGGATGTTCCTTCACGGGAGCTTTCCAGTTTACACATGATGGCAAGTAACCCTGGAACCATGCAGTGGGTGTGCTGAGAAATGAAACCAATACCCGCAAGATCATTTTACTGCAACAGAAAACAAGGCCAACCAATAAAAGCACACACATGTATCGGCATGCCAACTTTGCATGATTGCAGACATAGAATTTGCATAATTTCTAGTGCATAGCAGTTGGAACCCTTCCAGGCTTTATTAGAGATACAGTGGAGACGCGAATTATACGGATATAAAATCAATTTAAAACGTAAAACTATATTAAATGTAACGGAATGTGCTATTCGGGTTCGGTCATGTTCATGTCAGCAGGGGGCGCTGTTTCTCATGTTGTATGGCCTGGGACGGACCGTTCGCTCGTGCAGTGTGCATGTCCTTTGTTATTAAATATAAGAATGTTCTTTGTCTTCAAAGCTTTAACCATTACTTCGACTTGTTTGTTGCATCATCATGAATACAAATTTTACCTTATAAAGGAAATATATATATTTATAAAGCATATATATAAGCAATAATTATTTTGTACTTGTAACCCTTACAAGGCACAGTTTGTCAGTTAAACAATGAAACCCCAGCGGCACGGTGGTGCAGTGGATAGCGCTGTCGCCTCACAGCAAGAAGGTCTCGGGTTTGAATCCAGGCCGGGGGCCTTTCTGTGCAGAGTTTGCATGTTGTCCGCGTGGGTTTCCTCCGGGTACTCCGGTTTCCTCCCACAGTCCAAAGACATGCACGTTAGGCTAATTGGAGAGTCTAAATTGCCCGTAGGTATGAGTGTGTGAGTGAATGGTGTGTGTGCCCTGCGATGGATTGGCGACCTGTCCAGGGTGTATTCCTGCCTCTCGCCCGGAACGCATGCTGGGATAGGCTCCAGCCCCCCCCCCCGCGACCCTGACCAGGAATAAGCGGCTTAGATAATGGATGGATGGATGGACAATGAAACCCAGGGAAAGCATTTGGTTTAGCATATACCAATAATTTCTGAACCAGTCTTGTAAGCAGCATTTATTGTTTGTATGCTTGGTATGTCCAACTAAACACTTACATTTAGAGTCATTTTAAAACAAATATAGACTTTTCTTGACAATTGTTCAATTAAATCTAATCTCCAATTACATAAATACACATTAAATGACAACCGTGACCTAAAATATTGATAATTTCTCAGAGCTCAGTTGCCCCTTTCTGTAAGCACCAGCTATATATGCTTGCTGAACCCAACTGAGTAGCACATAAGTTTACAGACATGCATCTAAAAATATATATGGGGTTTTTTGTCTCAGAATAGAGTAGAATTGTAATAAATTAGCACGTTTAGTTTTTTTAACCAGATAATTCACCGGTAATATGGAAGATGTTGGCTCAGCTGCTGATGGGTGATCACCAAATCTGGTTTTAACTAATGTTTAGCCCCCCATTCTTTTCCTTCCCCCCACCCCCTCCCCAAATTGAAATGCCCATCTGTAGTCCTATCCCATGCTGAGCGTAGACCAGCAGGCTGACATACACACACGCGTCCTCTGAAGCAGTGGTTCTCAAACCTTTTCTCAGGGACCGCCAGCCACCAGCACACCTAATTCAACTCATTACTACTTAACGAGCATTGATTAGTTGAATCAGGTGTGCTGGTAGTGGAATTGAACAAATACATGGACTATGTATTTGTTCAATGTGGTTCTCTGTGGCTCAGTTGGTAGAGCACAGTGTTGGCAATGCTTAGGTTGTGGGTTCAATCCCCACTGGGGCCACATATACTGAAAATGTATGCATTCACTACTGTAAGTCGCTTTGGATAAAAGCGTCTGCTAAATGGCGTATATTGTATATTATAATCAACGCTCGTTAAGTAGTAATGAGTTGAATCAGGTGTGCTGGTGGTGGAATTTAACAAATATATAGACTGGCTGGGGGTCCCCGAGGAGAGGTTTGAGAACCACTGCTCTAAAGCACACAATGCTACCCACTGCTTCTTTTCACTCTGCAATCCAGGAAGGACAACACTTCATGCGCAGCTGGATTGGACGCCTGTTGCCTGGTGCAGGCAGGCTGCAGGCATCTGATTGCCCAAAAGAGTCGCTCCCTCCCTAAACTCCAGCCTGAAGACACCCCATTTTCCCCTACCAGGGCAGGGTGGTAGCCTAGGGAAGCCCTGCTACACACAGTGGCAGTGGCAGGATTTGACTTTGGACCATGGGGAGTGGCAGAGCATAGTTTCTGTAAAGGGTGCTGCAATGTAAAAATACCTGACACACTATGTGAGTTGGTTACTAAGTAACTGTTAAATGTTGGAACTGACACACTTTGGAACTTTATTTTTTTTTTTTCCCCCCGTCTGTTTTCCCCCCAATATAGTGGGCAAATATACCCTCTATTTCTTTCAATTTTAGCCTCCCCCACGAACTCGCTGCCCACCTCTGCAGGACAAGCCACTTCCTCCAAGACGGAACTCTCCTATTATTTTGTCCATAGGGAAGTCCTCGGTGCTCCTCGGCGAGCTTGTGCCGGCTCACCCTCCCCCTGGGGCAGACAGCCAAGTGCCGCCTCCGATTGGGGCTCCCGGCCAGAGTCGGGCTGACGCAGTCGGGTTTCGAACCGCGACCGCAATAGGTAGCTCGCAAAGCACTAGTCAATGTGAGAGCTATGCTATTCAAGGCCCCCTCCAACATGCATTTTAGAATAAGATTATTTTTGTCTAAGTCACTGGTTGCAGTTTTTAGCCCACTATGCCCTGGCTTTGTTATCTGTTGTTTGGCGTTCTAAGAGGTATAGAATACAGGTACAGAATCATAGGCGACTCGCAGGTACAGAATACAGCAAATTCCACAACACAGAAAATCATTGGCCAAATATAATTGCCGAATTACGCATCCATCATCGTGCTTCGGTTGGCCATTGCGGTACCTTGGAGGATGGTTCAGACGAACACTCCCGTTTTCCCCACAGCTCAGTACACTTCGCTTTTCCCACTTCTATCAAATGTTTGTTCGTTTTTTTTCCTTGGGGCTTGTGTCAACTTGCCCCAAGGAAAAAACAAATCATCCCTCAGTTTAATGGGCTCCGTAATTCCCTCCCTCTCCACCTTGGCTGACGTGTGATGTGAGCGTTTGAGCGTTCTGGTACAAAATGGCCGCTGTGCATCCCTCAGGTGGGTGCTACATATTGGTGGTGGTTGAGGTGAGATTCCCCCTTTACTATAAAGTGCTTTGACTTGAAATGTGAGTTGAAAGGTGCTATACAAATGTAAACCATTATTATTATTATTATAATCAGGTTGTCATGTTGCCTCTTCCTCCACCACTCCTTCTTGGGGGAAACGTTACTGCTGAAACACTGCACTTGTTTTCCAGACAAATGCTGCACAGATCAATCACCTGAATGGCTCAACCAATAGACTGAGTTTGCTGTGTTATCCCATCCAGGTGTGATACAGATCCGTGGATCTGGGGCACTCTAAGGGTGGCATGTTGATGTATAATAATAATAATATAACATCTTTGTTTGCATAGCACCTTTCCAGCAGTACATCACAAGGTGCTTCACAAAATACACGAGGGATTAAAACAAAGACAAGACAGTTAAAACAAGGCAAGACAATAGCAGACAAGATCAAACAGACAAAGAATGAAAGAAATAAAATGTCATAAAAACAAGATAGATAAAAAATGATAAAAGCACTAGATCTTAGTGTATCTAAGCATGGTCCTGGCACAGCATCAATTGTGGCCGGGAGTTCTGTGGGCTGCTGAATTAACTGGCTAGACCCTTGTCCAGCGATGGAGGATGTCAATCTGCAATGATATCCCCAACCTTATGGTGCTGCCACTTCTTGGTCATAATTGCTACTCACACAGAACAATCTAAACAGGCTTCAGCACAATTACCAGTTTAATGTGCGTTTTTAGAAGCTCCTTCTAGCGTTGCTTGCTGGCCTCACATGGCCTTGCATTTCAAAAAGGTGAATTAACTGCAAGGAAAGTTCATGTTGATCATTTACGCCAAATAAGAACTCAACCCAGAATTCTACATTTGTTCACCGTTTTGGTTCACCATGGTATTAATTTGTATCTGTATCGTAATTAATATGATATTAATTTGTATCTCTGCATGCTTTTTTTCTTAGATAATTGTGGTTGGTCACAAAATTTAACAAAAGGGAAACATTAAAAATGAAAGGAAAAACGTATTAGAAAGAGCTGCCGTGTTCTCCCCACAGCATTGCTGGTGGCCTGCTCGACAAAAAAATCTGTTTTTACTCCCACAACCCCGGCGTATGAAAGTAAGAATGTTGACAGCCATGCTGCTAAGCTTTGGTTGGTCCACAGCTACCATGTCTGCAACACACTTTGTGACTTTCAAAAACTGTGAGGGAATTTGCTGTGTGCTTTGCTAACGGCTAAAGCACACAGTATGAATTTACCTGGGTCCTTGAAACCAAGGCTGTGAAAATGCAGTCTATTCAGAGATCTGTTGGGGTTCTGGAACACTGTCCAAACATCACCAACTGCCTGAGGGATCCCCGAAGAATCTTCCGGATTCTACATTTACTATTCACCTGTATTCATCTGGCAGACACCTGGCAGTCACTTCACAAGGCCATTATAGCAAACGGCACAAAACGACTTACAATATACATATAGAAATGTGTCAGACAGCTCCCATTATCTCCCATTCCCTGTTACATTGACTGATCAGGACCTGACAACCATCCATTCTGGAGCCATTCGCTAGGTGTACCATCAGCCTAAGGTGCCTTGGAGCAACAATCACCACGAACAGTAGGTGGGTGTATTTCTGGAATGACAGCCTGGGCTATTCTTAGTTTAAGCTTACCATTGGATTGGCTGACAAACTCCTGGCATCGTGAAGCACTGCTTTCCGTCTATTGTCTGTCCGTCTGTCCAGAGGTCAATGAACTTTACTGCCATATCAGCATAATTTGCTAGGAATTTGCTCATGTTGCAACAACATAAAAAAACTATTCAACAATTAAAAGCACTTACAACCGGCTCATCCATACATGCACACCCCACAGTTAATGTTTTGACACAATAATATGCAATCTGCATACATCTACATTTAAAACTATAACAGAAAAACAGACTAATATCCTGAGAGAATGAGTGAAAGTGGAAGTGCATACAGTGTAGGGTAATGATGCTAAACTGATATAATGGGAGTCCATAATCCACCCAGCAAGTTGAAGTGCTGTTCTGGAAAAGTTCTGTTCTAGTTTTTAGGGATAAGAGATCTTTGCCTGAGGGGAGGGACTGAAAATGTGGATTTAACAGACGAAGTAAATCAAACAATTTGTAATCATCACTCAATCATTCATTTAATAATTTGAATAATTGTACAGTATTGTTCCAAGGGCAATATCCTTCTTTCTCTGTTGGGTGGGGTTGTTTGCAGTAAAATTGGTATGGAGGGGGGTGTTGTTTACATATGATGTAGGCAAATCTAGATCTAGGAATATGATTGTACTGTATGAAATGCATTAAAGGGAAACTAATAAACTTCTTATTTGTCTTAAGTACATTTAAGTAAGTACATTGTCTTAAGTAAGTTTGTTTACTTCTTACATCAAGAATTGTATTAATAAACAGGAATGCACATCATAGTTTGCAGATTTTTTTTAATTGACAAATTCAATTGCAGATAGAAATATTTTTGTTTATGTATTTAATTTAGTTGTTTCCTTTGAATTATACATTTAATTAATGTGCATTTCCAAGCAAGTAGGCCTACTGTTTACCTTTTTATCATCATCTTGTAAGTCGCTCTGGATAAGAGCGTCTGCTAAATGCTTAAAATGTAATGTAAAATGTAAAATGATGTGAGATGGCAAAATGGATGACAACATCAAATAATTTCAGATGTGCTGGCCAGATGTCAACTCCTTAGCCCCTGCCGACCCTCCAAAATATACTACATATATATTTAATTTCACTTTACAGTACATTAGACTTCTTCCTAGTAAAAAAATAAAATAATTGCATTTTCTCTGCATTAATATGAAAGGTAAATTATAGTATTCAAAAGTTTTTTTTCCTCCTTGTCTAAGCATTTTTTATAGAACAGACAACGATGGGGAAACATTGATTGATCCACAATAATAAACGTATACAGCTTTATATTAAAAATGACAACGTGATGGTTGCGTTCCAACGTTGGTTACAGTGTTGTTTGCAGCAATACCTGGCAATTCAATCTGAGAGATGTGAGCATGTATTCTTCGAACAACCAAGTCAGTATTCCTCTTGAGATGGGCAAAGGCAAAACAAAATGATAACTACTTATAGGGTGAAAATATATCAACAAATCGTGATTAGCACGTTATATTTACGTGTAACTATGTTATCTCTGTATCAAGCCTTAGCACACTACGGCAGCTAGCTACCTAACGTTAGCAACAAACTTCCCCTCGACTCGTAGCTGCGGATTCTCTCTGTATCTTTGGGGGGGAAGAGGTTTAAAGGGAAAAGTGGTTTGTTTTGCAGCACTACTTTTTGTATACATCCGAGAGAGATCCCAAATAATTACAAGGACTCACAGGCTCCCGCGAAGAGCTCCGTTTACAAAGTCTAAGTTTTGCCACGACGTGTTTCAGTTCACGCAATTTTAAAAACTGGCTTGTGTTTAGGACGCGGTCAATGGTGCGATAATTGCCCGGTCTATTTCTTGTCGGTGGCGGTGCTGCGTCCCTTCTCTGCTCGCCTGTGCTGGCCGCCATCTTGAATTTTAATGTTAATTTTCTGGAAATTTTTGTTTCCTCCGATATTTTACTGAAGGGATTTCGTGTCAATTCTGGACACTTAGGACGGAGCATTCATACCCCAAGAGAAAGGTTAAAGTGAGTATTTTTAGGCCGATTGTCTGGCCGGGGAGATCATCGCTTCATATAACACTTTTTTTCCGGGTGAAAAATGTTGTCAGGGTGGTTAGCTAGGCTATGGTGGATGGAGCCGAGAGGGTCATGGATGTGAGTTGTTTATTTTAAAAGGCCTGATACTTGGTTGGATTTTTTTAACAACACACCTTAAGTTGTGGTATTTTCTTGCCCTACAATACGATGGCCGTGTTTACGCCGTCCTCGATTAGAATCACAGCGCCTAGAAGCTACGGTTTATTTTGATTTATTGTTCTTTCCACCACCCACCATCATCATTGTTGTTTTTTTAAAACATTTTTTACAAACGTTATCGACAGGTGTAGCCAGCTAGTCAGCTAGCATGCCGAATTACCCATTCAGTCTATTTAAGAGACAATGTGTTTTATTGACCCTCCACATGTTCCGATCACCACGGGTCCAGTCGGCTTAAGGATGGCACCACTATTGGCACTCAACAAACCCAGTCGCGGCCTTCCAGGGTCGGACATGGCAAATTGGCTTCGATTGGGCTGCTAGTGTTTGGTCCACTTTCATAATTTGTTACTGTTTATGAAGTGTGGTTGTTCAACAAGAGGAGGGGGGACGCATTAACCAGGAGGTGGCAGCATTCGACCAAAAAAGGAAAACGTTATCACCCCGGGTCTGTATATTTACGTCCCTATGGATAAAGCTACGCCGGGTAATGACCCCCCCCCCCCACGCAAGGACCTATAATGTTACAGTCTAAGCACGACTAATATATATATATATTGTCCTTGCCCGCATACTTCAGGCGTTGGCAACTTCGTTTGTATTCGCAACAGTTGTTTAGTCGGAACTTGTGTTTCCTGTACTGCTATGTGACGCTACACTGCTTAATAGTTTGCTGGCAAGCTATGTAGCTAGTTAGATACTTGATACAAAGCCAGCTTTCCGGTTCTTCGTGAACTAAGTTGTTTCTTCTGGTCGTCTTTGCTGCCGCATGCACATACTCAATGTTAGTCAGCTAAATAGGCCTAATTACACTGACCGGTGACAGCGTTAAGTCTCTTATTTCTATTCGCGGTGTCTAGAATAAGCCTTGCATCAGAAAACCTACTGCCACAGATGGGCACAATGTCCACGTAACGTTACCTGATTTCAGTTAGAGCGAACCATTGTGCACAATGTCGGGTCTGTTCCTGGACTAACATAACCCAGCATACTCACATTCCAAGCTTATTTGAAAGCTTTCTGACAGCCGGACATTTGACAGCCGGCCACAAGGGGGAGCTGTAGGACTGAGAACCGTTCTTAGAAAGGTTTTATACGTTATTAATGGTATTTTCCTGCTAGATGTAATGAATACATTGTACTAAACAGAATACCCTTTTTCATGTCAGTTTAGTAAAGGCTGCATGTTTGTTGAATAGTTTTCAGTCCGAGGGATGGCACCCAGTCTTGACTTTGGGCCCCAGCTGTTAAAACTCCCACCAGTCACTGCAGCGGCTGGGAACACAACTTAATGAAGCATGCTCATAATGTTAAACCACCTCCTCTCGCAACTGGCACAGGTCAGGGCGACTATCCTGATTCTGCAGTGCATTGTGGGTCACAAATCAAGTTCACCGCTTAAGGCCCAGGTAGTGCCATGGTGCGTTGACAAAGCCTTCCAGCCACGATACCAGCCTAGGCCCAAAAATTGAGTGTTTTCTCATGAAGACCTACTTGTGATTCGTTCTGTTGTCCCACCACGGAGAGGGGGGCGATATGGAGGGTTCCTTGGGTGACGCTTCTCGTTGGGACCCCCTTCCTGGGTGTTTTGGACAGACAGTTGATTATTGTCGGTCTTTTCGCTGGGCTGCAGTGTGACATGTGCAGACTCCACTGGAGTGCACTGACAGAATGGCACTGAGACACTGGCTGACTGACGTCAGGGCCTTGACTACGGTGAAGGTTAATGGGCAGTAATGGGCATTTAACAGTTGCTTCTGCCTTCAACTCACTGCCTCTATGTGAGGGCCCGGGTGAGGTAAAGGTGTCCCAACACATTAGGCGATTCCCCTGCGTTATATAAACTCGCACTCGTACCTAGCTCTCTGCCAGAGGATTGTCCATTGGACGTGACCACGTTCTTGTCGGGTGATTTGATGAATCCCTCAAAACTCATTGTCACGCGTCCGTCCTACCCCAGCTGTGGATAAATGTTGTTGCTGGACAAAGCTCTCTGGTGAATTCTTCATCAGCTGGATTTTTGGAGCCTTTGTGCACACAGTGTGTGTATGAGTGTGTGTGTGAGAGTGTGAGTGTGAGTGTGAGTGAGAGTGAGAGTGAGAGTGAGAGAGAGAGAGTGAGAGTGTGAGTGAGAGTGAGAGTGAGAGTGAGTGAGAGTGTGAGTGTGAGTGTGAGTGAGAGTGAGAGTGTGAGTGTGAGTGAGAGTGAGTGTGAGTGAGAGTGAGAGTGAGAGAGTGAGAGTGAGAGTGAGAGAGTGAGTGTGTGAGAGTGTTTGTGTGTTTGCATGTTTGTGTCTGTGCATGCTTCAGTGTGCATGTCTGTTTGTCTGCGCACACATAAACAGCTGTGAGTAACGTAGAAAAGGAGGAGGCTCACTAACGTCTCTCCCTGTCCCGTTCCCCACAGGAGGCCCAGCACTCAGGACCTGCCACCCCCCCCCCCTTTCCCCTCCCTCAGTCTACAGGGCGCCTCCAACACAGAGACTAAATGCACCTGGACCAGGCGGCTGGTTGGCATGAAGTGGCTTGGAGAATCCAAGAACATGGTGCTGAATGGCAGGAGACACAGCAGCAGGTTCTCCAATGATCAGCCCCTGGGCCCGGCCCGGTCACAGGGCTCCCAGCGGACGCTGCGGCCCAGCAAGAGCTCCCCCAGTGGCCGGAGGTGTAGCCGACGTGAGTGGCCCTGGGGATCAAGCCCCGACATACACACACACGTGAACCTCCGACCTGACCTGACCCGACGAGCGTTTGCGGTCGTACGTTGCCGCCGCGGTTTGTGCAACACACGGCAATGCAATGTACATATTTCTCTTCCAAAGTCCGAAGGTTTAAAGTCGTGACGCTTGGAGATCGACGGGCGTAGATTCTGAGAAGTCAGCGGCTTTTGAATGGGAAGGCACGATCACATGCCACGCCCGAGCCACCACCACCCACTACCAGATTTAAATTAAATTCTAATGGGAAAAGGAATCAGACTTTAGAATATTGATCAGTGGCATAGGATCCTCCACAGGTGTGCATTCCCTTGCACACTGCACAGTATTGTCACATTGTGTTGTATCATAACGTCATGTGTACACAGCATGGAACCGTTGGCACGAAACAGCTGTTTTACCAGCAAGTGTCCTGGTTAATAGATTAATCTTAAAAGGCGGAAAAAAAAGGAACAATGTAATGGACCGACCACCCTACTTCTAAGTAGTAAGTTGTGGACCCAAACTCGTAATGGAAATATACTCGTTGTCTGTGTTTTTCCTTTTAAGACACTGCCTGTCAGGTGTTGTCATTGGATCAGATTTTTATGACCTTTTACTACAGCGGGCGTGTAAGATAAGGGGTCACCTGACAGCCGTGAGGATGGAAGCGCGCGCGTGTGTGCGCACGCGTGGATGTGCGTGCGTGTGGGTGCATGTGCGTGCATGTGAGAGAGGCTGTGCGTGCATGCATGCGCGTGTGTGTGTGTGTGTGTTTGTGTGTGTGTGAGTGTTTGTGTGTGTGTGTATATATATATATATGTGTGTGTGTGTGTGTGTGTGTGTGTGTGTGTGTGTGTGTGTGTGTGTGTGTGTGTATATATGTGTGGGTGTGGGTGCGGGTGGGGATGCGTGCGTGTGTGTGTGTGCGTGTGTGTATATGTGCGTGCGTGCCTCCGTGTGTGTATTTGTGTGTGTGCGTGCGTGTGTGTGTGTGTGTGTGTGTGTGAGAGAGCGTGTGTGCGTGTGTGTATATGTGCGTGCGTGCATGCGTGTGTGTGTGTATGTATGTATGAGTGTGTGTGTATGTGCGTGCGTGTATGTATGTGAGTATGTGTGTGTATATGTGCGTGTGTATATGTGCGTGTGTGTGTGAGCGAGACTCGCTCACGGCTCTCTCTCTTTCTCTGTCTGTCTCTCTCTCTCTCTCTCTCTCTCCCTCTCCCAGGTTTCAGCGCTGTCCCCCTGGAGGCCGAGAGGCGGTATGTTCCCTCCTCGGGAATGACCGCCAAGGAGCTGTGCGAGAACGACGACCTGACCACCAGCCTGATCCTCGACCCCTACCTGGGCTTCCAGACCCACAAGATGAACACCAGGTGTGTGCTCACGCTGCCGTCCGGCCCACACCCCGGCCCTGACAACCTGCCCGCTCGCTGTGTCCACGCTCGCCCCAGAGGTGCAGGGTTCCCATGCGCCTCGAAAATCCTCAAATGTAGAACAATTTGAATCAAAGATTTGACAATAACAACATCTGGACATACCGATTGGAAAGTGCTTGATCTAGGTTTTTGTCGTTTTTTGGCAATCATCTCGACAAACTTCACATCAGTGTTTCATAGAATACTATGCCCTGAGTAACCGGTCGTGCAATCTACACTCCACTCAGAATAGTTGGGGTATGGATTGGGATAGAAAGCGCTGGTCCTTGGACAGCATTCAATTTCAGGGATATTGAGGCCATTTTTATTTCGCTTTATTGAAGGTCTGTTGTTGTTGATCGACCCTACTGTACAGTTGTTATGGGTCCTTACACTTGGAGGAAAGAGACCTTGAAAGGGTTTGAATTTGACGCAGTGGTGAGTGTGGGAACCCTGCAGGTACATATAGATGGAGAGACCGAAAGGTCGCAGTCCGCTGTGGACTAAGTCTTTTCAGCAAGTGGATTTCTATATGGTGTAAATAGAAGGTAAGCAGCACACAAAATGTTTTTTTGATATAATTTGTATTATTCACGCCATCATCTTGAATGCGGAGAGTTGAATTGAGTGTTGAGAGAGTGGAGAGTGGTGGGTGAGTGCGGTTTCATGAACCCTAAAATGAGTCCTTTTATGCTATGCTATGCTATCAAAGACTTGAACCAATCATTGTGTTTTGCTGTGAAAAACAAGGGCTTTTGATTGGTTAATACCAGTAAGTGATTGGTTTTGATAGCTCCGCCCATTTATGAGTTTGATGAGACTCACTCATCCATCACTGGGCTGAACGTGCAAGTTAAGGCGGTTCATTGCTGTGGCGCAACCGGTAAAGGCACTTGTTCTGAGTGCAGGTTTTCCACTGTAGCCCGGATTCGATCCCCGGCTGTGTCAGCCCGGCCCTGGCTGGGAGTCCCATTCGGGGGTGGCGATTGGCTCTCCATCCCCAAGGGGATGGGGGAACGAAGCCGGTATGAGCTTACCTCATGCACAGAAAGCTTCTCTGCGTGTGTCGGAATCACAGGCGACTGCTTGTCGAGTTTTGTCTCGAAGGAGGCTGTTTGGCGTCTTTGTCACTGCCGGTCCCAGAGTGGTGTAGAATAGTTGCTGACTAATTATTAGAGGGTACACTTGGTCACCAAATTGGGAGAAAAATGGGAGGGGGAGAGGGTGGGAAATCATGAATAAAAAAAAAAGTTAAAAGATGGCTGACCTCTGTTGTGCGCCCGTAGGTTTCGGCCCATCAAGGGAAGGCAAGAGGAGCTGAAGGAGGTGATTGAGCGCTTCAAGAAGCACGATAATCTGGAGAAGGCCTTCCAGGCCCTGACATCGGGGGACTGGGCCAGACACCACTTCCTCCACAAGACCAAGGCTCAGGAGAAACTCTTCAAAGAGCATGTAAAGCACACCCTCAAAACAGCCATACACATCCTGTCACAGTGTTCCTATACGGTCTGCATGCTGTTAAGGCACTGTTCTAGTGTGTGGATGAGCCCCACAGTCTGCATCCTGTTAAGGCACTGTTCTAGTGTGTGGATGAGCCCCACGGCCTGCATCCTGTTAAGACACTATTTTAGTGTGTGGATGAACCCCACGGCCTGCATCCTGTTAAGACACTATTTTAGTGTGTGGATGAACCCCATGGTCTGTTTGCTGTTAAGGCACTGTTCTAGTGTGTGGATGAGTCCCACAGTCTACATGCTGTTAAGGCATGCTGTTTCTAGTGTGGGGATGAGCCACATGATCTGCATGCTGTTAATGGTCTGCATCCTGTTAAGGCACTGTTCTAGCATGCTGTTGGATGAGCCCCACGGTCTGCATCCTGTTAAGGCACTGTTCTAGTGTGTGGCTGAGCCCCATGGTCTGCATCCTGTTAAGGCACTGTTCTAATGTGTGGATGAGCCCCACTGTCTGCATCCTGTTAAGACGCTGTTCTAGTGTGTGGATGAGCCCCACGGTCTGCATCCTGTTAAGGCACTGTTCTAGTGTGTGGATGAGCCCCACTGTCTGCATCCTGTTAAGACGCTGTTCTAGTGTGTGGATGAGCCCCACGGTCTGCATCCTGTTAAGACACTGTTCTAGTGTGTGGCTGAGCCCCATGGTCTGGTATCGAATCCGAACCATGTCTGTGCTGACTGTGGCTGGCAGCCCCGCATGACTAGCACATAACTAGCCGTAGCATCACCCAGGGAAGGAGGGGTTTTAGCTGGCGAGATGTCCATATCCCGTTGCGCCCCCTCTGTTCAGTTGAGCACCCACAGTCTGCCTGCACAAGCTGCACATGGAGTAAGGTTGCCAACAGTCCCACATTAGCAAGGTCCTGCATTCCAGTCATATTCCGTTTTTAGTTGGAATAAGGAACATCCCGACTAATGGGGGACTGTTGGCAGCTCTACCATGCTCTTCCCACTCCATGTCTGTGTGAGCTCAACTGGTGGCCTTGGGAATGAAAAGAGGAAGCGGCTGGAATCTCGTTTTTCGGAGGAGAGCGCATGCTTGTCTCCTGAAATTGACAGAGGTGGATGCAAGGCTGGGCAGGTCTGCACAAAAATTGGGAGAAATGGGGGTAAAAGTTTTAAATCTATATTAAATGTCATAGGGTCGTTAATATGTTTTAAATCCCTTTGTCTCTCAAGTTCCTGTGCTGTGCTCACAAAAAAGTGAGTTTTGGGGGGTAGCTTATGCATCATTTCGATTTACTTGTTTTTTGTTTTTCTTCCTCTCTCACACAGGTATTTGTTTACCTGCGAATGTTCGCCACCGACAGCGGATTTGAGATTCTGCCCTGCAATCGATATTCTTCGGAGCAGAACGGTGCCAAAATCGTGGCTACGAAAGAGTGGTAAGGGGCCCAGGGCACACGCAGATCACATCCCAAACTCACTGAGTCCCCAAACTCCCATCGCCGCGCCCAGTGGCGATTTTACCGCGGATGCAGGGGGTGCATTTGCACCCCCTACTGTTGGGATGAAAATATTACAATTTTCAAATCAATGTCAAAAAACTTTTTTTTAAATTAATGTTTTAAAGCCCTAAAATCGCCACTGACTGCGCCCTTGCCATTAAGCCTTCTGCAACGTGTGTTCCCGGTCCTTTGCATGCGCCACCACGCATGCTTGGTGCCACCTCAGGCGTTTAACCCCTGGCCCCTCCTTGTCCTGCAGGAAGAGGAACGATAAGATCGAGTACTTGGTGGGCTGCATCGCTGAGCTGTCGGAGCACGAGGAGAACCTGCTCCTTCGGCACGGAGAGAACGACTTCAGCGTGATGTACTCCACCCGCAAGAACTGTGCCCAGCTGTGGCTGGGGCCTGCCGCATTCATCAACCACGGTAACCCCATCCGCCACCGTGGTAACTACTCCCATCACTGCAGTAACTCAACTGTGGTAGCCCCACCCATCACTGCAGTAGCCCCACCATCACTGCAGTAGCCCCACCCATCACTGCGGTAGCTCCACCCAGCACTGACAGTTGCCCCACTGCAGTAGCCCCATCCATCACTGTGGTAGCCCCACCTGTTGCTGCAGTAGCTCCACCCATCACTGCAGTAACCCCACCATAACTGTAGTAGCCCCACCCATCACTGCAGTAACCCCACTGCGGTAGCTCCACCCATCACTGTGGTAGCTCCACCCATCACTGCAGCAGTTTCCTCCTCCACCGATGTCTGTGCACGGCCCCCATGCAGAAACCCTGTTGTGATATTCACACACTGAGTAATCATCCTCCATTTCCTTCTTTTTCAGATTGTCGGCCAAATTGCAAGGTGAGTGTTTTTTTTCCCCCCATCTTAAATTGAAGAAATGAAAAACGGTAAACGATTACTTGAGGGAGGTTAATGTTTTTGCAAAGGCATGCCATATTTGGCAGGGTAAAAATTCACAACTAAAATTTCTAAGCACAGGTTTTTAGTTCATTCAACTTGATCTGCATATCACACACAGTTTGGGTGGCTCCAGCTTGGCATCCACTGCATCCATTATCCAACACAAAATTGTAATGTTGAATTGAGGACTGTCCACCGCATGTTGTGGAGAATGAAGGGCCTGGTTGGGCGAGGGGAAAAAAAGCAGGTGTCTCTGTCTCTGTCTCTGTCTCTGTCTCTCTCTGTCTCTGTCTCTGTCTCTGTCTCTGTCTCTCACTCTCTCTCTCAGTTTGTCTCCACGGGTCGGGACACCGCCTGCGTGAAGGTTCTGAGGGACATCGAGCCCGGAGAGGAAATTTCCTGTTACTACGGCGACGGCTTCTTCGGGGAAAACAACGAGTTCTGTGAATGCTACACTTGCGAACGGTATCAGCTGTTGCCTTTTCTCCCCCCCCCTTTCTATACCACGTAGTCATTTTGAAAGCAAATGCAGATAGCATGCTCTCTTGTGATTGAAATACGTTCTTAATACGTGTTTGAAATTACCCTTTAAGTGCGGGTAAAATTTGATTCCTGAACATTTTCAAACATTTTTCAACAGTTGTATGATAGAAGGATCTAGCTCTGAATATTTGTGAATGTAGATGCTGCTTGTTTTAATCGTCAGTAATCTGCAGGAAGTTTACTGGAGTTTAAAACCTTAAAACTATTTCAAATAATTATTCAAAAACATAATCCCACCCACCTTGTTTTGAAAATTTGCAGACGAGGCACTGGTGCTTTCAAATCTAAAGCTGGACTTCCTGTAGCGGCACCCGTGATCAACAGCAAGTACGGCCTGAGAGAAACGGACAAACGGCTGAACAGGTTGAAGAAGCTGGGAGAAGGTGTGGGGCCGCACACGGACGCGGACACTCAGGAAACGCCCAACGCGCACTCATGTAAGGGTCCGTTTGAGGGGCCTCGAGTAGCGTAGCGGTCTAACGCACCCGCAATGACTGGCACTTTGCGAGTGTGAGCTGCCTATTGCGGTCGTGGTTCGAGACCCGACTGCATCAGTCCGACTCTGGCTGGGAGCCCCGATCGGGGACGGCTTTTTGCTGTCCGCCCCAGGGGGTGGGGGGAGGGAAAGTTAGCACGAGCTCGCCGAGAAGCAGTAAGGGTGTTCCTAAAGAGCAGGTGGGTGAAGTTCCGTCTCGGAGGAGGCGGATCATTGCCAGCCTCAGGATTTTAGCTTGACCCGGAGAACAGGCGGCAAACTTGTGAGGGGAGGGCGATTCTAAATAAATAGCGGGTTGAATTGGCTACTAAATTGGGAGAAAAACAGGAAAGAGATCTGAAACAAATTTATAAATAAATAAAAAACACATTCCGTTTTAATCAGGACTCACCATTATTTCATTGTTTAGTATTTCATTTTTCTGTATTTGCCTTTTGTCGGACCTGTGACAGGAAAGCATTGAATTTTGCTTCGCCAGTATGCTAATTAGGCCCTTCCTCGTTTACATCAGTCAGCTTTCAGAGTTCTGTTTGCGCTAAGCGTCAGATGAACTTGGCTATTAATTGCTGATCTTCTGTTAGTTTGTGCTGAGAAAGCTCTTAAATGTCTCTGGTGACTTATGGGAGACTTGATTTGCTGGAATTTTACGGCTGCTGCATTGAGTAATTAAATGGCAGGGCTTCTCTGAGGGCTTTTACATTTTATTATCATTATTAGATATTTTTAAATGAACCACATTGTTTTTGAGAGTGTATTTAACATAAGCCACAATAACCAAGGGTGTAGTGCCATCTTCTTAATTGCATCAACCATAAAAACAACTGTTTACCTAACACCTTTTCATATTTGTCTCTTTTTTTTTTTTTTTTTTTTCTGTTCTTTTTTTCCTCCTCCTCCTTTTTGTAGCTGTAAGGAGAAGGACGTCCGCTGGCGTGAGAAAGTTCAGCCGAACCCAGACTCTAAGCAGACAGTCTCTGTCTAGAACTCCTACCTCTACCTCACATTCTAAACAAAGTCATACGAGTAACTCCAGGGTACCAAAGAGACCGGGTTCGGGTTCAGGTTCGGGTTCGACGCCTGCCAAGCCGTCGCGCTCCCAGGTGCGGCTAAGGAGCCGGTGCCGGGGGGCGGAGCCTAAGGCCCTTGGCAAAGTGGGCGTAGCTGGCTCTGGCTTGGCGCTGAAGGAGCCCAAAGTGATGCTGTGTAAAAAGCTGTCTGTGAAGAAGGAGCCGGCGCGGGCCGAAGGCTCCCGGGGGTGCCTGACCCGTCACGCGGCGAAAGAGAACAATCAGGGCTCCCTGAAAGGTGCTAGCTCGTGCGAGGGGGGCCTGTCTTGCACTTACAGAACTCGGCGGTCGACCCGAACGCTGCTCAATGCCTCCTCCTCCTCCTCCTGCTCCTCCTCCGCTGCGGCGGCTTCTGGCGCCGGGGCCAAACCGGAGGTGGGGCCGCTGGGCGTGCCGGGGGGTGTGGTCATAAAGACTGAGCCAACGGACTTTGAGGAGTACGCGGCGGTGGTGGCGGCGGCGGTAGCGGGTGTGGCCCACGAGCCTCGGCTGAAGGAGCCCAGTCTGGAGGCGTCGTGCCCCGGGAAAGGGGCGTGTCCGCGGCGGAGCAGGCGCCCAGTGCCCGTGAGGCCAGAGCGGACGCTGAAGCCAGAGGAGGAGGAGGAGGAGGAGGAGGAGGAGCGGGGCTCGTACAGCGAGGCCTTCGTCCAGGAAGGCGTGCCGGACCTGCGGCACGCGGCGCGGCCGGCCGACGTGGCGGACTGCGGGGGCGTGCTGCTGGGGCTGCCCGACCGGCACCGGGACTACAACGGCGCCAAGGCCCCCGGCCGGGACCGGGCCAAGGGGGGCCGCTGCGGCGCGCGACGGGCGGGGGGGCTGGGGTAAGGGGAAGAAGAAGCGTCGGATCACGCGCTACGACGCGCAGCTCATCCTGGAGAACAGCACGGGCATCCCCAAGCTCACGCTGCGTCGCCGTAGGGACAGCAGCAGCAGCAAGACCAACGAGCCGGGCGAGGCCGAGGCGGTGGTGCCCGTCAACTCGTCCACCTCCTCTTCCTCGGGCTCCTCCAAGATCAGCATCAAGTTCAGCAAGGACCCCCATCACCACCACCATCATCATCGCCACAAGGACAAGGGCGGCTCGTACGTGGCCAAGCTGAACAACGGCTACGGCCCGGCGGCCCACAGCAGCTCCACCAAGCTGAAGATCCAGCTGAAGCGGGAGGACGAGGGGCGGGCGGTCACGCAGTCGCTCCCGGGCGAGGTGACGTCCAATGGGGTGGTGGCAGGGGCGGGGCGTGGGGCACAAAACACGGACGCAGAGTCTTCATCGTCGTCGTCATCGTCGTCATCGTCGTCGTCGTCGTCGTCATCTTCATCATCGTCATCGGAGGAGGAGGATGATGAGGAGGACGACGACGATGAGGAGGAGGAAGAGGACGACGACTACTTCGACGACGAGTTTGAGGACGATTTCATTCCACTCCCGCCGGCGAAACGTCTGCGACTCATTGTGGGGAAGGACTCTATAGACATCGACATTTCCTCCAGGAGGAGAGAGGATCAGTCGCTGAGGCTCAACGCATAAGCTCTGATGGTCTTTGCTTGACCTTAATGTACATAAAGCTAACTTTCCAATCAACCCTGTGTTGATTTAAAAAAATAAAATAAAATAACAAAGTAAATTCATTGAAAAAGAAAAAAAAAAAAAAAAAAAAGCTGACGAACATCGAAAGATTAAAGGGTTGGTTTACCGAAAGACCTTTCTGTGAAGTTCAGTGACCGCACTTCTCTATTGTTTATTCATTATGGACATAAATATTGTAGAAAGTGTACAGTATATGAACTATTCCCAAGCCTGATATGTGCAGATTTTTATTGGACTTTTTATTAGCCTCACAATGTGCAATTCTGAATTCTGTTGACTGCCTAGACTTGTTTTTAGAAAAAAAAAAAAAAAAAAAAAAAAAAACATGAAACAAGGTATCCAGTAAAACACACACTGGAGAATTCAATCACCTGACAGCGCTGCTATCTCTGACCTTTCAAACTCTGAGACCAGACAGTTCATTCTAAGGGTTTATAATATCAGCATATGTATGTATGTATGTATGTATGTATGTATGTATGTATGGTGTGTTTGTATACATATATCATCTTGGTTCATGGAATATATAGGGAAAAAAATGCAAAAAAAAATCATGTACAGGTTAACTGGGGTAAGATCTTTTTAAACTATTTTTTTTGCTCTTAAAGATGAACAGTTGCTGAGTTGTCAGACACATCCCTCAGCTGTTGAAAATCACTTGTAGTTGTAGATCCAGGGGTTCATGGTGCTTGCTGTGGTTGCAGCCCCCCAGGCCTGACTCCGAGCATGGGGGACACAGCTCCGGGGAGCCGCAATCATGCGATTTTGTAGTACCCCCAAAGTTTCAACTCCACATTTTTGACCTGAGTGACCTTTGACCCCTGAAGGCCAGATGGGTTGTTTTTTTTGCACCTGCTGTCATCGGGCAGTCGTTCGGACACTTAAACGTCATTGGCTACCTGTTAAAATGTTGAGCAGATGACATGGAACTGCTGCAACATTAATAGTTGTCCATTTTTTTGTTGCTTTTTATTTGTTTTTAGTTGGGGGTTTTTGTAGAGGACAGCAAGGCTTCCCATTTTTTCCTGATTATTTTTTTTTTTAAAGGGCTTCTTGGGCTGTTGAAATTTTGAAAAAACAATCGACAGGTCTTCAGTAGGCACGTTGGATTTTTCACACCTTAAACACCATTTAACGCAGAACCCATGTCCCGCCCCAAAGTCACGGGTGAATTGGCAGATTGAGTTGCCCCATCATCAAATCAAATGTGTGGAAAAGGGAATTGGGGGGTCAGCTTGAATCACATTTGAAACCAACTTGAGCAGTGTGCAGACGTACCGATAATCTCACGGTAGGGAAATTAATCATGTCCTCATTTGGCAATTTGGCACAGCCATTTAGGGTTCTGCTTCACCCCCCCACGCCACTGTCCCCCCCAGTCCCTCTGTATATGAATCTGCTGTTGGCCGCTGAAAAGAGCAAGGTATTATTATGAATGATTATGATTAACCCTTATTTTTTATTTTTTTCTATGTACTGTTCATATCACCAGCAGCCTAATTGCAGCTTTTCAACTTGGCTAAATGTCTCTATTTACCCCCCTGGAGGTGTCCCATCGTACACTGTATGCAGTCCCAAGTGCACTGTCTATGGTCCTTATTACGTAGCCAGCTGTTGGTTGAAATTCCAATGGATTCATTGAGAATAAAAGAAGAAGAAAAAACAAAAAACAAGTTGTGAATAGTTTGCTGACAACTTAGAGCATTATGTGTACAAGGGTAGCGGGATACAGTATACAGAATTTAAAAAAACGAAGATATTGTCTGCTCTGTAAATCATGAGAATACCTTGTACTTATTTAACAGTTTTTGAATACTTGAAAAACAAGATAAAGTTTCTTTGCAAGAATGATCTGTCTTTTTTTGCTGTGCCTTTTGGTGGTGGGATTGCAGTGGTCTGTCTTGTACAATATATGTAGATTATATTGACATTTTGATGCCAATACTAGGTTTTCTATCATAAATGATACTTCCCCCCCGACGAAGGAACTTCAAATGCATGTGGTTGTCAGGTCTGAACGTGAGACACTTGCAGTCCAAATTTGAAAGCCAAAGATTAAAGTTATCTGTCCTGTTCAGGGTAACGTGACAAAAACGTGTCAACTGTCTTGTGACTATTCCGCGAGTAGTGCCCCAGGTAGCCTATATATGCGTTTTCAAACAAAATATTCCAACATATTTAAATAGATCATATTCGTGCACGTCACCCGCAGGCATTTCTCTGTAAGTATGTTCGAATGTCACGTTATTACATACAGATGATTGATCATTTGAATAGGAGAGACGCCGTGCCCGATTGCCTGTTTGTCTCCAATTCGTCCTCCAAACCGCTGCACACAAAATGAACCCGATAAGTAGGCTACGGTGCGCTTATCGCAGCTGCAGCACAACTTCGTTTTTGTCTTGAGTCATCCAACTGTCATCCACGCGTGAATGTGGTCTATGTTTTAAATATTATTACAATAAATACAGTATGTCTGTACATCACCGGACGTGAGTCACTGTGATGAACCTACACACCTTTATTTAGGTAGATGGAGCGCAAACTATTCCTCTCCCCTAATCATTAACTGGCTAGGTTTGATAACTATGCCAAGGACACGGCGATTTGGGCGGTAATCCGTCATGTTGCTGAACATGAATGGACGAATGGTAGTCAGTGGCCGCTCGCATCCGGCATACAAATAAAATTCTTGAATCAACCGTCACGGGTTCATTCGCGAGCACTTTAGGGACAAGTCTTTACACATTTTTGTGTATTTCTTTACCAGGTCCTTACTAGAACATTAAAACTACCGAATTCAACAGGTGCACTCAGAAATCACAGTATGGCCTATTATATTTAAGCCAATTTAGTTCGCGAACTGTGGAGATAACGCCAAAACACCGTATTTGTCGTAGGAACCCCTCCTTCCACACCACGTTTCGAACAAAAGACAATGCCCTCGTCCAGGGCCGAATTTACAACGGGATTTACACGTACAGAAAATAAGCCCCAAGCACCCCCTGTATACGCGAGGAGAGATGCGCCGCTAATTTGTATAATACTAATCTGGCACGTGTAGTGATTATCCCAAATACATTGATACAAATGTATTGGGATTGTCTAGCGGCGTGTTTGTTTTGGATTGTCGGTGCTAAACTCACGCAGACCAATCGGAGAGCAGAAAAGGCGTGGTGCGGTGACGTCAGACACTAAACCTCTCAATTTGAGCAGATTGTGCAGTGCGGCGCGCACATCCGTTAGTACGGTCCCCACAGCGACAGCACATCTTTCTGAACGGTCTGAAACCCACAGCTCACTTAACGTGTAGCCTTTCAAAATACCTCATTTCCACAGCAAAACAAAAACAGAACCGCACGTTTAACGTTATAACAACCTTATATCACAGTTATCTTCCCGAAACGAGAGGTTTTGCCAGTAATACAAGCTAAGTAGTAAAATTTTCATTCAAAAAGCTTCTTAAAAGTTGCATTTTTTTCTTTCTTTTTTCTAAAATTCGGAAGTTATCCTTGCCATTTTTCAGAAGCAGAAATGAAAACAAAGTTCATAAATGGGGTATCATCGTCCCCGTCGATGTCCCTCGGTTTGCTGGTCTCCGAAAACGAACTGCACGTCCAGCCAGACATCGAGCCAGAATCTAAAGATGTTATCCGGCCCGAAGAGCCCGACCAGCACATTAAACGCAAGGCGTATTTGTGGTGCAAAGAATTTCTTCACGGTGCATGGAAAACGTTAAATGAAGAGGATTTCCAAATCAGCATTATAAGGTATTGTGTGTATGTATGACAGTCACTATTCACCTGAGAATAAAAGCACATTAGTTTTTGTTTAACATCACTTCAGAGGAATACAGTTCAATTGTAATCCAGCTAACTGCGTAGGTTGGCTAGGTAGCTAGCTCGCTAATATAGCGGTGGTGGTGTGATTTGTCCTCCACGAGTCAAATCGGGTTATCTGTCGTATTAAATCGTGATTGGAATAAAGAATGTACGTCATGCATAGCTATATTAATGTAAACCCATAGGATAACGTATAGTAATTTCACACAATGTTCTTATTAACTGTATAACGTTAGACTGCCTTGTACATAATTTTTTGAACGAATTGGCTAATTCTGAGTTAATCCCCACCCCACTGCCGCTAGAGCTGCTCATCGCCAGTTAACTTCTTTACAAATTACGTTGCGTTTTAGTATCCAGTGCAGAAGGCATACAATGCGGAATGCGTGGAATGTGTTTTCAGCGGTTGACGGAAGCAAAATGCCGCATTCATGCACGATTAACGCAGAATATCTATCGATTGCATGGTGGGGGGAAAATGCTGGTAGCAGATTTCATGTCTATGTAATTTTCCACAAGTTGACACAAAGGCTGCTCAAATTCAGTCACTGCATTGCTATGAAACGTTTTGTAGACTGAGCATCAAAATGTTTATGCAAATGTATAATCCATATGTATATATTATATATATTCACACACAGACATAGTGACAAGTGTACAAAGTTTAGTGCAGATTGTTGATTGAGTACATTTTGCCATCACTGGTTCATTGATTAGGCATTTGTATAATGTGTGTGTGTATGTGTGTATGTAATATATGTATATATTATATATATATATAGATGTCTTTATATATACAGACATAAATAGTGATATGTTGATGCCTAGTGTGCAAAAAGTTTAGTACAGGGTATTGCGTACATTTTGCCATCACTGGCTCATTGATTATTTATGATTGACCCTGTCATGCTTGAGTGACATATTTTGACTAAACTAACACCACCATCACCTCATTAGTCAGGGAGGTCACTGCAGACAGGTGGCTTAACCTGCTGAATGCCCCCAAAAAATCAAAAAGACCCACAGGTAACCAATGTCTTTGTGTGATCTAGAGGCTGGGACAGAGTAAGTGCGGTATCGTTTCATAGTCTGGTGTGTTTCTTAGTCTGCAATTTCTGACCTGGTTTATAAAAAATAAAAAACCCATTGCAGTCCAGTCACGGTCCCTCAATTTGAGGCCACAGTCAAGTCAACCACAGGTAATCAACCACACCTCGCTGAGACGGAGACCGTAAGGTTCGGTCTTCTCGACCGTCCACACGCTTGCCCGCTCTGCTGCATTGCAAGGTCACCGTAGTCCACACATGCCACCAGCTGGGGAGGAGAGGAGGCCACCGAGCTGGAGCTCGCGGTTCCAGACAGACCAGACAGACAGACAGCCACCCACGGAGGCGTAGCGCTCACAGCGTCTCAGATGAATTCAGCAGCAGTGAAGTGGGGGCCCTCTTTCGCAAAGGAATCCAGACAGTTTGCCGATTATTGTCCAGATGTTCTAGGTTGGCGTCTGTTGTCAGGCAGTAGCAGGGCTCTGACACGCAGAAGCAGTGCACCGATTCTTAACATAAGTGCTGCATTGATACCAGAGGAGAAATTTGGTTGTTTAAAAAAAAAAAAAAAACCAGCAATACAATACAACAAAAAGAGTAAAAATAGTAGACAATACACAATTTACAGTGCCCAGTGTCCAAAATTCCCCACCTGTGTGATGTCAGTACACAGTAATACAGCCTGGAGTAAAATTAAAGAAGCAATATAGTAGCTGCATTATTAAGATGCCATTATACAACATAAAGTTTACTCCGTGCCAATAATAGAGGAAACTAAGAGAAAAATATCCCGACCCATTAAAAACCCTCATTACTGCAGGCAGGGATGATCTTCTCGATCTTTCGGTGTAGCACATGGGCAAACGATCACGAAATTAGCTGTTGTTTACAACAGCTCATAAAATTAAAAGGGAAGTCCACATTTTATTTGTATCTTTTACGATATATCTTGTGTAATTCATCGGTTCCTCATTCATTTCCTGGCTCGCGGCCGCAACGTTTCAGTTAAATGTTAAGGGTTATTATCACATTATGTATGGCGTTGTTTAGATGTCAGCGACGTTGCGTAGGATAGCACAGACTCCCAAACGATCTGGCCGCAGGGTGCATTTATTGTCGTGATCAGACGTCAGGTCTCTAATGTCGTTCGTTTTGCCTGTTTTGGGTGGTTGTGACATGGGAGGCTGTAGCAACTGCCTTTTTCCACTGCTTCTTGCTCGAGTCTCTGGACAATGCAGGCTCAGAGCCAACACGTTTTCCGAGAATAAGCCAGTGGCGCAGTTTAAATGGTTAATGTTGGGGGGAGGGGAGGGGTGGGGCTGTGCATTTCTTCTGCATTTCTGTTTTTACTTTTTCTTCTTCTTCCCTCTTCTCCTTTCGTCGTTCTTAATGTCGTTAATTTTTTTTTTTTTTTTTTTTTTTTTTTTTTTTTTTTTTCTTTTCCCAGGGGAGGCCTTAGCAACATGCTGTTCCTCTGTGCCTTGCCCGAAGATCTGCGTGGTGTTGGCGACGAGCCAAGGAACGTGCTCCTCCGGCTCTACGGCGCGATCCTGCAGGTGCGTTTCAAACTGGGCCGCCACGGGCGGGCACACCTCACACACATGCCAAACGTTCCTGGCCTTCAAAACTCCCATCAGTTGAATCTAGGTCGCCCCCAGAAACGGCCTCAACTCAACATAACCTTTTGAGTGTCAGCCTGTACACCTTTTGTTTTATGTTTCAATAGAACAAGTTTGTCTAGTTATGAACCCCCTTCCCCAAGTTCTCAGTGTTCTCGATGTTCGGGATTGTAATGGCCTGATTTGATCTCAGGTGGAGTGAAGAGGAGTCCCTTAAGTCTGCAGAGTAGCCGGCATCTGTCCGGATGTCTAGTGTTCTGTCACCTCCCGTGTCATTCTATTCCCACAAGCTCCTTAAAAAAAGCTTTGGTTAGTCTTGATTTATTCAACCTATTTGATTCTGGTTTATTCAATATGGAAACGATGAGGGCACCCAGAATCTAATTTAAGGTTTGATGAGCCCTAACTGCCTAAAGTCCAGCCCCCCCATCCAGTGAATTTTAATCGCATCATCAGTTTCTTGATCCCCCCCCCCCCAACAGTTCAAATGGCAGCATGCACCCTGCCTCAGGATGTGGGGGGTTAATAATTGATCGCTCACCTGCAATCTTGTCTTTTCAGAGGGTCAGGGTTTTTTGGAATGCTCCACATCAGAGATTAGAGTCGTGACTCATGGGCCCAAGTCTTGACGTGTACTGGTCATGTGTCTGTTCATTTCCCCGCACGTTATTGCATCACTGAAATTCTTCTTTTACAGAAGCATACCTGTGTTTAACCGAATGTGTATTACTGTCATTTTGTTTTTGTGTCTTATACTCAAAAAAAAAAAAAACTAACAGAATTTTCCCCATAAGAGAAGAGTCACTTGTGCAGTGCTCTCAGTGGCAAAGGCGTTTCATCAAATGCAGACTTCTGTGAGAGTTGTGGAAGAGTGTATGTGGGGGGGGGGGGATTAACTTAACAATTTCAACTCCTCCAAAGTTTGGCCGGTGCAGGCTGAAGAAGATGAGGATGAGGGGGGAGAAAAAAAGGGACGTTCCTATTTTGATTTTGATTTATTTTAATTTGTTTAATTTATTTACTTTTTTGGCCGAGAAGTGTCACCCTGTGTGCTGGTGGTGTTGTTTGAGTGGTTGATGTTGTGTGTGTGCGTGTGTGTGTGTGTGTGTGTGTGTGTGTGTGTGTGTGTGTGTGTGTGTGTGCGTGTGTGTGTGTGTGCGTGCGTGTGCGTGTGTGTGTGTGTGTGTGTGTGTGTGTGTGTGTGAGAGAGAATGCAGGGGGCTGCAGTTGTGTTGTGGGTGATGTACCACCATGGCTGTACATGCGTGTGTTCTTTGCCGTAGGGCTTCCGAAAAAGGGGAGGTGCCCTTGAGCACTCTTGTTCCCATGTGATACCACCGTACCTCACACGGTATAGTATGACAATCTCTGAAGTCACAGCTTTGCCTTCCAGTTTTAAAGTAGATGCACATAAACACCCACAAAACCTCACTGATAGCCCCCCCAACCCCACCACCACCACCACCACCACCACCACCAAGAGGCAGCTTACAATGTGTCCAATCTTATTTTATCTATTCTTTTATATGCCTTACAATTAAAGTCCACCTTTTTTTTTGTCTGTTCCACTTATTTTGTATGTTCAACATTTATGTGCACATTCAATACAAATTATTATTATTATTATTTTTTAAACAAAATGTTATATAATTATAGCAAATTATTATAAATAAACGAATACCCCAGACGTGATTTCAGACATACCGCAGACCTTTAGTCTAAGATAGTTGTATCGGTACATATCTTAATTGCTTTTCAGTTCTAGAGCATTTATGCAGCAAAAATACATTTGCTTTGATAATCGTCTACCTCTAAAGATAATCGGAAAGCAGAGAATATTTTTTTGTTTGCTTTTTAATCTCTGAAAGTGATGGGCACACCCCGTTATCAAATACTGCCAGCCATTTACATTGTTTAAACCAAAGCCCTAGTCTTTCTTAGTTTTTACTTTGTTCAAACAAAAAATAGTTTTTCTTAGTTCCCTAAAATATTTCCAAACAATAATTATTAGCAATGTTTATAAAGCAACTTTTTTTTTTTTGTTTGTTTGTTTTTTTACACCAATGCAGTGCGCCTAACACAATTACAAATATGTGTTTGATGCATTGTTTATAGAACGACCAAACAAGTTGGGTTTGGTGTAATTTGATACCACCTATTGAAGTGGCAAGCCCATGGCCTAAGATAAGGGCACACATGCTAGTGCTACTGGCTGAAATTTGATGCCCAAATACCAGAACATGGAGTGTGAGCATCAAAATGAGTCATTTCCTCTATAAAAGTAATACCCTGAACCATTTTCATGTGTAAATAATGTTCTGTGTTCCATATGAAGTATATAGACTTTGTGAATGGTTGCTCTTTATTGTCAGTTTTCTCAGGGCAATAGTGGCACTGGGAAAAGACACAGGGTGTTCTTCTCCATGGTTACCATGCTTGAGTTAATCTCAACGTTCATTTATGCGGAATGGGTAATGGATTTCCATGCCCTATCGTAGTGATTTGTCTGTAATTAGTCTAGACTCTACATTAGTTGGGGAACAAACCAAGCGGAACACCGCTTCCATGCTCACCTCACAATAAATTTGGTACAATAAAGTTCTTGGTCGTGTCTACAGAGGAATTATAAAAGTTTTTAGTTTTTTTTAATACCCATAATGCAATTAATAATTAGTTTTGTGGTGCAGACACGATCCGTAACAGTGTCTACCATTTTAACCCGGAGACGAGTTATTGCACATTTTAGGTGATAGACAACGTGACGTCTCTTGTCTTGACAACGGGCACCTTTTTCCTACGTTAGCACTTCAGGCGTAGTTGGCCTTTTAGGTTGTCCTTATTTAAATGTGCGAACTATCAACTAAACCTCAACACTGTCATGGTTAGAAGGGGACCATCGTAAACAGATGGGCTTTTTTTTCTTTTCTTTTTACTTAAAAAATTCAAATGAACAGAAGAGAGGTCTTCTGCTGCAAATGAAAAGAGCGTTTACTCTGTGACCGTATCCTGGCTGTCCTCTGAGAGGAATGCTTGTATTTGGTTTGGGGGCCTCTCTCTCTCTCTTTTTCTCTTTCTCTCTCTATCTCACTACATCTCACTATATCTCTCTCTCTTTGCATAAATATATGTATCTCTCTTTGTCTCTATCTCTATCTTCTTTTTGAAGTTATGTGTGAAGGTGACATGGCGCAATGTAAATTTCTCTGTACTCACAGTTAGTCTCTTGCTTTTTCTTTCATTGATAGATGTCCTGTAATAAGGGGGAGCCCAGAGAGTCAAACAAAGAAAATCTATTTCAAGTAAGTAACTAAAAGGGAAGGGGGTTTTCCTACTGTGAAAAGCACTGTGAAAATCTGTTGGGTGGGGAATCCTTTTCATCCTGGTTCTGGCTTTTGACTAGCCTAGAGTTAATTATTTTTTACACCTTATTTCAAATGGTCAGATGTTCTGAGGGGTAGCCTTTCTGTAGACTTCAGGAACTGGCCTTGGGCATTGAAGGACAACTTGAAGGACAGCTCTGGAATTTCTCAATCGGGGAAACGGCTCCGCCCACAGACGGGCAAACTGCAAGTTCCAGAGCGTCGAGTCCCACCTCCTTAACTTGGCCCGCCTACTCCACCCACTGCTGTACTCCACTCTACTGCTCTATAAATATTTATGCTTGCCCAGATTATCAATATGAGGGCAGACAGCAACAACTCTTGTTGTTAGGCGGCGATCTTGTGTGAGTGATGTTTTTCCGGGTATTAGAAACAGTGGAAAATCACTGAACCTGTGGCGTTTTTAAGCTTTGGTTGCAGTTGCTCAATTACGATCATAGGATATTGTTTGTGCGTAGAAAAAAATGGCCGACTTGTGTCTTTAAACACATTAACCATTGCCCTTTTTAAGTGCCTGCCTGACGAATGGATATCACAAACAAACACAAGCGATAACTGGAATTAATATTCGTCTGCCAAGCAGAAGCCCATATCCAGCACAATTTACATTAAAAATTTTGTACATTATGGGACTGTTTTATCTAGCTATTTATGTGCCCTTCTTAAGGGTGGTAGAGTAGTCACTCACACTTGGGAATTGAACCTTCAACCTATGGTAACGATCCAATTCCCTAATTGGTATAGCCCAAATCCAAATGGCAGTTTTGCCAAATACTCCCAACTCCCCATAAAAAAAGTAAAAATAATATATATAATTATGTCATTTCCTACTGTATTTGTATCTCTGTATTTGTTATCAGTTTTATTCCAGTAAAGAGGTTTCTGTGACGGGCATTTCAGTCTTTTCACTGACTCTTTACTGACCTTGTAATAATAATAATAATAGTAACAATAATTTATTCAGCACTTTTCTTGCAGGTGCACAAAGCGCTTTACAGACATTTTAAGACCGAGTGATACAATATGATTAAAACAGCATGTATATATCACTAAAAAAGTACAGAAAAAACTGGTAAACCGTAATAATGTGCAAAACACAGATGGCCTCATCCTGTTGTTTTGAGGCAGAGTTGAAAAGGTGAGAATGAATACTTGTCTTTTTAGTTTTTAGGGTTTTTTTGCTTGAAAAAAAATAATTGCTTGCTGTTTTTTTCTCTTCCATTCTTACATCTAAGACTAAATGGTTTTCATTCAAGGATTTGGATGTTTATCATAGTCCATTTCACTCCATTCATTAAAGCTATGTGATCTATGCTGTCACCTATGTGCCCAGATGAGTGGTTGCCATTACGGGTACATTTTTTGATGGGTACGATAAGAAATTGATATCAAACTCGTCGTTTTTAAATTGTTGTCAGTTCATGTTCCCTTCTGGCCCGAGAAGCAATTGATTTTGTTTCCTGTTCCCATTCGGTGATCGGCTACTGCCAATATACATGTTGTAGAATGGACTACAAATCATTTGAGTTTGAGTGAGGAAGTGGCTCTTCCTGTCGTTTTCCTAAACGCTCGCATTAGAATGCCACTGTCCAGGTGGAAGCGACCTCTGCTCTCTCTCTTTCTCTCCGGTGAATGAAAAACAGAGTGAGGTCATTGTTTTGGTATTGCTCAACCTATGCGGGGTGTTTTTGTTTTTCGTAATATCTGAATCGCATGAATGAGGAGGAGTTGGCAGCAGTTCGTTAGACGACGTGTCGGTTTATATTTGTGTCCACTATTCATATATTTTAGTTTATTTTACAGCATGTAATTGACTGCGGGGTGGGGTCTCGTCGCAAAAGGATTGCACTGTGAGTGACTTAGTGCCGGACGGTTTATATTTGTCGTCGGTCCACTATTACATATATTTTAGTTTATTGATTATGTTCTGAGGCTTGGCCTTAACAAATCCCTGTTTTTGTGAGTATGCGATGGCTCGTGTGCCTAAAGGAAGATGTACCCTGATAGCAGGTGGGGACACGTGGCCACACAAGTCTCTGTTGACCCACTTTTTAATCGATATCGGCTTAGACTTGACACGTATGTGTGTGTCAGGGCGATGAGGTAAGGGTGTCTCACGGGCTGAGCAGACTTGCTCGTGGACCCATCGGCACTGTGGGCTAGGTGTTGCATAAGTTATCGTTTGATGAACCGTTCAGGAAAACTAAAGGACGGAGGTGGTGGAAGAATGTGGGGGTGGGGGTGGGGGTGTAACAAATGAGCGTCCTTTTTTTACGGTTTGATCTGGATAAAGCCCCTGTGCTGATAGGGGAGTCCAGGCGGGGTGAAATTCCATGAGTGTGGGGTGATCGCTGTGGTCATGGAAGTTTGGTCAGCCAATGGCTGTGCTGCACGCAGTTCTCTTCGCGTTGGCAGTAAAGTTGAATAACCCCCGCTGCACTAACGTTACTGTGGAGATTTGCATATCTGTACTTGTCCTTGTCCAGCGGGACCAGGTTACGTAATTTAGCACCGTTAAGATAGCTTGTTCCCATTGGGGGAGGGGTGGGTGGGTGGTCTTTGAAGCGTACAAGAGGGAAGTATGCTGTGGTACAGGAGATTTTTGGGTTGAGTTGCCCTGGCCAGGATACCGGAGGAACCCAAACCCACTGCCAACCCAGGAAGAGCTGAATGGAAGCATCTGGTGGGGTGGTGGTGGGGGGGGTGTCACTACATCCGGTTTTCTGGGAAGCCCTCTGTCGCAGGAAGTACAGTCAGTCCATAATTTCAGGAAATGTTTTGGGTTGTTGTTGTTTTTTTGCCTACATTGCAGCCATGTCTGAACTTTTCATGGGTCAATTCTAGGTTTTGTTGTTTGTCCTTACTTCGGGACTAGGAGTAAATGGGGGAGATAAATAAAATAACTAAAATGTTGATATATATTTTTTTTAAAGAAAGTTTATAATCGTGTTTGTCTAGCGTCTGATTTTAGCTTCCATTGCCCCCCCCCACATAGAAAAAGTGCAGTGTCGTCTTTGGTTGAGCCCTCACAATGCGTGACTGCCAGTCCTGGCGGGCTGAACAGTTTTCAGTACAATCGCCTTGCTTGTTCCCTTTTTCTTTCATGTGGACTCCTTCAAGCCCAAGCCTTGGGTAACAATCTTCTTTCAATCCGGTCCCCACCCCCTGAAAGAATTGAAGGCCTAATACTGTTGATTGACTCAAGCTTTCTACCGCGGTATCAGTGACACTGTACGGCATGGCATATGAAAATACATCACTTCATTGCAATATATTACTGCAATTGTAAGGAGTTTTCTTTATTTACCTCAAATGTCTTTGGAGTAAAACTTTATTTACTGTAGATGGAAATGTTCAAATATTCAACGACCATTTTAAGTAGTTCCTATAATCCTCATAAGACCACATATACTGAAAAATGTATGCATTCACTGCTGTATGGGGGTTTGGATAAAGACGTCTGCTAAATTGACATATATTATTATTATTATATTAAGTAGTTACCAGACCTAGGTCAGTCATGCATTTGAAATCATGTAGATGCTGGTAAGAATTTTAAAACAATCTTGCAGATCCCTCAGATTTGTCCAACGAAGCGTGTTAAGAACCAAGATGTGCAGTCATACGAAAGAATAACTTTGAAATGAAATTTCTTTTAAAATTGTCAGTAATCTGCCAGAATTTTACTGGTGTTTGAATGGGTCTAAAGCATTTCAAATAATGATTTGACCCGAGCTCTGTTAGTTTACCGGTCTGTTATCTGGGATACTCACGAAACGCTGGATCCTCTTAGGGTGAGCTACACGCTGGCTGCATTTGAAGTTCACCTCTTTCTTCCGGACCTGATCTGCCTACCTCCTCCCTAAGCTCCACCTGTCAGCTCTGGTTCAGACTCTTCAAAGTCTGAATGGCCAAATTGGATGGCTTCCTCCATTCGCAGTCTGTGTGCCTGTGTTTGGGTGAGAGGGCATTCCTTTTTCCTCCCTTTCGTAGTAATCGGACACCAGGGATTGAGTGGCTGGAGTGGGAACTGTAGCTTCTACGTAGTTCCTTTACGACTCCTCACCCCTCCCCTTCGCCCAGAAACCACACATACTGTGGCCATTGATATTGTCTGTGACCGGCCTTTTTGGAGTAGGGGGGAGGGGAGCTCCGAGGACAGCAGCACACAGAGTTGAAGGTTTCTTGAATGAGCAGAAGTGAGTGTTGCTTCATCTGCAGCGTTTCCTGATGTGATCTGTGTGCTGCTCTGTGTTTGCAGGGTGCAGAAGCCCTGGTGCTGGAAAGTGTGATGTTCGCCATTCTCGCCGAGAGGGAACTGGGACCCAAACTCTACGGCATCTTTCCCCAGGGAAGGCTGGAGCAGTTTGTGCCTGTGAGTGACCGCATGTGACCGACATGGCTGCCCATTGACCGCGTGTGCGTGTGCGTGTGCGCGTGCATGTGTGTGCCTGCCTGCCTACCTGAGTGCGTGTGTGCATGTATGTGTGTGTGTGTGTATATGTGTGTGCATCTGTGCGTGTTTATATGTGTGTGTGCATGTTCATGCATATCTGTCGAGGCGTATTGTTATGGGAATTTGTACCATGATGTTGTCTGCCTTCTCTTGTTTAACAAGCGGCTAAAAATAGGCTGCAGCCCCCATTATATAACCAGCAGATTTTACTGGGCTGTGTTCAGTTCTAATTAATTCATGCAATTGGAGCAGAAAAAAGGCTGCCCAGTCTATTCCAAAACCGGCTAGTGCATCAGACCGTGAGAATAATTTTACATAATTTAATAATTACATCTGGGGGAAAAAAGAAACGAGTAGCCCATCATCATTTTTGAGGATTCTTGAGAATTCCAGAAAGCTTAAGATTGTTCCCAAGATTGTTTCGAATACCGTCTTTGGATGTGCCAGTGCCACATCTGAAAGATCACGTGCAAAGCAACGCTTTGCTCTCCTCCCAACTATTCTCGTCAACGACATTATGCAATCATTTATTCATCAAAATGGGATTCTCGCTCGAGGTGAGGTAGAAAGGGGCTTTGAGGATTACACGCCCTCATTTTGTCAGGATTCGGAAAACCAGTGCTTATTAACGCTGGCTTAAGAGGTCAAGCAGGTTGCCAGTGGGGATGATGGTCAAGTCAGAGATTTAACAGGGTTGATCTTGGTCAGTTCCAAATAGAGGAGATGGAGCCAGACGGAAGAGACCAGTCACAACCTGCAACCCACTTTCTTGGATTGGCCTGTCGGGAAGACCACTTCACTTCCCTGCACTTGTTTGGGCTGCTGCCCCTTTTAAGCCTGAGTGGAATGTGGCATCTGACCTTTGACCTGCTTGTTGTTACAGAGCAGAAAGCTCGACACTAACGAACTGGGCATTCCAAGCATGTCTGCCGAAATCGCGGAGAAGATGGCCAGGTTCCACGGGATGAGGATGCCTTTCAACAAAGAGCCAAAATGGCTGTTTGGCACCATGGACAAGTGAGTTTCCCCAAATTGCTTTGAGTTATCTGCAACTGAACCAGAGTGAGCCCGTTTCACCCTTGTACATAAAGATATTTGGTCCTGCGGGATGGTCTTGGCTTTTTCCTTGTGGCCACAGAAAGACAATCTTGTTTTTGCCGGGAGTCACAAGGTTTTACTTTGTAGAAATGACGCAGAATGTTATTCAACAGAGGGGTAATGAATGATGACTGGAAAGCCTAACAAAAAGCATTGGCATTTGGAACATGTCCCCCAAGATAATGTTGCTTTTATGATTGTTTGCAGTGCACAGCTGTCCTCTGTTTATAGGGGATAGTTATTGAGTGAAATAATGGGGTTATCTTATCAGAGTACAATTTGGACCCCTTGTTAGCAAGTGGTATCTTCAGTTGACTGTCTGAAAGATATACCCCAGCGAAGAATTTGTCATCGTCAGCAGTATTATGCTGAAAATAAGTCCATGCAAATTGTTGACAGAAGATCATTTTCCTCTGAGTCTGCGAAATACAGCTTCCCTGGGCATGTCGTTTGTATCCCTGTCTGAATGAAAAGGATGAAACGGTTCTGTACACCTTTCCAGCAGCACGCCCTCTATGATCCCGGGGATCTCTCGGGGGGGTCAATTCCATTTCAATGTAAAAAATGTAATTGAGACTCCCAATTCACGAATTGAAACAATATGATGGCCATAACATTCCACGAGGATTGCCCAATAATTCATTTGATTGAATTTCAATTCATTTCACCGAATTTAAATGGAACTGATCCCCCCTCCCTGCCCCCAACTCTGCTCAGGTACCTGAACCAGGTGTTGAAGATCACCTTCACCAGGGAGTCCCATGTGCGCAACTTCGCCCGCCTCATGAGCTTCAACCTGCCCCAGGAGATGGAGATCCTCAAGTATGAACGCGCCCCTCCCTGCACCCCACCCCCTTCCCCTCCCTCCCCCCTCAGGCCAAAGCCCTGCCACAGGTCCATACGAGAACTTCTCAAGACAATACGCCGTACAAATGAGCCCTTTGTCCGTGCTGTGTGCACACTCACTTGTTGGTGTGGAATAACAGTGCTGAAAAACACTACAGATTTTTAGAAATCTGTGGTGTTTGTAAACTCTTAAATGGGGAAATGATACATACGTCTTTGTCAGCTGTCAGCGTCTTAATTCTGTGTGGTGTTGTGCTTCTGTGACCCGACACAACCTATTCTCGTGCTTTCAGAATGAGTTTCAGAATTGAGGTGGCCACATTTATTCGATCTTCATAATGCATCCCTGTGGGAAAATGAGTTTTCGGTTTCTATTTTTACGCAACGTTTTGAACTAGTTCTGTTAATCAATCGTGAAGTATGTGTTGTCTACTTGTCCCATTTATGGGCACAGACAGAAGTGCCATTGTTTTAATGTTGAAAGATCGAATACGTTTTGGTTAGGGCCAGGTAGACCTGCGATCGAGACTCACGGTCCTGTTTTCCCTGCAGGTCTTTGCTGGAGTCCACCCCTTCGCCCGTGGTCTTCTGCCATAACGACTGTCAAGAAGGTGAGCAGTCTCACACATGGTGGCCAAATTAAGACCGACGGAAGTAGGTCATAATGTGAATCAAAAGTACGTAAAAATATGAATATGCAGATAATGACAATTGTCCCTTCCCTCCCTTTGTTACTCCCCCCCTCCCTCCAGGTAACATTTTACTCCTCAACGGCCGTGAGGACTCGGACGGACAGAAGCTCATGCTGATTGACTTTGAGTACAGCAGCTACAACTACAGGTGCATGCAGGGCCCAGTGTCGTAGTGAATAAATGCCTCCATCTCTCTCTGCCCTGCTCCTGTTTTAAAAGCATGTACCAGCACTTCTTTCCCCGTTCTTCTCCAAATTTGGTGGCCAATTGTACCCCCCACCACCACGAGCCTGCCGCCTACAACTACGGGACCAGCCACTACTCTGGGACCGGCAGTGACGATCTGCGATCAGTGACGGGGGGGTAGAAGTTTTCTATTTTATTTTTTCCCCTTCTGTTGTATTGAGTGCAAAGATGTGGGTCAGATGGGACTGTCTGGAGACTACAGTGTGAGAAAATTGTACATTTGTACTCTGAACGTCATTGTGAATTTAACTGAAGAGGATTCAAATGGCCAACTTTTCTTTCTTTTTGGGGGGAGAATTCTTTTTATTTGTTTGGAGTTTGAACAAGACAAAACAGACAGAGAGGAAATCATAGAAACATGGTCCAGCACTACAACAGATCAGTAAGATAGATTAAAAGAAAAGAAAAAAAAAACACATTTTATGGTTACATACAGCATGTTACATACAGCACAATTTTAGGCTATAGGCTGAAATGATCCTGTTGTCAGGTCAAGGACGAGTACATAGGGCGAAATTCTGACCCAGCAGTCTCTGATTCTAATTCACCTTTAATAAGAAATCGAAGATCCTATAAAGATATGAGGTTGCCAATCAGTGATTCCCATGCATAAATGGGGATCAATGGGGGGGTTGGACCCCTACCCACTATCATTATTGCTTTCCTTGCCAGCAAGAAGGGGGTGGGTACGTTTCTTTGCATTTCCAAGGTAACAGACATGACCCCTAGCAAACACACACAAGAGTGGTTCAGCATCTACTGGTTGCCCAAGCATTCTTGAGATCCTGCCTCAGATCCCACCCCCAGAGCACTTGTATGCGTACACATTCCCCATAAACGATGGAATCTGGTGCCAATACAGTTTTAACACTTTGGGAAGTTTGGTGAGGTTCCACTCTTAAATTGACTATAAATGTATGGGGAAATGTATACGTTGTGTAGTATATTTACACTGCATTTCCCTGAACCTGTAGCAGAATGAAAGTTTAGAGGGCAGTGAGCGCACAGGGTTTCAGTTCTGTATCTATACAGAATGGAGTAAAACCTGGACACTCCTTAAGGTCTGTGTTCTGTAAAAAATAACTTCTCTAGGGTGTGAGAGTTACTGGCGAAATCAAGGCAATCATCCTTATACAAATAGTGCCTGACCTGCGAATACTTATACAAATCTTGGGGTGGTAGGTTGTATTGCTCACAACAATTATTAAATGACATGAACACTCCTCTCTTGGGTAAATCATAAAGGCTAGTCACACCTGCCCTCTTCCAGGTTCCAAAGTGAGATCCAGTCTTACCTAGTATACATTCTGAATTATCCTCTAGGGTGCATAGTATAGGCAGAGGATGATGGCACTTCGGGGTCTTCCTCGACTTTACCCAAGTCCTGATTACATTCAGTACCATCAGATGATCTTTTACAGCAGGAGGGAAATCTTTCGAACATCTGCCTCGCAGATTAACTGGGACAACTGGTTTACAGAGTTCAGATTCAATCCTGAAACCATGTCCACACTGTTATGTACCCAGTCCAGGATGGTTTGGCCTGATTGCCTTCTCGTTTGGAAGACCCCAGCCACCTCTGTTCTTGGGTAGTTGGGGTGTATCTCATTTTAGCTTCCTGCCCATATAAATTTGGACATTATTAATTTCTTGTCGTGATTGGTCAGGGGAGTGAAGAGCATAGATAGTGGGGATAGAGATAGAGAAAGTGTGGGAGGGCAGTAGTTTTAACAAGATTTACCCTTCCTAGAAATGAAAGTGGAAGATTTTTTTCCCAACGCGTAAGGCCCTTTCTTCAGTGGTTGTATTAGGGGTTTCAAATTTGCTGAGCACAACTGATTTGAGGCGTGACACAAATAAGTACGTCCATTAGAGGCCCATCCAAAAGGTCTTGTCTAATTGGGTCCTACACTACTGATAGTTTCCAAAGGCATTGGTTCTGATTAATTGAAATTAACCTGATGTCCTGCAATGAGCCCAAACTGCTCAGTACAGTCAGTTATTGTCAGTGGTTTTGTGTGGCTCAGTAGGTAGAGCGTGGCGTTGGCAACACTTAGGTTGTGGGTTTGATTCCCACTGGTTCCACATATACTGAAAAATGTATGCATTCACTATTGTAAGTTATTGCGAGTAGTGCGTGAATTGGGTCTGTGACAGTAATGAAGACATCATCTGCATACATCTTGATTTTGTGATGCTTCTCTTCTACCACAACGACCCTAACAAGAGGGTTCTGTCTAATAGCTATTGCGAGGGGTTCTCAAGCCATTGCAAACCACAGGTGCGACAGAGGGCACCCCTGCCTGGTACCTCTAGGGTCTAAACAGTTGCGACAGGGAGATCCATTGGCTTGTATTGAGGCTTTGGGCACTGCATATAGCAGCTTGACCCAGCGAATAAAACTGTCACCGAAGCCAAACTTCTTCGTCACTGTCAACATATATTCCTGCTCCACTCTGATGAAGGCCTTCTCTGCATCCATAGAAACAGGATTCTGGCCAGGGATTCTGTGGTGCTGGAGGTAGTCCATTATATTAAACAGACGTCTGGTATTGTGGAAGGAATTTAGTCCCTTTAATAAACCCTGTTTGATCGCTATTGATAATAGTTGTCATGACTTCCTCAAGCCTAGAAGAAAGTATTTTTGCAAGGATTTTACAGTCAACGCCAAGAATACTGATGGGCCTATACTACGTGCATAGTTCAGGATCTTTGCCTTTTTCAGGAATAACTGAGATATTGGCCATGTACATAGAGTTTCATAGAGTACATGTAAGTTTCAACAGATGTGTCTAGAGCCCTCAAGAGAATATCACTGATTTGGTCCTCAGCCCATTAGCTTGAAAAACTCAACCGGGTAATCATCAGTCCCAGGTGATTTTCCACATTGTAGGGAAGATATGGTTCCTTTAAGTTGACTATGAAATGGTAGATTCCAGTAAATCAAACTGATTTGTGGTAATGCTGGGTATGGGCAAGTCATTGCAAAAAAGGCCTTCTTCCAGACGCTTTTCATCTACCACAGACGTAGACGAGTTTTTCATAAAACTTCTTGAAACCATCGTTAATTTCTCTGTCTTCAAATGCCACACTTAAAGTGTAAAGATTTATTTGCAGTGTGGTCATCAAAGGCCCGCCAGCCTGCGTTTCTATCGGTAACCGTGGGATTGTGTAGTTTTTGTATGGCCTTCCCGTAAAGCAGTGACGTGCAGTGCAGGGAATGCCTCCATGAAGCAGCTGTAAGCGGTGCTCACTTTGGCACAGAGCCAAGACTATGCACTTAAAATATTTAACCCTCACTGCCCTCCCAATTCTCCGCCAGGGCCTTTAACCCCCCAAAGCACGTGCTCACACACAAGACGGATCACGTTTCACTGAGGCCTCCGGGCAGTGGCGTAGCGGACAGGCCCCCCACTCCTCCCCCCCACACACCCACCATCTCTCCAGCCTCACGTGGGTCTTAAAAGCCTTCTGCGTAACAGGCCCCTTGTCAAAAAAGGGAGAAGAAAAAAAAATCTGACATTGCAATTTCCACATGCTTCTCATTGCTCCCCTGGGACAATGCAAGGCATTCTGAGAAGGAATGGCATACAGGGGCTGCTGGAGATACAGGACACAGACAATGGATGCTCTCACACCTCTGCATGAGATCAGCCTCTCTAAGAGAGAGAGGGAGGAAGAGACTCATGCATTTATGTTTGTCTCCCTCCAAGCTGGTCTCTCTTGCCAGCTGATTGGAGGAGCCGTAGCCAGGGCGCCTCTCTCTGTATGGCCTGTCACGCGATGGGAGCCAGGAGACCTGGTCGGCCGTGAAGCTCTCTCTGCCTTTTGTTCAGTTTCCACAGCAGCTCTGCAACTCCTCAGAGAGCGCGAACCCCCCCCAGCGCAGCCAGCTCACTGCAGAATTATCATTGGGGGGGCTTGGACAGCCCAGAAGGTTCGCTCTCGTGCGGTTATCGCTATTACGCGCTGATGTGGCAGATTGCGGGTTTAGTTTATCAAAAGGCCTGACGTACGAAGCCAAAGGTTAAAGTTCATTGCGACGTATGGCCTGGAAGGCACAGCAGGCACAACGGAATGTCACAAAATCAGCCAAAGCTGTTTTAACTACAGTTCGACCAATTAATTTTGTTTGACTTGTTTGTCAATGTTTACAGCATAGATATACTCCAAAAATGTGTGCATTACATTCTATATATATATATATTATATAATGTGTGTATATATACATATAATACAAATGTGTATATATATGTACATATACTTGATTTGGGTGTACTTGTCTTCATTCATTGTGTCATTGTCAAGTTTAAGTAATTAGGTTTATTTATTTTGCTATCCATATCGGCATTGGTTCCAAAAAAGCTGGCATCGCTCAAGTTCTAGTTTTAACACCGTCTGGTTAACAATTGGATCTGAATAATCAGGGGTGGCCAACCCTAGTCCTGGAGAGACCCAGGGTATGCCTGGTTAATGTTTTAACCTTAAAATCACTGCTAAGGGCGGTGGATAGCGTATGGTGTGCGCTGCCTATCAGGGATGCGGTTCGAAACCCGTCTCTACCAGACCGGTCTTGGTTGTCAGCACTGATCAGGGGCAGCATTTGGCTGTCTGCCCCAGGGGGAGGGGGGGAGGGTGAGCCGGCTCGGGTCCGCCGTGAAGCATGTTAGGGAGTCTCCAGAACGTTGGTGGGCGAATTCCGCCTCGAAGGAAGCGGAGTTCGCTGCCCTCTGAGAATTAGGTTGAATTATAGAGACGACCGGCAGACCCAGGTGGGGGAGGGTAAATCAAAATAAAATAGAGGGTGTAATTGGCTACTAAATTGAGGAAAAATGGGAAAAAATCGGAAACAAATTCATATAAAAAATTTAATCACAGCTAATTTAGACCACAGAAACCAGTTGAAGTGAGTCAACTGTCTTCAGTTAAGTGCTGAGTAACAACAAAAGCCAGCGTGCCCTGTGGCTCTCGAGCATCAGGGTTTGACCACCGCTGGAATACATCGACAATCGGATCGTACCCGAGCGATGCTTCACTCACAGAGACTAGACCACAGGTTTTTAATTTCCTTGCTCTGTTCTTTTTTTTTTTTTTTTTTTTGCAGAGGGTTTGATATTGGGAACCACTTCTGTGAATGGATGTACGACTACACCCACGAGAACTTCCCGTTCTTCAAAGCCAGCTCTGAGAACTACCCTACCAAAACTCAACAGGTGTGTGGGGAGAGAGAGAAAGTGAGAGAGAGAAAGAGAGAGCGAGAGAGATAATTTATTTGAGACCCTGAATCCTTGGATGACTGTTTTGCTGTTCCTTTCTTTTTCAGTTGCATTACATCAGTAGCTACCTGTCAGAGTACGATGATGGATTTGTGAACTTGAGCAATGAAGATCAGATAAAGCTGAAAGAGGACATGCTGGTAGAAGTCAACAGGTAGGCAACCGCTCTCTGCCACGTCGCACCAGTTCCTCCATTGAAATGGGTGCACTTGCAGTTTAATTCTGGACTTTCTACGTTGATCTCCCAGTTCCTTCTTAAAAAGGGTTTGCTTATCGACCAAAAATAATTCAAGGAACGCCCCCTTGAGACACCAACCCCCCCAGAATTTTTTTTTTCAATGTTTAAGTTATTATTTTCTTCAGTTTGATAAAGTGATGTTTGCATCTCCTTGGGAAATGAATGGCTTCTGGTAGGCAGTTTTGTCCCGGAAATTTCCATTACTAGGGGCATTGATAAGGACGTGCCTGCTTGAGTTTCCCAGTGTATAGTCTGACGTTCCCTCTTTCTGGGCCCCCATGGAAACTGTAAAAATACCTGCTGGAAGATTGTGAAATAACGTTTAGGGAGCGGGGTCCTAGTATGTATAGCGTAGGGTGTCGCAAGGTATGTCAAGGGTTCAGGAAAGGGAATTGTTAAAAAGGTTTGTCAATAATGTTTTTGTATTGATAAAACTAACTGGCAATCAAATCTCTCTTTTAGGCCTGTTTTAAACATTCTAGACTCATGTTCATTGGGTCTATTAAAATGACCTGTGTTATTACATCATTGTTCAGGGGGAGAGCCCTATTTTTTTCAGATTTTCCAAACTTTTATAGTGTTGGTTTCATCCACTGTTGCGCAAATATGATATAAAATTCTGGAAAGTCAAGATTTTGACAGGAGTCCTCCTTTAAGTGTGTGTTTGTAATTTTGCAGGTTTGCCCTGGCTTCCCACTTCTTCTGGGGCTTGTGGTCCATCGTGCAGGCCAGAATATCAGCCATCGAGTTTGGGTACATGGTGAGTATCTTTTTACCCTTAAGACCATAATGGCTGTTCGGCCCATCTAGGCTCGTCATTTACCTACAGGGAATACCCAGCACTGCATCAAGCCTGGACGTGAATACCTGAGTCTCAGCCTCTGCCACATGACCTGGCGAGCTGTCCCACGCCTTGGCAACTCTCTGTGTAAACATATTTAACCATGACCACAAAACTGTTGTGTTAATGTCAAATAGATATTTTTTTTTTTTATCAGTAAAGATCAATGGGATCTGGATTTGACCACACCGTAGGGAAGGGAATTGCGAATTATTTTTGCTGATAGTCTCGAGGCAATATAAAAACGCTGTGCAAGTTTGATGTTTGCCGTTAGATGTTTGAGCTCTCTGACTTCGGATCAGACCGTACGCAAATATTTGCCGTGTCAGCGTAACGGGGTAACAGGGAACAGGAGAAAATGTGCCTGTGTTTACTTCAGCTTTAACTCCAAAGGTTTCTCTAGCTGTCTGTAGTCAGTCACTGTCTCAAATCCTGATATTGAATCCTTTTGTTGTTTGGCCTGAATAAGCTTGGCTCCTGTTGTTTTAAGGCCTGGAATTCTCAGGAAGAAACTGGTGAACAAAATTAAACAAAAGCAGGATAGCAAAGAGGGTAGCAAAACAAAGAAGAGGAAATTGAACTCTGAAACTCTGTTGGGGTCAATTCTGTTACAATTTCAATTTAATTTCAGCCACTGAACCCCCTCCCAAACCCTGCTCTGAAATGTAACCCTGTGTTTTGTTTTCCCCTCCCGTCAGGAATACGCGGCAGCGAGGTTCGAGGCGTACTTCGAGCAGAAGACGAAACTGGGGGTGTGAGCGTGTGCAGGATGCTGAGGGGGGAAGGGGGGAAGAGGCCACGCGGGACAGGTGGAGTGTTTGATGTGGGGCGGAGGGTGGGGGTGGGGGAGGAGCGGGTTTTGGTTCGGCAGGAGAGAGGCGAGCCAGAGTGCTAAAATGCTCTTCAGTTCACCACGCTAAAAGGCTAGCTAGCCCCTGCTTTGGGAAAGGCTCTGCAGTGTACTGCAGTGTACCACGTGGACCAAAGTCAAACTGAACGCCTCCGGTTTGGTGATAACCTCTACCCTTTGTGCAGTGCTGCTCTGTGTGTGTTTACAAAGATGGCTTCCGCTCCAGGTATTCCACGCTGTCAGGTCCTCAGTCTGCACCTGGGCTGTTGTTGTTGTTTTTTTGGGACGGGGGGGGTTACTATTATTTTTGCATTTGGGGTTATTAGGGTTAAAGAAAAATTAAAGGTCACAAAAAGAAAATGGGTATAGGTTATCTTGTTTGCAGGTATACTATGCATTGGTTTGTGGAGAGGAACCTTTAAAAAATATATATATATACGGAACGTTTTCAGCGGAACACCGAAACCTAACACAACCGAAACTACTTAAAAAAGTAAAGATCACAAAAAATAAAGAAAGGGGTATAGGTTTATCTTGTGTTTAGATTTACTATGCCTTGGTTTGTGGGGAGCATCTAGTTGTTTTTTTAACTTTAAGTACTTTTAGTGTTCAGTGGAACACTACACACTAACACGCCTTCTGCGGAAAGTTCCTATGATACACCGAGGAAGCGCACAGTGTTCCCTGCTCCTGCCTGTGCTATTATAACCTTTATTGTAGCAAGACAGCTGAACGATTTCAACTGTGTCTCAAAGATTAGGCCAACCAAGCTTGACTGTTGGAGCAGGCCACACCAACGCAACAGTCACACAAACGCAAAGCGTGCTTAGGTCTTCGCGTCCATGTCGGTTGTAGATATTTCATTTGATCCATCCTAACACATCGGCCACCTAGCTGAAAATGACTTCAAAGTCTCTGTTGCGTTGCGGTCTTCTTTTAAAGGGGACTGACGCTCATCAGTTGTCGTGAAACATCTTGAACGCATGAATGGCCTGATCCAACCAGTGCGTATTTGGAACTGCTGTAATGTGATTTTGGGATTTAATAGGCACTTGTGTGGTGTGCAGAAAGGGCGCCCTTAGCCTCGGTTAGCCACAGATTCGGCTCTCGCGGTCACGCAGGTCCTGCGTGTTTGCCGCATTGATTGCGGTTAAAGCCGAGTGTGGCTCAGTGGGAAATCTCCGACTAGTTGTCGACTACTGCGATCACATGAAGGACCAGTGACTGTGCCACTATACTGTGAGGTTCTTCTGTCTAAAATGGGGAAGTGTGAGAAAGCTTGCCGGCGGTGAAATTTAAAGGCTGGATTAAGCTAAAACTTTGTCCCATTGGCTATTTTCAAAGTCCGATAAATAAGGTAGTCATCTATGGAAGAATGTATGATGGTACAATAAAATCTTCCTTCATACAGGGTCCATAGGCTAAGAAGAGTGGGTGAGATAAAGTTTACGATATAGTTTACGACGTAGCTTTCAGACAGTATTTGTGTGTGATGAATCAATGCACCGAATAGATGAATGTTGATCCAGGGAATGGGACCATTTTTATCCTGCAAAATGTGAGAAGGGTGAGGAGAATACTTTATAATCTGCTAAAATCATCTTTTTTCTAAAAACATACCATGGACTGTACTCTAGTTAGTTTCATTTTTTTAACCATCTGTATTGGTATGGTTTTATTTTTGATTATTATATTTGTGTTGTGCGGATGAAAAATGACAGTGTATTACTCTGGTGATGGTGTTCTCATTTCACTATGAGGCTTTTCTCTGAAATGTCACTGTTTCTAACATGTAATGTGAATGGCACTTTCCAGAACAGTTACATTTTTACATTTGTTGAAGTTTTAGTTTCTTGACAAAAACTATTCATTTCCTTAAATGGAAACAAGAAAATTTATCTTTTTCTTAATAAGAAAGGTTTTCTCTTTCCTTGTAAAACAAATACATGGTATAAAGTGCTAGGAATTGTTTTTCTAGGGTACTCTTCACCTTCTGTGTCACAGTTGGGGTCAATTCCAGATTTAGTTTCTCTTCCATTTTGATTTCATGCTCCATTGGAGTTCCATTTCACATTAATTCCCAGTCGTTTCCAATTCCAGTTGTCATTGTCTAACTCAAAAATGAAAATACCAACTCACAATTTCAAATTAATAATGTGCTTTTTTTATTTATTATTTTAGATGTTAACAATGGTAATCCTTTAAGCATATGTACATATAACACCAGTTATATAACATGTAAGTGTCCAAGCGGCATCAAACATTGTAAAAATTGAATTTGGTATTCTTTTCAAAGAAATTACATTCCACCTGTATGTGAATTTTAGAATTTATCCCAACGTTTCTTTTGTGACCCCCAACAAGGCATTCCTGCTGTGATCTGTAAAAAATGTATTCTTAAATGTGAACACTGTTAAGCTGTTACCTTGCAGAGTAACAATGAGGTAGGCTTGGCAAATCTACCGCTATTATGTTAGCTGCTCATTTACTGAATCGCGTAATGCTTTGTGGAAGTTCTGCAATAAAAAAATGTAAATAATCATTGTCTTTTGGCATTTAATTTTCTCCTCACTACAGAATGATTCCTAAAAGGTGATATACATGCCTTCTGATTGAGGCCAAATGGCATTTCTCATTATTAACGCAATGTTATGTTACTTAAGACCAGTGTTGTCGTAGTGTTTCTCAATCCATTCCTACAGGGCATACTGCCCTGCATGTTTTCATTCCAACCACCACTTAATCATGCTCAAGTGATCATTAATAGACGACCAATGCAGATGACAGGTTGGGAGCGGAGGTTTGAATTCAAATTTCCAGGGCAGTGTGCCCTGTTGGAATGGATTTAGAAACACTGTTGCAGTACTCCCAAGTATCGGGACTTGGATTCCAGTCTGATTTTATGAGTCATGACCCAATTTGGACTTACCCATTGGTGAATTGGACTTAGCCTTGAACGTGAAGCAACTCTAGTGACTTGGATTTTCAGTATCAGACAGACTCAATTATACATTAATTTCATAAATTAATATGCGATTTAAAAAAGAAGCTGTCTAAAATCTAAATTATTATATTGCAATGAATAATTTACAATGGTATCTTCCCTGATCAACCTGTTACGTACTACATCGTCAGTGACGTAGAACATTTGACAGGAACACTTCATTTTTTAAGATATCGGTGGCGTTACCAAGAGCGATTAAATTCGCATTTAGAAATGATACTGTCAATGGCGGAAATAAAACATCAACATCGTGCGCGACCTGCAAGATAAAAATATAAGGATAAACAACTTGGAACAACTTCAAATTTTTGTCAGGGATCTGGCCCTCGTGCACTCTGAGAGGTAAGTCCATTTTGATTGAATTCAACGTTACGTGACTTCCGAGCCAGAGAAGGTAGCCAGCCAGCTAACGTCACAGTAGCAACCCATAACCTTGCTAACGATTAACACAACAAAGTGCTCAATTTAATGGAGTGGTTGTGGTCAATTCGGGTGTACTAATCCAGTCAGGGTTGGTTGATTAATTTACTCATCTTGCTTTTGACCAGACCGCTCGCTAGCAAGCATTTCAACTAACGTTATAACTTGCTCGTTGTATGGTTTCAATCCAGTTATGTTGTATTTATAGCTTTACGCAGCAGGAATAGTTGGCTAGGAACTGGAGCCAGAACTTCAATTGGCAGCTTCTGAACCACACTAATTAAAATGGCAGTGGAGGGCCTCCGATAGCGTAGCGGTCTAATGCACACGTATTAGTTGGTCCTTTAGGAGTGTGAGCTGCCTATCACATTTGCCGTTCGAAACCTGACTACCAGACTAGCCCTGGTCGGCGGTGTTTGGCCGTCTGCCCCAGGGGGAAGGGGGAAGGAGAGCTGGCACAAACTCGCCAAGGAACGGTAGGGCAACTTTGTAAACCCCTCCTGCAGTTGTAGAGAATAACAACTGCAGATATTTTAAGAAGCCGCTAAAAATACAGCAGCTAAAAAAGTGTTGTCATTTTTGTGGAAAATAAACATAAACTAAAACCTGGGAAAAAGGCTAACTGCGTTTTGCCATATGATTTTGTGGAGGGGTCTGGGTCGCTCATCATCAGACTTGACGACAATAGGGACTTTAAGCATCAACAGCTGCTGGGACGGCTATGGCGACCCTAAATAAACCTGTGCTCTTTTGCGCATGCGTGAACTTGACCCACTCCCTACTACGGCGAAAGTACCACTTTCACGTAGTCGCTACAACGTGTGCTTTAGCTGAGTGAATTTTCCGTTTTTATTGTGTTCTGAAATAAAACGTGTTTAATAGATAATGAGACTTTCAATGAATTCAGAGCACTCTTTTTTCAGAGACACGCTAATTTAATTGATTTTCCCATTTTGATCCTGAAGAGTTGTTGCTTAATGACTTTGATTTCCGCGGCTACGGCATCAACACAGGTTTATTTCCGGTCACCATAGCCATCCCAGCAGCTGTCAATGCTTAAAGTCCCTATCGCCGGCTCGCTACGGTGTTAAAAAGCACTGGTATTAAAAGGAAAAACAATCTGCCGATCTGATTGGCTGTAATGGAGTCAAAGCCTCACCACGTGCACAGGTCATTTATTCCTCTTAAACCAACCTGTTTCACAGCTACGCCGCAGGTGTGCTACTGTATCTTGTCACGAAACACTACCGGAATGGAGTGGGATGTGTCTTGACATCAAACTAGTGCCCTAGGCCTTGTAAACTTGGTGCGTGGACTCTGGCTCAAAACCATGACAACTGAATCACTTAAGTGTTGAAACAAACCCACAAATTAGACCCTTCAAGACTGGAATCTGGTGGCTGCAACTATGATGCAACTGCATAGCACTCAATGCGATTTACAGCTTGGTGGAAAATTACAGGTAACAGTAAAGCAGTGGTGTCAGACTCAGGTATACTTTAGCACTTCATTGGTTAATTTAAGTTATTGATTGGCTAAAGAGTCCATCTTGTTTCCAAGACCTCGGGCTCTAGTTTGTTGTCAAGGCGCAATGTCAAGATACTCACATTATTTCAGGATGGTGGCGCAGTAAGGGTTGTCCAACTCCGTCCCTTGTTTTGTGACAAGAGACGGTCGCGCACCTGAAGTGCAGTTCTTGTGAATTAAATAAATGATGTTAATTAATATTTCCAAAACGGCTCAATCAAACCTTTTGCAGTGTCAGGGAGGTCTATGCATTTTATGATCCTGGGTGGCGTGGCCTAACTTAAATCTCCATCTCCATTGACCTAATGCAAACATGGGCTCCCATGCTGTCATCACTGACAAGTTTTATTACTCTTTGAATGAAACGAAGCCACTAAGGTATGTGGCTTTGGCACCAGCCTGGTCCATAGTGGGTCAGCACACCGTGTGCCTGCTATTTTGGGGATTCGACCTATGAGCTGGAAATTATGGCTCAGGCGCACCAGAGAAAAGCGGAGATCCACGTGTCACGATTGGCCTTGTCACATGGTAGCAATATTACCTGAGCCAGTTTCTCAAATATTAGCTCAACCCACATCTCTGTATAAACCTAACTTCCCTAAACCCAACATAAGCAATGAATGGTGTCACCACATATGCTCATTATGAGAGGATCATTTCAATGATGACTGTGAAAATATGTCTTGTGGTAGTAAGTGACCCAAAATAAAATATAAAAGGCTTGTTCTAGTCTTTCCCCAAATTGTAAATTAATCTTGCAGGGGCTAGAGAGGGAACTCACACACTGGACTGTCCATCACACATTTGTATTTGCATTTGTATTTGACTGATGCATCCGTACTGTGGTGCGAAACTGCACTACACAAATGGTTACCCAAAGAAATTCAAGTACAGCCGTCAGGAAGTTGAACAAGAATCACATTTCCTGCTCGCACGGTGTCTTGAAAGAGGAAGAGGCCTATTGAGACAGGCTCTTTATAGCTAGAGCCGTTTGCTGTTCTCCAGAAATATCTGTTGTGGTGTACTCTCAGTAGGAGATTGCTTCTTGCTCAAAGCTATTAGTTCAATGGGAGTAGGGACGGCACTTGAAATATTATTAATTAGACAAAGAGACAGGGCGACTCCATACTGTTTCACTGAAGTTTGGCTGATTGTCAGGAAACAGGCTTAATGCACAAGCATTTCATTCTCGCAATACCTTATTACTTATGCCAATACCTTTTTAGGAATGTCAGCAAACGTAGGCTATACCGCACTTGTGAAATAAATTGTGTAGTCGCCATGTTGGCTCAGTGGAAAAGTACAGGTAACAGTAAAGCAGTGGCGTCAGACTCAAGTCCTGTAGGGGTTGCAGTGTCTGCTGGTTTTTGGTGCGTCTCAGCACTTCAGTGATGAAGTGAGAAGTCAGAAATAAATTGTGTAATTGATTTATTCAGCTTGCTTCTGAGGTCTGTACGGGGGCCCATATTCATATATTTGTAAACGAGTAGGAGAGCTGATCAGGCAAACTTGTATCACCTAGAATTTTTTTTACATTTTTATTTGTTCACTTTCAAATTGATTGTTTAATGGGCTAAAAGTAACCTGGTTAGGAGGAATGTGCACCTTCTCATGTTCAGGTTTTCTTTGTTGGCCAATTTACATAAATGTGCACTCATTAGATATTTTCACGTTCAATATTTGTGTTGTCAAGTACTCGTAATAATTTCATGAGAGTACTCGATAGTGAGATCATTTCAAATGCCCATACCTACTTGAGATATTATAATGCACCAAGCCCTCGGAAAAGTCAAGAGCACCAGCATGTGCAGGAATGATAAAAGGTCACAAGCGGGTCACTACAGGTAAGTCATTCATTGCTCGGGCTCAGTGTGGACCGGTGCCTTGTTATCTTCCTGGTGAAAGACAGTCAATACGTGACTTGTGTAATGGTTTATTTATCACACTTACACAGTCATGTCGTAAGATGAAGTGTCGCAATACTGGTGACACCGCTTCAGTGATTGCTTTGGTTTATTAGCCGTTTTAGTGGTGCTCTCTGGACCTTGACCCCTTCTGAATGTCTTTTAAATTGGTGCACTCGGAAGTTGTGTTGTCGTGCTATTTGAGGTCAGCCAGGTATTTTTAAATGATTGAAAACTGGAATTAGTGTAATTCAAAACAAGTACAGCCATGTCCCCCCCACACTCACACACACCATTTAAAAAACTGCATTGTCGTATCATTCTTCCTCCATCATGCCCACATTACTTAAATGATCTGTTTAGGGAGGTGGATAGCATAGCGGTCTAACGCACCACACTTTGGCTGGTCTGGTGTGGTGTGCGCTGCCTGTCAGGGACACGGTTCGAAACCCGCGTCTCTACCAGACTGGCCCTGGTCGTCAGCCCGAGCGGGGGCGACATTTGGCTGTCCGCCCCAGGGGGAAGGGGGAGGGAGAGCCGGCTCAGGTCCGCCGAGAAGCACGGAAAGGGAGTCTCCAGAACGTGGGTGGGTGGGTGAGCTCCGTTTCAGAGGAAAAGCAGAGGTCGCTGCCGACGGAGAATTGGCTTGCCTCGAGTAGTCGAGCGACGGACCCATGTGGGGAGGGGTAATCGAAATAAATAGAGGGTGCAATTGGCTACCAGATTGGGAGAAAAACAGAAAAAAAAATCTGAAACAAATACTTTTTTTTTTTAATGATCTGTTTATATTTGACTTGTTCATTTGGAATGCCCAACTGTGTTTGTAAGCGCGTCTTGTCACTGCAACGTCCACCGTCATCTTAGAGAAATGGGCGTACTGAGGTAGGATAAAGTAGTTGTTTTTTTGTCCGATAGTGTGTTAGCTGACTGGATGCAACCTGTTCAAGGGTTTTGGAGAGGAAACGGGAGGAGGGATACCTGTAGGTGGTTTTTGGTTATTATGTACTAATCAAACAAGCAACTCTGCTCTCTATTGCAGTGGTTCCCCAAGGTCCAAGCCCGGGACCTATTTACACAGCAAATACGTTTTCTGTGACCCACCCCTTTTTAAAACATCATATTCTATGCTCAAATATAGAATTCAAAGGTTTTCAACGCATGCTTAAACAACTGCATACACACACTGTGCATGTGAGTGCTGCAGTATTTAATTTGATTTAAATGGAAAGTGTCAGGGCCCCGGTGGCACAACCAGTAAAGTTAGTCGCCTGGAGTGCAGGTTGCCCACTGCGGCTGGGGGTACGATTGCCCGGGTCTGGCTGGGAGTCCTACTCAGGCTATTGTCGTTTCGAAGGAGGTAGTTCGCCGTCCCTGCCATTGCCGGTCCTGGAGTAGTGACTGGTCCTGTAGCTGCTGCTGGCGTGCTTGTTGAAGGGGGATAGTTGTATCAATAGATCAACAATTAGCCACCAAATTGGGAGAAAAACTGGAAAAATCGGAAACAATTAAAAACATGGGATTTTTTTTTGAAAATGTGTATGGAAAATGTATAATGTACAGGAAGCAGGTTTTTCACATGCATCACAACACCTATCACAGCCCATAGTTTGGGAACCACTGTTCGTGTAGACTGAAAGAGAAGCAGAATGTGTTACCTGGTGCAGTAGTTTGTCACTGGCATCAGTCTGTGATCAATCTTGGAAGGAGCCCAGTTGGCACGCTGGCTAGCCGCAGTACCCTCTTCATTTGAAGGAGACTCTTCACCAGCAGCCACCATTACTTCTCTCGTTGTGATTCAGCTTGTGTGCTTCCCCGTGGGTGTGCTAAGGTTTGAAAACCGGACATTTTGGGTTGTAATACCCACAGGGGCCTGTGCTGGGGGGGGGCCCTACAGAAATTTGGTTGGCCACCCTAGATGCCACCCTACTTCATCTGGCTCTTGATAGGTTATTAGGTTGTCAATCACATCTTTTCAAATGTATGACATTTTGAAAGTACCCCCTGTGTGGTTCTGTGCCACTGTTGGGCCACCCCTGTTAGAGTGGTCTGGGCCCACCACTGGATACCTGGACACAGAAATTGAAACCCGGACGTTGGAAAGCCTACTCCCAGATCCATCTGTCCAGGGCGAGACGATAAATTCAAAATGTACAATTTTATCTTGTCTGTCTGTCTGTCTGTTTGTCTGTCTGTTTTGTGTGAGTGTGAATGAGTGTGTCTTTATGTGTGCTTGTGCACCTGTCTGTGTGTCTGTCTGTTTGGAAGGGGGGGGGTGCATCTGTTAAAAGTGGAAACTATGCATCCATTATAACGGCAGTAAAGAGGCGAAAAAAAAGAAGAAAAGATAAGTAAAAAGCTGAGAGGTAAAATAAACCACACAGTCCTGCTGCTGCCGGGCCTGTGATTGGTTGGATCTGCTCATCTGGTCTAATTACACACCCTGCTGCCGTGACCACAGCTGAACTGCCAGCTGATAACCGGCTTCCGCTCAGACCACTCAACGCAACAATGAGGTAACCAAGGTAATGGCCTCCTGCTCCCCGCTGGGAAGCACGGGCGTGTGCGTGCGTGTGCCTACGCACCGACGCAGGACTGCCGCGACCATCCGTCCCGTTAAAACGGGTCCGTTTGGAATCCAAAAGCTTGCCTCTTGGCCCCCGTGGAAGGATACACACGGTGCATGTCGTGAGAGGCTCCTCTTATCTATTCGTAGTAGCAAGGCTTTAGTTTCCGTGTTCATTTCCTTCCCCTCCCCTCTCCCCTGCTTTCGTTTTCCCGTGCTCTGCAGTTTTCCCGTGCTCTGCTGGTTACTACATCACCTCTGCACACAGAGGAAACAAACACTCTGATTACACAGTGTCTGCTCAGCAGGCTTGGAATTCTCTCATCGCCACGGTCTCTATGTCGTTACGGCTCGGTGGCAACAGTCCCTCACGCGCAGATTTAAACATCAGATCCGTGCTTCTGTGCAGCGGACAGACTGCTGCCCTGGGGGGGGGGGGGTGTAGCCTTTGTGGGTGTTCAGGCTCTGTAGTCTCGTGTTTTAATGTATCCTGTTTCCTGTAAAGCGTCATTGTGACAGTGATCTGTGAAATGCACTATGTATATACAGACACTCTTAGGGTTGTGCAAACCTCTGCAAAAATGTGACTTTACAGAAATGTAATTTTACCGTAATCCAAATCTCATAAAAACTGGTGCCCATTCTCTATACTTTGGCTCCTTTAACTGTGGTGCCCGTATGACCCGAGGTGTATGCAAGAAAACTGAGGTGAGAACAGAGGTTATTTTTGGTGTACAGTTAAACTGACCTGTTTTAGAGCTAAATTACAAAACCTAAAAGTAAATTGTTGTTTTGCACCTTGCCACATTGGTTGGTTGTAGAGTACAATGAATGGAAACATCTGGAACAGCTGCTCACTGCTTTCCAAAGGGTTGTAATGTATCACCTTTGTGCTCCCTGGTTCTGTGAGTCCTTGTATGTCTTGTAGTACAATTGTAATTAGTAGTAAGTAAGTAAGTAAGACTTTATTTATATAGCACCTTTCATACAAGAATTGCAGTTCAAAGTGCTTCAATTAGGTCTCAAGGGTCCAGCCCAGGTCATTGGGCTGGTGTGTATGCAGGTTTGAGGATTCCATAGCACTTTTAAAGTCACAGCTGAATGGTTATGGTGGACTAACGACAGCCTTACAGTAGGCAGGAGAGAATTGAATTCATACAGTAGGTGAGATCCACATTATAAAGTGCTGCTCATGTTTTAACTGAATATAACATTGTTGAAACTTTATTTTATTTTCCAAAAAAGCAAGTGTTAAGACTATATGCTGTAGAACAGCTAATATGTGGATACACACAGACGCTAAAACATTTTTAAATGGTTTTGCAATGATGGAAATGGTATTAGTTGGATAAATACACTACAATAGATCTGTCAGCAGCTAGCAGGTTCATGGTCACTGTATGTCATGTGGCTGTCAGCTCAATTGGTCAACAGTGAAAGGTCCTGCCCCCAGAGTCTTCAGCATCCCGAATCCAGCGGCACACATTTGCAACCCTGAGCTTCACAACCTCAGTTCAGTCAGTGGTTACAACTACAAAACTCTTTTGAGACAGGTTACCAAAACAGTGTCAAAAGTATGTTATGTTTCTGAGTGTGTTCTGTTGTTTTTTGTACTTGTACTTGTATTTTTCATTATTCATTATTCATTATGCATTATTCAGTATTTAGTTTTCATCATTCTGTCACGTTCTGTTCCCCGTCTGTCATCGTTCCTGTTATTCGAGATCCACTCCTTGTCTTGTCATGCACTTCGGGAAGTTTTTTTCCGTCTTAGCTTATTATCTCGTTTTCTTCCTTCTTACTTTCTATATTACACTTTGTATATATTATTTAGATGTATATAGTACTAACCAACTAATCTACTAACATTAGGGATTTAGATTAAGTTACTAACACTACTAATCACGAATTATCTCACGCTTCTTACTATCGCTGTCATTCTCTTTCGTTATCCTATCCCTGTTAGCCTTTCACTTTTTTTTTCATTCGCACGCAGTTTTCTATATGCGTTCCTCCCCTTCTTTATATGTACGTGTCTGCCTGTTCTTCCAGGTCGTTTATTGTCTATGTGTTTGTATTATTCCCAGTCCGTGTCTTGCGTTTCCCCTCGTTATTGGATTAACGATTCCCAATGTTTACACCTGTGTTCCTACCTCTCTCTCCTCCCAGTCACACCTGATTCCTATTGTGTTTCCCTTTCCTGTTTGTATATAAGTTCCGTGTTTATGTTCCTTCCCCGTCAGAACGTTGATCTTCATTCCCTGAGCCAATTCCTTGTAAGCCAGTCTGTAGTATTTCCCGAGACACCCCTTCTGTTTTCACTCCGAGCCTGCCTGTCGATTTTGTTTGTTTGCCTATCTGCTTCCCGGTTTGCTCTTTTTACCTTCCACACGGAAACCAACACAACACCGAAATTTTGTTCCTAGTTCCGACACTTCAACATGAATGAGGAGAAACTGATAACAGCGGTCTGCAGTACCCCCATACTTTATTTAATCCTAAAAGCATAAATATTTATAGCTAGCTAAACTTATATGACCTACATACATCTTATTTAATGTTTGTGTTGGTTAAAGGCAATTTTTATCGCATGGGTACGTTTCGAAAAACGTACCGGAGACAAATTGCAAGCCGTTTCCAGCGCAAGTAAATGGCCGCAATTGTAAAAAGCCTTCTGAGTTTGCGGTTCATGATTGAAGGAAATAATACTGCTAGCCAACTAATATTTATAATAAAGATTCTCAAAATCTATGATGAACTATTCGTTTACCATGCAAAAATTTTGTAAGCACGTCGGAAGCACTTTTGAGGAAGCCATTCAAGCGTGGGGAACGCCCACTGGGCGATTTATTCGCCTAGTATCGCCCCCTGTTAGAATGCGGGGTAAGAGTTCCGATGAGGTGTCTTCAAGGCTGCGCACGGTTGACTTTGATAGCGATATTGCTCACTGGTATGAGGGACTCCCCTCTTGTCTCATTTGAGATTTTTCGCAATGTTCCTCATCTTGCTGCCTTTGAGTATTGGCGATTTTCGATCTCTAAAGCTCTAGGGTTCTTTAAGGCAGTATTGCAGAAGGGGCCAGTTTTTGCAAGTAAAAAATTATATTATTTGCTCTTTGGAAAATAAAATGCATTGTATGGCCTTGTTTATTGATCTGCCAAAAGCATTTGATACTGTTGATCATGCATGTTTGTTGCTAAGACTCTCTGCAATAGGATTTGATCACAATGCCTGTAAAATGTTTAGGAACTACCTGACTGATAGATCTCAATGTATTGCTGTTGATGGTATCATTTCTCGGCATAAAAAAGGTATTTCTCTAGGATCTGTGTTAGGCCCGTTATTGTTCACCTTGTATATAAATAACATTGGCTCTTCAATTAGAAATTGTAAGATTAATCTGTATGAGTTTAATGCAATCTTGTATTCTCGTCAATCAGGCTTTATGCGATCTACAGACTGCTTTTAATGTCATTCAGGAAGATTTTTTAGACCTTAAATTTGATTTAATTGGTTTTAAATGTAAACAAAACAATGTGTATGTTTCTTCTCTAGGGTGCAAAACATTGATGTTACTGATGTTTTTATTCACACTCTTGATGGAACTCAGATTGTGCTAGTTCCTTCTTATAAATATTTTGGGGTTTGGATAGACAATAAATTGTCCTTCCAAACTCATATTGATGAACCTACTAAGAATCGAAGAGTAAGGCTTGGCTTTTTATATAGAAACAGATCTTGTTTCTCTTTTGACAATCGGAAGAAAATTATTCAAGCAACATTTTTGGAATGGATTAAATAAAAGAAAATTCCCATCAATCTACACACAATACCCCATAATGACAAATCAAAAACAGGTTTTTAAATATTTGGGGAAATTTATTACAAATAAAATTACAAATAAAACAACCTTACAGTATCTTCATATATCTGACCATTGCATTCAGTTTTTTTCCCTCCCCCACCCCTCTGTACCCAAACCCTCTTACATTACATTTACATGTAGCACAGGGAGAGAAAATACAAACATCGAACATAAATACAAATACGAAATACAATACGAAATAAAATGAAATCAGTGATCAGTGGCGATTTTACCGTGGGTGCAGGGGGTGTAAATGCAGAAGATGGCCAGTGATTCCGTGGTTCTGGCCGAGTACGAAGATCGTTCCTCCACCGGGCGGGCAGGACAGAGAAAAGCGTGACCGCGAGGAGCAGCTGCCTGAGGCCCAGAGGGATGGGACCAGGGCTGGACTGGCTATATAGTCTACCGGGCCGATTCCCGGTGGGCCGGTCTAGTTTTGGGCCGGTAGGGCAGTGCAATGTGGTATAATTATTATTTTTACTTTAAAAAAATATAAATATATATATATATTTTTTTTTTTTTGTCATCTAACGGCCAACAAAAAAATGGACAGCGGCCCATTGGTTCATTTTCTATACTGACACTGGGCCGGCCCAATGCTTTTTTTGCCATCGAACGGCCGCCCCAAAATGGACAGCGGCCCATTGGTTCATTAGTGATGGGCCGGTCTGAGCCAAATGGCAGGGCCTATTTTTTGTCCCAGTCCAGCCCTGGATGGGACAGTCAGTTTTCCAGAGGAGGCGGAGCGGAGGGGTCTTGCTGGGATGTAGGGTGTGATGAGTGTCTGGAGATAGGAAGGAGCGTTTCCCTAGCAGCTTGATTAGCCAGCACCAGCGATTCAAACTTGATGCATACTGCCATAGGGAGCCAGTGCAATGTGGTGTGTAGTGGAGTGACGTGTGAACTTGGTTGAAAACTAGGCGTGCGGCGACATTCTGCACTAGTTGCAGTGGACTGATGGCACAAGCCAGTAAGCTTGCCAGCAAGGAAAGTTCTTCACAACACAGTTATTTCTTTGTCAAATTCCGATTCTTTACTCAGTAATGAGGTGATGTGTGAATTCCGGTTACTTGAAGACTAAATGTGCGGCGGCATTTTGCACTAGTTGCAGTGGCTTCATGGCACTTGGTATACAGGGAGAATAGGAGGGGGCCTGCCATAGGAGGTCAGCCAGGTATAATTTTAAGTCATCAATTTCCAAATGATCTTGTCTCACACTTAATGTACCTTTCTTTGCCACTAATTAGGGGACGTCTTCTTTTAGTTATTATGCACCTCTATTGTGGAATAATGTCCAACTACCCCTATAGAGAATGCAGAGCGCTTAAAATCTGTTACATTTGAATTGCACTTGTACATAGACGGCACCACTCTCCTGACCTTAGCAATAAATACATTGGCGGATGGAATAATGTCCAACTACCCGTTTCTATAGAGAATGCAGGCATTTGGCTCCGCCTAAAATCGCCGAGGAGAAGGTTAACATTTGAGATTGCAGGCGGGAAATTGTACGAATCTCGTTAGGCGGCGGACCACGTGAGGGTGGGGAATTGAAAATAAAATAGAGGGTATAATTGGCTACTAAATTGGGAGAAAAACGGGGGAAAAATCAGAAATAATTTTTTTTTTTTAAATAAATACATCCGGCGCAGGTTACATTGAAGCAATGGCTTTGGTGATAGTTGTCCGTGAGCTTATTATACGTTTGTGTGGTGAAAGGTTGCTGATATTGGTTAGCATAGTAAGTAAACAGGAAAAAAAATACCTATATGTGTTGTGGCAGCCCAAGGGGCTGCACAAGGAAATGGCTGCCTGGCCTCCAACACATGGGAGCCCAAAACACTACATTTCCCAGCAGGCCACAGTCACACCTGAACGGAGTGAAGGCAATGGAGCTAACGACCAGCTGAAGGCCATTTCAAGGCCTATTTAAAGGTCTGATTACCATCACACTTGGAGAGGAGTAGGAACGTGTTTGGGAAGGAGTTGAGTGTGTTTGGAGAGTGAGTACTGTGAAGTCTTTGACCAGCCAGTATTTGAGGAGAGAGTGTTTTGGAGTGTTTTTGTGTTTGACCGGATTGTTTGAGGACCCCCCTTTGGATTTTGACTACGGACTGGATTGTGGACTTGGAACTGGATTTTGGAATTGGATTGGACATTGACAACGAGCTAAGGATTGCAGACTTTATGTGTTTGTATTCCCCCGAATATTTATTTGTATTAATAAATTATCATTTTGTTTTGAATACTGCCTCCTCTGTGTTCTTAAACTTGCCTACGCCCTCTGCAAGGTCCGTGTGTGTCGCCCAACCCCTGGGGACACCACATATGGTGGAGAATGCGGGCAGAGGGCATCACATATAGGCAAGAGGAGGTAGTGCAACTGTGAGCAGGATTCGTTTTTTTTGTTTTGATTTTTGAAAGACATACTCCATGATGGAAGGGGACTGGACGATGGATCCAGACATGGAGGCTTGGCTGGAGGCAGAGGGTCCCAAGCATCTGTCTAAAGCGCACCAACGGTCCCTCAAAGTATTTTTCCAGGCAAGTCCAGCCCTCAAATATTCCTTTTTGGCTGGAATGGCGCCCGACGTTGCTGAGGCCATCGGTGAAATGGAGAAGGTGTTGAGAACCCTGAAGGGGCAACAAAAGATGAAAGAAGTCCAAAAGAAGAATGGCCATTCCCGCTCGGTGGTGCCCCCTAGGGAAAAGGGAAAGATCCCAGGTAGACCACAAAAGCAGCATACCAGTGGAGTGGAAAAATGTGCTGGTTTAGAGGCAGAGTTGGGAGAGGCGCAAGCATTCATAAAGGGCCAAGAGGAAGTGATCCAGAAACTGGAGAAATTGTGTTGTGACCAGAAGGAAAACCTGGTGAATAACCAGAGGCGGGCGGCTATGGTTGAAGACAGATGGCGAGTCACCCTCCAGGAGGTTCATGAGCTGAAGAATGTCCAGTCTGAGCTGTACAGGACGAAAGCTGAGTTGGCGAGCTCGGAGGAGCGCCATCTGGTGGCCGTTGGGAGATTGCTGCAGGAGCACACTGACTCGCTGAGAATGCTGGGAATCATGGCTGGGGAGCTGGAGAAGGACAAAGCATCCCTTGTCGATTAAGTGAGGCAGGTAGAGGCCCACAACCTGGCACTCGAAGAGAAGGTGAGAAACCTAACCAGGATGTTGGAGGATGAGCATCTGCAGGGTCTGAACATTCAGAAAGCCCAGGAACAGGCTAAAGAGGAATATGCCAGGGCCTTGGGGGATGTACAGACCAGGGTCGTCCAGAAAGAGGCGGAGCTAAGGAGAAAAGCGGAGAACCATGCGTCCGAGGCGGAGCAACTCCGGAGCCAAGTGGAGCAGGAGAGCGAGGGAAGGCTCAGCTGGAAGCGGTGAAGACGCAACTAAGGGAACAAGCAAAGCAGCTTGGAGAGCTAGAGGGAGAACGAGAGGGTTTCTTCAATCTGAAGAACCTTTCGGTAAAGCAAGGGAAGATTCTGGCTTTACAGGAAATCCACCAAACCACCTCTGCAGCCCTCTCCATGGAACTGCACCTTGTTGTGGTGGAGAGGCTTGCGTACTCCGATGACCCTGAGAGCTAGGCTGGAGGGGCTGTATACCCCCGGCAGGTTCAACCAAACCAGACAGGTCAAGGGGTAGGAGGCAGACGAAGCAGTCCCCTGGTACTCCAGGTTGGGGGTTGGGCGTGGGGTTAACTTCCCCACCCAGGAAAAAAAAGCACTAGTTACAGAAATGTCAACAAGAGAAAAACAAATTTCAGGCCTGGGAGAAGATGGACCTTCACCAGGAGGTAGTATGACGCTGTGTAGTGAAAACCGGAATCCGGAAGCTACACTGCCAATCACCATTCTTTCAACTAAGGCTGTCACCAACATTGGAACATGGAATGTAAGGACCATGTACGAAACAGGAAAGACTGCACAAGTCGCTGCCGAGATGAGGAACTACGATCTTGCAATACTCGGAATTAGTGAATCAAGATGGACTGGATCCGGCCGGAAGAGGCTTGCCACAGGAGAGATGCTGCTGTACTCAGGCCATGAAGAGGATGACGCACACCACACGCAGGGAGTGGCTTTGTTGCTGTCCAAGACAGCTCAGAGAGCACTCATTGGATGGGAGGCACATGGTCCTAGGACTATTGCAGCTTCCTTCAGAACCAGGAAGGACAAAATCAACATGAACATCATCCAGTGCTACGCGCCTACAAATGACAGCAATGAAGAGAGTAAGGAAGAATACTACAGCAGACTGCAAACCATCATTCAGAACAACTCAGGAAGAGACATCACCATTGTAATGGGAGACCTTAACGCCAAGATTGGAGGTGACAACAGGGGCTATGAGGGAATCATGGGGCAGCATGGCCTAGGAGAAATGAATGACAATGGGGAGAGGTTTGCAGACCTATGCGCCACCAACAACCTTGTCATTGGCGGAAGCATTTTCCCTCACAGAAAGATACACAAAGCCACATGGGTATCCCCAAACCTTTCCACTGAAAACCAGATAGACCACGTGTGCATTACAAAAAAGTTCAGGAGATCCCTCCAAGATGTACGCGTTAGGAGAGGAGCTGATATCGCTTCAGACCATCATCTTCTGGTTGCCCGCTTGAAGCTAAAATTAAAGAGAAACTGGACAGGAGAGAAGAAGAACCAGAGACAAATTCAATACAGCACTTTTGAGAGATCCAACAAAGCAAGAGGAATACAAAATCACACTCAGGAACAGGTTCCAAGTCCTACAAGAGCTGATGGAAGAGGAGGAAAACATCGATGAGAAGTGGAAGGCGGTGAAGGAAGCAGTAAAGACAACTTGCGAAGAAGTACTGGGTCAAAGAAAACAAAACCACAAGGAATGGATATCAGTGGAGTCACTGCGGAAGATAGAGGAGAGAGAAAACAAAAGAAGGCACAAATGAACAACAGCTACACAAGATCAGAGAAGTCCAAAGCACAAAAACAGCATGCAGATGCCACAAAGAGTGCTAAGAAAAGCATCAAAGCAGACAAGAGGATCTATGTGGAGACCCTTGCGGCAGAAGCTGAAGAAGCAGCTAGATATGGAAACATGAAAGACCTGTATGCCACTACCAAGAAGCTGTCTGGAAAGTTCAGTAAACCAGAAAGACCAGTAAAAGACAAAGAAGGAAAGCCAATCATTGGAGAGGAAGGGCAAAAGAGAAGATGGATGGAATATTTTGAGGAACTACTAAACAGACCAGCGCCACAGGACCCACCAGATATTCAACAAGCTGACTGTGATCTGCCAATAGACTGCAGCGTACCAACAAAGGAAGAGATCCGAAAAGCCATTAAGAAGCTAAGAAATGGCAAGGCTGCAGGACCCGATGGTATTCCAGCAGAGGCGTTGAAGGCCGACATCGAGACCACAGTAGAGCTATTACATCCTCTCTTCAAGAAGATATGGGAAGGAGAACACATCCCATCTGAATGGAAGGAGAGTTACCTCATCAAGTTACCAAAGAAGGGTGATCTGAGCCTATGTGCAAACTACAGAGGGATTACACTACTATCCATCCCAGGCAAAGTATTCAATAGGATCATACTGGACAGGATGAAGGACGTTGTGGACCCACAGCTACAAGATCAGCAGGCTGGCTTCCGCAAGGGCAGATCTTGCACAGACCAGATTGCAACTCTGCGCATAATCCTGGAGCAGTCACTGGAGTGGAAGTCACCCCTAGTCGTGAACTTCATTGACTACGAAAAGGCTTTCGACAGTCTTGATCGAGCGACCCTCTGGAAGCTTCTCAGACACTACGGCGTGCCAGAGAAGTACACCAACATCATTAAGAACTCGTACGAGGGGATGACCTGCAGAGTAATCCATGGTGGTCAACCCACTGATGTCTTCCAAATAAAAACAGGAGTGAGACAGGGTTGTTTGCTGTCACCATTTTTGTTCCTGCTGGCTATAGATTGGGTTATGAAGCAATCGACAGCAGAGAAGCGAAATGGCATACAATGGACGCCATGGACCCAACTAGAAGACCTTGACTTTGCAGACGACCTGGCCCTTCTCTCGCACAGCCAGCAGCAGATGCAGGAAAAGACCATTACCATTGCAAACAACTCAGTCCGTCTGGGGCTAAACATCCACAGAGGGAAGAGCAAGGTCATGAAGGTCAATGCTGAGAACACACCACCCATCATGCTGGAAGGGGAAGTACTGGAGGACGTAGACGACTTCACCTACTTGGGCAGCATGGTCAACAAGCAAGGAGGAACAGACGCCGATGTCAAAGCCAGAATTGGCAAAGCCAGAGCAACTTTTATCCAACTAAAAAACATCTGGAACTCAAGAGACCTTTCCATCACAACCAAGATCAGAATCTTTAACACCAACGTGAAGTCAGTCTTATTATACGGCGCCGAGACATGGAGGACCACTGCCACCATTATGAAGAAAATTCAAACCTTCATTAACACCTGCCTGAGACGAATCCTCCAGGTTCGCTGGCCTAACACCATCAGCAACAAAGCCCTATGGCAGGGGTCTTCAACTCCAGGCCTCGAGGTCTGCAGGTATTTGCTCCAACCACGCACTGCACCACCTGATTTCACTAATTAGCTCGCTTCCTGGACCAAGGAGGTAAAGTAATTATTCGAAATCAGGTGGTGCAGTATGTGGTTGGAGCAAATACCTGCAGACACTGCGGACCTCGAGGCCTGGAGTTGAAGACCCCTGCCCTATGGGAACAAACAAAACAGCAGCCAGCAGAGGAAGAGATTCTCCAACGGCGTTGGAGATGGATCGGTCATACTCTTCGTAAACCAGCCTTAAACATCACAAGACAATCCCTCAAATGGAACCCCCAAGGGAAGAGAAATAGAGGTAGACCACGAAATACTTGGCGTCGAGACTTGGAGGCAGATGTCAAGAGGATGGGCCACTCTTGGGGACAGCTGGAGAAGTTGGCCCAGGACCGGGATGCTTGGAGGACTCTTGTTGACGGCCTATGCCCCAGGCGGGGTAATAGGCGTAAGTAAGAACCTCTGCAGCACTACGGATAGAACAAAGGAAAAGTGAAGAGCTCCCTGTCCTGAGAGAGAAATTGCATGGCTTAACCTAAGAAGCTGGACCAGAAGGAAGCCCAGCACCAGGCCACAGAAAAATATTTTTGCAAAACCCTAAAAATCCAAACAGAAAATCTGCTGGATCTACAGGATCAATTGGAAAGGGTGAGTGAAGAATTGGAATTTGACAAAGAAATAATTGTGTTGTGAAGAACTGTCCTTGCTGGCAGGCTTACTGGCCTGTGCCATCAGTCCACTGCAACTAGTGCAGAATGCCGTCGCACGCCTAGTTTTCGACCAAGTTCACACGTTACTCCACTACTCACCACATTGCACTGGCTCCTTATGCCAGCACACATCAAATTTAAATCACTGGTCCTGGCATATCAGGCCACAAGGGGAACCGCTCCCTCCTACCTCCAGACAGTCATTACACCCTACACCCCTGGCCAGACCCCTCTGCTCTGCCTCCGCTGGCAAAACGGACTGTTCCATCCCTTTGGGCGACCAGCAGCCGTCCTCGTGGTCTCGCCTCTTCTCTGTCCTGACCCCTCGGTGGTGGAATGATCTTACGCACTCGGTCAGGACCGCAGAATCACTGGCCATCTTCTGCAACAGACTAAAAACCCTCATTTTCAGACTCCACTACCACTGATTCTATACATTTACTGCCATTACCACTGTTTGCATGTTTAAAAATTAAATGAAAACACGTACTAACATGTAACAACAACTGTCCCTGTGCTATATCTGATTTAATCCAGTTTTTATCCTAACTCCTAAAGGTGTGTGTGTGTGTGATGTGATGTGTGGGATGTGGGGTGTGAGGTGTGAGGTGTGGGTGTGGTATGTGGGGTGTGATGTGTGGGTGTGATGTGTGGGGTGTGTGTGTGGGGTGTGATGTGGGGTGTGATGTGGGGTGTGATGTGTGGGGTGTGGGGTGTGATGTTAGTGAATAATTATTCAATCAAAAATAATTGGGCAGTGGGGGGAAAACAGCAAAAATAATAAATATTAAAACATTTAAAAATGGAAAATTAAAATGTTATGAACGTTACACATCTCTCAGGTGTGATTTATATTGAATTGAGTCTAGTGATGTGTGAGGTGTGATGTGAGGTGTGGGGTGTGAGGTGTGATGTGTGAATAATTATTCAATAAAAAATAATTGGACAATGGGGGGAAAAACAGCAAAAATAATAAATATAAAAAATTAAAATGGAAAATTAAAATGTTATGAACGTTACACATCTCTCAGGTGTGATTTATATTGAATTGAGTCTAGTGATGTGTGAGGTGTGGGGTGTGCGGTGTGATATTGGGGTGTGATATGTGGGGTGTGGTATGTGGGGTGTGATGTGTGGGGTGTAGGTGTGGGGTGTGATATGTGGGGTGTGGGGTGTGATGTGTGGGGTGTGATGTGTGGGGTGTGGTATGTGGGGTGTGATGTTTGATGTGTGGGGTGTGGTATGTGGGGTGTGATGTTAATGAATGAATGAATATAAAAAAAAAATGAAAATGGAAAATGAAAATGTTATGAACGTTACACATCTCTCAGGTGTGATTTATATTGAATTGAGTCTAAATCAAAGTGTGTATGAGCTGTGTGAGCATCACCGCGGTTACAGCAGGAGCCTACTCAGACACACACATGCATTTCCTCGTACAAACTTTCGAAGATCGCAGCTGCTCACACACGACCGTGACCTTTGACCCACAGACACCTGGGTTGTTACACACCATAGTGTGATGTGTGATGTGTGATGTGTGAGGTGTGACATGTGGGGTGTGATATGTGATATGTGATATGTGATGTGTGATGTGTGATGTGTGATGTGTGTGTGTGTGTGATGTGTGATGTGTGATGTGTGATGTGTGATGTGTGATGTGTGATGTGTGATGTTAATGAATAATTATTCAAGCAAAAATAATAAAATAAAAAAAGGGATAATTAGTCCATCCACTGGTCGTGACCTTAATTTTGCCTATTGCAACATATGAGTGACTGAAACCACCGGGCGATTGCTCCATTCCTTCTTCTGTTTTCCACATCTTTCTTCTCCTTTCTCAGCGTCAGTCTGTCCATCTGCCACTGCCGTCGGCTTGTCATAATCTCGCTCTCCAGCACCAGTTTCCTCTCATTTATTACTTCTTTCTCCATGGCCCACCATTTTCGGTGTAAGGCCTGGCACTTGGCCCACTGCGCCTCCATTTCGTCCTCCTTCAAATAGTTTCCCTCAAGTTCCTTCAGGAGCTTCTCGAACCTAATCTGTTGCAACTCCTTCTCCTTCTTTACATTCTCCAGCTCTGCCTCCTGGCCCCTGCATTCGTCAACAAGCTCCTCCCTCTCCCTCTTTGTCTTCTCCTCGATGCTGGCCTTCTCCCTTAACAGTAGGGCCTTTGACTGCCTGGCCTCCTCTCGCAGGCGTTCCATCTCGTTCTGCAACTGGTCCTTTTCTTGTGTTGCCTCCCGGAGTGCGTTCGCCTTCATTCTCTCCAGCTCCTCCGTCATCTCCCTCCTCATCGCGTCGTTGTTCTGGACTCTCTTGTCGCGCTTCTTCTCCAAGTCGCCCATCTCAGTCTGGTGCTGCAGCCGAATGGCGTGGATCTCCTTCCCGTGCGCGTAATGGCGGTATGTGTTGGCCTCCTCCACCCTCAGCAGCTCCCACTCTACGCCCCACAGCTCTTTGATCCTGTGCGCATCCTCTGTCAAGCTCTCGTCTCTCTCCACCCGGACCTTGGCCTCTGTGGCCTCGACCTCCTCCTGCTTGTTCCTCCTCTCTCGCTCCACCGCGTCCAGCATTGCATGCCCTGTCCTCAGCTGCTCCCGCTGTTCCTCGGTCTCTTCCCGCAGCCTCCCAATTTCCTCCTTCATCAGTTTCGTCTCTCCCTCTACCCTCTCCCTCTCCATCTTTAACGTGGCCTTCATTTCGTCCTGTTCCCTCTTCAGGTCCTCCATGTCCCGAGTCCACCTACTCTTGGCAGCCATTTTCTCTGTGAGGTACCCATTCCTCTGCATGTCTATGGACTTGCGAAGGCGTTGCCTCTTATTTTCAATATCCTCCTTCCTTTCCCTGAGAGCTTCCACCTCCTGCTCCAGCACGTCCAGTTCGGTCTGCGCCGCCTCCCTCTGACTCTTTAGCGCCGCTCCCTGCTCATGCAGCTTTGTGAGCTCAAATTGTTCCTCACCGTTAATGAACTCAAGGTGCGCTCTCTCTCTTCTCAGTCTTTTAATCGTCTTTGTCTCTCCCTCTCTCTATTGAAAATGAATGAACAGTTTACCACAGGGATGTCTTTGCACGGTGTAACACAGTGACACCGTATTTATAATTAGCACAAGCTCAACAGTTTATTCCTCGATGAGACCTCTGCACCCAACAAGACACTTCCAATGCTCATCGTCTCTCAGATCTCTTTACCTCCACGTCAGTAGATATATTCAAAATTTACATTTTATTTTGTGAACAGTTTTGACTCGCCCACTTGCTGCAAGTCAATACCACCTATATCAAAAAACAAACATAAAAATAAAAAAATCCTAGCAAATGTGCTTTCCTGTTTTACCTGTTTGAAATAGCTATTTTCAATCGGTTATCTTTGAGTATTAGCCTTTTATTATTTTAATAATGAGGATTACAGGCTCTGTGACTTACAATCACTTTAATTAATTATTTCTACACGTAAATGTTCTGCCTTTCCATGACGAGAAGGTCAAATGAAAGGGCATTTATATTTTAACAGTAGGCTTACATAGAGGATTCTACCAAAATATTTCGTTCGTTTCATATAGCCTATTTAATATGCATGGTAGGAATTCAGCTCTCGTGATTAGCATTTGCCTCAATGAGGAATGAGGAATCGCAATAAGAGACGCTGTAATTTCTGATTTAAATAGCGTAATGCATTGTATGGAATTTTTCGTTATGTCAATTATTTATAGGTAGGGTCTGTCATTATCCGGTCAGACAGTCCGGTTTTCAAACGCTATCCTCCGTCCGGCACGATCCTCTGCTGGACGGCCATTTGTCCTCCTTTTTAAGTCTAGACTAGAAAAACACTCAATTCTTTATTAAATCACAGTTGAAGATTCAAACGTGCTTCTTATTGGTTTATGTATTTGTCAAATAACGAATCGCCTGTATCATTGGTCTAATAAATGTAAACAAATACCACGCTTTAATACGACGTTCTTACGTGGCCTACACTATGTGAGCGAGCGGCAAGCCACGCAATTTTTCCGAAGTGCTATCGGCCCTGCAAAATGTCGAAACAGAGTGGTCAGATTATTTATTTATTGTAGACCATCCAGCTATTGTGAGTACACATTTTAAATCTCAGTTAGTCTGTATAGGTTATGGTTTTAAATTGGTCATATGTTAATTATCGGATTTTTCAGTCATTTTTAACGTTCCTGTTAAGGTACCAATGGTAGGCTTACAGTAGCATACATGAGAATAACCAACTGCAACAAATAATGCATTTACCCCGCGTCTCTTAAAGAAATCCATCTTGCGTTTTGCTGTGTAGTCTTTCTCTCATTTAGTGAAATTTGTCATTTAATACAATACTGATAATGATGCTCATACTCGTACTGATATTCAAATGGTAATGAAAACAAAATTATTGTAGAATATGTATTTGTTTCATGTTGTCCTCATAATTACACTATTGTGGAGTCATAATTCAAGATTCGAGTTGTCAATTCGAGATTCTACCGGACTGGTTGCCAAGATAAACAAAGTCGCTCAGTATTCCATTACGTTCTAGACTGGTGATCAATGGCTTCTCTAATACGCAACAACAGTCAGCTAATGCATACTGTACAGCTATCTTTAAAAATTTGCATCAGTGTTTTATGACATTCTTGAAAATGTCACAAATACAAATTTTGTGTACTTTTAGACCCCACTATATGTGTGTATTCTATATACCCATCCCTGTCACTTAAGGCTCCCCCCCCCCAAATCTCATAAAAACTGTTGCCCATTCTCTATACTTTGGCTCCTTTAATTGTGGTGCCCATATGACCTGAGGTGTATAAGAGAAAACTGGAAAAAATCCAACTCAGCACTTTCAAAATGCTGTAATTTCTGCGGATGTTTTCATTTTAGGCATTTTTAGCAGACGCTCTTATCCAGAGCGACTTACAGTTTACATTTCTTTACATATAATCCATTTATACAGCTGGATATTTTACTGAAGCAATTCAGGTTAAGTACCTTGCTCAAGGGTACAATGGCAGTGCCCCCACCTGGGAATTGAACCTCCAACCTTTGAGTTGCAAGCCCAGTTCCCTAACCATTACGCTACACTGCCTGCCCTGTAGGGCAGGGCTCTGTAGGTCTGAAGGTGTTTCTTGTGACTGAAACCAATGCAGCTGGGAGATGAATAAGGGTTATAATCACTGCGCCTATCTCCCGATCAATGCTGCGTCGGACAGCCGGATGGGCGATAAGGAGGAGAGCGGAGACGAGCAGTCCGTTCCAGCTCAGGACACTCCCTTCTCACGGCCCCCCTCCCATGCCAAAGGTCTCAGAGCTCTTGAGAAACCGTAATGCTTAAGTACGCTAGCTAAATGGCCTGGGACCCCCTGTGAGAACGGACCAAACTGGTGACTGGACCCAGACGTGGCCTTCTTTCAAAACATCATTTCTGAACTCAAAAGGCTGTGCCAAACACCGATTTAGGCGCATGTAAGTGACAGCTGCAAACTGCGATTTGGTCAAATATGCACAGGCGTTACCTTGGAACAATGTCCTGTTCTTACGGTTAATGGATTTTTAAAACCGAAATTCAGTTGAGTTAATGCACGTGTATGCTGTATGCTTTGTGAGTAAATGTACATAATGTTATCAAATTTAACTTTTTGGAACAAGTTTTTGTGTGATGCAGTGTAATGTCAGAATCTTGATCAGTACTCAGCAAAATATTTCTACCAATCCAACCAATCAGAGAGCAGGAGGTTGTGTCTTAAGAACCATTTAAGCCTCTGTGTGAAATAAACATTGTGGCAGAAAAGAAGTACAGGCTGTGGTTTCACCATCCACCACTCACAAAATGAAGGGAAGTGAGCGTGAAATATTCTTGAAATCCATGCAAGCAACCGTAAATATGCAGGGTTTATACACAGACACTTAAAGTACAGACACACACACTTGGTTATGCTTTTCTTTTTGGTGTACAGTTAAACTGACCTGTTTTAGAGCTAAATTACAAAACCTAAAAGCAAATTGTTGCTTTTGCACCTTGCCACATTGGTTGGTTGTAGAGTACAACGTATGGAAACATCTGGAACAGCTGCTCACTGCTTTCCAAAGGGTTGTAATGTATCACCTTTGTGCTCCCTGGTTACATTTTACATTTTTACATTTTAAGCATTTAGCAGACGCTCTTATCCAGAGCGACTTACAAGATGTGCATCAATACATGGTAGGAACAATCACAGTTAGCGCACGAGATCAGTGCAGGAATACAGCAATAGACATCATTGCAGGCATCTGCGTACCATACCTGTAACACCAGGAAGGAAAGGGTATTTTACATTTTAATTTTTTTTTTTTTTTTTTTTTTTTTAAATAAAGAGTATGGTGTTGAACAAGTTAGACAGTGGTGAAGACAATTTAGCTAGATGGACAGAGATCAGGGGTAGTGGAGTCCGAAGAGGTGGGTTTTGAGTCTCTTGCGGAAGATTGGAAGTGATTCCGCAGTCCTGACCAATTGCGGGAGGTCGTTCCACCAACGAGGGACCAGGACAGAGAAGAGGCGAGACCGCGAGGAGCGCTGCCAGGCGCCCGGAGGGATGGGGCAGTCAGTCTGCCAGCGGAGGCGGAGCGGAGAGGTCTGGACGGGGTGTAGGGCGTGATGAGTGACTGGAGGTATGGGGGAGCAGTACCTCTGGCTGCTTGAAAAGCTGGTTCTGTGAGTCCTTGTATGTCTTGTAGTACAATTGTAATTAGGTCTCAAGGGTCCAGTCCAGGTCTTTGGGCTGGTGTGTATGCAGGTTTGAGGATTCAATAGCACTTTTAAAGTCACAGCTGAATGTGATAGAGGAGCACAGAAAAGGGGATTGCTTTGCATCATGGATATGGTGGACTAACGACAGCCTTACAGTAGGCAGGAGAGAACTGAATTCATACAGTATGTGAGATCCACATTATAAAATGCTGCTCATGTTTTAACTGAATATAACACCCTTGAAACTGTATTTTCTTTTCCAAAAAAGCAAGAGTTAAGACTATATGCTGTAGAACAGCTAATATGTGCATTCACACAGAGGCTGAAACATTTAAAAATGGTTTTGTCATGATGGAAATGGTATTAGTTGGATAAATACACTACAATAGATCTGTCAGCAGCTAGCAGGGTCATGGTCACTGTATGCCATGTGGCTGTCCGCTCAATTGGTCAACAGTGAAAGGTCCTGCCCCCAGAGCCTTCAGCATCCCGAATCCAGAATTTGCAACCCTGAGTGTCACAACCTCAGTGCAGTCAGTGGTTACAACTACAAAACTATTTTGAGACAGGTTACCAAAACAGTGTCAAAAGTATAAGCGTGCTGATTGGATATCGGCAGATGTTTTCCAGATTCACAAAAGAAGAGTCTCCATTCACAGCGCATACATTTCCTTGTGTTTTTTTCCTGAAAGCATCCTACATCTTTGCCAATCTTGTTCTCTCTATTTTCAAAACAAGTTTACATGTTTGCGAACAATGTTGCATTATTCATGAGCCTGCAAATCTTATTGTATTCATTCTCAAATCGGTGTTTGCAACCACAACATGTGATACAAATTTGCAAAGCTAGTTTTGCAACCACAAGTCAAACTTGAAAGATTTGCAAAGCGTTGTTTTTTTCTAACGTACATCCTTTTGATAGCATTTTAGCTCCGTACTTAGAAACCCTCGGAAACAACTGCACCAGGCTATTGCAAGCTTTGACGCAGGTTGGCACACCAAGGCTGGCATGCCTCAGCTACCAGCTACAAGGAGAGCTGGTAACTGCACCAATGTTTCAGCCAGGCTTGGTTTGAAAGCCCAGGGCTGATGATGTTAGAGTGGGTGCGGCACGGTTCAGAGTCGACCCAGCAGGCTGCAATTCTCCTGTTCCGACTGCAAAGGAGGCTGTTTAACTGCTGGGTCAGATTATTTAAGAAGCACTCTGCATGGGGCACCCCCATCCCTGCTCCTCTGGAACAGAGGTGTTAAATCTGGTGAGGGGAATGTGTGGGATATCGCGAGGCCTTTACAGTACAACTCTTTTGATTAAGCCACAGCCAAGAGCCTCTTATCATGGCTCATGGCCGTGGCTTAATTAAAAAACGTGAATGGGACTGCTCTTTGCTGGGGAGTCACAGAGTCTTAAGAATGTGCTTTGAATAGTAAGCCTCACTTCAACTCCAGAACAACAGCCGTTCAGAAACGCTGCATCATAAAAAACCTAACAAGCAATAAATTACATGGAAGTCAAATTATTATTATTATTATTATTATTATTTCTATCACAAGCACTCTTATCCAAGGTAACTGACACAGCTTACATCTGAGCCATTTTTAAAGCAGTATTGTTTTTTAATATTTGCACTTAAGTGTACCTTGCTCAAGGGTACCACAAATTGCACCTAGATTTAAACAGGACCTGCAGGTCACACTGTCGTTCATATTTAATGAAGAAAGCAAATATCAAAGAGCATTTAAATTGTATATTGTGATTAAATGTTACATCCACTCATTCACTGTAGTCTTCCTTTGACTCCCTCATCTCATCCAGAGCAGCACAAACGCCCTCCTCAATCCTATCTGCTGTGTTATGCATGCATAGAGTCAAATAGCTTTCATCAGCAGAGAGTAGGTGGTGGAAATCCATAATATAATTAACATGTAAAGAATAAACTAAACAACCCTGGGGCATTCCCCACACACTCAGCAGGTCTGAATATTAACCTGTATCACTAGATTTAGACTGATCAAGACAACACAAAGACACACACAACTCAAGGGCCTACTGATCGCTCTCTCTCTTGATCTTATCCCTCCCTCTCAACTCAACTCAACAAGTGTTTAGCATGGCCTAGGAATATCTTCACACCATTCTGAAATTAGCAACGACGTGGTAAATTGCACATTTCTAAATTGTCCTTTTCCAGTAGCTACTCTTGAGTTTTAGAATGGGCACATCAGCAGAATGCGCATGGGAGCGGTTCACAATTTCACAGCCTCTGTCTCGCACTTGATGTGTTGTTGCGATGGTTGCCGATGTTTTCCCTGAACCGTTGTCGTTTGTTTGTGTGTTTGAATTGCTTCTGCCCCCCCAGATCAGCTCCAACCCCCTTTCTTCAGGCGCTGCTGGTGGTTGTCGTTCCTCACCAGTGGGGCTTGTTTTTCGGGGGCGGGTCGCTATGGTATTGAAGCGTTTATCTGCCAGCTCTGGGGGATGTCAATAACATTGGCGTCAATCGAAGGCGCCCGTAAGAGTTCCAATGAGGTGTCTTCAAGGCTGCTCACGGTTGACTTTGATAGCAATATTGCTCACTGGTATGAGGGACTCCCCTCTTGTCTCATTTGAGATTTTTCGCAATTTTCCTCATCTTGTTGCCTTTGAGTATTGGCGATTTTCGATCTCTAAAGCTCTAGGGTTCTTTAAGGCCGTATTGCAGAAGGGGCCAGTTTTTGCAAGTAAAAAATTATATTATTTGCTCTTTGGAAAAGAAAATGCATTGTATGGCCTTGTTTATTGATCTGTCAAAAGCATTTGATACTGTTGATCATGCATGTTTGTTGCTAAGACTCTCCGCAATAGGATTTGATCATAATGCCTGTAAAATGTTTAGGAACTACCTAACTGATAGATCTCAATGTATTGCTGTTGATGGTATCATTTCTCGGCATAAAAAAGGTATTCCTTTAGGATCTGTGTTAGGCCCTTTATTGTTCACCTTGTATATAAATAACATTGGCTCTTCAATGAGAAATTGTAATATTCATCTGTATGAGTTTAATGCGGTCTTGTATTCTTGTGCCCGATCTGTCAATCAGGCTTTATGCGATCTACAGACTGCATTTAATGTCATTCAGGAAGCTTTTTTAGATCTTAAATTGGATTTAATTGGTTTTAAATGCAAACAAAACAACGTGTATGTTTTTCTCTAGGGTGCAAAACATTGATGTTACTGATGTTTTTATTCACACTCTTGATGGAGTTCAGATTGTGCTAGTTCCTTCTTATAAATATTTGGGGGTTTGGATAGACTTGGAATTGTCCTTCCAAACTCATATTGATGAACCTACTAATAATCTAAGAGCAAGGCTTGGCTTTTTATATAGAAACAGATCCTGTTTCTCTTTTGACAATCGGAAGAAAATTATTCAAGCAACATTTTTGGAATGGATTAAATATATATTTTTTGCCATCAATCTACACACAATACCCCATAATGACAAAGCAAAAACCGTTTTTTAGACATTTGGGGAAATTTATTACAAATAAAATGACAACAAAAAAAAACCTTACAGTATCTTCATATATCTGACCATTGCTTTCTGTTTTTTCCCCTCCCCCACCCCTCTGTACCCAAACCCTCTTACATTACATTTACATGTAGCACAGGGAGAGAAAATACAAACATAACATCGAACATAAATACAAATACGAAATAAAATGAAATCAGTGATCAGTGGCGAGTTTACCATTTAAAAGAAAATGATTTGTGCCCATTGTCAGCGGTGATGACAATTTGTTAATATATAGTTAAAGGGTTTTAATCTCTTGCAGAAGATGGCCAGTGATTTCGTTGTCCTGGCCGAGTACGGAAGATCGTTCCTCCACCGGGCGGGCAGGACAGAGAAAAGCGTGACCGCGACGAGCAGCTGCCTGAGGCCCAGAGGGATGGGACAATCAGTTTGCCAGAGGAGGTGGAGCGGAGGGGTTTTGCTGGGATGTAGGGTGTGATGAGTGTCTGGAGATAGGAAGGAGCGTTTCCCTAGCAGCTTGATAAGCCAGCACCAGCGATTCAAACTTGATGCTTGCTGCCATAGGGAGCCAGTGCTTTTAGTTATTATGCGCCTCTGTTGTGGAATAATGTTCAACTATCCCTATAGTTGGAAATGTTGGTGTCAGGTCTGCCCCTCTGGCTTCCTCCACCAGTGGGCCGTCACAAAGACTTGCTTCGGCAGACACTGGAAAACCTCCAAGCACTCGGGCAGGCAGTGCAGAACCGAGATCAAGCCATGTTCGCGCAGGCCGCGCCTGCGTCGTTCACCACCCCAACCATACCGGTCCATACTCCGTACCGGGAACCTCGACTACACGCGTCGTAGCACTATGACGGCAGCCCTGGAGGGTGTTGGGGGTTCATCACCCAGTGCCCCCTTGCTTTCGAGCTACAGCCATCCACTTTTCCCACCCATCGCTCCAGTGATGGCGTGGGGCGTCCTGACGCCTTCTCCATCTGTGCCAGGGCTCTCGGAGCGTTTTGGCCGCGGAGTGCGCCTGGAACACAGAGGCCCTGCTCGCCACCTTCCGCCACGGGCTGAGTGAAGTCCTCAAGGACGACCTGGCGACCCGGGATGCCGTGCAGGACATTGAAACCCTCATCAAGGTCTCAATCCAGATCGACAGCCGGCACCGTGAGTGGAGGAGAGAACACATGGCCACTCCCCTCCTGAGTGCCGAGTCCTTGATTCCCCTGCACACATTGGAGTCAAGCCTGGCAACCTCTTGTCCCCCCCTTGCCATCCCGGGGGAGCCCATGCAGCTTGGAGCCACTCGCATTTCTCCTATGGAGAGAGAACGAAGAATGCCAGAAGCTGAGGGGAAAAGCCACAGCTCGCACAGGGTAGGGAGAGCTGTGACAAGTGCTACTATCAATTCCGGGTTTTTTCTCCCCGTCACTCTCTCCTGGGGCAGCCATCAACACACCCTCTAGCCCTAGTAGATTCTAGTCCAGCCGGTAACTTTGTGGACATTGCTACAGCCCAGAATGATCATCTGCTGCTCAACACGCTCAATCCGCCCCTTGCGGTCACCGCGCTCGACGGAAGACCACTAGGTTCAGGCAGCATTCAACACAACACCATTCCTCGGCAGTTAAGCATGGGCGATACACACACCACATCCCTGGAATTCCACCTGATCCATTCCCCTGAGTTTTCCCTGATCCTAAGTCACCCCTAGCTGACACAACACAACCCCCACATTGGCTGGAGTGCCGGTGCCATCCTCGAATGGAGTACTCCTTGCCAAAGCACATGCCTACTGTCCCGAGCCTCAGCCCTGCCTCCTGTGTCCCCGATCTCTTCTGAGTTTTCCCGAGTGCCCCCCCGAATATCATGACTTAGCCCAAGGCTTCAGTAAACACTACGCCACGGTTCTCCCACCACATCGACCCTACGACTGTGCGATAGAGCTGCTGCCGGGAAGTTGTCCTCCCCGGGGCAAGCTCTTCTCTCTCTCCAGGCCCGAAATGGCCACCATGGAGGCTTACCTCTGTGATGCGCTAACGGCGGGTCACACTTCACCGGCAGGGGCGGGATTTTCTTTGTGGCGAAGAAGGATGCAGGGCTGCGTCTGTACATCGATTACAGTGCCTTGAACAAAATCACAATAAAGAATCGAAGTCGCTACCATTATCCAAAAAATAATTGGACAGTGGGGGAAAAACAGCAAAAATAATAAATATATATTTAAAAAAGGGATAATTAAAAAAGGATAAAAAAAGGGATAATTCGTTTTTAACTCTAATTCGGACTCAAACAAGCCAAGTAAAATTCTGAACCATTGCAGCCATGGGAAAAATGGGTAAAAACTTCAAAAATAATAAATAATAAAATAAAAAAAGGGATAATTAGTCCATCCACCGGTCGTGACCTTAATTTTGCCTGTTGCAAAGTATCCAAACTCGATCTCCGCAACGCATACAACCTGGTCTGGATCCGAGAAGGAGACGAGTGGAAAACAGCCTTCAATACCCCGACTGGCCACTATGAATACCTGGTGATTCCCTTTGGTCTGTCCCTTTGGCCCCTCTGTGTTCCAAGCCCTCATCAACGATGTGCTCAGGGACACCCTCAACCGGTTTGTTTTTGTTTACTTGGACGTCCAGCATCGTGACCTTCCTTAGTTTCATCATTAACCAGGGGAACATCCAAATGGATCCAACCAAGACTCAAGCTGTCCGAGATTGGCCACGCCCCACCTCCGTCAAACTGGTTCAGCGCTTCCTGGGATTTGCGAACTTCTATCGCCGCTTTATTCGCAACTTTGGCACAGTAGCAGCACCTCTCACAGCCCTGACTCAGGGAAGGCCCACCCGATTCACCTGGTCCCCAGAAGCAGAGAGCGCTTTTCTCAAGCTCAAGGAGTGCTTCGCATCCGCCCCAGTGTTAGCCATTGCAGACAGCTCTCTCCCATTCATCGTGGAGGTGGACCTCCACCCCTGTGTCTTCCTCTCCCACTGTCTCACTCCGACCGAGGGGAGATATGAAATCGGCGATTGCGAGTTGCTGGCGGTCAAACTTGCGTTGGAAGAGTGGCGCCATTGATTGGAGGGGGCTTCCCACCCGTTCATCGTGTGGACTGACCATAAAAACCTGGAGTACATCCAACAAGCTAAACGCCTCAACCCCTGTCAGGCCAGATGGGCACTGTTTTTTAACCGCTTTGATTTCATCTTATCTTATCGCCCAGGCTCCAAGAATCAAAAGCCAGACGCTCTCTCCCGATTGTTTGAGACCCCCGAGCAGGAGATCACACCTGAGCCCATTCTCTCCTCCTCCAAGATCATGGCTCCAGTCCGATGGGGAATCGAGACCGTAGTCAGGAAGGTCCAAGAAGGAGACGGGCCCCGCCTGGCCATCTGTTCGTTTCCGCCAGAGTCCGGTCACCCATGTTGCAGTGGGGTTATTCGTTGCGGTTGACAGGGCACCCCGGGGGGGTCCAGAACCCTGGAATTCATCCACCGACGATTCTGGTGGCCGACCATGGACAGTGAGAACAAGAACCCTCAGTCACGCCCCCACGGTTTGCTCCACCACTATCATTATCACTACCATTATCAAAAAAATAATTGGACAGTGGGGGAAAAACAGCAAAAATAATAAATATATATTTAAAAAAGGGATAATTCGTTTTTAACTCTAATTCGGACTCAAACAAGCCAAGTAAAATTCTGAACCATTGCAGCCATGGGAAAAATGGGTGAAACTTCAAAAATAATAAATAATAAAATAAAAAAGGGATAATTAGTCCATCCACCGGTCGTGACCTTAATTTTGCCTGTTGCAAAGTATTAGTGACTGAAACCACCAGGCGATTCTCCCTTCCTCCTTTTGTGGTCCACATCTTTCTTCTCCTTCTTCTTCACATTCTCCAGCTTGGCCTCCTGGCCCCTGCATTCGTCAACAAGCTCCTCCCTCTCCCTCTTTATCTTTTCCTCGATGCTGGCCTTCTCCTTTGACAGTAGAGCCTTTGACTGCCTGGCCTCCTCCCGCAGGCGTTCCATCTCGTTCTGGAACTGGTCCTTTTCTTGTGTTCCCTCCCGGAGTGTGTTTGCCTTCATTCTCTCCAGCTCCTCCGTCATCTTCCTCCTCATCACGTCGTTGTTCTGGACTCTCTTGTCGCGCTCCTTCTCCAAGTCGCCCATCTCAGTCTGGTGCTGCAGCTGAAAGGCGTGGATCTCCTTCCCGTGCACGTAATGGCGGTATGTGTTGGCCTCCTCCACCCTCAGCAGCTCCCACTCTACGCCCCACAGCTCTTTGATCCTGTGCGCATCCTCTGTCAAGCTCTCGTCTCTCTCCACCCGGACCTTGGCCTCTGTGGCCTCGACCTCCTCCTGCTTGTTCCTCCTCTCTCGCTCCACCGCGTCCAGCATTGCAGGCCCTGTCCTCAGCTGCTCCCGCTGTTCCTCGGTCTCTTCCCGCAGCCTCCCAATTTCCTCCTTCATCAGTTTCTTCTCTCCCTCTACCCTCTCCCTCTCCATCTTTAACGTGGCCTTCATTTGGTCCTGTTCCCTCTTCAGGTCCTCCATGTCCCGAGTCCACCTACTCTTGGCAGCCATTTTCTATGTGAGGTACCCATTCCTCTGCATGTCTATGGACTTGCGAAGGCGTTGCCTCTTATTCTCAATATCCTCCTTCCTTTCCCTGAGAGCTTCCACCTCCTGCTCCAGCACGTCCAGTTCGGTCTGCGCCGCCTCCCTCTGACTCTTTAGCGCTGCTCCCTGTTCGTGCAGCTTTGTGAGCTCAAATTGTTCCTCACTGTTCATGAACTCAAGGTGCGCTCTCTCTCTTCTCAGTCTTTTAAACTCCTTTGTCTCTCCCTCCCTCTATTGAAAATGAATGAACAGTTTACCACAGGGATGTCTTTGCACGGTGTAACACAGTGACACCGTATTTATAATTAGCACAAGCTCAACAGTTTATTCCTCGATGAGACCTCTGTACCCAACAAGACACTTCCAATGCTCATCGTCTCTCAGATCTCTTTACCTCCACGTCAGTAGATATATTCAAAATTTAAATTTTATTTTGTGAACAGTTTTGACTCGCCCACTTGCTGCAAGTCAATACCACCTATATCAAAAAAACTAACATTTAAAAAAATAATTATCCTAGCAAATGTGCTTTCCTGTTTGAAATAGCTATTTTCAATCGGTTATCTTTGAGTATTAGCCTTTTATTTTTTTAAATAATGTGGATTACAGGCTCTGTGACTTACAGTCACTTTAATTAATTATTTCTACACGTAAATGTTCTGCATTTCCATGACGAGAAGGTCAAATGAAAGGGCATTTATATTTTAACAGTAGGCTTACACAGTGGATTCTACCAAAATATTTCGTTCGTTTCATATTTAATATGCATGGTAGGAATTCAGCTTTCATGATTACCATTTGCCTCAGTGAGGAACGAGTGTTTTAAAAAAGAGACGCTGCTGTAATTTCTGAGACCCCGCAATTCATTTTTGTCCTCTCTAGGAGACATTGGTTTGTGGTCTGTATATCTAAGGCCATGCATTACATTGTGTTAAACCATGTGGTGCCAGAAAGAGGGCTTTCTGACCTTTTCAGTGATAGGACATACATGGGGGTGTGACCTTGGAAGAATTCACTTCCTGGTTCTTAAAAATGGCCGCCATTTCAGCAAGCGCATTTTACGGAAAGAAGAAAGGTAAGTGTTTTATTGTCTAATTATCAGTTTTGTGAGTTTAATATTTAGATTGATTCTACTAAGTGAATATCTCAGGAGTATTTGGTACATTCTACAAAAACGGTGGAAGTGCTGTCACTTACTTTTGCAGACACCAAAATACTTTAAGTTTACCTAATAATCACATTCATTATATATGTTGAATAAATAAAGACTGTCTTTGCAATGATATGAATTTCATGAATTAAATTTCATGAATTAAATCTCATTCACATTTACATTAACATTACATACATTAAATACAACATTGAAATGGTTAAAAAAATGCTAATTATTATTAATAATATCAAATAAATATCAGTCACCCAAAATTACATCATTGGTGTTACTGCTGCACAAAACACTTTTATTTTGAAATAATGTACTGACTCTTTGAAGTTCTTCCTGGATCAAGAGATCATTTGAGGAAGTGCAGTGGACAAAGGCATAAGGTAAGTCAGATGTCTTACTTTGTTTGTTTAAAATGTCATTTTATCTTAGAATTTTACGCAAAGCTTTTAAGTCTGTCATTTGTGTTACTCATTTCATAGCCCCGGGGGTGAAAATTTGAACATAAAAATGTATTACATTGAAGAGTTAAATGATTTTGATATTGACTGAAGACATGTGGTCTGACACATGGCAGCCATTTTGTTAAAATTGTAGTGTTTTCTCCAAGTTGTCACTGGTGTTACCGTCACTGGTGTTACTGTTCTTCCTGGTAACACCAGTGTGGTCTGACACATGGCAGCCATTTTGTTAAAATTGTAGTGTTTTCTCCAAGTTGTCACTGGTGTTACCGTCACTGGTGTTACTCTTCTTCCTGGTAACACTACATGTCTTGACTGAAGACATGTGGTCTGACACATGGCAGCCATTTTGTTAAAATTGTAGTGTTTTCTCCAAGTTGTCACTGGTGTTACCGTCACTGGTGTTACTCTTCTTCCTGGTAACACCAGTGACATTCCTATATAAATGAGCCATACAAAAGCTGCAAAAATACATTAGGTGGAGAAAGAATGTTTTAATTATTGTCTATTGTTATCATTATTCTATTTTCCTTTTCCTTTTGTCAGGTATGGCAAAATTGAGTGCCGCTGAAAAGCAAAGATTATACAGGCAGCGGAGAGATGCAGACCCTACACGTAGGGCAGAGTACTTGGCAAAATGGCGTCAGGGTTATGTCAATGACATCCTGACCCAAAAGAGGAAGAAAGTAGGAGATCTAAGTGAAAGGGAAAGGAGAGCTCAGAGAAAGGAGTGGCATGTTAACCAAGCAAGACACAGACATCTGGTGAGAACAGTACAGGCAGTCTTGCCCCCCCAATCTTCACCAGAAAGATCACATCCCAAGGTATACCTGAAACATGTTAGAATTTAACAGAAAGGGAATTTAACAGGAATATAAAGGTTTATATATATATATATTAAATACAATATTGGAAAACCCAGTAAAATATGACACACACACGCACACGCACACACATACTATACATGTGTATATACAGTATACTGTATATATAAATGTGTGTGTGTGTGTGTGTGTGTATGTTATATTTGACAGGTTTTCCAATATTGTATTTAATTTCACTGAGATCCATTTGTGAGATTTGTGTTTTTACAAATGAAACTCCTTGGCTTGGCAGTAATCCTTGGCAGTATTAGTATTCAATATTCTCACATTCTGTCATCAATGTTTTTGACAGGCAACGACAACAAGGAAGAAAAGTCTGTAGGAGCAATGGCCAAAGGAGACGAAAAAAAATCCAGGAGTTGGAAGAGAAACTAAAACAAGTCACAAAACAATGTAACAAATACAAGAGGAGATACCAGATACCAGCCATACCCTGGCATTATCCTGGAGGTGGAGGAACATAATGTCAAAATCAAGTGCATGCACAGGATCAGCAGGTATGAACTGAACAAGTTCTACTGGCCATCCCCAATAGAAGATGTCAACTGGTACGGGGACGATCAGATCATGTGCTTAATGCCAGAGCCAGTTGCTGTGAACAAGAGAGCCATCCAGGTGGATGAGAAGATTTGGGCATACCTGAAAGAAGAGCTGGGACTTTAAAGTGAGAGGTTACAGTATAATAGGGAAACACCATGTTTCAAGTTTTTCACTAGTCTCAGAGAAAATACGTTTTAAGCTATTTCTAATGCTGATGTTCTGTAATGTTAATTTGCACTGACAACCTGTTCTAATCTTTGCACTCAAATGTTTTAATCTTCTAAATGCTGTTACTGCAGGATACAGTTGAAGAAGAAAGGCCCTGCCGTCCACTGTGGGCCAAAACTAACACGTAGGCTTCTGAGGGGGTTAATTCAGTACTTTACTTTATATTTTAGTGTGATATGACCTTATAGTTATTCCTTAGCAATGCTAATGGAAAGAAGAACCTTGGGATGTATGATATAAAACCCTAATATAAAAAACTGAACTGAACTGAAATGACACCTTTTGTGCAAATGTACTGATTTTCCTAAACATAAAAGTTTGACTAAGATTTTTGTGATCAGGGTGATAGATGTAGGTTTGCCAGATGAGTTAAGTAACAGTACTTAACAATTACTTAATAATATTTAAAATAATATTAATTAAACATAATATTTATTAAATATTATTAATATTATTAACAATATTTATTAAACATTACTTAATAATATTTGAAGAGGACAGAATTATTTACTGTATATTCTCTTAATTATTATATATTAATTAGTATATTATTTACTTTCTCTCAAGATTTATGCCTGTGTTGGAAGACTCCAGAGATGTCATTAATGCTACTGCCCCAAACCGTGTGGACTGGCCCCCATCAAAATATTTTGAGCAATACATTGACAACAAATTGGTGTCAGGCTCAAATCTAAATACAACACCTGTGGAGATTAAGACCTTCTTTGGAGTATCATTGTACATGGCATGCCTTGGATACCCAAAGATTAAGATGTACTGGGCCTCAAGAACAAGGGTGCCAATAGTTGCTGAGTCCATTGTGAGGGATCGGTTTTTCAAGCTCAAGTGCTCTCTCAAAATCGTCAATGATCTTGATGTAACCGAAGAAGAGAAGAAGCAAAACCTGCTTTGGAAAGTCGACCCACTTCTGAAGAAGGTGCAACAAGGCTGCATAAACCTTCCCAGGCCAGGAAAGGTTTGTGTTGATGAGCAAATGATTCCCTTCACTGGTGTCCAGTCCATCAATTCGTTCCTGGCAAGCCAAATCCAACTGGATTAAAGGTGTTTGTTCTTGCTGCTCCAAATGGCATTGTGTTGGACTTTGAAGTCTACAAGGGAAAGAACACCTTCATCGGCAGAGACACAGGACTTGGAATTGGAGCAAACGCAGTTGTTCGCTTGGCTGAGTCACTTCCCAGGGGAACTCACATGTACTTTGACAGGTATGATGATGATGATTATGATGATGACCAATGGTGGTGTTGATGATGACTCCCTATGTATGTAGGCATATTATGGCACTTATGGAACTTTTAGTATCCCTGTCTGTCTGTCTAGGTACTTCACCTCGATTAAACTTCTTGATACATTGCTGGAAAAGGGCCTGTCTGCAAGTGGAACACTGATGAAAAACAGAATCCCAAAGGAATGCAAGTTTAGCAGTGATAAAGTGTTGCTGAAAAAGAGGAGAGGATCCTCCGAAATGGTAACAAGAAAGCCTGCTGAGTTGGCTGTGACCAAGTGGACCAATCCACTTTGCATCCACAGTGCATGGGATAGAGCCCCAGGACACCCGCCCCAGATGGTCAAAGAAAGACAAAAGGCATATTCAAGTGTCAAGACCTGCAGTGGTGGCAGAGTACAACGCCAACATGGGGGGTGTCGATTTGTGTGATCGCATGCTCAGTTTTTACAGAATGTCCAACCGCACCAGGAAGTGGACTGTTCGCACAATCCTACACTTCTTCGATATGGCTGCCACCAACTCCTGGTTACAGTACAAGGAAGACAGCCATGCCTTGGCATGAACCGCAAAGAAAACTCTCCAATACCATGATTTCAAAATGCTTTTGGGTGAGGAATTGATTGCCCAGGCACAGTTAGTTCAATCCGAACAGATTGAGTCAGATGAGTCCAGTGATGAAGACTACGCTCCATCACACAAGAGAAGGAGGCCCCTTCCAGATAAGCACGTAAGGAAGTATGGAGCTGTCCACTTGCCATACATGATGAACGACACCTATACTTCCCGGTGCAGAGCAGAAGGGTGCAGTGGAAAAGCATACATCAAGTGCCTCAAGTGCAATATGTACCTCTATCTCAAAGAAGAAGAACTGCTTCATGCCGTTTCACAAATGAATGGCTGGATAGCCGAATCAGAATAAATGTACAACTCAGGATGCCCGAATGGCGAAATAGGTTAGGACGCGAGTGACATAATTCTTGTGTAGGTTCTGCAGTGTAGTTTGAGGTTTTTGATGCTCTGTTGGAGATGATGACTGTCTGTTCATTTCTGGGGTGGGTGGGTGTGAGCCACATGGGTATTGCTGTGCTTAATGTATTCATGAATTAATGTAGTAAATGTGTTCATATGTTAATGTTTGCGTTCATCAGTCCTGATGTCCTCTACAAGGGACATACTACAAAAATTAAATAATTTTTTTACAATTTATTTTGTCATGTTTTCTTGTCATTTTCTGGGGTCTCAGGAGGATATGGAATTTTTTGTTATGTCAATTATTTATAGGTAGGATGGCCATACGTCTGTCGTTATCCGGTCAGACAGTCCCGTTTTCAAGCGCTATCTGCCGGACGGCCATTTGTCCTCCTTTTTAAGTCTAGACTAGAAAAACACTACATTTTTCATTAAATTACGGTTGAAGATTCAAACGTGCTTCTTATTGGTTTATGTATTTGTCAAATAATGAATCGCCTGTGTCATCAACATGAATGTCAACAAATACCACGCTTTAATATGACGTTCTTACGTAGCCTACACCATGGGCGCGAGCGGCAAGCCAAGCAATTTTTCCGAAGTGCTATCGGCCCTGCAGAATGTCGAAACGGAAGACTTCATACAACCCAGAGTGGTCAAAAGAGCTCAGATTGATTTATTTATAGTAGACCACCCAGCTATTGCGAGTACACATTTTAAATCTCAGTTAGTCGGTATAGGTTGTTTTAAATTGGTCAATTACATGTTAAATTGCTGCCTGAAATGTCCTCCATTCTAGGGTTTGGGAAATGGCCACCGTATTTATAGATAGTTTATACGTAAAACGTATACAAAATATTCGTACTTGCAATGCATGATTGGAAGGCGGATTTTGTAAATTGTGGACAATTTTGTGAGTTTGCGGGTTTATTGCAAACCCTGCGTTGGACTTGTGCCTACAAATGATTGCATTGTGAATGCTACAAACATGCCTATTGAAAATGTATTGAAAATTGTATCGGATTTAGTCATTTTTAACGTTCCTGGCTGTTAAGGAGAATAACCAACTGCAACAAATTAGGCATTTACCCCGCGTCTCTTAAAGAAATCCATCTTGCATTTTGCTGTGTAGTCTTTCTCTCATTTAGCGAAATATGTAATTGAATACAATACTGATACTGATGCTCATACTCTTACTGATATTCAAATGGTAATGAAAACTAAATTATTGTAGAATAATATATATAGAATATATATGACATTCTTGAATAAGAAATGTCACAAGTACAATTTTTTGTACTTTTAGACCCCACTATACTGTATATATATTGTGGCGTCCCCACGGGTTGGGTGACACTCACGGACCTTGCAGGGGGCGTAGGCAAGTGTAAGAACACAGAGGAGGCAGTAATATGAACAAAAATGATAATTTATTAAACTAACACGAACAAGGGCAACACGAAACAAAGGGTGGGGTCTTCAGGGGAATACAAACAAAGTCCACAAATCTTTATCTCGTTGTCCAAGTCCGTTCCAATGTCCAAAATCCAGTTCGTAGTCCGCAATCCAGTCCGTAGTCAAAGTCCAAAACAATCCGATTTCCAACAAACAAACACACTCCAATACGCTCTCCAAATCCTGGCTGGTCCACGACTTCCAAAGGTTTCTCTCTCTCTCTCGCTCTCTCGCTCTCTCGCTCTCTCGCTCTCTCGCTCTCTCTCTCTCTCTCTCTCTCTCTCTCTCTCTCTCTAAACACACCGCACTCCTTCCCCAAACACGTTCCTACTCCTATCCATAGGTTCTGGGAGCGAGACCTTTAAATAGGCCTTGCAATGGCCTTCAGCTGGTCGTTAGCTCCCATTGCCTGACTTCGTTCAGGTGTTTCTGTGGTCTGCTGGGAAATGTAGTGAAAATGGCTGCCATGTGTTGGAGGCCAGGCAGCCATTTTCTGGTGCAACCCTTTGGGCTGCCACACACCCTCCACCTCAGCTCTGACCTCGGGGAGGGCTGAGCGGCCTATGTCCCGCGGCCACCAGGAGGGTCCCCCTCTCCAGGTCCACTCAGGCAGTTTTCCACCCGGGTCAAACGTCCAGATTCCATCTCCCTTCATCGCCTGAAAAAACATCTGGCAGACATTAGTGAGTGACGCAGGTGGCTCACCTTTACTGCCACCAAGTGGCCATATGGGTGTACTTGCTCTGGGGTCCAAGGACGGAATGGTTACCGCTCTTGCGCTGGTCCTCACCAGCCCTCCATGGCTCCTCCAGGTAACCCTGTGCCGTTCCGGAATCCAGTGTCCATGCTTCAGCCTTTTCCTCCACATCCCTTTTTCTTTCAGGGGGTCCGGTGGGGTAACTGGGGAAAACATGCTCTTCACAACACTGTTAACTTTCTCCTTTGATTTATTTTCCACATTTTTCTTCAAATCACCTTTCCATAGACATTTCCTCATCATTCTGTTCCGTTTTCCTTTACATGGCCGCCTGTTTTGTTTCCGATTTTTCTTCCGGTGAGTCCTTTTAAACTCCCTTACTCTTCTCTGACTTTTCCCCTTCAGTGGAAGCAATGAACTCACCACTTCAGGAGAGGGTCGGGTGCTCCACCCGGCCTCAGCCATCGATAAGAGGCTTTCCTCAATGCTATGGTCCCACCATAGCTCATCCTCCGCAAACTGCTGTTCCTCCAGTTCACTTTCAAGGTCTGGCCAGCTGAGTGGGACTGAGGACCATCGCTCCCACTTAGATTCCGCTATCTGGTCATCATCTCCTGCTGGCTCCACTGGCTGTGAGAGCTCCACCTGTGTGGCAGAATCTTGTACACCGGGCACACGTTTTGCACACTCAAGCTCTTCACTCACCTCGTCCAGTTGATTTTGTAGATCCAGCAGAGTCTCAGTTTGGATTTTTAACACCTCGCGAAAGGATTTCTCTGTGGCCCGCTGCTGGGCTTCTATCTCCGCCATTTTCCCCTGAAGCTGTGTGGTCTGCTCCAGCTGCAGCTTCTGGACCTGCTCCTGGTGCTCCAGCGCACTCTTCTCTGCCGTCTCCTCCGCCTCTTTGAGTCCGCGCTCGAACCATCCCTTGGTGCCCTCCATGGACTGGATTTGAGCCTGCAGCTCCTCCACCGTCTGCTGTAGGCTCTCCAGCTCCTGAGTGCGGGCCTTCTCGTCGCGGAGCTGTGAGCGGATCTCCTCCTCGGTGCGGTTCTTGTCCTCGTGCAGGCCGCGCAGCTCCTTCTCGTAGCGCGCCCGCACGCCCAGCACCTCCTTCTCGTGCTGCAGCCACGCGTCGCTCAGCTCCTCCTTGTGCCGCGACTTCTCCTGCGCCACATCGATGGCCAGCTCGTCCAGCATGGCCTTGCGCTTGTCCGCCGTCTTCCTGGTCGCCTCCAGCTCCTGCTGGAGTTTGTCCTTCTCTTGGCCCCGTTCAGTCAGCTGCTCCAGGAGCCGGCTGTTGGCGCGGTTCCCCTCCTGCAGCTGGGAGCTGACGTCATCTCTCTGGGCCAGGAGCTTCTCCTGCTTGGTCTGTAGCTCCTGGTTCTGGGCCTTTTCTTGCTCCACGCTCTTCTCCAGCTGGGCCAGCTGCTCCCGCAGGGCGTTGGCCTCGACCTGGTGCGTATCCCTGCTCTCCTGCTCCACTCGGCACCGGAGTTGCTCCGCCTCGGACGCATGGTTCTCCGCTGCTTTCCTTAGCTCGGCCTCCTTCTGGGCGAGCCTGGTCTGTGCATCCCCCAAGGCCCTGGCATACTCATCTGTGGCCTGGTCCTGGGACTCCTGCATGTCCAGACACTGTCGCTGCTCATTCTCAAGCCTGTGGGTTAGGTTTCTCACCTGCTCTTTGAGCGCCAAGTTGTGGGACTCTACCCGCCTCATCTCATCGCCAAGGGATGCCTTCTCCTTTTCCATCTCCCCAGCCATGATTCCCAGCACTCTCAGGGAGTCCAGGTGGTGCTCCTCTTGCAATTCCATCACCGCCAGCAGGTGGCGCTCCTCTGAGGTGTTCAACTCCACCTTTGCCTTGCACAGCTCAATCTGGGCACTCTGCTTCAGCTGTTGGACCTCACGGAGGGTGACTCGCCATTGGTCCTCCACCATGGCCGCCCGTCTCTGGTTCTTCACCAGGTCCTCCCTCTGGTCCCGACAACATTGCTCCAATTTCTTGATCTCATCCGCTTTGCCCCGGATCACCACTTGTGCCTCTCCTAACTCCGCCTCTAAGCCAGCACACTTGTCTGCGACAGTTGTATGCTGCTTTTGCGGCTTACCCGGGACATTTTCGCTCTTCTCCTAGGGGCACCACAGAGCAGGAGTGGCCATCCTTCTTTAGGACTTTTTTCATCGGTCGTCCCTTCAGGGCTCTCAACACCCTCTCCATTTCACTGATGGCCTCAGCAACGTCAGGCGCCATTCCAGCCAAAAAGGAGCATTTGAGGGCTGGACTTGCTTTAAAGTAGACCTTGAGGGACCGTCGGTGCACTTTGGACAGGTGCTTGGGCCCCTCTGCCTCCAGCCAAGACTCCATGTTTGGATCCAGTGTCCAGTCCCCTTCCATAATCTGTATCGCTTTCAAAAATCAAAAATCTAAAATCCCACTCACTTGCACTACCTCCTCTTGCCTATAAGTGATGCCCTCTGCCCGCATTCTCCACCATATCTGGCGTCCCCACGGGTTGGGTGACACTCACGGACCTTGCAGGGGGCGTAGGCAAGTGTAAGAACACAGAGGAGGCAGTAATATGAACAAAAATGATAATTTATTAAACTAACACGAACAAGGGCAACACGAAACAAAGGGTGGGGTCTTCAGGGGAATACAAACAAAGTCCACAAATCTTTATCTCGTTGTCCAAGTCCGTTCCAATGTCCAAAATCCAGTTCGTAGTCCGCAATCCAGTCCGTAGTCAAAGTCCAAAACAATCCGATTTCCAACAAACAAACACACTCCAATACGCTCTCCAAATCCTGGCTGGTCCACGACTTCCAAAGGTTTCTCTCTCTCTCTCTCTCGCTCTCTAAACACACCGCACTCCTTCCCCAAACACGTTCCTACTCCTATCCATAGGTTCTGGGAGCGAGACCTTTAAATAGGCCTTGCAATGGCCTTCAGCTGGTCGTTAGCTCCCATTGCCTGACTTCGTTCAGGTGTTTCTGTGGTCTGCTGGGAAATGTAGTGAAAATGGCTGCCATGTGTTGGAGGCCAGGCAGCCATTTTCTGGGGCAACCCTTTGGGCTGCCACAATATATTGAATTGAAAATTGGTAAGTGACTTTTCACAGGTGTTGGCTTCATCTTTGGATGCTGGGAGATGCTGTAATATGTTTTGATAAAGGAATGCACACTGGATGCACTCCTACAGGGTCTCATCACACCCTGCTTCTCCCTCCAGGACGACATGCCTCTGAGTGGCTACAGGAAGTACCTGATCTCCCAGACTGCCCCTCTTCCTCTGACCGCGGAGGAGAAGGAACTCAACGTGGTAGCCCCACAGGCACACACACACACCCACACACACATACACTCACATGCACATACATACACTCACATGCACATACACACACTCACTCTCTCACACACACACATATACACACACTTAACACACCCACACACACACTCTCACACACACACACACATAAGCGCATGCACACAAAAATCCACACACGTTGAGACACACATGCACACAGGGCTGGACTGGCTATATAGTCTACCGGGCAAATGCCCGGTTCTAGATTTTGGGCGGTAGGGCCTCGGTAGGGCGGTAGAATCATTTATATATATTATACCACGGACCGGGTGTTCCGAGGGCGCAATACATTTTCGCGCATACAAACGAACTGGTCTCAGCTTCTTTTGAAGCACCCCCGTCGACAGATTTATTCGCGCAGCATTTATGACAAAAGTTTGTTCTAAACACTAATTTAAAAAGGTTATGATATTTGGGTTACTTTGTGAGTACTGTTTCAAGCAATGCCCCAAAAATTTCCATTTAATAAAATACATTTAATAATGAATAAAATAGCATTAAAATACGTTGTTTTATTTTATTATAATACATTTTATTTGTAAAATATTTGTTTTTAAAAAGTATTTGTTTTGAACAAACCACAGGAAAATTCCATGATTTTTTTTCCTGGGGAGAATGTAATTCAATCAGTTCAAGACTTTTGGGGAGCTTTTCATCCGATTTTTCTGTAAAGAAATACCTTTTTTTTGTTGTACTTTGATAGTCTGACATGGTGGTTTGGAAGATTGTTGCAGATTTCAAATTGCTGTGGTTGAGCAATTTGCCTAACCTCAATTGCTTTATCTGTATGATTGGGCACCATGTAAATATGTGGGCTGTGCATTTTCCCATATAAGGGTATCTGATAAGCCTCTGTCAGTGTCCGTACAAGAGGGGCAGAGGGTTTAATGGCTGCCACTGCTGCCCCACAACATCATCCAGATCTTTATATTTGTATACAGTGTTTTCTATCAAGTATAATAAGGCAAGGCTTCAGATGAAGCTTCTGTATGTGGGTTTTCTTTTGAAGAAGGCCCAGCCGTACATAATAACCACGTGTTCTGCCAATTGATATCAATACGTTTTTTCGTTCACTTGAACCATGAAAGGAAACATTATAGCAAATGTTAACCACAGGTTCTACTTCTGAAAGACAGTGTGCTAATGTAAAAAAAAAAAGGAGGAAAATAAGAGAAAACAGGAAGCCGGGGTGTTTCTCACCCAGATCAGCAGCTGTAGAGGGAAGATAATGCAGCGTTAAAGTGGATGTGCCAGTGGGAGGAAGGAGGCTTCCAAATATTTGTCATTCATTTGCTGAGAGACCGTTTTTTTGGTAGTTTTTTCAGTCGACAGATAAAGCCATTATTATTTTTCTACATGAAGAGGTTTTTTTTGGGCAGCAGCAGCAATCACACTCAGTCGTGTGTACAGGCCCCTTTCATAGTGTCTGGAGGAGGATGTAGAGAGAAGCCAGCGGTAAAGCCCACTTCCATCACAGGGATTGGGAGTTTATGGCACGGGCTCCCAAACTGTTGGGTCGGGACTTACTGGTGGGATGTGATGGGTCGCAAAATTTTGTAAAAGAAAAAAGTTATTGCGTATGATACATTCCATTCGGCCTCGGATAGCGTAGCTGTCTAAAGCATGTGTGCGAAGCGAGTGCAAGCTGCCTATCACAGCCGCGGTTCAAAACCCAGACTGTGCCAGACCAGCCCTGGCCGACAGCCCCGATCGAGAGTGGTATTTGGCTGCCTGCCCCAGGGGGAAGGTTTGTGGGGAGGGTGAGCCGGCACAAGCTCGTCGGGAAGAAAGGGGGGGCGAGTTCCGTCTCGGAGGAGGCAGATCATCGCCGGCCTCCAGGAATAGCTTGCCCCATAGAGGTGCGAGGTGAGTTCCTGGGGGAGGATGAATTTAAATAAATAGAAGGTATAATTAGCCACTAAATTGGGAGAAAAACTGGAAAAATCTGAAATAATTTCATAATAATACATTCCAACACTTGCTGCACTAGCGATGTGTTAGCAGTGATGTCACTGCGCTGTGGAGTGCCAGACCAGGGTTTGGTTCTCACAAGTCTAGCGAGAAAGTACAAAATGTATTTGGGATACAAATTCTGCCACCTGGTCCGATTTTTTACCTCGCGCCTTGTGAAATGTGCCATCAATTTAGTGTGTCTGGTTGCAGCATTGAAGTATAGTGACTGAAGATGCCTTCTTTTTTATAATTTTTGTTTCAGATTTTTATCCCATTTTTCTCCCAATTTGGTAGCCAATTAGACCCACTATTTCTATGTCAATCCCCACCCTAGTAATGTGATTTCGCTGCTGTAGTCCTGCGACCAGTAGTGACGAAGGCGACCTGATGCCTCTTCCGAGACGACACTCGCCAAGTGTCGACCATAACCCGGTACTACAGGGCCACTCTTATGCGCAGCGAACATCATGTCGGCTTCCCTCCCCCCTCCCTGGGGTGGACAGCCAATCGCCGCCTCTAGCGAGATGGGGAATTGAACCCCAGTCTCCGTGGCCAGCGTTGAACGTTGTAACCACTGGGCCACGCGGGAGGCCTTGGAGAGGCCAGTCGGTCCATTTAGGGTCGCCATTTACCTGCAGCCTAGAAAAGCTTTCTTCAACTATTTCCTCCTGAGGGCCAGATTCTTTGTTTCGATCCCTCACCCCTCCCCCCTAATTGGCCACTGGGAGAAAAAACAGGGGAAAAATCCCCCAAAAAAGCATTGCGTTTGCAGCCTGCTGCTTGCTGGCTGCGTGGGATTGTCTCCTCTGAGCCGTTGGTCCCCCCACTCCTCAGGGTGGGGAGGGAGGGCAACTCAGTGCAGGTGTGTTTACTTACTCCCTGCTTACTCATAAAAAAAAGAAAATTATAATAATCTACTAACCTTTATCTTTCCAGTGTTACAGGTATGGTGTGCAGCTGCCAACAATGACGTCTATTGCTGTATTACTGCACTGATCTCTTGCACGAACTATGATTGTTCCTACCATGTATTAATGCACATCTGGTAAGTCGCTCTGGATAAGAGCGTTTGCTAAATGCTTAAAATGTAAAAATGTGTGGCTCTGTGCAGGTGTGGCTCGGTGCAGGTGTGGCTCAGGTGGAGCAGGCCTCGCTGCGAGGCCCAGCCTCTGGAGAAGTGGCCCATGTCCGCTCACCCGTGAGCTGCTGGTGTGATAGAGTTTGTCTGCAGCGTTGGCGCATAAGATTTTAATCTTGAGTAAGTGCTGGGCCAAAGGGTGGGCCAGGAACCGTCACTCACAAGACGGATGATTTCAGAGGAGAGGGGGAGGGGGGCCCCCCTGGCTTTGAAGGTTGCCAAGAAAGGACAGGTTCTGGCCACCATCCAAGAGAGAAAGTGAGAATGACGGAGAGAGAGAGAGAGAGAGAGAGAGAGAGAAGAAAGGACACAGTGAGAGGTAAAAGGGGGGGTGAATGAGGACAGGGGCAGATTCTGAGCGCTTTCTTTTTTTCTCTGAAGCGCTGAAGGGAAATCTGAGGCCCGTCGGCCATTTTGTAGCAGCGGCCCCCTGTGCTGCTTCCTGTTGCCTCCCCTGCTGAGAAACGTGCGGGAGGTTGAACATAACCCCTGCGAGAGGCGTGTCCGAGGGCCCCCCTTACCCTTACTCTCACAAACCTCTGATTCAAACAGAGCCGTCTCTGGCAGTGGCTCAGTGGTTAGCGACACGGGCTGGCAAGCGCAGGGTTGCTAGTTCGAATCCCAGGAAAGCCAACGAACAAACATTGAACTGGAAACTGGAGGGAGGCTAGTTCATGTCCTGGGGCACTGCCGAAGTGCCCTTGAGCAAGACGCTGAACTCCTAAACTGCTGCCCCTGCGCTCTGACCTCTCTGATGGAATACATATGCATAGTGGTCTATGTGTGCGTGTGTATCAAGGAGAGATATGCAAAAAGATTTACTTTACAATTACAACTTTACAATAAAGTATATTCCTTCCTATTCCTATACCTCCTCCCCAGTGGAAAGCCACGGATGAGCTTGTCAGCACTCCAGACCCTGTAGATGTTACTTTCCTCAGCGAATGGGAATTTGTCTCTCGCCCACGTGCACGCTCTCTCTCTCCAGGATAGAGTGCACTGTAACTTTGTTTGTAAGGGGAGGTTGTGACCTCAAACCTTGACTCAGCGTCCTCAAACACACACTGGATATGACTCAAATGTCCCAGCGTCCCAACACCCTGATGAGAGTACACTCTCAGAATGATGTCATCACAGCCCGCTCATTTCATTCAAGGATACGCATGAAAAACCGATGGGCGAATAAGTTCAGTAAAACTCTGATTCGACATCAACTGAATGCATGAATCTTTTGTGTGTGTGTGTGTGTGTGTGTGTGTGTAATGTCAAAATTGTTACTGCTCGCGCATTTGCATGGACTGGTGCTTTACGAGAGTGAGCTGCCTATTTCGGTCACGGTTCAAAACCCGACTGTACCAGGCCAACCCTGGCCAGGAGCCCTGATTGGGGGCGGCGTTTGGCTGTCCACCCCAGAGGGAGGGTGAGCCGGTACAAACCTGTCGAGAAGCACGAAGGGTGTCCCCAGAAAGTAGGTGGGTGAGTTCCGTCTCAGAGGAGGCGGATCATTGCTGGCCTTGGGGAATTAGCTTGACCCGGAGGACAGGCGGCAAGTTCATGGGGGAGGGAGAATCTAAATAAATAGAGGGTATAATTGGCTACTAAATTCATTGCCTAACCTTTTTTTCTGTATGCACCTTGGTAAGTCGCACTGGATAAGAGCGTTGGCTAAATTGCTGAGTGTAAATAAATGTGAAACAGATGTGTTTCTCAGTCTGCCTCTTTGGGATGACAGTAGCAGGGACTCTGGAGTCATTTACACTGCGCGTAAGGCAGCAGCAGTTACATAACTCTACTCCGGTGCCAGCCATGTTTGAGTGTCTGCACACTGAATAATGAAAAGCAGCTGAGGCGACATGCGGCGTGTGGTCTACGGGAGTCGGTGTTATACGTGAGCTTTAAGTCGCATACGACTGTGGCCCGCACTATCTTAACATTTTATTTCCCGTTTTTCTCCCGATTTCTTATCCCCCCCCATGGGGCGGACAGCCAATTGTCGCCCCCGATTGGGGCTCCCGGACAGGGCTGGTCTGATACAGTCAGCTTTCAAACCGCGACCGCAATAGGTAGCTCACACTTGCAAAGCACCAGCCAATGCGAGTGCGTTAGACCACTATGCTATTTGAGAACCCTCGCTATCGACGATGTCCTTGGCTGACACGGTAACTACGTGCCGAATGGGGCGCCCTCTCTGTTGAAAATACTTTTCAGTTTGTGTTTGTTTTCACTCGTTGACCTTGGCTGGCCAACGAGCTTCAATTGTGTGTCGATGTGGAAACCAACAACAGGAAATGAAAGGGAGGGGGCGATAGGAACAGGTGTGAGGTTGGCTGTTGGGCAGGACAGGTGGGGTGGGGGCAGCAGCTGTGTGCCTGGAATGTTATCAAACATGGGACCTCTGATGAGAGGGAGAGGGAGAGGGAGAGGGAGAGGGAGAGGGAGAGGGAGAGGTTGGAAGGAGAGGGGAAAAATGTTATTTAACGCATTGCATCATTACACTGTCCAGCAAGAGGGTAGGCAGGCAGTGTGGTATAATGGTTAGGGAACCTGGCTTGTAACGTTAAGGTTGCAGGTTCAATCCCCAGGTGGGGGCACTACCGTTGTGCCCTTAAGTGTGGTACTTAACCTGAGTTGCTTCAGTAAATATCCAGCTGTAGGAATGCATTGTATTTAAAAGAACTGCACACTTCAAGAACGTCAGCTAACTGCCTAAAATGGTACTGAATTTGGGTTTTGCGATACCTCCGATTTGTACGCGTACGTCCTGATAGCTGAAACTCTTCCTTCCTCGCAGGCGGCGCTGGACGTAAGCCACAAAGACTCCCACACATAAGGCCTTGAGACCTTGCATGACCCCTCCCTAGAAGAATGCGCGGTAATTAGAGGCAGATTGTCTCCCCTCCACAGAAAAAAAAAAAAGTCAATTTCCAAGGTGCGATTTTTCTCACGCACTGAAAACGGCAGAGTCTTCGCAGACATTTGATTGGCTGGGCTGTGGGCTGTGCCTTGTTGTTCCCAGGTCATTGGCCTCAGGGAGGGGGGCGGCAGTGGGAGCTTTCCTGGTGGGGGGCACGAGGTATGTACGCTTTACTTCTTCAAAGAAATTCCCAAAGAAACGGTGTGTGCATTTTTCCCAGGAGTCTTGACTGGCCGCGGGGCACCAGTGTTGCTGCCCAGCTGAGAACTGGCTGGAATGTTTTCTGCCCCAAAACACCCGTGACTGAAAATGGGTGCAGGGTGCAGGCGCACATTGATTCTTTCCCCCCCAGCCGCAGAGTGGTTAAGCCACCCGATCCTCACCTAGCCACACCGGGAGGGAAGACATGTGTAGTTGATTTCTCAAAAAAATAGCTTTCAGATTTAAACAAGGTGGCTCAATCGCAACGTCACACCAGAACTCGGCACTACGTTTCATGGGGCAATGGTTTAACTGCAGTCTTTGATCCGGTTGTGAATCCAGATTGCCTCTAAATCTACTCATTGTTTACTTTTTGGGAAGGTTTTTTTCCCTCAACCATGCTGGTAGAATTGAAAGAAAATTTAGTTACTCTGCAGATAAGATATCAGCTCAGAGTCAAGTAATTTGACCCAGTGATACAAGGGCAGCAGTAGTGTAATGGTTAGGGAACTGGGCTTGTAACATAAAGGTTGCAGGTTTGATTCCAAGGTGGGGCACTGTCTTTGTATCCTTGAGCAGACCCCACCCAGACACAGAATATGCTTGGGGATTCCTGTCTGAGTAGCGGGGTGTTTGACCTCTAGCCTGAAACCGGCCACGAAAGGTCACGCATCCTCAACTGCAGAATCTGCGCGTATCCTGCAGACAGAGGAGAGGACCACCCCCACTACACGTGAGGACTGGACCCCCCCACCCCCCCTTCAGAATGAGGGAGTGTTAGCAGTGGAGGGGGGCGGGAAAGAGGGGAGGGGGCGGTCACAGAGAGCTCTGCTCAGGATCAGTGAACACAGCAGACAGGATGACTGTGTGAAATAATGCTGAGGGGCTGCGACACATGTCAGTCCACGTGCTTCCCAGACCTTCACAAGGCTGTCTGACCCCAGGGGGAAATTGACTTTAAACGTATTACAGACAGGGCTGCTGGGTGGCTCATCCTGTTAAGCCACTGTTCTAGTGTGTGGATGAGCCCCACGGTCTGCATGCTGTTAAGACACTGTTCTAGTGTGTGGATGAGCCCCGCGGTCTGCATGCTGTTAAGACACTGTTCTAGTGTGTGGATGAGCCCCACGGTCTGTATCCTGTTAAGGCACTGTTCTCGTGTGTGGATGAGCCCCACAGTCTGCATGCTGTTAAGGCACTGTTCTAGTGTGTGGATGAGCCCCACGGTCTGTATGCTGTTAAGGCGCTGTTCTAGTGTGTGGATGAGCCCCACGGTCTGCATCCTGTTAAGACACTGTTCTAGTGTGTAGATGAGCCCCACGGTCTGCATCCTGTTAAGACACTGTTCTAGTGTGTAGATGAGCCCCACGGTCTGCATCCTGTTAAGACACTGGTCTAGTGTGTGGATGAGCCCTACGGTCTGCATGCTGTTAAGACACTGTTCTTGTGTGTGGATGAGCCCCACGGTCTGCATGCTGTTAAGGTACTGTTCTAGTGTGTGGATCAGCCCCACGGTCTGCATGCTGTTAAGGCACTGTTCTAGTGTGTGGATGAGCCCCACGGTCTGCATGCTGTTAAGACACTGTTCTAGTGTGTGGATGAGCCCCACGGTCTGCATGCTGTTAAGGTACTGTTCTAGTGTGTGGATCAGCCCCACGGTCTGCATGCTGTTAAGGCACTGTTCTAGTGTGTGGATGAGCCCCACGGTCTGCATGCTGTTAAGACACTGTTCTAGTGTGTGGATGAGCCCCACGGTCTGCATGCTGTTAAGGCACTGTTCTAGTGTGTGGATCAGCCCCACGGTCTGCATGCTGTTAAGGCACTGTTCTAGTGTGTGGATGAGCCCCACGGTCTGCATCCTGTTAAGGCACTGTTCTAGTGTGTGGATGAGCCCCACGGCCTGCATGCTGTTAAGGCATTGTTCTAGTGTGTGGATCAGCCCCACGGTCTGCATGCTGTTAAGGCACTGTTCTAGTGTGTGGATGAGCCCCACGGTCTGCATGCTGTTAAGGCACTGTTCTAGTGTGTGGATCAGCCCCACGGTCTGCATCCTGTTAAGGCATTGTTCTAGTGTGTGGATCAGCCCCACGGTCTGCATCCTGTTAAGGCACTGCTCTCCCCATGGTCTGGAATCAAATCATGCCAGTGCTGACTGGCCAGCAGCCCTGTGGGGCGGTGCATATTTGGCGGTAGCATCAACCAGGGAGGGAGGGATGCAGTCTTTACATTTTAAAAGGCAACCAGAGTCACTTCCCTTTCAATTAAGCCAATTTGGGAAATTCCATTACTAAAACCTTCCCCATCGATTCAGGGGAGCACAGAATAGCGTGTCCTCTGGAATATGCACAGCCAGCTGCTGCTTGTTTTCGCTCTGCAGTCTGGCAGCTGAGCTGCGCAGGCGTTGTGTGCTCACTTCATGCGCAGCTGGCGCAAGCAGACTGCAGGCACCAGATTGTCTCCCCCTTACCTCCAGACACTCATCACACCCTACACCCCAGCCAGACCCCTCCGCTCCGCCTCCTCTGGCAAACTGACTGTCCCATCCCTCCGGGCGCCAGGCAGCCGCTCCTCATGGTCTCGCCTCTTCTCAGTCCTGACCCCTCAGTGGTGGAATGATCTTCCGCAATCAGTCAGGACCACGGAAGACTCAAAACCCACCTTTTCAGACTCCACTACCACTGAATTCTGTGAAATCTAGACAATTGTCATTACCACTGTCTACTTGTTTAATACTTTTTGTATATGTATACTTGTTTACTAATTACTAACCTTTTCCTTCCCGGTGTTACAGGTATGGTGTGCAGCTGCCAACAACATCTATCGCTGAATTACTGCACTAATCTCTTGTGCAAACAATGATTGTTCCTACCATGTATTAATGCACATCTTGTTAGTCGCTCTGGATAAGAGCATCTGCTAAATGCTTAAAATTTAAATGTATATGACCAGACGCAGTGACGCTGTGGAAACCCTGCCAACTGCCACCCTCTCTCCTTGGGCATGATAGTCAGCCACGCATCGCCCTGTGGGGCTGCTGACATTGGGCCGGTCAGTTCTTATTTTGTTGTTAGTTAATACCGCCACATAATCAGCACAGACGTTTGTGGACTAGTTGGAATACTTAATGAACCTCATTTTTTTCTGTGCGAGCATACTATAGCAGAAACCCATACAGTCAAGCTGGAAAGTCTGCACACCCCTTTCACCCTCTCCATGTTTCATTGCGTTACAGACTTATTCTACAATAGATTAAGTTCATTTTTTGTCTCAAAATTCTACACAAAATAGCCCATAATGACAAAGTGAAAACAGGTTTTTAGACTTTTGTGCTAATTTATTAAAAATCTAAATGTAAAATATCATATGTACACAAGTGTGCACACCCTTTGATATGACACCCAAAAGTGAGCTGAGGTGCATTTTGTTTCCACTGATACTGCTTGAGATGTTTCTACAACTTGATTCTAGTCCACCTGTGGTAAATTCAATTGATTGGACATGATTTTGAAAGGCACACACCTGTCTATATAAGGTCCCACAGTTGACAGTGCATGTCAGAGTAAAAACCAAGCCATGAAGTCCATGAACTCTCCATAGACCTCCGAGATAGAATTGTGTTGAGGCATAGATCTGGGGAAGGGTATAAAAACATTGCTAAAGCACTGAAAGCACCCAGGAGAACAGTGGGCTCCATCATTGTGAAATGGAAGAAGTTTGGAACCACCACAACTCTTCTTAGAGCTGGCCGTCCGGCCAAACTCAGTAACCGGGCAAGAAGGGCCTTGGTCAGGGAGGTGACCAAGAACCCAATGGTCACTCTAAGAGAGCTTCAGAGTTCCTCTGCAGCGATGGGAGAACCTGGTAGAAGGACAAACATCTCTGCAGCACTCCATCAATCAGACCTTTATGGTAGGACTTGGCATTTAGGCCAAAGAATCATCAGACCGGAGAATCTTTTTCCTGATGCTCTTAGAGTCCTTTAAGTGCCATTTGGCGAACTCCAGGTGGGCTGTCATATGTCTTTCACTCAGGAGTAGCTTCCATCTAGCCACTACCAAAAAGGCCTGATTGATGGAGTGCTACAGAGATGTTTGTCCTTCAATAGGGTGTTGGGCCACCACAAACTGCCAGAACAGCTTCAATGCACCTTGGCATAGATTCTACTAATGTCTGAACTCCACCAGAAATTCCATCATTTGGTGTTTTGTTGATGGTGGTAGAAAATGCTGTCTCAGGCACCGCTTCATAATCTCCCATAAGTGTTCAATATGGTTGAGATCTGGTGACTGAGATGGCCATGGCATATGGTTTACATCGTTTTCATGCTCATCAAACAATTCAGTGACCACTTGTGCCCTGTGGATGGGGGCATTGTCATCCTGGAAGAGACCACTCCCATCAGGATAGAAATGCTTCACCACAGGATGAAGGTGATCACTCAGAATGGCTTTGTATTTATTGGCATTAACCTTGCCCTCTAAGGGGGTTGAGTGGACCTACACCGTGCCAGGAAAATGCACTCCACACCATAACAGAGCCGCCAGAACCCTTCATTTACTCAAGTGTTTCCTTTATTTGGGCAGTTACCTGTATGTGTTGGAAATGACAAAGGTGCACTTCATTGCCATCGGCTGTGTGCTTTGTCACTATCAGAATGGCTGTTGATGTGTAATTTGACCGGACGAAATGCAAGGGCTTTGTGAATCTCACGTCACGTTCTTCTGGGGTTTACAGTTGCCAAGGATGCATAATCCTTTAGTGCCCCCCCACCCCACTCCCACCCCCCAGACAGGAATTGTATGACAGTATTCTTTCTGGGTACTTTCCAGTGTAATGGTTTAGACGGGGAAACTCCATTAAGTTAAGCATTTTATTTTTTGGGGGGGGTTATGAGTTTATGGGGTTATGAGGGAAAAAAAGCAGCATCCATAAATTCAGAGCTCCTCTTCATGAAGGGAGGTTTGTGTCGGATCCTGGGAAAGCTTGACTTTGGTCATGGACGTATGGTACATTAGAGTCCATGGTTTCTGACGATCTTTGACGCTGACGATCCGTCGCCACAGTGCAGCTGTGCGGAGGAATCGGGGGTGCGGGTAGGGAGTAAAACGGGTAATTGATAAACAAAAGGATGAAGGAATAAAGAAAGAAAGTAATTTGGCAGACAGTTTTTGTCTGAAGTGACTTATAAGGACAGATGGTGCCATGGATGCTGCATAGGTGTGTTGATTGGTGAATTGAAGAGGGCAGTAAGAGGTTATGCCATGTTCTTTTCTTCAGATTTTTCCCCCATTTTTCTCCCAATTTAGTAGCCAATTATACCCTCTTTTTATGTCAATTATCCCCTGCTTTGTATTTGTGAGCTTGCTGCCATAGTCCTGAAACCGGCAGTGACGTGGAGCACCGCCTCCTCCGAACAGGAACCTGCCAAGCCACCACCGGCACTCCGGTATAGACAGGGCCACTCCTATACACAGCCATACACGGACACCTAGTTGCACTCCACTGGCGCAACCTGGTGGAATAGAACCCCAGTCGCATTGGGCAGCGTTGGACGTTCTACCACTACACCACCCGGGAGGCCTGAACCAGTTATGCCATGTTCAGTAATGTATCGGATACTGAGAAGGTACCGATGCTGTTTATTCAAATTTGGGAGGAGAGTAGTATTGCCAAACTTATGCTAATGAGCCAAGAGTAGTGGGAAACAGTGGTGTATGGTCTCCACCCGCTCTCCCTTGCCTCTTAACCTGTGCAAATTAATGGACAAATAATTATTTGGTATCTGTTTCATGACTCTTTTTTTTGGAACATTTTTGAAAAAGTTACATTTACATTAGATTCTATGCTTAGATTTTACAATTCATTAGAATGAACCCAAGTCTACAAAGCAATATTAGAAAGGACACAGCTAACAAAGCAAAGAGGTCCTAGTAGCGGTCTTTTACAAAGTGGAGAAAGAATATGATGTTATTGGGGGTTAAATAGACGTTGGAGATTAGAGGCCAGTTTTACAACCGCACAGTAGACAATTGTGCACAATAAATATGTATTTATTATTTAATTTGTTTAAGAGGGTAATTCATGTCAGGGGATAGAAGCAGATTATGTCTTACACTCATATATCATATATCTTATACTCATAATTGTTTGAAAATGGTAAACCTCCAACCTGGCCATTAGCCCAGTACTGCTTACTATTATAATTCATGGAATTTACTCTTGACTGTCTTGCAATTGTGGAGGTGTTTGGAAAAGGAGCGGTACCTGTGATTCACTGCTAGCTGTGCTGTACCTGTGAAGTCCCTGCTGTGGCAAAGAAGGTCAAACAAGAGGGGGCACTTGCCCCTTGAGTGAAACGAATGAGAAAGGTTTTAAATTCTGAAAGGTTTTTAAAAATGTAGTCGAAACACAAGTTGCTTTTTTTTGTTGTAAACACAAAATGGTTCCAGAAAACGTAAAGCTGCCTCTATGTGGTCATTCAGTTGAAAGAGTGGAAGTTTTCAAATTCCTTGCGGATGTGGTTCGATGAAACATTAACCACCAAGGCAAGGGCATGCTGGCAGCGTTATGACAAAATGTGAGAAAAATACGTAATGCAGTGAGATGCTTGTGTGTGATACATGTGAATTTAGTGCAGACAGAGTAGCTAAATGATGTTTACTTGCCGTGCCTTAATCAGATTCATTGTTGACTGCGGTGTCACCACCACCACCACACACACACACACACACACACACACACACTGGCAAGACTTCTGCAGACAGCTTTGAAGGTCCAAGAACGTCCAACGGTGTCTTGGCTGTCTGGCACAGCTGTCCGCATTTGCTGGCGACCCAACCGGAATGTTTTCCAACGACTCAACATCTTGAATGATCTTGCGGTAAATTGCCCTCTGTTCCCGCTAGTGACGAAACGGGTCTCTGGTCGACCCGGTTCCCGACAGACACGCACCTTGTCGAATTGATTAAAACATACAAAAATGCTGATGTTGTTGCTAATCAATGTTAAGAAGAATATCTATACGTTTGATAGCCTAGCCAACTAATAAATTCCTCGCCATGCCCTTTGGCAGTTTTTTGGCTAGGGTCTCCGTTCGTGTGTAAGGAATTTATATTGGTTATGTTACCATGCACTAACACAGGAAATAAAGTTTGGGCCCGAGCATCTTGTTTGTTAGACTTTTTTTTTCTAAAGACCCGACTCCACTTTGATGGGGAAATTAAATCACAAACTGGGCAAAGAGCTTGCACAGTCAGGTATAGCTGCTGCCTTTTCCACTGGTCAACACGATTTTTCTTGCATGGGGTTTTTCAACGGATTCTAGCTAACTGCTGAATCCAAATCTGGCATTAGTTTTTGCCTATCACATCAGGTTTTTGAACTATGAAAAATCATTATTTTTGAGAAAACTGCAATTTTACACTCGAAGTTGAAAAACACTGTTGCATTAGAACATCGATAGATGCAAAAATGTTTACAATGAAAGGTACCTACTTCAATTACAATATTTAATTGTAAAACTTAGATTAGGTAGTCTTCACAGCTGCAAATCACAAAAACATAAACTTATGTAAAACATGTTTTTATTACTTAAAACATTTGTAAAATTATTTTAAGGCCCTAAATGAAGTAGTTTTGGTGAGAATAATCAAGCTTTTGCTGTTTTATCCCCACCAAGATTGTCAGACTGGATGGTCAACTTTTGTAAAATCCATGAATATGGAGCATAAATAGCACAAAAACTTGATGTGATAGAGCAAATCTGAGCTCAGATTTGGATTCAGCAGCCCAAAATTAGCCAAAACCCGTTTCCAAAGTCCATGCAAGAAAGAAAAACATTTTTTTGTAGACCAGTGTAATCGCTTGGAGTTGAATGCGAAGAAATGCGGCTCCCCCGTCTGGCGTGTTTGAGTACTGCAGGACACATACGCAAGCGCTGAGATGGTACCTGGGCTAAATTCCCCACTCCGTGTGCGAAGCAATCAGGGGCCTGTCTCACGAAGCAGGATTAGTGGGTTAGCGAGCTAACTTTGGGCTTAACCCTGGGTTTTCGGTCTCACGACTGTGGCTCACTTTGAACTATGTTGAACTTTGTGAGCCAGGCCCCAGTGTGACAGGCGGTCAGCACATAGTGTGGGCAAATAACAATCTGTTCTTCCCGCCTCCTGGGTGGCATCCAGGGTTAGATTCCCAGCGCCAGTCCGGGTCTGGCCAGGAGTGCCACTAGGGGGTGGCAATTAGCTGTCTGGCCCAGGGAGGGGGGAGGGAAGCCGACATGAGCTCGCTGCAGAAAGCTTTTCTGGCTGTATCATGGTCGGCAATTAGCGAGTTCTGTCTTAGAAGAGGCGGTTTATCATTCCTGCCACTACTGGTATCAGAAATAGACTAGCAGCGGGCTTGTGTGTGTGTGTGTGTGGGAAATAAATGTAAAAACAAAACAATCTGTTCTTCCTCCTCCCACGCGCCACTTCCCGATTCCCAAGGAGGAAGTCTCCAGCATCAGCCGAACCCACGGGCCTACTTTTCCGAAACGGCTCAGATTCCGAAACGGCTCAGAATAGATGTATCCTGTCACGGGGGCCTTGTGGGACTTTGAGTGCAGGAAGGACGAACTCCAAAATTGGTTTTGACTTCCACGTCGCCCTCCCCCCCTTCCCCCAAGCCCAAACCTGTTTTTCATTCTGTTTATATTTCACCGCCCACGTCCATTCCCTGTTAGCCACTTGTTGTGTCGAGGCGTTGGGCAGAAAGCACCCTGCGGGCCTGTTGATATAGTGAATGCTAAAAGGCATTTGGGGAGCCGTGTTAAGTGAGCGATTGAGACAGGGCTATCATTGTGATACAGCACGGGGGTCCTCTCGTGATTCTCGGCTCGGTCTCTACACTTCTAGTGTGCGTATTTTAGTTTTTTTTTTACAAACGGTTGAGACTTGGACACAGGTTTATGTGCCATGTGAAAATGTTTCCAATTGCATTAAAAACATAATGTATTCGTAATGCAAATTATTATTATTATTATTATTATTATATATGGTTTGCAGAATTGCTCCTCGCAGTTAAGTTTTCTCCCCTTCTGTCAGCAACCCCACTATAAATGTATTCAGGAGAATGAAAACGTTTTTTTTTCACCATTACTTAAAATTAATAGTGCAATTCCAAGCAGTGAGTTCCTACAGGAAGCATATGGTGCACATGGGAAGGTTTGTTGTAGTCAGCAGGATTAAATGATTACCTTACAGACAAAGTGTAATGGTGAGGTGTGACCAGAGCGTAAAGCCTGTGACATTAGTGTGCTTCACGTGTCCCAGTGCGTCTTCATCAAAGCGGCACCAGTCGTTATTTTACGTATTCTGACGCCATCTTGTGGTCATGTGTGTAGTTTTGCATAACAAGAAAAGATACAAAGCTGTAGGCTACATGATACTTCACATTCTTGTTTTAACCTTCCACGCACTCGTCCATGAGTATTGAAGAGAAAAATCATTTGACGAGGTTTTATGTATACCCACACACACGCACACCCACCTTATATATATATAGGGGGTAGACAAAACACTAATGGAAAAACTAATGAAAAATGACTTGTATTTTGAAGTAACTAAATCGCAATTAAAAAGAAGTCAAACGTGTTTCATATGAATTTCAATACTAAGTACCAATATGTTTCTGCTATAAAATCAAAACTGTAATATGTGAGTTTCTAAAGCAACATGAGATATCTAACAGAGTTTGAAAGAGGTCAAATAGTTAGTGTCCGTATTGCAGGTACATCAGTCAGAGAAACTGCAAAATTATTTTAATGTGTCAAGGGGAACAGTGTCAAAATCGTGACGGCATAAGCCAAACGGGGAAAAACTGCATCAGGAAAGAGGAACAGTCGTCAATTTACACCTCTGTGATGCAGTCTCAACAAAAACAATTCACGTGAGCTTCAAAAGCTGATATTTATTGTCAGGCTGCCATTCGGAAACCGTTTGTAACCAAGGCAACAATGCAAAACCTGGTGTAGTGAGCACAAAACATGGACATCTGAGCAGTGCAGGAAAGTAGCCTACTATGGTCTGAGGAGTAGTCTTTTACTCTTTCCTACGTCTGGATGGTTTATGTCTGGAAAAAGCCAAAGGAACCTTTCACCCACATTGCCTCTTCCCAACTGTTAAACAAGGTGGTGGATCTGTTATTGTTATGTTTCTGCATGTCTGTTCAGTTGTTTTTGTTCTTTGTTTATTTATCTTTCATTATTCATCATTCTGTCACGTTCTGTTCCCCGTCTGTCATCGTTCCTGTTTATTCGAGATCCACTCCTTGTCTTTTGTCATGCACTGCGGGAAATTCTATGTTTCTATGTTTCTATTCTATGTTCTATGTTTTTTCCATCTTAGCTTATTATCTCGTTTTACTTTCTTCTAATTTTCTATTACACTTTGTATATATTAGTTAGATGTATATAGTACTAACCAGGCGGCACGGTGGTGCAGTGGATAGCACTGTCGCCTCACAGCAAGAAGGTCTCGGGTTCGAATCCAGGCCGGGGGCCTTTCTGTGCGGAGTTTGCATGTTCTCCCCGTGTCCGCGTGGGTTTCCTCCGGGTACTCCGGTTTCCTCCCACAGTCCAAAGACATGCACGTTAGGCTAATTGGAGAGTCTAAATTGCCCGTAGGTATGAGTGTGTGAGTGAATGGTGTGTGTGCCCTGTGATGGATTGGCGACCTGTCCAGGGTGTATTCCTGCCTCTCGCCCGGAACGCATGCTGGGATAGGCTCCAGCACCCCCCCCGCGACCCTGACCAGGAATAAGCGGCTTAGACAATGGATGGATGGATGGATAGTACTAACCAAATTAACTACTAACATTAGGGATTTAGATTAAGTTACTAACACTACTAATCACTAATTATCTCACGCTTCTAACTATCGCTATCATTCTCTCTCTCGTTGTCCTATCCCTGTACGCTTCTCACGTTTCACTTCATTCGCACGCAGATTTCTATATGCGTTCCTCCCCTTCTAACTATGCACGTGTCTGCCTGCTCTTCCAGGTCGTTTATTGTCTATGTGTTTGTGTTATTCCCAGTCCGTGTCTTTCGTTTCCCCTCGTTTTGGTCTTAACTAATCCCATTGTTTTCACCTGTGTTCCTACCCCTCTCTCCTCCCAGTCACACCTGATTCCTATTGTGTTTCCCTGCCCTACTTGTATTTAAGTTCCGTGTTTATGTTCATTCCCCGTCAGAACGTTGATCTTCATTCCCTGTGCCGATTTCGAGTAAGCCAGTCTGTAGCATTTTCCTTAGACACCCCTTCTGTTTTCACTTCGCGTTTGCCTGCCGATTTTGTTTGTTTGCCTTCTCTGTTTTACCGGTTTTGACTTGTGGATTGTTTTGTGACTTCTCTTTGGTTTTTGATTTTGTACTTTCGCTACCCTGACTTCTCGTGTTGACCTCTGCCTCCATTAAACTATTCTTTGCCTAATCCTGATCTGCGTCTGGGTCCTTATCCGGAACCTCACAGTTATGGTATGAGCAGCCATCTTGTGGGAGTCATTGGGTCCGATTATCACTCTGCATGGTAGAATTACGGCCAAGGAATACAAAGCCATTTTAGGCGACCAGGTGCACCCTATGGTGCAAACATTTTTCCTCAAGACATTCCCATATTCCAAGACGATCACACCCGCATACACAATGTTAAACGGATTCAGGAGTGGTTTCATGAACGCCAGGATGAAATCAAACACCTTCCATGGCCTCCCCAATCACCTAACATCATTGAACCGTTATGGAAAGTTCATGAGTGTAGAGTAGATTTACACCACCTTCATCTTTCAAAGACTATAACTATAACTAAAACTAGAGGCTTTCCTTCTTGAAGCACGGTCCAATATCCCACTAGGAACAGTTCAAAACATCTATTCCAAGAGGGATGAAAGTTATTCAGAAGGTAAAGGGTGGCCAAACTCCTTATTAGTTCATAGACATTTGTATATTGTTTGGTGTTTCCATTATTTTGTCTACCCCTTGTATATTCAGCTGTACAGTTCAGATAGGTTGGACATTACACGTTAGTCTAGTTTGTATAGCACAGTGCAAAGTATATGTTGATAAATTAAGACTGTAAATGTGTTAAATTGTTAATTATTATTAATTTAACATTAAACACTATATTCCACAAGTGGGCCTTGGTATGTGTCTATTGAAGAGTGCAACTCACCGAACAAGTAAAACCACCATCTCATGTACAGATGATCTCAAACAGATTAAAGGCCAGTTGCAGTATATTACAATGAACCGTCATTCTTAATTGAACTCGCGCTTGTTGTTGTCATTGCCTTGGAAGGTTGTCGATTTAAATATGTTTACTTCTGTCTCCTCCTACTCATCGCGGTTGATTGCCCGTGTTGACAGACCGCAGTAGCGGAGTTCATTCATTATGTATGAGCGCCCTCTGCTGGCGTGCCGTACAAGTGTTCCGTTGCGTTTATTGAGGCGGAACGTTAATGCTGCATCGCGTTGTGAGTGCACGGAGTCAAAGCACGCACTCCCAGCTCCACGCCTGTTGCCACTCTGGCTGTTTTTAGTAGATACGGATATTTATTTAAGATTGGAATTGTGAAAGCGCAGATATTGTCTGGCCCTGGATTTCTGTTCAGACAGCATCTGCATCACACTTCATGTGTTATTTCAGAAGGAGCAGTTGACCACATTTTTGAAGCAGTATGATTATTCTTTGAACAGCATAAGAAGCCCCTACCCACAGTTTCCTCCCTTTTGGATGGAATGGAAATGCTCATTACCTTATAGTACTATGAGCCTGACCAGGCTGCTCATAACCTTATAGTACTATGAACCTGACCAGGCTGCTCATAACCTTACAGTACTATGAGCCTGACCAGGCTGCTCATTACCTTATAGTACTATGAGCCTGACCAGGCTGCTCATAACCTTACAGTACTATGAGCCTGACCAGGCTGCTAATAACCTTACTGTGCTATGAGTCTAACCAGGCTGCTCATAACCTTACAGTATAATGATTCTGACCAGGCTGCTCATAACCTTACAGTACTATGAGCCTGACCAGGCTGCTCATAACCTTACTGTACTATGAGCATGACAGGTTGCTCATAACCTTACAGTGCTATGAGCCTGACCAGGCTGCTCAACCCCTTACAGTGCTATGAGCCTGACCAGGCTGCTCATAACCTTACAGTACGATGAGTCTGACCAGGCTGCTCATAACCTTACACTATTATGAGTCTGACCAGGCTGATCATAACCTTAGTGCTATGAGCCTGACCAGGCTGCTCCTAACCTTACAGTACTATGAGTCTAACCAGGCTGCTCATAACCTTACAGTGCTATGAGCCTGACCAGGCTGCTCATAACCTTAAAGTACTATGAGCCTGACCAGGCTGCTCATAACCTTACAGTACTATGAGTCTGACCAGGCTGCTCATAACCTTACAGTACTATGAGCCTGACCAGGCTACTCATAACCTTACAGCACTATGAGCCTGACTAGGCTGCTCATAACCTTACAGTACTATGAGCCTGACCAGGCTGCTCAAACCCTTACAGTGCTATGAGCATGACCAGGCTGCTCATAACCTTACAGTACTATGAGTCTGACCAGGCTGCTTATAAACGTACAGTACTATGAGCCTGACCAGGCTGCTCATAACCGTACAGTGCTATGAGTCTAACCAGGCTACTCATAACCTTACAGTGCTATGAGCCTGACCAGGCTGCTCAAAACCTTACAGTGCTATGAGCATTTCCAGGCTGCTCATAACCTTACAGTACTATGAGTCTGACCAGGCTGCTTATAAACGTACAGTACTATGAGCCTGACCAGGCTGCTCAAACCCTTACAGTGCTATGAGCATGACCAGGCTGCTCATAACCGTACAGTGCTATGAGTCTAACCAGGCTGCTCATAACCTTACAGTGCTATGAGCCTGACCAGGCTGCTCATAACCTTACAGCACTATGAGCATGACCTGGTTGACACTCTTAATATATGCCATTTAGCAGACGCTTTTCTCCAAAGCGACTTACAGTAGTCAATGCATGCATTTTCAGTATATGCTGCCCCAGTGGGGATTGAACCCACAACCTAAGCGTTGCCAACGCTGCGCTCTATCAGCTGAGCCACAGGGAACCACGCTTTTGATGTGAGATAAGTCTGCCCAAATTCTGGGGATGTGCTTTGCTAATAAACCAACAGGCAGTTACTTCTGACCAATCAGGGTATCATGTGGGTGGGGCTCCAATAAGAGGTGGCGACCCAAGCCAGTTCAGCCACTGACCTATAACATAATAATAATAATAATAATAATAATGTTGGCTAAAACATGGGGAGAACCAATCAGGTTGCAGGGTCCAAAGCTCACAAATTGTGACTTCTCTTTCCAGATTCTCGAAGGCAGTGGCATTCACTCTCGCTCTCAGAAAGCTGCTGGGTGCGCTGGTTTTCACCTTAAAATCAAGAACCACTTCAGACCCAAGAAACCAGGTGAGGTGAGCCAGGTATGGTAATGAACTCTTTTAATTGGTCCGTTATGTGCTGAGTAACGATGAAAACCTGCACACCCTGCAGCTCTCCAAGGGCGACAGTGAATACTACTGATGGGAGACTGAGGTTGTCATGATGCCAAAAATAAGCGGAGCTACATTTACATACATCTACACTTTAAGCATTTAGCAGACGTTTTTATCCAGAGCGACTTACAAGATGTGCATTAATACATGGTAAGATCAATCATAGTCCACGCAAGAGATCAGTGTAGTAATACAGCAATAGACATAACTGTTGGCAGCTGAATACCATACCTGTAACACAGGGAAGGAAAAGGTTAGTATTCTTTTCTTAATTTTGTTTTTAGACAGCCTTAAACATAGATCCGCATTACAAAATGCAGTATTAAACATGTAAGCAGTGGTGATGACAGTTAGTTAAATGTACAGAGTCAGTGGTAGTGGAGTCTGAAGAGGTGGGTTTTGAGTCTCTTGCGGGGGATGGCCAGTGATTCCGTGGTCCTGACCATGTGCGGAAGATCGTTCCACCACCAAGGGGTCAGGACTGAGAGCTACAATTAGCTGTCAATCGCTGAATGTGCAGTTGCATGTGTTCTTATCAGTGCACAGCATGGTGGTTCCCCACGCGTGGGACAGCCCACAGTCTGCCTCATAAAGGCCTCCCATTGGCTGTACCTCTTCATGCTCTGGGCCCGGTGTAGATTTATTCTAAAGATGGCCAGGTGACATCACAGCAGCCCCCAAGACAGTGTGGGAAGAATATACGCGAATATAAAAAATTAAAAAAAAAACAGTTAAAGTCGACTTCAAGTGTCGATTACGTTTGGTGTTAAAATCTAATTCGGTGTTAAAATCTACTTTGTTTGATGATGTTCTGTGTTCAAATCGACTTTGTTTTGACAACTTTGGTGTTGAAATCTACCTCAAGTGTCGATGACGCTGAACCGCAGGGTTACATAGTGGTCGATGCCAAACAGGACTAACGGGGTTAGCTCAGTTCAGTGCAGGCTGCCAGGTGAAGTCATTGTGCACTGTGATTGGCCAGCACCAGTACCCAATAGCGTAAGTCTCACAGCTGATATAGATCAGTCATATACAGCCCAGATGGTGCTGACCAAGCTGGTGCTGTGTCAGGCTCCCCTGAGCCGCGATTGGACAGCTGCAGTTCCACGTTGGGCATGGCCTCAGATGAACAGCAGGTGCCACTTGGCAATTGGCTGGCGGAGCGAACGCATCATCAAGCTCCAGTGCTCGTCCTCCGCCCCCTTCCCCTTCCCGAGGCTGAGCTGGCCAATCAGGCGCTTGGACGACTTCTTGCCCACGCCCACCTCGTAGACGGACACTGCGACGGAGCAGTCGGCGACCTGGGGGTCGGGGAGGGCGAAGGTCATGACCTCGTTGAAGACGGTCACCTCCCACCGGGTCTTAATGGTGGTCTTCTGATGCCTGAGTTTGCAGCGGTTGCAGACCACAGAGGTGCGGGCATACAGGGCTGTGATGGAGGGGGGGCAGACACAGTCAAAGCAGTTAAAATCGCATCGTGCGCCCTACAGCAATCGCAGACTGTTGCATCACATCCTGGTCCCAATCCCCCCACCCCCACAACTCCCTCCTCCCTGAGTCTACTTGTGTAAAAGACTCTTTATGACGTCATCATTGCATTTTCAAAAATAACAACAGTGAAATATGCTGAATATTGTGCTGGGCACACATCTGCTCTTTGAGGGGTTTGTCACAACTGTAAAATTGAATGTGAATCGATGAGCAGGACTCAAATTACAGCGTGAGTTACAAATGGGTTTTTAAATGGTCTTGTGGCGTCCGATCTCTTCCCCTCAAAGTGTGTTGTTCAGTCCACGGCAAGGAATAAGTGTCAGAAATGACCAACATGTCTCACAAAACAAATCTCATTTTCATGAAACACGGATATGAAGAACGGGCAGTGAAGGAAGCATACAATTTTCTAAATAAAAATACATATTGGACACAGAAAATGTAACATTGCCATTTCATTGAGGAAGGCCAGCAAGGCCAAAATATATATTTTTTCAAAATGAAATGAACATTTCGTTTTTTTTCGAGGGATACATTTGAATTCATAAACGGACGTGAAATTGAAAATAAATTATTATAATTAATCGCGCAAAGAAAACAGTATGAAGAGATATTGATACTGTATTTACCTTTGTTCTTATTGCTGGACTGTGAAAGTGTTCTGATTTTCAGGATACCCACGTCCACTCTCTGGGCGGTAGGCAGGTATTTCAGAGAGAGAAGCACCTCTCCTACCAGGTCCTGAAAGTAATAAAGGAGTTGATCATCACACACAGTACCAGAAAATCTAAATCAGAAACGGTGATCAAAAAGCGTGTATGACCTGTTTGCGTGGAAAGGTCTTAAATCATTGAGAACGATATTGTTGTATAATTCTTTTTTGTATTATTATTTTTGCTGTTTTTCCCCATTTTCCCCCACTGTTAGTATCCAATTATACCCCCTTTTTAGTACCAATTATCCCTCCCTCGTATGAGAACTCACTGCCATAGTCCGGCCGAGTGCTGTACTGCCTCCTCTGAGCCAGTACCCGCCTAGGCCGAAGCCTGTCACCGCCACATGACTACTCCTCTATGCAGCGAGTTTTCCCTTCAGCTTCTATCCCTCACCCCAGGGGCAGACAGCCAATTGCAGCACTCGGCCAGAGCTGAAATTGTCCGCGACCGGTGGAATCAAACCCCAGTCGCCGTGGCTAGCGTCAAACACTCTTACCGCTAGACCATGCGGGAGGCTGCATCATTGTATCATTTTAATGCAGCAGCCTTTTGGACTGCATTTGGCTGATTTCAATTTCGGAAAAATACATATAATACAATACATTACAATATAATAATTACTACAGTGTGGATGCCCCAGACACAAGAGCTGGGGCATCTGTGGCTATGGTTCTGTGTGGCTCAGTAGGCAGAACACGGCGCTGACAACACTTAGGTTATGGGTTTGATTCCCACTGGGACCACATATACTGAAAAATGTATGCATTCAGTACTGTAAGTCGCTTTGGATAAAAGCGTCTGCTAAATGGCATATATTATATGATATTATATTATATTATATTATATTAAGAGCATGAAACATGCTGTAGGACCCACAGTGAGACAGGCAGTGGTGTCTATTTCATGGGTGTGTCCTTGTGATCACGTGACTCTGCCTCAGGCACGCTCAGAAGAGAGGGAACCAGGAAGAGTGAGAGTGAACCAACTTGTGGCATTTGCCTGTGTGCAAATGAACCCCCCTCCACTTTCACCTGACACACACATACCTTTATACATCAGGCACACTCAGGGTTGTTCTGCAGCAGATAACCCTGTCTGGCTGGACGTACCCAGCATTTATCAGTGAGGCCAATAAGAGCCGTATACTTTATTATGCTCACCCAAACACAGCCCCTGGGCCCCTGTACGCTTCAACTGCTTATTGACTTTTCTTTGCAGACGGCTTTCAGAGTTCATTTCAAGCTCCAATTAGCGGTGAATGAAAGGTTTAACAGCCTGTGTGAAATATTGCATTTTCAACAGCCTCTCCAAAGAGCAGCCCGCTCTGCCCTCGAGAGAAAGAGAAACCTCTGGGTGTTTGCACTTGGGACAAAGTCTGGGTCGTAAATTAAGTCAGACACGTTAGAGGCGAAACGTCAGGGCATGTATTGACTGGGAGAGTGTGAAATTGTGTTGTTGTTCTTGGCACACGCAGAGTAATAAATGTTCCGATATTGGCATCCGAGGATGAAGACGATTCCCCACACGCAGAAGATACACAAATTCACAAGACCAGACTTCTGGACTATAGATTACATGTCCATCATTCAGATGGGATGGTAAAAAACAAAGTCCTGACTCTCTGTGGTCATAAAAGATCCCATGGCACTTCTCGAAAAGAGTAGGGTGTTAACCCGGTGTCCTGGCCAAATTCCCAACCAAGACAATACATATATACATATGGAATTCATTCATTCCCTCCCTCCTCGCCTCTCCACTGAGTATCTGATGTGTAGTGAGTTTGTACTGGCACACTATGGCTGCTGTCACGTTCACCCAGGTGGGTGCTGCTGGTGGTGTTTGAGGTGAGTGCTGCTCCTATGATCATTGTAAAGCGCTTTGGGTTCCTAGAAAATCACAATATTAATCCAATGTTCAATTCAATTCAATTCAAGGCTCCTCGAGGCCGAATCTCCCACCTTCTTTGGAGGCCGTAAATCCTGCTGGATCTCCAGCGGGTAAGCGATGTCCAGCCCGTCCAAAGCAGCCCTCACTTCTCCCAGAATCCCCTGCCTAGAGTACTTATCAAAGTCTCTGACCTGCAGAACACATCGGTTAACATACATTTAATTATTTTTTACATTTCCCAAACAACTTTTTTTATCCCTTAAAGTGAAATTAAGGCCGTCCCATTGCTGGAACATTCGGCACGTCCGGGATGGCAGTGTAGTACAGCAGTTAGGGAACTGTGCTTGTAATGCAAAGGTTGCAGGTTCAATCCCCAGGTGGCGGCACAGCCGTCGCACCCTTGAACAAAGTCGTTAACCTAAATTGCTTCAGTTAATATCCAGCTGCATAAAGGGATTGAATGTAAAGATAAATGTAAAACTGTGTTAGTTCGGGAGAGCACAGAGAAGCATGCACTTGATTAAAAATGGAGGAAGCCAGCTGCCACTCATTTTTTTATTTATATTTTTATACATTTATTTCAAATTTTTTCCCGTTTTTCTCCCAATTTGGTTGCCAATTATACCCTCACGAGTCCGCTGCCCGTCTTCCGGGAGCGAGACACACATTCCTGGCTGATTGTTCCCGCCTCTTCCGAGACGGAAATTCTTCCATGGACGCCTTTTACCTTCTCCTCGATGGACTCGTGCCGGCTCACCCTCCCTGGGCTCAGGACTGCACTGGAGGACGCATACAACGAGCAGCCTGCGTCTGCAGCTGCAGGCCAGTGCAGTATCAGAGATGCATTTGACTGTGCCATTGTGGTTACTCATATCTGAATGAATATTGCAGCAATTACCACATTGAGTTTTCGGATGTGTGAAGCATTGATCTGTAGTCTGAGTGTTCGAGGTTGTCACTGGAATTATGCTCGTTCAGTGGGGTTACACAGTTTGTCTCCTCCCTCACACTGTGTGCTGGGGGGCAACAGTCCCGTATTAGCCAGGAAGTCCCGTATTTCAGCCAAAAACGAAATACATTACATTACATTTACATTTTAGGCATTTAGCAGACGCTCTTATCCAGAGCAACTTACACAGTTTACATTTCTTTACATACAATCCATTTATACAGCTGGATATTTTACTGAAGCAATTCAGGTTAAGTACCTTGCTCAAGGGTACAACAGCAGTGCCCCACCTGGGAATTTAACCTGCAACCTTTGACTTACAAGCCCAGCTCCCTAACTATTACACTAAACTGCCTTCTTACACTAAACTGCCTTCTAAATACGGCTGGAATATGGGACAGTAGGCAACGCTAGCAGTCACAGTTAGGAAAAGGACAAATGTCCCGTATAAGTCCGCGGTATGAACGCTCCTAAAGCGAGTTCACTAACGACACCCCAGAGATGGTGCTTGGAGCAGGTCGGGCATGGCCAGGTGAGAGCAGGGTAGTGTGGTACCTCGAGCCGGACGGTGAGGCGCGAGACGTCCCCGTCGGCCAGCGGCCAGGTGAACTGGTCCCCGAAGGCGGGGTTGGCGCTGTCCTTCACGGCGCGGGATTGCCACTCCTGCAGCACGCAGTGCAGGCGGGCGGAGCCGGGCGCGTCCTTGGGCCCCGCCCACAGAAGCCGCCCCTTCACCACGGGGTCCACGCTCTGGCTGGAGCTGCGCACCGGGAGGTCCCGGGCCTCCAGGATCGTCACCACCAGCCGGGCCTCCTGCTCGTCGTGGAACAGGGAGAACCGCAGCGAGCCCCGGACCTGGACCTGATCCTCGGGGCGCTCCTCCTGCTCAGGGGACCACTCCCGACCCGACCCGCCCGCCTCGGACCCGGGGGACCCCAGCTTGCAGGACTCGACATTCAGCTTCTGCATCTGGAGAGCAGCAGGAACAATGAGGGAGAGAGCGGTGTGTGTGTGTGTGTGAGTGAGTGTGTGTGTGTGTGTGTGTGTGTGTGAGTGAGTGAGTGAGTGAGTGAGTGAGTGAGTGAGTGAGTCAGTGAGTGAGTGAGTGAGTGCGTGAGTGTGTGTGTACAGTATGTGTGTGCATGACCACGTATGTAAGTGTTTTTGCTTGGCATAAATAGTAGTTTGTCGATAATTGAATCAATCTTCTGCACCTTTGTAGGGACTCCTTTCAGTAATGCAGAGAGTAGATGTGAAAGCAGCAGCGTCTCTCTCTGTCTCTCTCTCCCTCTCTCTCTCTTTCTCTCTGTCTCCTCTCTCTCTCTCTCCCTCTCTGTGAAATTCAAATTCAAATTCTTTATTGGCATGACAAGATGACTCTCATATTCCCAAAGCACACATTTACAACTACAGACAAGACACAGAAAGGTATGCCTTTTTAGACATAACACACAATGAACTAATTACAAGCTATGAGCAGTCCTTCCTTGTCCCTCAATTTGTGGCAGGTGGCTACATATTGTGCTGCCAATTTTGCACAGTCCATCTTTTCCCCTAATAGACAGGGGAGCAGTTGGTCGTGTTTGAGATATAGAAATTTGGGGAAGATTTGTGTACATTTGGGTAATATTCTGATCTAATTTCCTCGTATTTGTCACAGTTGGTTAAAAAGTGCAGCTTTGTCTCTAGTGACTGCAGTGAGAGCACAGCCTGTCCTCTCTGGGTAGCCAGGTCTGCCTGTAGCGACCCTTCTCTATGGCCAGGCTGTGCTCACTGAGTCTGTACATTGTCATGGTTTTTCTGTCTCTCTCTCTCTCCTCCTCTCCCTCTCTCTGCCTCTCTCTCTCTCCTCCTCTCCCTTTCTCTCTCTCAGATGTCACTCCACACCCCCTGATGTTAATCACACCGTAGCCTTCATTTCAGATCTTTCACTGTGTCAAAAGCCTCGCTTTGCAAAGACCAAGGCAGGCGACTGCTGTTTTCACACGGTAAACACGGCAGAACCTGGGCCTGCACAACACCGCCGCAAACTCGCAAACTCCACAAACGCCTTCTCCCTAATCAAATATCCGTTTGTTTGAATTCCTGTTCACGGACAGACCAGACTGAGATGAGCAGCCCTGCCACCGACCGGTCACCAGGGCATCAGTCATCCAATCACAGATTGTTTGTTTTGGCCTATGATGTAACATAAAGAAAATGGCCAACTTTTTATATATATACAGTACCAGTCAAAAGTCTGAGTACACCTTCCATCTGGACTACGGCTAATTCATTCTTCAGCAAGATAACGACCCGAAACACACCTTGAAGTTGTGCAAGAACTACCTGGTGAAGGAGGAATGTGAAGGACAACTCAAACTGATGACCTGGCCTGCCCAGTGTCCAGACCTCAATCCCATGGAAATTGTATGGGACGAACTGGACAGAAGAGTCAAAGCAAAGCAACCCACAAGTTTCTCTGGGAGTTGCTGCAGGAGAGCTGGGAAGACATATCGGATGATTTCCTGCTGAAACTTATTAACCGAATGGCCCGTGTTTGTGAGGCTGTTATCACGGCAAAGGGTGGCTATTTTGAGGAATCCAAGATTCAATTTTCAATATAATTTTCTTGAACATTTCTTTGATGTTCATTTTGTTCATTGTTGCATGTGTTTTTTGTCATTTTAAAGTATTTACAGAAACGTATACGGTGTAAAGCATTGTCAATTATGAGATAAACCTAGTTTCCAGCAGGTGTACTCAAACTTTTGACTGGTACTGTATATATATATAGTAAGTGCCATATATATATAGATTTTATATATATATATATAGAGAGAGAGGGAGAGAAAGAGAGATTTTATTCTGAAGTCATCAGAATCACTACAATTGAACACAGGTGGAGGCCAATTAGCTTGGTGTGTGATCTGGAAGGTGATTGGTTACCCCCTGAGCTAGTTTACAATTGGTATGATAAGCTGGGTGTAGACTTATCAATCCAAGTTATTCAATTTTTTAATATTTAATTGTTGTTCATAAGTTTTGAGAATTTTTGTAGGGTAAGTTGTAGGGTAAAATATGTAAATAAATCATTCATTTTTATTTTGAATTTTAAGAACCTAAAAATTGTTAATTAAATTTTTTTTTTTTTGGGGTGTAGACTTTAAAAGGGGCACTGTATAGACCTGGAGCGGGAAATGTCAGCCCTGCCTTGTGTGCTGTACATCTCCCATCCCCTAACTCAGCTTAAAAAAGAAAAAGTGAGTGAGTGAACCGCAGGAAAAGATGACAGCAAGGAAGCATTTTGTAATTAGAGGACAAAGAAGACTTTGGAAACCTGGAACCTCACCTTAAAGTTGCGCTCCTGGTCATGGGGACTGGGTATGGCCTTGTCCTCGGTGCACAGCAAGCCACTCACTGAAATCAGGCGTTGAGGCTAATTTAGTCACGCATAGATTTGACACTTTAGGCCGTAATTTGAAGTAAAGGACAGAATTTAAGTAAAGGGTAAAATTGTACGGGAACATTCATTTTGCTCACTGCATTTTACATTTATATTTTAGGCATTTAGCAGACGCTCTTATCCAGAGCATCTTATACAATTTACATTTCATACAATCCATTTATAGAGCTGGATATTTACTGAAGCAATTCAGGTTAAGTACCTTGCTTAAGGGTACAATGGCAGTGCCCCTACCTGGGAATCAAACCAGCAACCTCTGAGTTACAAGCCTAGTTCCCTAACCATTACACTACACTGCCGCCCTTAACACTGTTGCCTTATACTGTCAAAACGCTGTATTCTCTATATATTGTGGCTATTAATCCTTATTTAATTATTTAGTGAACGCTGCAAAATTTCACTAAATGCAACTGCAATTATTTTCCTTGGGGCGCATAAAATATGATGTCTGTTTTATTCTGCTCTATTCTATTCTGATGTAGTAAATTATTACAATGTATTTGGCATGAAATGTGAGTTCAGAGTGTGAATACGGAATAAGAAAAATGTTCTGCACTGTGATGCATGCCTGTTCTTGCTCTTGTCTCTGCTCCCTACAGAGTAACTGACTTAATCCAGTTGTTTGGCGCTTCATCGATTTCCTAGGCCTGTCGCTGTTCTCCTATAATATAATATAATATATAATATATGCCATTTAGCAGACGCTTTTATCCAAAGCGACTTACAGTAGTGAATGCATGCATTTTTCAGTATATGTGGCCCCAATGGGAATTGAACCCACAACCTAAGCGTTGTCTACCTACTGAGCCGTACAGAACCACGCTCTACCTACTGAGCCGTACAGAACCACCCCTAGCCTTGTTAGATGCCCTTACTCGAGTCACTCTGGATAAGAGCATGTGTTAAATGCATCCATGTGAAGGTGACGTGACTCACTCAGCTCCTGTGATCGCGGCCTTTCTGTGCAGTACCGGTACGTTTGCCACACCAGTACGATCATGGCTACGAGGAAGAGGAGGATGGAAATTCCCAGGATGCTGTACTTGATGTCATCGGAGAAAGGAATGCGGATGTCCCCGATGGAGAGCTCCAGGCTGCTGGGGAAATTCATATCTCTCTGCCATGCAGCGCTGCGGAGGGAAGCACACCAGCACACTGCCTGAGATTTAACCAGCAACACCAACCTCCACCACCACACTGCCTCAACTTTTTTTAAATTTGTTTACATTTTTTTAAATATAATTTATTTCAGTTTTTCTCCCAATTTGGTAGCCAATTACACCCTCTATTTGTTTTGATTTACCCTCCCCACACAAGTCCGCTGCTCATCTCTACGAGGCAAGCTAATTCTCTGAGGGCAGCGAACTCCGCTTCTTTCGAGACGGAATTCGCCCACCCACGTTCTGGAGACTCCTTTTGCATGCTTCACGGCAGACCCGAGCCGGCTCACCATCCCCCCTTCCCCTGGGGCGGACAGCCAAATGCCGCGCCTGATCGAGGCTGGCGACCAGGGCCGGTCTGGTACATTTTCAGTAACATGTTCCGTAAATTCTCAGGGATCTGCAGGTGTGTATTTCAGATTTGACCTGCATTTAAAAAGTTAAGGCTTTTCAAATTTGGATTTGCTGCCAATGTCTGCTGCTTCTAACATAAAGCAGTGCAAGATGGGACCCCTGTACCAGACCAGCCCTGGTGGGGAGCCCTGATCAGGGGCGGCGTGAAATGGTTAAAGTTTGACACCCTAATCCAACGCCCACGGCAGGCGGCTGCAATGCAGTGGCTATTTAACTTACTAGTACACGGAAGCATGTCAAAATCATGATGTCATTGTTAATGGATCTAGGAGATATTACATTACATTACATTACAGGCATTTAGCAGACGCTCTTATCCAGAGCGACTTACAGTTTACATTTCTTTACAATCCATTTATACAGCTGGATATTAACTGAAGCAATTCAGGTTAAGTACCTTGCTCAAGGGTACAATGGCAGTGTCCCACCTGGGGATTGAACCTTAACGTTACAAGCCCAGTTCCCTAACCATTATGCCACACTGCCTGCCTGATATGTGGCTATTTAGGAAAATTTTGACATTTAATGGTGACAATGCACACAATATTACCATGGATGTGTAAAACCAGACAAGGTTTATTTTATCTGAATGTCTCATTTATGAAATATGAAAACATTTAAAATATATTTGATAAAAAGGAAAAATAATTTCCCCACTTTGAATGAGGCCCCCTTGGGAGCCCCAGTTTAGGAGCCCTTGTAAGGAGCATGCCACTGTTGTGACTCTATACCAGGAAAATCTTTTAACTTTAAGTCCCCCGAGCGCAATGACTGTCGAAATGAGTTTCTGCTTTTCGAGAAGCGTTTTGTTTTCCTTCCATTGGAGCTACCTCTCCAGCATCCGCACTGATGCGTGCACCTGAACAAACACTTTCCCCCAAGAGAACGCTTTCCCCCAAGAGAACGCTTTCCCCCAAGTGAACGCACATGCGTTCCGTTCCCACAAGCCCTCGACAGACCTTCGCATCGAAGGAACACGGAAATCGACGGCGTTGACTATCACTTGTTGATTCGGGTCAGACGCAAAGCAGGTCATGTGCTCATCTACCACTGTTTCATCTCAGTGGCACCCACGGAGGATATCCCATCATGCACAATGCTGTGTGGCCTTCGGTCACCATCACACATGAACCGTTTCTCGGCAGTTATGATTTTTAATTTACTTGTGCATGTTAATAAGCAGCGGATGAGCAGAGCAAACTTCACAATCAGACACAAACAACATTTACTTTAGTTTTTCCACTGCGTACAGACATCTGGATAAACATACTTCCCTGTATCACCTGTCAACATTAAAGTACGAAAACAAGCCAGTACTCCAACGTCAAATTCCGCAGCTGGGACATGAGTACGGATAAAAATGGGCAACACCGGTTACGTTACCTCTTGCGATGTTGTTGTTTTTGTCCTCCTCGATTTGCTGTCAGATCAGGACACTACCGTGGCCACACATCCATCTTGTCGTCCTCTCCCTGCATGTGTGACTGTCTCCACCTGGTCAAACTCGTTTGGGGAGATTCTCGGAAGAGGCCGCCGCCTCTCGCTGTGTCTCGCTCCTCCTGTCCCTCGAACCTGTGCTTAGGATGCGAACTTGGGAGAAGCCGTGCCATCTGTGTGGGCAGCTCACATCTTCCTGGGTTCATCTGTGTGCTTTGCACAGCCTCTTTCGGCTGAAGCTAATCCAGAATGATACTCAAATAGCCTCCTGCTCCAGAGATTAGATAATGACATGTCAAATAAGCTTCAGTAGTTTCCACCTCTGAAATAATGTGTAAATGTCACTTTGAGGTGAAAAACACTTTGGAAAAAGAACATCTCCTTTGAAATACTGTTGGGTGTCCTTGAAGTGAAAACATAGTCAGGCTTCACCTGTGAGACCGAGGTTTTCTTGGAGATGCCATAAAGCCATGTTATCATTGCATTCAATAAGTTGGAGGTGTTGTAAAGCCGAATTGTGCAGTTGCGCACCCTGGAACGGAATGCAGATGTGGCTTCAGTATGCATCTTTAGAGATTATTATTATCGTTTAAAGATATTATGAAAAGACGTGAAGGGGCGTCGTAGCCCTACCCCCTGCAAAGCTGAGGTGGAGGCAGTTCACCTCTCCTGTCCAAAACTTTCATGTGCGATAGAGAGACAGAGAGAGGCCCATTCGCAGCACGCCATATCCCAGCATGCAACAGCCCAAGCAACAGTGACTCATAACAAACACAGGAATAGAGATGCATGGTAGAAATATAATAATAATAATTTCCTCAATCAAAATCTTCAGAGTCAATCTTCTTTATTAATTTACTGTTAGTTATCATTACAATTACAGTGTTTACCTCTTGTTCATTAGTTTAAATGTTTAAAAGTACTTGTATGTTACGATTTGGCAATATTCACCCATCTTCCTTTCATTCAATTATTGTTGAGAGAGAGAGAGAGAGAGAGAGAGAGAGAGAGAGAGAGAGAGAGAGAGGGCTCATGAACAGCAGAACGCTTCCTCTCATGCAGAGTGAGGAGGTAATGAGGACACAGGAAAACAAGCACACGCCCCATACCTGGAATACCTCCAGAGTCAGGGACAGGGGTGTGCATCACAATCCCACTTCCTTGTTCCTCATTGTCATCTCTCGGCCTCAACTAACACCAAACGTCTCTTTGCCTGCATTTACGCCCCCTGCTGGCCTACCGACCTTCTACTCTAGAGAGCCTGTTCTCTTCGTGTACTTGCAAAGCCTTTCAGTGCCGAGTTTCAGGTTTGAATTTTTTTTTATCGTGAGAGGATATTTGTCTATATCACAGAGATTTAAACTGTGTGGTCACTTGCCAGCTGATGAGCATAATGTGACAAAATTATTTGATTGGGAGATAAAACAGGATATTAGTATTCACTTCCATAGAAAATATTTTATTTTGCATTTGCTGATAAAGTGTTGCTTTTATAAAATCTTCACAAAAGCGAAGGACATTTCACCTCTCTGGAGCATTGACACGGAAAGGTTGGTATTGAGGGCGAATGATCACGAGACAAGGAAGTAAGTGAGGCTCTGCCACAAACTCAATCTTTTGTTTACTTGTAGCAGGAATTGTTTGTTACACAAGCAACAACATAACGATTGCATAACCAAGAGGCTGTGTACCTGTAACGGAGTTGCTTCTGCCTGCAGCGAGTTTCGAACCAAGGATCTCGACGTGACAAGAGACGATTAGCTCACTGAGCTGAAGACCTGAGTCCCCAGCCAAGGGAACTAATCGTACTCTTATCGACGTCACTTTCTGCAGCGGACGCTCACGTGCTTAACTCACGTCTTCTGAGCTCTGCTACACTCTCCCCCTCGAAATTCCTGCAGCAGCAACAACAGCCCGACTGATAGACATCTGTGATATGATCCGGGTCACGGCACCAATGTAACAGAGTTGCTTCTGCCTGCAGCGAGTAATCGTACTCTTACCGACGTCACTTTCTGCAGTGGACGCTCACGTGCTTAACTCACATCTTCTGAGCTCCGCTACATACCTTTTTATTTAATTTAATTTAATTATATTTCTGACTCCATTTTTTCCATTGCAAATTATATAATTTATAATATTATATAATATATATATATATATATACAGTGGCAAGAAAAGGTATGTGAACCCTTTGGAATAACCTGGTTTTCTGCATTAATTGGTCATAAAATGTGATCTGATCTTCATCTTCAAGTCACAAGTATAGACAAACACAATGTGCTTAAGCTAATAACACAGAAACAATGATGTTATATAATTATATAACCATAACCATCGTGGTCAGCATTCAGATTGATGTGGTGGAGTGAGGAGTGCCAATTAATCATACGGCGAGTCGGCTGCACGAAATGACCAGCACAGAAGCCCCATCTATCAGGGAAGAGAAGATTTGCTCTTAATGGATCACTCCAGAGCTGTGCAGGGAGGAAGGAGAGGAGAAATCGGGACGCTAGGCGTCCGTTTGGACAGATGAAAGATCAAGACGGACTTCTGTGGGGGCTGTTCTCTCGTGTGTGCAGAGGTGTGTTGTGTTTGTGTGAGATGCGGACAGGCAATGGAACAGCTTCCAGTGTGATTGTGTTTTGAGGGCTGCTGTGCTCTGGTTTAGGCACTAGGGGGCGCCAGAAGGCAGATGTCCTCCAGTGGTTTGCCGAGCTGGATTTGAACAGAGCACAAGAAAAGGCAACTTGAATGAACAAAACAGATTATAAACATCGAACAAAAAGTTTGGAAATTTGTGTTTGGTAGATTATTTCTCTGTTGTAACAATGCTTCTTGGCAATACATTTTATACCGTTGGAAAGCCTGTTTATTTCCCTTTTAAGGAACATGCATTTGTGGGATGAGAGGCAGAGAAGATTTGGCAAATTTTTCATGGGCGCAACCCACATACTCAGCTGTACTGCTCATCCCACAAATGCAAGTTCCTTACAAATGGGGCACCATTTAAACAGGCTTTCCAACGGTATACAATTTATTGGCAAGAAGCATTGTTACAACAGAAATAATCTACCAAACACAAATTTCCAAACTTTTTGTTCAATGTTTATATAGCAATTAGTGTTACAATACAGTCATGAATATTTGACAATGTTAATTTGTTTTAAAAGGCTTTAGTTTAAATTAAATTAATTGAATGCATTGTTTGCTTAGAGGTATACTATTGGGACAATGTCAGAAATAACTGTCGGATATGACATTGAGGTTTTTTTTGTTGCAATATTGTTTGTGTGGAACACTCGCACAGCGCTCGGTGTCTGTGGGCATCTATGAACAGAGCCGTCTGTTCTGGTGTGATAAGTGAGTGAAACAATGGAGAGCGTTTTTTTCTCTTCCTTGCTCTCTCACTATCCCCTTAATAAACCCCCACAGTAACAGAGGGAGAGGGAGACGGAGAGGGAGAGAGAGAGAGAGAGAGGAAAAGACGTGTACTTATGTGTAAGTGTTAGTATCTCTTGTATTGTTGATATTTTTGGATTACATTTATTTACATTTATTTACAAATATAGCTTTGGCAATACTATGCTGAGGTGTGGTTATGACAATAGAGCATATTTCAATTTGAGACAGACAGAGAGGAAGAGTATGAGAGAGGGAGCGAGAGGGAAGGAAAGGGGAGAGAGGGAAGGGAGAGGGAGAGACAGTGGAGAGAGTGGGGGGGAGAGGGAAGGAGCGAACAGGGGAGAGAGCAGAGGGAGTGGGGGAGAGAAGGAAGGAGGGAACAGAAGAGGGGGAGAGAGAGTGGAGGGAGCAGGTGAGAGAGAGGGAAGGGAGAGGGGGAGAGAGGGAAGGAGGCAGCAGGAGAGGGGGAGGGAGTGGGGGAGAGAGGGAAGGAGGGAGCAGGAGAGGGGGAGGGGGGGCAGTCAGTGCTCCTTAGTTCCCCCTGAGTAACTCAATAATGAGACAATTCCACAGCATCTCTGCCTGCTTTAATCCTCGTCTCCTTTTACGCCTCAAACTCTTTTATTCCTGGTCCCTTGTTCCTTAAACACCTCGCAGTGTTTCAACTGAACCCCGATGGCCTTTTGTCCCCAATCAGTAATGATTACTTGTTTTTACTCTTACAAAATAATTATCATTAATGTCAGTGTCCAAAAAAAGAAGCGGTTCATGTTCCGTTTTTCCTTTTTTTGTGTTGTTTAAAAAAAGAAAGAAAAGAAAGAAATGAAAGTGCATGCTTCATTTAATTACTCAAAGGACCAAACACGTGAGCACGTGAGCGTAGCCTTCCCCAAGTTCATCATACTAGTACTGTCATAATTCCACAGAGAGCCAAAACACACGGTTACCAGGCGACATTTGGGTATCCACCTGTATTATGGATGTGTGCCCCCACCCCCTCACATGGAACTCTTGTTGGGGGTTACAAAGGATTTGTCTCCCCTCCTGCACGGGGAATATAAAATATGAAACCAGGCCACGGCGATAGCCAATCCCCTCTCATCTCATCCATATTTCATTGGCGCCATACTCAGGCCGGCTAAGTGAGCCAGTCCGCCCGGCTCAGAGGAGTGTGCTGTAATGGCTGCTGACGTTAATGGGGCGAGCTTGGCGGGTTTCATCTCGATCAGTCACAGAGCTCCTGGAACAGGCCCCGATGTTTATTTGATAAAGACGTGCGCTAAGGTTTCCCTGCGGGGGGGCGTGGATAAATTAGGCCACGCGCTTCAGGCTTCAAAAAATCCAGGATGGAGGCTTCGATCTTGTGTGTTGGGCCATGATTTATTCATGTTTATTTAAAAAAATTTTTTTTAGAAAGTCTCCTTCTTTAATCTCCTGAACAAACATCACGGCCCCCACAGTGAATGTAGCTTTTTGGGGACCCTAACTTCAGGGATGGATCCTGACCACGTCAGCCATTCTGGAGGTTTCCCCTCTGTGCACGGGAGGAGAAGGGGGAGGGGCCCACGAGACCGTGACGTCACAATGCTGCCATTGTGACAACGGCACTTCATCACTCTCTGCCCGTCTCACTTATCTTGCCCGGATACAGGCCTTTTAATAATGAATCACGGCAGCCGGGAGCGCTGAGCAGTGTATCCGAATTGGCTAATGACACGGCAACCGCTAGGCATTGTCACACTACAAGAGGGCTGTCCAGAAAGTGCTGGAAGTAGCTATTATGGGCTGTCGAGCTCATAGGAGCCGGGGAACAATGTGAGCCCACTTTCACATGAAAATCCACTTTGCCCTGGGTGCCCCCGATACTCGAACGTGTCCCAGGAACGCAGTGTCGGCTAGAGAGCTGTACCTCTCGTGTGGGGTGTGCAGGTTCAAATCCAGGGTGGCGCACTAAACTTCTTAACTATGTGAACGGGAACAGCATGTAGAAACATCAGCTTACACAAACCATGGTTGAGGAGGACTGCTGGGCACATAGCTGATGATAACAGTCAAGACAAATCCCTCCAGTGCATTCTGAGACCCAGAGGCGAAACAGAAATAAATACCCAGAAGTAAAAACACATGGAATGGGGGAAAAGTCAGGAACAGAAAACGTCCATGCAGCTCTGAAATGCAAACACGGGGAAACTTGTTCGAATGGAATCCAGCTGTGAGGCACAGTCAGATTACTGTTCCTCATCATCACCACTGACGCTGGTGTGTCCCTTCCCTCACTTTCCCATGGTCAGTACAGCACTGTGCTGCTGCTCGTCAGGAGAACTAACACCATTGTACACCTGCAGTACAGGTAACTGCCAAAATAAAGGCAAAACTTGAGTAGATGAGGGATGTTTTAAACGGGTGCAGTACCATGAGTGTCCATCAGGGGGGGGGGGGTTGCCGAGGTTGGTACCGGTGGATAGGCCGGCCCTCCCCTTTCCAATGAGCCCCCCCGGCTGGCTGGGACTCTCCTAGCCTGGGCCAGGGCCGTTTGAGTGCCTCTATTTTGGCAGTCACCTGTGAGGGGGGCGCACTGATCTTACTGTAGAGTGTCAGCCTGGGGTTTGTTCCAATAGGAAGATGCTCCATTACGTTTCATTCTGAATGTTCCGTCTATTGAACAGGAAGATCGTTCTGAACGGAACCCTACATTTTACCACAGTCCTTTGGGGAGACGTTTCGTGGGCGTGTCGTGGGGGGGGCGGGAACGTTGGCTATGCTAGGTTGGTCGCCCGCTCAGTCACCATACCTGCAAACGCTCCACAACCGGACATTCAGTCCACTAATGTCTCCATCTTAAAACGTTCACATAGCATTTTAGCGCTCTTAAATACTCCCCTGGTCAGGCTCATCATACCATAAGGTTGTGAGCCTGACCTGTGTGGCCACCCTCACCACTACCCTTTAGATTGTCACTCTTCTTCTGACTCCAAACACACATGTTCACACTCCATCTCAGGTGCCCGATCCAGGGTACAATCTACACCACAATCCTGCCCTCTCCAGCGCCCACAACTAGTGATGGGACAATGAGATGTCATGACTTAAAGCAGTGTGGGGAGCTACTTAGCTGTCAATCACTGACTTATTGGAACCAATCAATAGGGTTTGCTTGTCACAAGATAGCACAATAATTGGTTCAAATCAGTGAGTTACTGACAGTGCCCATTTTTGATGTTATGATAACACCCATCACAACCCTCACCATGGCGAAATTCAGTTTAGGCTGTGGCTTCCTCCCTCCACTCCTGAGACGCAAACTACAAACAATGAGTGACAGTTGGAGCAGCACTCGTTTGGAGTGCGAGTGAAACAAGATGGAGGAGCAATGTTGTTTTCAAATGGAACGGCCTCACAACATCTGCTGCCATGTCATCGTCGCAGTTATAACATTACAGGGTACAATCTGAGCTTTGGAGTATTTCTGTTTGTACCTGAACAAAGCATCGTTTGTATACTGGAAAAGAACAATGACAAATAATCACTATATTTTATATGTGTGTATATATATATACAGTGGCAAGAAAAGGTATGTGAACCCTTTGGAATTACCTGGTTTTCTGCATTAATTGGTCATAAAATGTGATCTGATCTTCATCTTCAAGTCACAAGTATAGACAAACACAATGTGCTTAAGCTAATAACACACAAACAATTATAATCTTTCATGTCTTTATTGAACACACCCATTAAACATTCACAGTGTTGGTGGAAAAAGTAAGTGAACCCTTGGATTTAATAACTGCCTTTGGCAGCAATAACCTCAAACAAGTGCTTGCGGTAGCTGCGGATCAGACCTGCACAATGTTCCGGAGGAATTTTGGACCATTCTTCCTTACAGAACTGCTTCAGCTCAGCCATATTCTTAGGATGTCTGGTGTGAACGGCTCTCTTGAGGTCATTCCACAGCATCTCTATTGGAATTCATTTCCCCCAATTTGTCTAACTGTGGACTGATGAATATCTAAACTCTTTGAGATTACTTTGTAACCCTTTCCAGCTTTATGCAAATCAACTATTCCTGATCGTAGGTCTTCTGAGATCTATTTTTTGCGAGGCATGGTTCACATCAGCAGATGCCTCTTGTGAATAGCAAACTCAAAATGTTTCAGTGTTTTTGTTTGAGTCCAATCTCATTTCATTGATTGGACTCCAGGTTTGCCAACTCCTGACTCCAATTACTTTTTTGTTGAAGTCATTAGCCTAGGGGTTCACATACTTTTTCCAACCTACACTGTGAATGTTTGAATGATGTATTCAATATTTACAAGAACAATAAAATAATTTGTGTGTTATTAGTTAAAACAGATTGTGTTTGTTCATTATTGTAACTTAGATGAAGATCAGACCATATTTTAAGACAATAATACATAAATGCAGGTAATTACAAAAGCTTCACTTACTTTTTCTTGCCACTGTATATGTGTGTGTATATATGTGTGTGTGTGTGTGTGTGTGTGTGTGTGTGTGTGTGTGTGTGTGTGTGTGTGTATATATACATTTTGTTTCAGTTAAAGTTAAATTCACTCACGTTTATGAGCAGATTTTCCCCATTCTACACGTTGCATTTTTATCCCTATTGTTTGCAAAGACTCATGGGAGATCTGAACAAGTGGGTCTGCTGAAGTCTGCACCTGGGCAGACTCGATTGGCTCGTGAAGTGAGCCAATCAACACAGTGAGCACACAAGCATCATAAAGGAACACACAAGCGTCATAAACAGAACGACTGTGCTCTCCTTCTACAACGTATCGCTTTTCTGTTGCTAGACAACCAGGATAGGTTTTCAGGTTTTGCTGTAAACCGCTGTGGTTTAATGGCTCTGCGGAAATCTATAGCTCTGAGAATTGCTCATTACAGCTTAGTAGAGGACTGAAAGGTTTTTCCAGCAATGGGCATATTGCGTGTGTGCGTATTGCCACTGCTCAGTTTACGATTCCGTGTTACTCATTTTGCTTCTTCCTTCTCTGTTGTTTGCTTACGAGATGCACTTTAAAAAAAAAGTGAAATGCAAACTGTTTTTGTTGCAGTGCAGCAAAGCAAAGTCCCTGACACAATGTAATGGACGAATGACAACGTGACGTCCTCTCCAGACCGTAATGACAAGGAAGGGTTGAGACCGCCAACTAAATATAGTCCTCAATCATTGCACTTGACATTTGCTTTGTCTTGCCGTCCTCTCCCCGCGACTGAAAAGGCTCGTATAATGTGCTTGCCTTGATCAAATAAGACTCCAGCTCTTGGCAGTCGAAAAAAAACCGAGCTTGCGGATAATGAAGATTTTTACTTTCCATTGTGCCCGTCCTGTACTGTGGGGCGAGTCGGAAAGGTCAGATATTTTTTTCTTCTTCTCCTGGTCAGGTTCTCTGCATTACGGCTGCCTACGTAGAATTAACGGCGCCGATCTCATTACGGCTCGCATCGGAGAGCGCTAATCACCGCAATGGTACCCACTGATTACCGAAACTTTCACATTAAGGCCCATTGACTTGGCTCAGGGGGAATTATGGTGGCTCAGGCTCCACCATAATGAGAGCATGTGTCTCATGTGTTCAATTCAGTGTGGGACAGCCTTTATTTCAGGGGTTTTGGAGTAACCAGGGGCCCGTGCAGGGGCCCGCTCCAATCAGAACATTGCCCTGTTCACTAAAATGTAAAAAATGTTTAAGAGAGGAGATGAGTAATTGATTCATTTTTACACACCCTATAAGCCCCAAAGCACAATCACAAACAAAGCAATTATGAAATATTAATAAATAGGCTATGTGGCAGGAAACAAAAATGTAAAAGTATATTGAAATATATACAGTATACATATATATGTATACACACAAAGCACAGTGTTTAAGTGCTGTTATTAATTTGATAATAGTTTATTACAAGTTTATTTAAATATATATATATTTTTATATATATATAAACAGTGTATAAAGCTCCTATGTTCTCTGGTGCTGTCGAGTGTACAAATGGCAGCAGGCAGAAATGATCTTGTGAACCTCCTGCTGGGTCAGTGTGGAGCAGTGGAGCGTCCGCTGAAGTTGCTCTTATTATCCTGGAACCAGGAGTGGAGGGTGTCCCAGGCATCCTGCACGACGGCCCCGGTCTTCCTCTCGATCCTGCAGACTCCACACTGTTAGCGGTTTCCACGTGTACCTCCGTTGTGTTTTTCTACATGTTCGAGGCATCGACAGCAGGTGGCACTAATGCTAGTGGCCCAGTGCGATGGACGCACTGAAAAGCAGTACGAATACCTCTTTCCTGTACTAAAAAAATAAAAATAAATCCAATTTGAATTCAGCCTGCAACTAGAGGACCAGCCGCAACTGTGGGAACAGCAGCGACAAAGGCGCCGAATCGCCTCCTTCGAGATGGAAGTCGCCAAGCCGCCAACTGTGATTCTGATACACACAGAGATGCTTTCCGTGCGATCGGCGAGCTCATGCAGGCTTTCCTCTCCCCCCTTCCCCTGGGGGCAGACAGCCAATTGCCGCCCCCAAACGGGACTGCCGGCCAGAGCTGGGCTGGCCCAGCCGGGGGGATCTAACCCAGGCTGCAGTGGGATGTCTTGTACTCTTATAATCAAGGTGTTCGTGACAACTTTCTTGGCAAATTCACTGGCCACTGCCGCCAAGGTGCTGGCTTTTGACCTCCGGTTTTAATGACTTATTAAAGCCCACCAAGTGAACATGTCAGAGCACCTCGGCACAGCTGAGATGGTGGCAACGTAAGTTCCTCCAGCGAATGTAAATGAGAAATTTCTGCGGCCTCAGGAGCATCTCAGACGTTCAGGACAACATTCCCACCCACCCAGGATCCTCCAAATAAATCATCCACAGTATCTTCCCCTTTTTTGTAAAATGACTATTTGTGACAGACTTTTGACCCGGCAGTCAATGTTATTTATACCTTAACCTGGAAGGCCTTTGCAGGCTGACCGCAGAGTAGTCTGGGAAAGGTCAGAGGTCAGGAAAGTTTTGGATGCCCGAATGAAGCACAAACAGACTATCAAGTTACAGCAGCATCCTTTATTATGAAAGGTGGCATGAATTCAGTCATCGTTAAGTGTCATCGCTCACATAAAGTTACATCTAAGCCAGACATATGTAATTCGGGGGGTGGGGGACTGTAACTGCTGTTGCCCGTGCTTCAGGTTTGTCTGACACACTACATTATAGTTCAGCAACGTTACAGGACACCCCTGCATCGAAGAAGAGGCCAGGGGGCAAGGCGACAGGTGTCTCCATCGCACGTGATCGCTGGTCGCCCTCACAATAGGCCCAGGCCAGCTGAGGGGTTCTGGTGCCTGCCTAGCACAAGGCCACCGCAGCGTTTCTCAAAAGCGCTCCGGATGTGTGCAAGCGCTACAGCGTCTAATTACGTCCGAGAGCAAACAAAAAGCAAAATGTCAGCGTATTCACTTTTACATATTTCTACTCAGCCCAGTGGGCTGAAGGAGCAACATCCACACAGAAACTAATACATAATGAGGTTCATTCATTTGTATCCACGGGCTAATCCTCCAGGTCACCAGGGCAGTGGCTCCCCTGTGTAGTGCAGAAATCCCCCGTGGTCCTTTTCTGTCAGCCCACCAATCACTGACAAGACGGACGAGACGCTCTCTTCAGGACTCAGGGGGGCCTGGAAGCACAGGAGGCAGGATAAATATTCTATAAACACACCAGCTCCTACGTTCCTCCGGCGCCCTTCTCTACTTCTTAACTACAGGAGGCTCCGGTTGGTAACAGAAGTTTCCAGAGCTACGTTACAGTACAGAACATCTTCTGTCATTGCATTGTATGTCACAAAGACGCTTCAACAGTAGGAAGATAGAGCTTGAAGTATTGACATCACTGGGGAGTCTTAATGAATCCGTTATAGACTTTACAAAGAGTTTCTAACTGTGCGTCTTCAGCATGATCAATTGCATCGTCTGGCTGCTTGTTAAAAAGGTAGGACCTGTTTCAGTGCTCTCTCAAAGTAAAAACTAATTGAGGCAGAATTGCACCTAATGCAATTTTATGATCAGCAAAGTTGGGAGGAAATTGTTCTTTGAAGAGTCCCAACTTGATTGTATTCTGTGGCCTGGGTTTCAGGAAAGCAGATATCCCCTTGTAGAGAGAGCCAATAAAAAGGCATTAAAGCCAAGCACTCAAAACTAACCAAGGAGCATTTTGCACTGCTATTTCTTCAGCCAGATCAGACAGTTCAGACCTCAATTAGAATGACCACAAGCAGGGGCCTCGGGTGGCGTAACGGTCAAAGCATTCACCCGGAATGCAAGTTGCGCACTGCAGCCGAGGTTCAAAACCCGGCTGCGCCAGTCCGGCTCTCGCCAAGAGCCCCTTCGGGGGCAGTGATTGGCTCACCACTCCAGATGGAGGGGGGAGGGTGAGCTGGCACAAGCACACCGAGAGGGGCAAAAGGCGTCCCTGTACAGGAAAAACTGGCTTGACTCAGATGATGAGCTGCAGGCTCGTGAGGGAGGGTAAATTGACTGAAATAGAGGGTGTAATTGGCTACCAAATTGGGAGAAAAACGGGGATTAAATCAGAAACAAATGTTTAAGTTTAAGAAAAGGATTCATTTGAATATAATCCTTGATTAATTACTTCTCTTTACGTGCATGACATTATCAACGCCCACCACGCTATCCTAAAAGAACACGCTATTATACGAGGAAAGCTAGGAATTAAGGCCAGAAGTTGTGTTTGTGAGTACGTGACATTCAACCACCCACATCTGCACAGAACATAGAGTCCTCTTCTTTATACACAATACGTATTAAGAGCTGGGTTAGGGAATACAAATGTAGCCAAGGACCCACTAAAAGCACTGTAGGCCACAACCACAAAATGTAAATAATTGTGACTTCACTGTCTGGCATATACAGTACATACAGATAGTGGACAAAAAGGTGGAAACACCAATATGGTACAACTATGGTATCCTGCTCTGTACAGTTATTGACGGACCCTTCTTGATTAAACTTCCTGCTCGTGCCATAGATTGAAATTTGCAGTCAACTGATTTAGAGTTGCTTGCCTGTTTAGCCTTGCACCTCAAACTAATGCGCGGATATTACGATCCAGGAGTGTGCGCTTCTGACCACAGTTGCCCTTGTGATGATGAGTTTCCCTCAGTGTTCCATACCAACATCACCATACACACCATTCCTCATGAAAAATCAGCAAGTTGAGCAGTCTTCATCACTGAAGATCCTGCCAAACATGCCCTGCTTTCAAAGTCACTGAGGTCTCCTCTTCTAGCCATGCTAGCCATAATTATAGCCAACCTGGCCTGCACAGCATTTTGCACATCACATGACCCTGAGCATGCTGGGTTAATTGCTTAATTACCTCAGGAACAACATCCGTATGGAAACACCCGCTTTCAATATACTTTGTGTCCCTCATTTACCCAAGTGTTTCCATCTTTTTTTCTTTTGGGAAGAAAATAAAGTATTGAGAACGTAAGAATACATAATGACGAGACCATCTCGGCTCATCATTCCCTAGTCTAAAGAATATCCAGTACTGCATCAAGCCTGGACTTCAATACCCCAAGTGTTTCTGCCTCTACTACCTGACCTGGCAAGCTGTTCCAGGCATTTATACAACTCTCTGTGTAAACAAATACTTCCTGATATCCATGCTGAATTTACCTTGAACTAATTTCCACCTGTGCCCTCTTGTTCTCTTGTTCGAACCGAACCCCTCTTAAAATATCTTCGGCAGTTCACTTTGTTAATCCTTTTTATGAATTTAAAAAACCTCAATCAAATCCCCTTTAGTCTCTGTTTGCTAAACTTGAATAGATTAAGCGTCTTAAGTCTTTCCTCGTAACCTTAGGTCAACTTAACTTAGGTGCCCTCCCTTCATGTACCTATTCCTCTTAGTCAGACTTCTTACTGATTTAAGAAAAAATGTAATTCTGTTGTAAAGCAGCCTGAGATGTTTGTATGAAGAGCATATTGTACTGTATACTTTCTACTTTTTCAAGAGCTTCTATATCTTCCTTGTAGTGTGGTGCCCAGAACTGCAAACAGTACTCTAAGCGAGGTCTGACAAAAGCATTAATTATAATGACATCAATATAACCTCTGATTTATACTCAATAGTTTTTGCTATATATACCAGCACCCTGTTTGGCTTTTTCACTGCTACAGCACACTACTTAGATGCGGATAGATGACTTTGATAAACTACAACTCAGTCTTTTTCAAATTGAACACCTTCCAATGCAGACTGAAAACCCACCCCATCCCTATATAAAAAAATTCAAAAAACATATTGTTAAGTTCCTTGTAATTAGCATGTGTGTTGTTTATGTGGTTTACTCGATGAATGATGTGCTTAGACACTGTAGCATCACGTGGTTGTTCATTTACTCAAGCTTGCTGCTTGCTTTGGATGAAAGCGTCTGCTACATGATTGTATTGTATTGTGCATTCAAACTTTTTAGTGTGGTGTGCAGAATGGAAGAGGCTGTTTACCTCGGGCCCCCCCATGTCGGTCCTCACCCAGCCCGGGTGAAGGGCCATGCACAGGATCCCATCCTCCTCCAGGTCCACAGCCATGCAGCGGGTCACCATGTTCAACGCGCTCTGTCATCACAGGGGCGACACGCAGTGTGTGGGGGGGTGAGGGGGGCGTCCAGACTACATAAACTGCCATTGTACCCTTGAGCAAGGTACTTAACCTGAATTGCTTCAGTAAAATATCCAGCTGTACAAATGGATTGTATGTAAAGAAATGTCAACTGTGTAAGTCGCTCTGGATAAGAGCCACTGCTAAATGCCTAAAATGTAAAATAAACCATGCTGGCGCTAGACCATCCTGCTATTGCACACTCGTGAACAATCTTCTTTTATAATTATAATTATTTAGTCTTTGTTTTTACCAGGCAAGAACCTATTCTCATTGACAGTGACAATTTGGCCAAGAGGCTTCCCCCAAGGCAAGGTAAGATCAACAACGGCACAGCACAACATAAAATAAACACGGATACACAGCGCACCACAAACTGAGAGTAGGAGAAGAACTGGATTGGCCTGAGACAGGAGTCCGGTTTCAGGGGCAAGAGTCATGGGGTGCGCTGTGTCCCCCCATGTCCTTTCAGCACGGCCCCAGCCCTCCCTAAATCAAAGCGCCCCCCCTTCCCCCTTGTGGGCAGTTGGTGTACTGCGCTGTACTGTGCTCCACGTACCTTTGACGTCCTGTAGGGGTACCATTTGAAGTTGTTGGCGCGGTCGCCCCAGTTGAGCTCGACGGAGCCCAGGAGGGAGGACATGTTGATGACCGATGCCCTGTGGATGCCCATCCCGGTGCCCCCAGCAGCTGCTCTCTTCAGCAGGGGCAGCAGGGTCTGGGTGAGACCACACCTCGTCGAAATGAAAACTTTACCCACGTTACATTTTTTATCATGTTGTCCCTCGTCCTCGTTATTGAAGTAAGAATGCAACGGTATATACATATTTATTTTTGCAGATATAAGGACATCCAAGGTAAACGAAAGAAAAGACATCAGGGACTTCTAACACTAAATTAGCACTTTTTAGAAGATAGTTGGGCAGTAAAATAATTGTTTGAAATGTGATTGAATCGGCTTGTTTGAGGAAATCATTACTGTCGTGTTAAGAAATGATCAGTATCGGTACTTTTTCACTACTGTTTTGTCATTCAAAACTTTTAACATTTAGGAGATTTCGGCTGTGCCTCTCACGCTGTGCGAGCTGGATCTCCACTCTGACACCTGTGGAATTGTGGTTGACCGTGCTCCAGGACCTCTGAGCTTAGGACTGGCACTCCATTTTAAACCAGGTTTTCAAAATGGTTTCAAATTAATATATAATATATAATATATGCCATTTAGCAGACGCATTTATCCAAAGCGGTTTACAGTAGTGAATGCATACATTTTTCAGTATATGTGGTCCCAGTGGAACCACATATCTCAGCAATGACCAGATTTCTCTATTCGCTGCTGTGTGCAGTTGTGGTTTATTCTTGGTAGTGCATCGAGGTGTACGATTGAAATCGTCACTATTCCTCAATCACACAAAGTCACAATAAACACAGCCACTTCTTTAAAAAACATTTATTTATTCATTTTTTCCCTGTTTTTCTCCCCAATTTAGAAGCCAATACCCTCTATTTATTTCGATTAACCTTCCCCCACGAACTCACCCCCCATCTCTACGGGACAAGCTACTGTCCGAGGCCGGCGTTGATCCGCCTCCTTCAAGACAAAACTCACCGACCCCCTTTCTGGAGACACCCTTATGTGCTTAATAGCGAGTTCGTGCCGACCACCCTCCCCCCTCCCCCAGGAGCGGACAGCCAAATGCTGCCACCGATTGGGGCTAATGGCCAGGGATGGGCCGAGGTCTCCCTGGTTGAAGCGTAAGCTAAGAAAGAAAAGCCTCTACCATACTAAAGGTACAACACAGGATAACACTGCACTTACCTGCAAACGCCAAGTAATCATCATGTATTAATGCACATATTGTAAGTAGCTCTGGATAAGAGCGTCTGCTAGATGCCTAAATGTAAACGTGAGGGGCACCTACCTGTTCATTGTTTTCAGCCAATTTACAAACTGTAATCACCTGACAGATGGAAGCTTAAGATCTCAATAATCCTTTATGTTCATACCTGGTGTTTGAAAGGATATTGGCATCCTTGATATATCACTGGATGCAAGCTTAAATAGTAATCCTTGCAGATAAAAAAACCCTCAGTAATTACATGGCACGACCTTATCAATGTTCTTGCCTATTATAAAGGGCTTGCGTTTGGCTAGATGTGCTGTTCACTCGAAGAAGGGTTGCATTATATAGCTCTTAAAGCTGCTTGCTAGGTACAATCTATGCTAGGAGATTAAGGAAGGTTTTTTTTACGATCCAATTTAAACACAGTGTGTACTTTTAGCTGATTGGATGCAGGCTTGCCTCCTTTTTTTTAGCTTGATACTTACTCGCTGATTGTGTTACTTGTCATTCTGTAACTATGCCCTTGTTCTTTCAGCTCTTACGACATGCACAATACGAACCCCGCCATGGCAACCTCATACGCCACCTTGCATAAGGGCGTCCGACAAATCAAACAAACAAAAAACTCAGTAATTACGTCATATTATTACGTCAGTTATTTGTCTTCAAAGGTGTGACGATGAAAGCGGCGAACCTTGGTGACCATGAGAGGCGCCACCGAGTTGGTGTGGAAGTTGTCCAACATCTTCTCCGCCGTCACAGTTTGGAAATCAGCGACGACGTTGATCCCGGCGTTATTGATGAGGCAGTTCAGGCCCTCCTCCTGCACGAGCGCGCCCACCTGATCGCCAGCCTTCTCTATGCTGTCCTGGCTGACCACGTCTACATAGAGGAACAAATATTGGACATTCCCCGATGACAAAGCAAACGTTTGACTCTCGCGAAAGTAAAACAGCGTCAGAATGTAAAAAAAAACAGTAAAATTTCAACAAACTCAAGTAACTTAGTTGGTTAAAAATTAGTGACTGTCTTACCAAGTGTGATTATGTGGATATTTGAGTATTTTCCAGCCAAGTTTTGTAATTCCTACAAAAATGAGTAGAAAAAAGACGAAAAAAACACGTATGATT